>BSBM01000070.1:2934166-3570000 GCA_027924585.1 Larix kaempferi
TGGAACAATGGTAGCTTAGCATCATCTCCCGCCATCTTCGGCCTTCTTCCTCCTATCGTTACACTACTACTGCCAATTAACTTTTGCGGCGTCGACGTACTCGGCGGTGTCGAAGTAATTTTCCTTGCTGGGTGAGAGCTAGTGAGCGGAGGTGTAGGCATGCTGGTGCTGGGGTTTGGTCCTGCCTCTATCCTGGGCATATTCTGGTCGTTCATATTAGGAATGTGAGATCGCTTCATCCAGTGTGGCCTTCTTTCACGATCTTGCAATCCGATCGCAATAGGACCTTCTCTTATCCTCTGCCTCTTTTCCTGTCTGAACCTTGCTCCTCCCCTCGTAAGGCCACTTTCTTCCTCGGCTTTGCTCACAGTCTCCTCATGGTCTGCACCCATCTACCCCTTTACTATTTCATGCACCATTCCCCAACAGTCATGGTACCCATGGCCTCCGCCCACCAGGCTGTCTACTGATCAAGGTGCATCTTTAATATGCCTTTCTCACAGATCATCATCTTAATCGACAGTTGTAGCGATAGCAGAAACCTTCCCCTTGGTCCGTCAAAAAAATATCTTTCAGCCTCATTATAGGATTTCTTCGTATCAACCGCAAATTCCGTAATGTAACCTTCCAAGATGCTGTCAAGCCAAACCTTGACAGCTCGTGATGCCTTGTTATTTACTTTCTGCAATTCTTGATGTTAAATTTTCAGAATTTACTTCAATCTAATCTATGATCTTAACTGAGAGAACAACATGTACAACAAATCTACAACATATCAATCATGGACACAATAATGCAAGCACACAAGAGACACAGAGTTTACTTGGGGAAAACCATAAGGGTGAAAAAACCCAATAACTTCCTCAGAGATAGATAGAGCAATGATACAACCAGAATACAAGAGATAGTCTTCTCCTAGCAGCAGAGCCTCCTCCTCCACAAGTGTGCCACTCTCCCAAGTGTGAGTGAGAGAATAGAATGTGTAAAATGAGAGAGACACACTCTCTATTTATACACTAACTTGACTTGACCTTTACTCAACTAGGTCGGCCTCAACTTAACCACTTAACATAATGCTGACTAGGCCGACCCCCACTAGGGTGGTCTAATAACCCTTTGACCCACATGGCTGACCCCCAATAGGGTGGTCTAATAACCCTTTGACCCACATGACTTATACAGGGCCGAACCCAACAAGGCGGTCTAATAACCCATCAAGTATAAGTTACGACACTCACAATATAAATGATGACACTTCCGTATAGAGGAATAATAACATCTCTATAGGAATACAATATACATATATGTGAAATACATTCCGAAGTTACATATACATCAACACTCCCTCTTAACTAGGAAGGTATTTCTCGACACAGGTCTTCTATCACAAGTCATCTTCTCTGGATCATCGTCATTGGATAATCATCATCGAGTCATCATCATCGTCACTGTTACTACTATCTCAATCAATCTCTAAATCTACTCGTCATAGGAAGTTCTACAGAGCCAGTCCTTTTTCATATTGGATGTAGGCCCACCACCTGTAGGTCTTCGTCATCACTGGCCATACTGTGGAATTCTCAGGACTTATTACGTGCGTCACAAAACCTGGCTGCAGCATCCCAGGCTATTACAAGCACACAGCTCTACTTGTTGGATCTCCCAGAAGCACATTACATGTGACCCATGACAAAACCTGGTTGAAGCATCCCAGGCTGTTACGAGCACACAACTCTACCTGTCGGATCTCCCAGGAGCACATTACATGTGATCTCACCACAAAACCTGGTTGAAGCATCCCAGGCTGTTACGAGCACACAACTCTACCTATCGGATCTCCTAGGAGCACATTACATGTGGTCCACTATAAAACCTGGCTGAAGCATCTGAGGCCTTTTTCATCCTGTCTAGATCTCCCAGGAGCAAATTACATGTGGTCATGGCAAAACCTAGCTGAAGCATCTAAGGCCTTTTTCATCCTGTCCAGATCTCCCAGGAGCAAATTACATGCCATAGGACAAAACCTCGCAAGAGCATCTCAGGATGTTACGGGTACACAACTCCGACCTGAAGATCTCCCAGGGCACAAATTACATGTCCTCCCAGAGCAATGTCTTGGAAGAGAATCCCAGGCTGTTATGGGTACACAACTCCGACCTATAGGATCTCCCAGACATGCTCATCTGCACAACCTGATCCATGGCCACAAAGTATCATCTGATACTCACCATACATCATCCTGATGTACACATGATCATCCTGATAATCATCACTGCAACATCCTGTTGCATGTCATCTGGAGAAGCTCATCATCCATGATCATCCTGATCATACAATGCATCTACCTGATGCATACCAAGTATCTACCTGATACATATCATCATACACAGTGTATTCATCTGATACATAGATACATGATCCACACAATGTATCCATCAAAATACATGATCTACCTGATCATACCTGATACATATCAACATACATGATCTACCTGGTCATACAATGTATCCACCTAATACATATACAGATACATGGTCCAAGCATCCAACATGATGCATATACAAAATACATGCAAATGATCCAACCGATCATATCCAGCATCCAACATGATGCGTACATACATATAAATGATCCAACTGATCATATCCAACACCCAAAATGATGCATACATACATATAAATGATCCAACTGATCATACAAAGCAGAAACTAGAACATCATCCTGATGCTCATCATCCAGCGCTTACATCCACAGCCATGTGAAGGATCCTCCTTCCAACATGCTTGGAATGGCTTCAGCAAATGTGTCCATCACTTCTTCCTCGAAGTGTCCTTGATCTAAAGAACACCAAGCCTCTCCTTGAAGTACTCGAACTTCACCTTGGCTAGTGGCTTCGTCAGCACATCTGCAATCTGCTCGTTCGTCGCAACATACAGGAGCTTCACAACTCCTCTCTGCACCATATCCCTGATATAGTGATATTTTATCTCTATGTGTTTCGACCTGTCATGAAACACTGTGTTCTCAGACAAATTCACACAACTCTGGTTATTGCAGAAGATACCAGTAGCATCCAACGAGAGATCAAATAACTCAGACAATAGCTTCCGTAGCCATACTGCCTCACAACTAGCTGAACAGGCTGCAACATAATCTGCCTCAGCTGTACTTAGTGCTACGCAGGACTGCTTCCTGCTAAACCAAGATATCACACCTAATCCCATACTGAAGCAGCACCCAAATGTGCTCTTCCTATCTGTAGCACTGTCAGCCCAATCTGAATCAACATAACCCTGCAGGCTAAACTTTTGATACGCTTCATACTTGAGCCCATAATCCACTGTACCCTTCAGGTACCTCAGAACATGCTTTACAGCAACCAGGTGAACACTCCTCGGATCCCTCAGGAACTGGCTCAATGTGTTCACAACAAAGCAAATATCCGGTCTCCTGTTTGTCAGGTACATCAAGGACCCAATCATCTAACGATACATAAAGACATCAACCAGCTCAGATGAAGCATCACAAAGAAGCTTTAGATTCGATGCCATAGGTGTGGCCATGGCCTTGAAATCCATCATCCCGAACCTCTTCAGGATCTCTACTGCATACTTCCCTTGTCCAAGGAAGATTCCATCTACACTCTGCCACACCTCCATGCCAAAAACAAATAGTGCATCATCCCCAAGTTCTTCATCTCGAACATGGCAGCAAGCTTCCGCTGCGTGTCGGCAATCAATCTATCTTCACCTGTAACAAACAGGTTATCCGCATACAAAAGTAGTATCACTGGATTGCCTTCCTCAACCTTGTAGTAAAGGTTGGAATCCACTCTATTCTTGGTAAAGCCCAAACTAGATAGAAAGCTGTCTATCCTACCATACCAAGTTCTGCACACATATATGACTACACCATGCTGTCTTGAAATTCATTTGGTGTATCTTCTATTTCATCACTTTTATATTTCTCTATGCTGCCATCTGTAGCATGCTTGATCTAATAGTTCCATTTGGAAGTCACAACAAACTTCCCTTCAGCTCTTGGGACTGTATCCCAAACATCATTCTTCATGATCGACGGATCATGGCATTCTTCTCGTATCTTGGGAACTTCAATATCTTCAATAGATAATTTTGTTGCTTGAACAAATGTTGTAGTCCTTCTTTTGTAGGTGATGGTATACGATCTTTCCTACACAACAAGTTAAATTGCATGATTAGAAAACATCTCATAGTTTTCAGACAAATTCTTACATATAAATAAATATGTCATACAGTCATGCAATTATCTTAGCCAATGCTTCAATACAACATTTATCCATATTCTGTAACTTTCTAGATGCCTTTCAATCTCTACCAGAACATTGTTAAGAGTGTGCACAACTCCTAACATGTCAGCAAAGAGGTTTCATTCTAGATAAGTAGCAATGGAATGTTGTACAGTGCCGTAGGCCACTTACCCATGTATATTAGTAGTATACTATACATCAATGCAACTATTCTAATATGCATAATACACAACCTAATTCTAGGAACATAAGCATATACATCATTGAATAATATTATTTAAACAAACAAGTATGTGAGGAATGGTAATTAAAATACTTATCTTTGTTTGTTTGTTGGGTGAACTCCCTCTTAGTCTTTGCTTCCTTGTAGGAGCTGCTGAAGTAGCTTCTTCTACACCTTTCTGTTGTGGAATGCAGAAGGATGGTCAACTCCCTCTGGATAT
The DNA here is from genome assembly GCA_027924585.1 of Larix kaempferi. Lineage (NCBI taxonomy): Eukaryota > Viridiplantae > Streptophyta > Pinopsida > Pinales > Pinaceae > Larix > Larix kaempferi. The sequence continues at coordinate 2,938,898 of BSBM01000070.1, forward strand.
CTGCATCCTTGTAGAAACTACTGGAGTATGCTCCTTTGCTTTCTTCCTGAATTACTTGTCCTTGATCTTATATACATTCTCTATCCCTATGCATGCTTGTTAGTATCATCATTGTGTTATCCTCTAGGTCTCATACATAATAAAAAATTCATTAGTATAATCTTAATATTATCAAAACACAATAATCTCAAGCATGTATATTCATGATCATTCACAGATAATAAACATTAGTATTCAAGGTTTCAGGGAAGTCTTCTTTTACTCATACATATTCTTATTTGATCATAGGACTCTTCTGGTTAGTTGAATCATCAATCAAGATAAGAGATATAATATGCATAAAACCCGTGATGATTCAAAACTATACCTTCATGATTCTTCTAGTTAGTCATATCATCAATTATGGTACGAAACATAATATGCATACAACCATGATTATTCAAACCTATGACTTCATGAATAATCATTATCAACAACACAACGGTATAAGATCCTAACACAAGGTAGGATTCTAGCTTGATATAGGAAAAACATACCTGGATTAGCATGCTAGCTAGTTATGTCTAACATACCGGCATAATGTCTTCTGGTTCTCTTCAGTGACTTGTGCTAGTAACCTGCATGTCTCATAAGTTAACTATTGTAGAACCAAGTTATACACACCTCGAAAGTAGATCTTCTATGTGATCCATGACAATGGATGAATCTTTGTCTTCATGTCACCATGAGCATATGTTCTTGAAGTAGAACATGATTTGACTTTCTTGGTGTACCTTTTTTGTTAGCAAACAATCATAAACCTCATACAACATCACAATGCATTAGTACAATCATAAGTGGCAAAACCTTAATCAATGAATATCTTCTATTAAGGTGATACGACAAGTCCAGTAATTAATCAAGATTGTACTATAATGATATGAAGACAAACATATGATAAACTTAACCATGAAACATACCTGTAAGCCATACCTATCAAGATTGCTTGTAATCTTCTTATGGAAGGCCTTAGCCTTATCTCCCTCTAAGACAGGAACTTCTTCACTTATGCAGGTGACCAATCCATCTTCTTCTAGGATTAATCCAATCCACTTGATTTGCAAGAACTGGACCTGGAGCTGGATTAGGGTTTATCAAAGAAACCCCAAAAATTCAAACTTTGAATTTTAAACTTTTGAAAGGATAGAAATATGCGCCTTGATGAGCTGATCAAGTTGGTATATTCAAAATTTGAAAACTGCAAAGTTTCACCCCTCAAAATTGCCTTTTAGATTTCCGGATTCACTGGGAGGACCCTGAATTAGGGTTTGAGTTTCCTGGAGCTTCACCCAACCAAAATATTTGATTCAAAACTCTAAGCTTCGATTTTTCTGAGGAGATTCCAGCCATGGTCACAGGTTTCCAAAATTCCAATTTTTGCAAAAGCCCTAATTTTCCATCTTTCCGATCAAAGTCCCGAACTGGGGTTTGATCAAGCCCAGCCTTCTTCCCAACCAAAAAATCTGATCTTGGTCTCTAAATTTCGATTTTGATGAGTAGCATCCATCCGTGGTCTCCGATTACAAAAATTCCAACTTTCTCCGAAGCCCTAAATTCCGGAAGCCATGAATGAAGGTACTAAAAAATAATTCTGTTTTTGACAGAAATATGTACCTGATTTTTTTTGGTGTAACTCTGAACCTTTTGATCCACAGGGTCTGAACAATTTTCTTGAGATAGCCCGACCTGTTATCTTTCCATCCCAACAGGTCTAACCTCAATTGGATTCTCTGAGAGAGAGTTATGCCAAGTGTCACAACGTGACCTGTTTATGGGATAATACAGGAGAGCGAACTTGTACGGAGTGCCATGTGTCATTGTTTCAACTTCAGCCTCTACAAAATATTTTTGAGATAGATCACCCTGTTATCTTTCCATCCTGATAGGTCTGACCTCAATTGGACTCTCTGAGAGAGAGTTATTCCAAGTGTCACAACGTGACCTGTTTATGGGATAATACAAGAGAGCGAACTTGTACGGAGTGCCACGTGTCACTGTTTCAACTTCGGCCTCTGAACAATTTTTTTGAGATAGTATAGTCTATATACTACCTATCACTTTTTACGAAATTTCACTTGGAGCTTCCTATCCCAATTTATGACCTTTTTCCCAAGGTCACCTGGTTTTGACTCAGATCTGGAAGAGGCAGAAACCCTATATTGTACAAATCATAAATACCAATGTACAACGAATTAGAGGTTGTCCTTTTGACACAAGGTACATGGGGATCTGATATTCGACCTCTAAAAGTTTCAGATCTGAAAACTTTTCCAAAACGGATTTATAGCGAAAGTGCTACGATGACTAGTTTTTTCTATATCAAGCCCTAGCATTGTAAGTACAACAAGTGTCATACATGCCATATCATGCCTTCTTTCAGGCTAGCTCTGATACCATGTTAAATTTTCAGAATTTAATTCAATCTGATCTAGAATCTTAACTGAGAGAACAACATGTACAGCATATCAATCATGGGCACAATAATGCAAGCACACAAGAGACACAGAGTTTACTTGGGGAAAACCATAAAGGTGAAAAACCCTAATAACTTCCTCAGAGATAGATAGAGCAATGATACAACCAGAATACAAGAGATAGTCTTCTCCTAGCAGCAAAGCCTCCTTCTCCACAAGTGCACCACTCTCCCAAGTGTGAGTGAGAGAATAGAATGTGTAAAATGAGAGAGACACACTCTCTATTTATACACTAACTTGACTTGACCTTTACTCAACTAGGTCGGCCTCAACTTAACCACTTAACATAATGCTGACTAGGCCGACCCCCACTAGGGTGGTCTAATAACCCTTTGACCCACATGGCTGACCCCCAATAGGGTGGTCTAATAACCCTTTGATCCACATGACTTATACAGGGCCGACCCCAACAAGGTGGTCTAATAACCCATCAAGTATAAGTTACGACACTCACAATATAAATGACGACACTTCCGTATAGAGGAATAATAAAATCTCTATAGGAATACAATATACATATATGTGAAATATATTCCGAAGTTACATATACATCAACACCTGAATTAGTTCCGGGGTCCAGGTCGTCGGCTCACCACCCTGGAAGTTCCTCTTTTGAAAGGTCAGTTTCGACAACCATTCATACAAAATGACGAGGAATTCATAGAAAAACGATTCATGTGGACCATCGTGAATATATATTCCCAGTCACTGATCTATCGTAAGTCATGTGTTCCAACTGTTTTCTTCAACGAACTCCTGCAACCTCTGATTGAACCATTTTTCTATCTCCGTCTTCGTCGGGTGCCACAACATGGCCTCTTCCTACTCTGCACACGGTCCCGGAAACAGAACCATTTGTTGACCGAATTGTGACCTCACAGTCAATAGGGGTCCACCGACTATCGACCCATACCCAGTCTTCCTGAGCACCGGCCCAGGTAGGGTTCAGCTCACCTAGCAACACCCGCAGAGTGGATAAGGTCTCACCTGAGGCGTCCTGGAAGAGTAGATGGAACCATGCTTTTTCCGAGGGAGGAGGCAAGTTGTGGCACTATCATACTAGCAGCAATTCCAAACATTCATCATGAAGTTTTAACATATCATAGCATTTAACATTACCAAAAACAGAGATTGCATATTACTTTAATCGCAGCATGTTCATGTGGACAGATAACATATTATCGCAACATTCACATTATAGGAATAGAAAACAGATAACTGCATTAAGAATAAATAACATGAACATCCAGCAACATTACACATAGATTGCACCAAATCATCATCCTTGTCTTACTCGGCAAACCAAAAACAATACATAAACGTCCGCATTATCTCTGTCAATCTCCGCATATATCACTTTTCTCCTCTCTCTTCTTCTTCTTTTTTCTCTTCTTTTTCCTCAATTCTAGTCTATTTATAGGCTTCCGCTGATTACAATGCTTGTCCACTTTCCTCACCGACACTATGGACACTCTACTAACTGACTTGGTCTAATGACCCAAAAACCTGTATACTGCGGTACAATGACTTGATATTACAAAATATATGACCAAAAACCCACCAACTGCGGTATATTTGACTCAATATTACAAAATATGTGGTCCAAGTGACCCAAAACTCACCAAGTACGGTATCCTTTGGCCCAAAATACTCCTTTCGCGCCTTCATCCAACGTGTTACGGCGTCAGCAGTACCGCGACCTTTCCTCATCAAACCACCTGCCAACACTAGATCAAGTATCAAAAATTTAACATGGTATAAGAGGTGAGCTTTCAACAAGGAAATTATACAAGCCTTAAAAAACAGAAACCCTAGGAGGACCGAAAGTCACCAAGTGTCCTTGAACGGCATTTTCATGCGACTTGCAACTTGACATAACTCAGAAACTGGAGATCGGATCGATGAACCATCGAATCCGTTGGTCTCCTGGCATGCAATTACCTCTAGGGGCCATCTCCCTCGTGTTCTCATTGCCCAGGGACTTCATTGTGCATTCATTTTGTAAACTAGGGTTTTGCTCATTTTCCTTCAATGCAATCTCGCATTGGTGGGTCAACTTTGCAAAACCATTCACCGAGCCAGTGTTGGTAGTGTTCCCATGTTGGGATTTCCCATACACACTTGCAGGAGCCAATGGCACATAATCTTGCTGATTCATTTTCTTTTTTGCTCCCGGACCGAAAGTCACCAAGTGTCCCTGAACGACATTTTCATGTGACTTGCAACTCGACATAACTTGAAAAACAGAGGTCATATCGATGAACCATCGAATCCGTTGGTCTCTTGGCGTGCAATTACCTCTAGGGGGCCCTCTCCCTCGTCTTCTCATGGCCCAGTGACTTCATTGTGCATTCATTTCATAAACTAGGGTTTTGCTCAGTTTCCTTCAATGCAACTTCAAGTGACTTAATCATTCGTTGTATATCAAACTCTACATATGCTACATTTGAACATGTTGCAACATTAAGAAAACACTATGTGTCTAGAGATCATGGGCTATATTATTCTTGTACTAAAGTATTAGCCAACAACCATATGCCCAAGCTACACTTACAAATTACAAACCTACTAGGGTTTCATGAACTACACACCGCATAATAAAACTAGGATAGGATTTGAAAGGATATTTTTGCTTGAGAATACTCTAAATGGGGGGGGGGGGGGAAGCTTTTCACATTAAGAAAGCACAACGGGGATAAAATTTTAATTGAATTCCATACCTAAGGATCATATCATACTATGTTTCAATTCCTAAAGAGCCTGATATGGCCATGCCTTCTCATACTTGAGACAAAAGATGGAAAACACAGCTTCCACATCCATGCATCTATTTGGAACCACTTTGTTGAAGTACGTAGCCTATAGAAATGCAATGTAAAATAAAAACCTCAGTAAATGACCCACAAAGCAAGAGACTCTGAGTCATATTTGAATTCGCTGAAACCCAAAATGCATACTTATCACACTACAAGATACTCTTGGTCACTTCCAAGATGCAAGAGCCTCTAAACCACTTTTGAAAAATGAATGCTTACCAGATCCTTTTTGCCCTCAAACACCTCGATAATGAATGGAATAGCTCGGCCTGAAATGAAATGCTCACCAAATCCTTCTGAGCATGGTCTCCTATCTTCTCTTCCCCAGCAGTATGGATAAAATTTTAATTGAATTCCATACCTAAGGATTGTATCATACTATGTTTCAATTCCTAAAGATACTGATATGGCCATGTCTTCTCATACTTGAGACAAATATGTCAAACACAGCTTCCACATCCATGCATCTATTTGGAACCACTTTGTTGAAGTACGTAGCCAATAGAAATGCAATGTAAAACGAAAAACCTCAGTAAATGACCCACAAATCAAGAGACTCTGAGTCATATTTGAATTCACTGAAACCTAAAATGCATACTTATCACACTGCAAGATACTCTTGGTCACTTCCAAGATGCAAGAGCCTCTGAACCACTTTTGAAAAATGAATGCTTACCAGATCTTGTAGGTCCATTTTGGAAACTAGGGTTTTGCACAGTAAGGGAGTGTGCAATTTTTGCACATGGGGGTCAACTTTGCAAAATCATCCACCGGGAAATTATGGCTAGTGTTCTCGGATGGAACCTTCCTAGACACATTTGCAGGACTCCTCAGCACTCGGTTTTGTTGCACGGTTGGAATTCTATGCCCCCGGTAGGTATCCAGCAGGTGTCCCCAAAGGCCTTTTGGATGCAAGACGGAACGAACCATAGAATGATGACCGTGGATTGGATCAAAAAATTGTTGAATCTATTGGATTCAGGACATCAAGATAGTGCTAGGAGTGCCCCTCTCCTCTGGTCCCATGGCCCATGTGTGATCTCGTAGCTCCATTTTCGAAACTAGGGTTTTGCTCAATAAGGGAGTGTGCAATTTTTGCACACAGGGGTCAACTTTGCAAAATCATCCACCAGGCACTTATGGCTAGCATTCCCAACTAGAACCTTCCTAGACACACTTGAAGGACTCCTCGAAACCTGGCTTTGTTGCACGGTCGTCATTTCATGCCCCCGGTAGGTATACAACAGGTGTCCCTGAAGGCCTTTGGATGCGAGACGAAACGAGACATAGAATGACGACCGTGTCTCGGATCGAAAAACCGTCAACTCTGTTGGATTTAGGATGTCAGGATACTACTGGGGGTTCCCCTCTCCTCTAGTCCCATGGCCCATGTGTCATCTTGTAGGTCCATATTCGAAACTAGGGTTTTGCTCAGTAAGGGAGTGTGCAATTTTTGCACACAGGGGTCAACTTTGCAAAATCATCCATCAGGCACTTATGGATAGTGTTCCCATCTGGAACCTTTCTAGACACACTTGCAAGACTCCCCAAAACCTAGTTTTGTTGCACTGTCGTCATTCTATGCCCTTGGTAGGTATACAGTAGGTGTCCCTGAAGGCCTTTTGGATGCGAGACAGAATGTGCCATAGAATGAAGACCGTGGCTCGAATCGACAAACCATCGACTCCGTTGGATTCAAGATGTCGGGATAGTGCTAGGCGTGCAACTCTCCTCCGGTCCCATGGCCCAGGTGTCATATTGTAGGTCCATTTTAGAAACCAGGGTTTTGCTCAGTAAGGGAGTGTGCAATGTTTGCACATTGGGGTCAAAGTGGCAAAATTGTCGACTGGGCACTTATGGTGATGATGATGATGATGAAGACATTGATGGTGATGGTGATAGTGGTGGTGATGGTGATGGTGAAGAATATGGAGATGGTGATGGGATGGTGATGGTGATGGGATGGTGATGATGATGATGATGGTGATGATGATGAAGATGTTGATGGTGATGGTGATGGTGATGATGATGGATATGTTGATGAGGAACCTATAGATGACAATGATAATGAAGATTTGATGATGATGATGATGGTGGTGATGATGATGAAGATGTTGATGATGATGGTGATGGTGATGGTGATGAAGATGATGATGATGAAGAAGATGATGATGATGGAGATGTTGATGAGGAACCTAGAGATGACAATGATGATGAAGATGTTGATGGTGATGATGATGGTGATGATGATGAAGATGTTGATGATGATGGTGATGGTGATGAAGATTATGATGATGATGATGATGAAGATGATGATGATGATGGAGATGTTGATGATGAACCTAGAGATGACAATGATGATGAAGGGTTTTGCTCAGTAAATTTATCAAGCTTTTGAGTTTCATGATAGTGGCACCATTGTGGAGAGGGTCAAGAGGTAGTGTTACTTGTAGGGAGATTAATACATATTGGAGGAAGTATCTAAAGGGTACATAGGGCTTAGTGCCAGGGTTTGGGTGAGGGTTAGGGTTAGAGTTATAGAAGGAAATTGAATTAGGTAATTTCTCTAATGTACATTTTATATTAATGGTATGGCTTGGTCTAAGGTGGTGCTCTCAAATAGATATTTCATTATGAAATATTTAACAAGACATGAATTAAATTTAAGGTAAGTGTATTGTTAAATATAGTGAGCATTGAGCATGGGGAACCAAATCTATGAATATGTGTATTGTTAAATATAATTTTGTTGGGTGAAGCCAATAACCAACATAATCAACATAATATAAGTTTTTTTGGGTTGGGGATAATCAACTTGTGTGTAGAGCTCCAGGCATCAATGGTTGATGGGTGTCTCCATCCACATAAACAATTCATATTAGCTATGTGATGATCCCATTACAAAACGCATGTGTATTCAATCGAACAAATTGAGAGGAAAATGCAACACATACTCTTTCTAACTATGCAACTTGAAGGACTGAGCATTAACTGTATCGAAACATATTGTGTGGAGTTGTGAGGCAAACAAGCTATGGAGGAAAAACCAAGTTTCTTTTACAATTTCCAAAGTCAAATTTTATTCATCATAGTTTAAGTCTTAGCGTTAGAGAACCCAAGAAAAGTTTAATCTAAATCTGCCCAATCCCATAATCTTAGGGTTTATTGATCATATGTAAAAAATGGCATATTCATAAACTTGACATACAAGAGAACTTTTGGCATATTTATAAACAACATAAATGTAAATTTGGCATATCAAGAACACAAAATTGACATATTCATAAACAATATACATGAGAAAATTGAGCATATATCAATATTCAATTACAAATAGTATAAATAGTATAGTATTAAAAGTATGTAACATACCTCATCATGCTAGATCCCACCTATTATCATACAACCAAGCCCTCCGGATCATCTCTTATATTGATGGTCTCCATTAGTCTCTCGTGCTCTATATCTGGTAAGAAGTAGCATATCTTTGATGAATTTCGGCTAGGCATTGTTCATACCTGGAGGTTTGTACCAATGATTAAGTTAGTAAAGTGATACACACTTGCACCTGGTTTGTAATCCCTGTAAACATATCCTCCCTTATTTCTTGCATTGTTGTCCTGTGTCAAGTATTCACCTTTAACAACCATAGACCCGATTGGGAAGTGGTTGTTTTCATCGTCAGTCATGGACATATTGAGGGTTTGCTTTCCATCTATATAGTGTGCCAACCAGTAATCACCATCCCATTCACTATCTTTCGAGGCAACCACTGAGTATATGTGCCCTGCATAATATGATTGTAGGTATATGATCAAAATATTTTTCGTGCGATACAAGGCCATTAATGTGCATTTGAAGACTACGTATATAAACAAAAAAATGTTAAGGAAATGCATCATACCAGGTTGTACAAGGTATGAGACATGATCAAAATCTATAGAAATAGATGATTGGTCTTCTTCTAATGGATTTAAATCAACAATTGCATTCTAATCAAGTGGAAGTGATATGCAATCCCATCCATCAACCCAATCCAATGATTCACACCCATCCCAGTCACCATCACAACAAGGCAGGAAAAATCAAGTGAGTTTTCTGGTCCAAATTTCAAATACTGGGTTATCAGAGCTTTGAACCAAATGAAAGCCACAAGTCCCAAGCACAGTCTTGCATTCCCATGCATGTGAACGATCTATGTCTACCACCTCCCCAAAAAATCTCTCCACATGTCTCTTTCTTGTGTATTCTACTCGCATAGTTGATTCCTCTCCCATTACTGACGTGCACCCCTTGACTATAGATTGAGCATTTCGAATAGTAGATTCTGTAGATACTTTCAATTCCTCTCTTCGTAGGGATGTTTTGACACATGCTCCGACTCCATCATGCTCTCCTTTACCATGCCCAGTCTCAAAATAGTTCCACATATGTGGCACTTTGTAGTTTTTATGCAATGAACACAACCATTGAAATATGCATGCATTTTTGAACTGACCAACACATCCATCAGACCAAATTCAGTGTTGATCCATCTATATGTTCCTTCCCTTCAAGTGATAATAGAACACGATGAAGCAATGAGGTACATAGTGGAAGTCATGGCACCTATCATCACTTATGTAGAAGTGATATTCCTTCAGAATTTCTCTTTACTCTTCATTGCTATTTGGGCACTATTTGGGCCATGCCTATATGTGATATGGACCATCAAGGAAACCTACTCAGAGTGATAATACTGAATTTGGATCTCATTTTGAGGTTGCAGAGTGTATTTCTCGGCAAAATCAACAACTGAAAGTATAGTACCACGAGGAAATGTATCTCTGCATATTCTAAACTTCTCATCTTGCCATCATGCCAAGTGGACATGCTGAACATATTGATGTGTCTTTTCAATAAATTCGTTGACGAAGTCACTAACTTGTACTTGTTGACACAAAATGATCTCAATATCAGTTTTTTTGGTAAGTAAGGATTGAAATGTAATTGTTCAAACATAAATTTATAGATATAAATGCATACTTGTGATGTCATCAATTGTATTTTTTTGCTTTCTTTCCCTGGGACTATTTCATAGCTGATATATTTGAAACTTTTCATGTCTATAACCATATTCCCAAATTCACTGTCTCCACTCTCGTGCATACATTGGCTCAATAATGCCATTCCAGCACAGTTGGAGCATGTTCCATCCAAACAAGATTTTGCATAGTATGTTTGCCCCTTAGGCCTATTGCACATGATGCTATGAATGAATTCTCTTGATGAAGTCGGTGGTATTGTCAGGGAGCAATCTTGCACATGGTTAGTATGAAACACACCATGAATGTACAAAAATGTTTCATAGTAATATTCATATTCTACATGGTATCTACAACAATAAGTGTTACGAAGAGTATTTATTCTAACATACCATGGATTACATTTCTCAAAAGACCTTCTCCCCAAGTTCAATTGTCTATGTTCATTCCTAAATTTCTCGTATAGTTCTATCTATGTTATATCAAGAAGATGCTTAATATGTGGTTCACGATCCTTTGAACCCATTCTTAGTTTTAGTACATCCTTCCGGTTTGAAGAAGGCCTTGTGTGATCATGCCAAAAACTCTGCACTTGTAACATCCCATAATTTCATAAAAATTTAAAATTTTTGATAGCAACCTTAATTATGATATTTATAATTGCGGAAGTAATAATTGTTGATTATGAGAGCAACAAATGAAAGGTTGTTAGCACTAAACATACTTTAATTTATGTTTAGTAGCAATATGACAAAGACAATTTAAATAAAGTAATTAATGAACATGATTATGATGACAAATGAATTAACAGAATGGAAATATGATGCGACACTTTTTCTTTTGCAAAGATACTAACAGTTTGACTTTTGACGCATAAGGGGGTCCTATGAGGTACCCTGGAGCTTACTTAGCTGTAATGCTAAAGCAAAATGAATGTTCTATGTGCAGATGATAGGTAAGAGGTTTCATGGCTGTGTAGAAACAAAGTATGTGTATAGTTCAACTTCAACGTCGTAATTAAATAAAATGTTAGAATTCTATTGCGATCCACTATAAGTATGCAGGTATGGATTTCATAGCTATAATTACTATTTTCGGATGTTGTCTTACAACTCCACAATGTTTAGAACATAGTCCTCTATGTACGTCTTCCTGCTGATAGTTTTGTCACTGTAATTCTTGTTGTTGTCATAGCTGGCTTTGTCGTCGTCTTAAAATAACTCATACCCGTACAGTATTAGTGTTGTGATTTTATCGCTACACATCGTATGCATTGTGATAAGAGTCAAGCTATGAAGTTCAATACCATAGCATGATTTTATACTTGTTGCAAACATTGGTCTCGTTAAAAATTCAAAAGTGTAAACCCTACATTAAAATGATCTTTGAAAAAGGGATAATAGAACTTATGGTTATTCTACTAACCATGCAATTTTTATAAGATGCTATCCTATATAATAATTTATAATGGCAACTATTCTTAATATAAATTTATATATGAAAGTTTGCAATATTTCAAAAGTTATGAAATTGCAATATTATGGTTGTCATATATAAAAGTTCACCATATCGAAATAATATGAAATTTGGTTTTAATACATGGCTTAGACTTAATCCTTGATACTTTAATTCAAATTCATATAGTTAGAATCTATATCCACTATGCAAACAATGTTTGAGTTTAATAAAGTCCTACGTGAAGGTTTTGAATATCCAATGGAGCTATAACGTAAGTCTCGATGTCACTGACATGCATTGAATGTTGACAGGGTGAGGAGTGCTAGTTCATTAATATGACACGAACGTTGAGCTATCGGGAAGCTTTTCCTTTGATTCTGCATTAATAACTTGGGTCGACTCCCCAGCTGACAAGGATTTGCCAGCGATCCATGTAATATGAATTTGATGTAATCATTTCTGCAAATGCCAATGTGTAATGGTTAAGTGTTTGACAATGCTTTCGAACTTGTTGTTGATCAGCCCTTCCTTGTGCCATAGTGGCAATACCAAGTTTGTACTGAGGCGTGGAGTATTAAATGTAATTGTTGCTCGTTCCAATGCTATTTCGCTGGCATAATTTTGATCGTTGATGGTGCTGAGTTTGGGCCGTTAGATTGCAACCCTAACCTCTATCATTGAGTTGGTTTATGAGATTGGAATGTTGATTATTGTTTCTATTGTTCTGGTAGTAAGGTCGATAGGCTGCCAAAATTTCTAGGGTTAGCAAGTTTGCAGGAGGTTTCGACCTCGAGTCCTGTAGATAGAGTTTAAGTTGTAGGTTCTAAACCATTGTAGTGGCACTGTAAAAAGAGACCGTTCCTCTGGTTTGAGTTGTTAATGTGTTGAAGTTTTTCAAGCTCTTAGTTTGAGTTTGTATGAAGCATACCCAGTTGTAAAATGATGGAAATTCCCTTGTCTCATTTGCAGTAGAGATCTCGTCATCTTTCTGGTGTTTGCAAGGAACTTGGTCTCAGTTTAAGAAGGTAAGCTTCCTTGAAGATATAGTAAAACCCTTGTTTGTATTCTTCAATTTTCAGTTAAGATATAATAATACCGTTGTCAAAATCTAAGCTATGAATTTTCTGTCAGTTGCAGGGTTCGAGGACCAGATGTGGGCAAGGCTTTGGAAAGGGGAAAGTGAGCCTCCATCCCTGGTAAGCTCTGGGTCTTTCATAACCCTCGTAGGTGGTCCTTTGGTCTTTGATGATGTGTTTATTTCTACAGAGAGTAATCGGTCTTGCCATGGCATCGTCTGTCAATTGTTCCTTTGAGAATACTTTTGTGTTGGTGTTAAAACGTCTACGATGAAAGACATTCGTCTCTATCCTCTGTGTTTATTTTGATGCTTAAAATTTTTCCATATGGAAATGTAAAACTCAGATTTACGAGTTTAGTGATTAAGGGAGTAAAACCCTATTCGATTTCGTTTTGAACGAAAGTGAAATTTTGTTACTCGGATTTGTTGATTCCCCTTTCTTACGTCTGGAACTTGTAATGGTGAAATCGTTTGAACATTCCACCTGTTCATATGTATTAATGTGGAAAAGTGATGGAGCCGAGGCTCGTCTGACCTGTGAATAAAACTCCATTTCTTTAAAAAGATAACATGTTGTTTCTGTCTGGTTCTATTCGGTTTAGTTTCTATGTTAAAATTCGTGCTTGTCGCACTTGCTTAAAGAATGAGAAAACTGGAAAGGAAATCTGAGTAGTTGTGCAACGATAGAGTAGGTTTCATTTTTTCTAAGCAAGGTATCAAACTGGATTTAAACAGTATGAATACAAGTCGAGTCTGTGTTAAATGACTTAATGTTGTAGGTTGATATTATAATTTTTCGAGCTAGGGTTTAAATGCTCTGTCATAGATGATATCTTTGTAAAGTGTAAATCTGAAATGGTTTGTTTATTCGTTTGCTTAATAGGAAAAGATCAGGGCTATACCCTAAATCGAGTTTTGTTTGAATATAAATTAAATTCTTGGAAATGGATTTTCAAAAGAACTTTAGTTCAATCCAAAGCCTGTGTAGAGTGAGTTTGCAAAATAATAATAATGGGAATCGAAACCTTACTAAGTTTTGATATGAGTCTCAGTTTGGAAATTGACACTTACACTTTAGAAAAATCTAAATAAATAAAATGACTAATGGAAATAAATTGTTTATAATATTTTCATTATCTGTTTGAACTATAGAATTAAAGGCAATGGTTATAGTAAGAATGAAAACAGTGTGCAGTGTGAAAGACTATGTGATGACTGTTATGTACAACCTTGATAAAATGAACACATATTTATTTATTTGCAGCTATGATATTATATTGCAAACATAATATGTTATATATAAATATGCATTTTATTTATTTCCTATATTCATAGTAATGATAAGAATAATGCAATGTAAATGTACAGGAAATAATCAATATATAGAAAATTGGATTCTACTTATTTCTATGAACATAGTAATGATAAAGGAAATACAATATTACTATACAGGAGTTATACAATGTTTTTTTTTCATAAAAATAAGGAAACATTCTATAATATACATTAGATATTATACAAACCTTTCTACTATTATTAATTATAGGACAAAAACTGATAAACATATAATTACTATTTTTATCTATAGATTTCGATAGCAATTTGCCTATCCTGTAATTTATTTTTAATTTGTGTATCGATACTAGAGTATGATGCATAAAACAACATGTGGAAAAATATAGATATTGGTTTATCAATTCCAATTCATCATTAAACTTTAACATTCAGACTTTAAACAAATTTAGAATTAAATTCTTTTTCGAAACAAAAAACAGAAAATACTAACTATACAGAACATAACTACTAGCTGAGATAAAGTAGAAAATTTGTAAAACCTGGGTAAATCTGTAGGGCAACAAACAACCCAAGAAGACTGTTCCACCCAACCAATTCCTGAAGACAGTCAAGTACTTGCCTTAGGACCCCCAAGCCTGTTCACTGAACCACGAGGAGGAAGAAACTCTAGGAATTAGGACTTCTTCTTGCAGTAGCAAATAACTTCTGAATCTTCAATAGCTAGCAGTCCAATAGATCTGCACCAGCATCTCTGGTTCTTCTCAGCAATATGCAGACTTAAGATTGCAATCACAACTAGCCTCCCTATTCGAATCTCTCAGTGATCACCTGATGCACATGAGGAAATATTTATGCAAAAAATATTATGTAAGAGCTGCCTACTCAATTTGAATTTTCCTTTTTTAGGATGCCTAGGCCTTTTCAGGTGTTACTGGGTCATTAAATGAGCTTCCTGCTCACTCCCTCCACCTGGGAGATAATGCCACATTTTTAGGAGTAGTTGTCCCATAACCAATAGCTAGTGGTGTGATGCAATTGCTGCCATCTATCCCATACCTTCCAACAACTTCCATTCCTCCTAGTGGGTCAGTGAACACTCATTTAACAGTCCCCTTGGGTGTTTGTCTCCTAATTAATTTATTTAAATAATAATATTCAATAATTATATTCATCCTTGATCAAAACTGATCATAATTACAAAAATTTGTAATTAAATTTAACATAAAGTATTTTGCAAATAAAATAATAATTTTCAGAAATTTGGGTAGGTGACATACACCCGCCCTTAAGTTTAACATCGTCCTCAATGTTGGTTAATCACTCCTTGAGTGTTCCTGAAACAGATTTGGGTATGCTACCTTCATACTACTCTCCAACTCCCAGGTTTCCTCCTCTAGGCTAAGGTGCTTCCATTGCACCTTCACTTGCCTAATGCTGCGATTCCGGAGAATAGTTTCCCTCCTTCCGAGGATATAATCTGGTTGCACCGGAAAATCTTTGTCTCGTCCCACCTGTACATCATTCCAGTTTACAACATGAGTAGTATCATGCACATATTTTTTAAAAATGATATATAAAAAACATTATGTATTTTTAAGTTTGGTGGCAAAGCCAGTTGGTATGCCACTGCTCCAACCTTAGACAATATTTCAAAATGACCACAATACCTGGGTGCCAACTTGGCACAGCTCCCCAATTTCAATGAACTCTTTTTTGGTCTTACCTTGACGACTACATGTTCACCAACCTGGAACTCTTTATGAGTTCTTTTTGAATCTGCTTGACTCTTTTGCCTATCTTGGGCAGCTTTTAAATGCCCTTGCATCTCTTTCACAATTAGTTATAACTCCTACAATAATTCAGGTCCTAAAAAAACTCTATTTACTGGATCATTCCATGAAACAGGTGTATTACATTTCCTACCATAAAGAATTTCAAAAGGACGAAGTCTGGCCGATGCATGATAATTATTATTATAAGAAAATTCTGCTAAGTGCAAGTAGTCTTCCCACTTACCAGGTTGATCCTTAACATACATTCTTAATAAATCTTCTAAAACTTGGTTTACCCTTTCTGTCTGTCCATCCGTCTGTGGATGAAATGTTGTGCTGAAATTTCAAGTTGTATTCAACCCCTTAAATAGTGACCTCCAGAAGTTTCCTATAAACTTTGAGTCACGATCTGAAATTATTATTTTTGGTATCCCATGTAGTCTAAAAATCTGTTTCATAAAGATCTCTGCAATATCTGGAGCTTTATGAGTAGTCTTTATTGGTATGAAATGTGCTGCCTTGCTGAGTTTGTCCACTACTACCATGATAGAATCATGTTGTTTCTGATTTTTAGGTAATCCAGTAATAAAGTCTATGCTGATCACTTCCCATTTCCAACTTGGTATCGGTAACGATTGCAACAATCCAATAGGATGTTGGTGTTCAACCTTCACTTTTTGACAATCTAAACATTTAGCTATGTACTCTGCTACTTCATCCTTCATTCTGGGCCAATAATATTCTTTTCTCAACATAGTAATGGTCTTTTGATAACCTGGATGACCATAATAGTGACTTTTATGCATCTAATTTAATATCAGAAATTTTATTTCTGGTATGTCTGGTACATACAATCTGTTTTTATATAGTAATAAACTGTTTTCCTTCATGCTGTAATCTGCCATACAATTTTTAGAATTGTTGTTTGCTATCTTTTCCTTCATTTTTCTGTTTTCTTCATCTATTTCACTCTTTTCCAGAATCTGATTTTCCAAATCTGTTGAATAAGTACTGATTGCTGAAATAAAATTTAGTTTTTCCTTACGACTCAAGGAATCTGAAACTTTGTTCTCCTTCCCTTTAATATGTTGAATTTCAAAATCATACTCACTTAAGAATGTCAACCATCTAGCTTGTCTAGCGTTCAGGTTCGTCTGATCTAATAAATATTTCAAACCCATGTTATCTGTCAATAATGTAAATTTCCTGCCAATAAGGTGGTGACGCCACATTTTTAAGGCATGAATAACTGCCAATACCTCTAAATCATAGGTAGAGTAGTTCTTTTCATGTACTTTCAGCTTTCTAGATTCATATGCCACCGCATGCTCTTCCTGTGTTAGGACTCCACCGAGTCCGTCATTGCATGTGTCTGTACAAACTACAAAATCCTTGTTGGGGTTTGTTATCCTTAAGATAGGTGCTGTCATCAATAATTCCTTTAATTTCTTAAAACTGTCGAAACATTTCTGATCCCAAACAAATTTCTTCCCTTTCTTCTACAAGGAAGATATGGGGTTGGCAATTTTTGAAAAATTTTCTATAAAATTTTTGTAATATCCAATAATGCCCATAAATGATCTTACATCCAACACATCTTTAGGAACCGGCCAGTCATTAATGGCCCTTATCTTGTCGGGATCAACCGAGATTCCTTCTGCCGAAATTATGTGTCCTAGATACTGAATTTTTTCTTTGTGGAAGTCACACTTACTAAACTTGGCGTATAGTTGATGATCTCTTAGAACTTGTAAGATAATTCGTAAATGTTCATCATGCTCTTCTTTACTTTTTGAGTACACTAAAATGTCATCTATAAACACAATAGCAAACTTGTCTAAGTATTTATGTAGAATATTATTCATCAGACACATAAATACAGCCAGGGCATTAGTCAAGCCAAATGGCATGACTACGAACTCGTAATGTCCATACCGAGTTCGTAAAGCTGTCTTGAAAATATATTCATCCTTAACCCGTAATTGATGATATCCTGATCTTAGATCAATCTTCGAAAATATTGTTTCTCCACACAGCTGATCAAATAGATCATCTATGCGAGGCAACAGATACCTATTCTTGATTGTCATCTTATTAAGCTGAAGATAATCTATGCACAGTCTCAAGGTTCCGTCTTTCTTCTTAACAAAGATGACACGTGCTCCCTAAGGAGACACACTGGGTCTAATATACTTCTTGTCAATAAGTTCCTTCAACTGTGATTTTAATTCGTTTAACTCCAATATGTTCATTCTATACAGAGCTTTAGAATTTGGTATTGCTCCTGGTAATAACTCTATGGTAAAATCTAAATCTCTTTTGGGACGTAATCCTGGAATCTCCTTAGGAAATACATCTTTAAAATCCTTTAGGAAAGGTATGTCCTCTAATTTCAGTTTGTCATCTTTATCCATAAACTCATCATTTACCACGTTACTGCAAACATTTGGCATCCTTTCCTAACTTCCCTCTTAACTTGCATGGCTGAAATCTGTCTAAGGGTTACCTTCCTTGGGATGCCTTTTATTTCTATAGTTTTCCCTTCATCATTTAAACATGTAAAACTTTTTCCATAACAGTCCAAGATGACATGATGGGCTTCTAACTAGTCCATCCCAACTATAATATCATAATATCCTAAAGGTAGAATATTCAACTTGATTTGTGTTTGTAAATGATTCATGGACAAAACACAGTTTTCTATAAAATCTGATACTTTTCTCTTTGTTCCAGTTGCTAGTCTAACTAGCCAAGATTTACTAAACTTTTTAGTTTTTAATTTAAGACTTTCCACAATGTCTGGTGATATATAACTTAAGCTAGCACTTGGATCAATTAAAACAGTAACAGGATGATCATGTAGCATACCTTCAATCTCTACCATGGAGATTTGATGATTTGCTTGCCTGTTGTCAAGTGCTGCATTGATTCTGGGCATTTCCCTTGCCACATCTCTAACCGTAGGTTCAGTCTGTATAGAGTTGATGTTGTTTGATTTCCGCTTCCTCAAGGGACATTCTGATGCGTAATGGGGGCCTTGACATTCAAAACATTTGATAGGTGCCTCTGGCTCACTAGTTCTGGTATTATTATTAGGTGCATTTCGGGGTGCTGTAGAATTATGCTGTGAATTGTTTCTGGAGTTGTTCCCTTGGGAATTCCGATTCTGAAAATTCTTCCTTTGGAACCCGGAATTTCCACTGAATCTGAAATTTTTCCATTTCTGCTCAAAGTTCTGGGCTTATGACTCTTCTAGTTTGACATTCCCTCTCTTTTCCGATTTGTGTCATAACAGAAAACTGCCTTTCTCATTGCCTCTTCTAAGGTCTTAGGACTGTCATACTCGATTCTATCCTTAATATTGAAAGGTAAACAACTCAAGTACCTTTGAATTTTCGATTTGTCTTCTATGAGGTATGGTACATATCTTAGTAAGTTCAAAAACTTACTGTTCATTTCCTTCATACCTCCTATCTTCAAATCGTAGAACTCTTTCGATTTTTCTTCATAGTATTGTTCAGACAAGTACTTCTTTTTAAAGTATCGTTTAAAGGTACTCTAGCTTACATCTTTATCTTTTATGCCCTTTACTCTTTTGATGTCCTGCCACCAAATGTACGCTTTTCCGGTCAAGTTGTATATAGCCATTTTTGCCTTCAAAGACTCTGAATAGTTATAAATCTGGAAGTATTTCTTCTTACCGGACAGCCAGGCTTCAGCTATCTCTCCCTTCTCAGTTTCTCCATTGAAAGTTGGAGGTCTAATCTTTTTGAACTCCCCGGAAATCTGCTCATATTCCTTATGATTTTTCCTTCTGGGTTTGAAATCTCCTTCACTGCTATCACTGGTGTAGTTACATTTCTTTCTGCGTGTTTCAATAGCATCTCCTGATGAGGTTGAACTGTCGTTCACCTTGCTGATTTTCATTTTCTTGTTTTTATCAGCATGAGGCAGATCCTCAACTTTGGAAATATCTTCATTATCTTTCTCTTGTTCCTCAGTTTGGCTCTGTTCAAACAACACTTGGTTTAATTGTTCTTGTGCTTGCAGAATCCTTTCATTGTCTTGTTTCACCGATCTGATTTCTGCTTTTAATTCATGAAAAGCGCGTAACAGTTTTGTCGAACTGTTATTTAGTTCACCGTGACCTTCTGCTACATAGTGCTATCCCAAACTGTGACTGTTTGGATGAAATATGTCGTCTAATTGTTCAGCTGATTTCTCCATACCTGTAACTGAAATAATTTATGTATAACATAATAATTAAAATTTTAAATTATTACAATTTTTTAATGTATAAAATTTTCTGCTGCGTGTTTTTGGACCTCATTCAGGCCTAGAGTTCGAATCTGAGCTCTGATACCACATGTAACAACCCATAATTTCATAAAAATTTAAAATTTTTGATAACAGCATTAATTATGATATTTATAATTGCGGAAGTAATAATTGTTGATTATGACAGCAACAAATGAAAGGTTGTTAGCACTAAACATACTTTAATTTTTGTTTAGCAGCAATATGACAAAGACAATTTAAATAAAGTAATTAATGAACATGATTATGATGAAAAATGAATTAACAGATTGGAAATATGATGCGACACTTTTTCTTTTGCAAAGATACTAACAGTTTGACTTTTGATGCATAAGGGGGTCCTACGAGGTACCATGGAGCTTACTTAGCTGTAATGCTAAAGCAAAATGAATGTTCTATGTGCAGACGACAGGTAAGAGGTTTCATGGCTGCGTAGAAACAAAGTACGTGTATAGTTCAATTTCAACGTCGTAATTAAATAAAATTTCAGAATTCTATTGCAATCCACTAGAAGTATGCAGGTATGGATTTCATAGCTATAATTACCATTTTTAGATGTTGTCTTACAACTCCACAATGTTTAGAACAAAGTCCTCTATGTACGTCATACTGCTGATAGTTTTGTCACTGTAATTCTTGTTGTTGTCATAGCTGGCTTTGTCGTCATCTTAAAATAACTCATACCTGTACAGTATTAGTGTTGTGATTTTATCGCTACACATCGTATGCATTGTGATAAGAGTCAAGCTATGAAGTTCAAGACCATA
The DNA here is from genome assembly GCA_027924585.1 of Larix kaempferi. NCBI lineage: Eukaryota > Viridiplantae > Streptophyta > Pinopsida > Pinales > Pinaceae > Larix > Larix kaempferi. The sequence goes on from BSBM01000070.1 coordinate 2,959,939, forward strand.
GCATGATTTTATACTTGTTGCAAACATTGGTCTCGTTAACAATTCAAAAGTGTAAACCCTACATTAAAATGATCTTTGAAAAAGGGATAATAGAACTTATGGTTATTCTACTAGCCATACAATTTTTATAAGATGCTATCCTATATAATAATTTATAATGGCAACTATTCTTAATATAAATTTATATATGAAAGTTTGCAATATTTCAAAAGTTATGAAATTGCAATATTATGGTTGTCATATATAAAAGTTCACCATATCAAAATAATATGAAATTTGGTTTTAATACATGGCTTAGACTTAAGCCTTGATACTTTAATTCGAATTCATATAGTTAGAATCTATATCCACTATGCAAACAATGTTTGAGTTTAATAAAGTCCCATGTGAAGGTTTTGAATAGCCAATGGAGCTATAACGTAAGTCTCGATGTCACTGACATGCATTGAATGTTGACAGGGTGAGGAGTGCTAGTTCATTAATATGACACGAACGTTGAGCTATCGAGAAGATTTTCCTTTGATTCTTCATTAATAACTTGGGTCGACTCCCCAGCTGACAAGGATTTGCCAGCGATCCATGTTATATGAATTTGATGTAATCATTTCTGCAAATGCCAATGTGTAATGGTTAAGTGTTTGACAACACTTTCGAACTGGTTGTTGATCGGCCCTTCCCTGTGCCATAGTGGCCATACCAAGATTGTACTGAGGCGTGGAGTATTAAATGTAATTGTTGCTCGTTCCAATGCTATTTCGCTGGCACAATTTTGATCATTGATGGTGCTGAGTTTGGGCCATTAGATTGCAACCCTTACCTCTGTCGTTGAGTTGGTTTATGAGATTGGAATGTTGATTATTGCTTCTATTGTTCCGGTCGTAAGGTCGATAGGCTGCCAAAATTTCTAGGGTTAGCAAGTTTGCAGGAGGTTTCAACCTTGAGTCCTATAGATAGAGTTTAAGTTGCAGGTTCTAAACCATTGTAGTGGCACTATAAAAAGAGACCGTTCCTCTGGTTTGAGTTGTTAATGCATTGAAGTTTTTCAAGCTCTTCGTTTGAGTTTGTATGAAGCATACCTAGTTGTAAAATGATGGAAATTCCCTCATCTCATTTGCAGTAGAGATCTCGTTATCTTTCTTGTGTTTGCAAGGAACTTGGTCTCAGTTTAAGAAGGTAAGCTTCCTTGAAGATATAGTAAAACCCTTGTTTGTATTCTTCAATTTTCAGTTAAGATATAATAATATCGTTGTCAAAATCTAAGCTATGAATTTTATGTCAGTTGCAGGGTTCAAGGACAAGATGTGGGCAAGGGTTTGGAAAGGGGAAAGTGAGCTTCCATCCTTGGTAAGCTCCAAGTCTTTCAAAACCCTTGTAGGTGGTCCTTTGGTCTTTGATGATGTGTTGATTCCTACAGAGAGTAATCGGTCTTTCCATGGCGTCGTCTGTCAGTTGATCCTTTGAGAAGATTTTTGTGTTGGTGTTAAAACTTCTACGACGAAAGACATTCGTCTCTATCCTTTGTGTTTGTTTTGATGCTTAAATTTTGTCCATATGGAAATGTAAAACTCAGATTTACGAGTTCAGTGATTAAGGGAGTAAAACCCTGTTCGATTTCATTTTGAACAAAAGTGAAATTTTGTTACTGGGATTTGTTGATTCCCCTTTCTTGCGTCTAGAACTTGTAATGGTGAAATTGTTTGAACATTCCACCTGTTGATATGTATTAATGTGGAAAAGTGATGGAGTTGAGGCTCATCTGACCTGTGAATAAAACTCTGTTTCTTCAAAAATAAAACATTTTGTTTCTGTCTAGTTCTATTCGATTTAGTTTCTATGTTAAAATTTGTGCCTATCGCACTTGCTTAAAGAATGAGAAAACTGTAAAAGAAATCTGAGTAGTTGTGCAATGATAGAGTAGGTTCCATTTTTGGTAAGCAAGGTATCAAACTGAATTTAAAGACTATATATACAAGTCGAGTCTGTGTTAAACAACTTAATGCTGTAGGTTGATATTATAATTTTTTGAGCTAGGGTTTAAATGCTCTATCATAGATGATATCTTTGTAAAGTGTGAACCTGAAATGGTTTGTTTCTTCGTTTGTTTAATAGGAAAATATTAGGGCTATACCCTAAATCGAGTTTTGTTTGAATAGAAATTAAATGCTTGGAAATGGATTTTCAAAAGAACTCTGGTTCAATCCAAAGCCTGTGTAGATTGAGTTTGCAAAATGATAATAATGGGAATCGAAACCTTACTAAGTTTTGATATGAGTCTTAGTTTGGAAATCGACACTTACAGTTTAAAAAAATCTAAATAAATAAAACGACTAATGGCAATAAAATGTTTATAATATTTTCATTATTTGTTTGAACTATAGAATTAAAGGCAATGGTTATAGTAATAATGAAAACAGTGTGCAATGTGAAAGACTATGTGATGACAATTATGTACAGCCTTGATAAAATGAACACATATTTATTTATTTGCAGCTATGATATTATATTGCAAACATAATATGTTAGATAGAAATATGCATTCTATTTATTTCCTATATTCATAGTAATGATAAGAATAATGCAATGTAAATGTACAGGAAATAATCAATATATAGAAAATTGGATTCTATTTATTTCTATGAACATAGTAATGATAAAGGAAATACAGTATTACTATACAGAAGTTATACAATGTTTGCTTTTCATAAAACTAAGGAAACATTCTATAATATACATTAGATATTATACATAAGTTTCTACTATTATTAATTACAATACAGAAACTGATAAACATATAATTACTATTTTTATCTATCGAATTCGATAGCAATTTGCCTATCATGTAATCTATTCTTAATTTGTGTATCTATACTAGAGTACGATGCATAAAACAACATGTGGAAAAATATAGATATTGGTTTATCAATTCCAATTCATCATTAAACTTTAACATTCAGACTTTAAACAAATTTAGAATTAAATTAGTTTTCAAAACAGAAAACAGAAAATACTAACTATATAGAATAGAACTACTAGCTGAGATAAAGTAAAAAAATTGTAAAACCTGGGTAAATTTGTAGGGCAACAAACACCCCAAGAAGACTGTTCCACCCAACCAATTCCTGAAGACAGTCAAGTACTTGCCTTAGGACCCCCAAGCCTGTTCATTGAACCACCAGGAGGAAGAAACTCTAGGAATTAGGACTTCTTCTTGCAGTAGCAAATAAATTCTGAATCTTCAATAGCTAACAGTCCAATAGACCTGTACCAAAATCTCTGGTTCTTCTTAGCAATATGCAAACTTAAGATTGCAATCACAACTAGCCTCCCTATTCGAATCTCTCAGTGATCACCTGATGCACATGAGGAAATATTTCTGCAAAAAATATTGTGTAAGAGCTGCCTGCTCAATTTGAATTTCCCTTTTGTAGGCTTCCTAGGCCTTTTCAGATGTTATTGGGTCATTAAATGAGCTTCCTGCTCACTCCCTCCACCTGGGGGATAATGCCACATTTTTAGGGGTAGTTGTTCCATAACCAACAGCTAGTGGTGTGATTCAATTGCTGCCATCTGTCCCATACCTTCCAACAGCTTCCATTCCTCCTAGTGGATCAATGAACACTCATTTAACAGTCCCCTTGGGTGTTTGTCTCCTAATTAATTTATTTAAATAATAATATTCAGTAATTACATTCATCCTTGATCAAAACTAATCATAATTACAAAACTTTGTAATTAAATTTAACATAAAGTATTTTGCAAATAAAATAATAATTTTCAAAAATTTGGGTAGGTGACAGCACTAGTCCCTTTACTGCATCAACTAGCTTCATGTCACGACATGGAAACCAACCAATAAAGGCCCAAAAATCTGTCTGATCGGTTGTGTCAAGATGTTCTCTTCTAATAGAATTTGTAGGGAGGGTTTTTACATTCAAATTAACTAGTTTGGATGTAGGCTTGAGAAAACGAAGGACCCTGGTGTTCTTATTTACAATTGCTTGTGACAACACATGACGAGACACATTGCGGTCCTTTGAATGTGTGTTCTTACCAATTTTACCAAGTGCATCTACTAAGCTTTTCACTATATGAGAAATTGGTTCAGAATTCTTTATCATCATTATCCCCAACTTTTTCCTAACAATATTCATGCCCCTATATTTTAACAATGATAAAAATAATCTACATTTATCTCCATCACATTTAGAAACAAAACATTTATCAGGTATCTATTGAGTTTGATAAGCAATACTACATTTAGATAGCGTACCTTCAATGGAATTGAGGAGACTTTCATCAACTTGTATACGCTTCGGATTTCTTCGACATGTGCTTGCTAATGGAGGTAAGGGGGTTGGAATTCTACCATGTAGCGCATCACCAAGATGCTCTGGCGTTTCAGTAGTAGCTTGTTGTCCTTCATTCTCTTCCTGGTAGTTGGATGGTGGACGTCCAACATCCTCATCAATGGTTCGGATAACATTTTCTTCTTCAACAATAGGCTCCATGTCCAACGCCTCTCTAACTTCATCACTTGTATAACCACAAGAGGTGAACAAATTTTGTGTTTCTTCATGAGCTTCATCTTGAGATGGTAACTCATCACTTTGACTTGAAGTGGGAATCAAAACATCCCCTAATGAGAACCTACGTTTTGCTTCTTGATTACTTCCATGGGGTGCTTGTTCAACAACTATTGTGAAAATTGAAGGTCCCTCTAGTGAATGCTTCCTTTTTTCTTGTCGTGGATTAACAAGATGAACCGTGGTATCCTTTATAATTGGATTTGGATTAGTTTCCAAAGAAAGCCTCTGATTCATCATGTCTATTCTTTTATTTTCTTTCTCTTCTTCAATGACTTCTTGAGGTCTCTTCTTCCTTGCTGATTTTCTTCCTCGGTTACATACATTCCCCATCACCACAATGGTCAATTCAATGTAGTTTGTTTTTGTTTCTCCTCAATTACAAGCTTTCAAACCTTTAGTGCTTTAGAACTATAGATCCTTCAAGGTGCTTCAATATTCCTTGTCAATTGTTCATATTTCTCATCAAAACAATGATGGATGAGAAAATTTACCTTTGGTGCTCTTCAATAATAAGCAAATGAAAGTTAAATCATAAATTGTTCCTCAAGCTGATTCTCTTGTACAATTATGTATATCCACCATCACCATGAAATGGTCTTGAAGATTGATATATTATCTTGTGTGCTCCTCAAATATAGGCAAAATGAATCTTTCAAAGACCTTATCTTTGGTGTTATTCAATTGGATATTATTCAAGCTTATTGATTATCTTCTTCAAATATGGCCATATAACCCAACACCACACTGATCAACCATGAAAGATGTCCTCAATGCTGCACCCGCATAACAAAAATAATGATGGAGATGGTGTAAATTGTGAATATTTGCAATGGTGGGCTCGTGCTCTGTTTGAAAAATCGTGGGATATCATGTTTTTTCTTAGACAGAGGAAAGTTTCTCTCGGATAGAGACAGTCCACTGTTTATACAATTCCAAAATGCGCACGCGTTATCTAAAGGTAAAACGCACATGTGATATGAAGAAGCAAAACGCGCACACGACATGGTTAAGCACAATAAATAGGTTAGGGGCACGGCTAGGGAAACAAATAAAATCAAAAGAAAACAACTTTTTGTATGGCTACATACAAAAAAAATGTTTTTAGTGTGGGACAAATGTTTTGTATGATTCTATACCCCCCTAATTCTCTCCCAATAATCCCTAGATGCCCCCTATCTCTTTCTAAATATCTATTCCTCATTCTCTCTACATCCCTCCCTATATGTTTCTTTCTCTCCCTTACTCCATCCATGTCCCTACCACCCCACTCTCCATCTCTCCACTGTTAGTTTTTCAGAATTTAATACATTATGATCTAGGATCTTAATTGAAAGAACAACATGTACAACATATCAAGCATAAGAGACAAGAGACAAGAGACACAAAACATTTCACCGTGGAAAACCAAGAAGGTGAAAAACCCTGCAACTTCCTCAAAGATAGAATAAGCATCAATACAAGGATCACCATGATCAAACCCAAGAGATAGATATATTCAGCAGCATGCTCCTCCTCCACTTGTGCTCATCCTCCTCTTCTCTCACTAATGCGAAGTGATTGAACAATAGAATGTGTAAAATGAGAGAGACACACTCTCTATTTATACACTAACTTTCACTTGACCTTTACTCAACTAGGTCGACCCTAACTTAACCACATAACATAATGCTAACTGGGCCGACCCCCAATAGGGTGGTCTAATAACCCTTTGATCCACATGACTCATACAGGGCTGACCCCAACAAGGTGGTCTAATAACCCATCAAGTATAAGTTATGACACTTACAATATAACTTGCGACACTTGCAACTACACATGACGACACTTCCAATCAGAGGAATAATACATCTCCATTGGGGATACAATAAAGTACAAATGTAATACATACAATATACAAGTGAATATCTTCCAAAGTTACAAATACATCAACACTACCTCTTAACTAGGAAGGTATACTCTTGACACAAGTCATCAATACATATATGCACAAGTATTCAATTCTAGAGCTGGATCATCATCACTGGATTACGGAGCATCATCGTCACTGCTGCTGTACTCGTCATCTCGATCATTGGTGCTATCTCATAATTCTTCTCATCATAGGAAGTTCTATAGAGCCAACCATTTTTCATGTTGGATGTAGCCCCACCACCTATAGGTGTTCATCATCACTGGCCATATTGTGGAATCCTTAGGACTTATTACATGCGTCAACAAAACCTTGAAAGAGAATTCCAGGACTTTTATGAGCTCACTGCTCAACCTATCGAATATCCCAGGGAAATATTATATGTGACCTCCACAAAACCTTGAAAGACAATCCTAGGACTGATTATGAGCACACAAATCAACCTATCGGATCTCCCAGGGAAATATTACATGTGGTCATGCAAAAACCTCGAGAGAGAATCCCAGGTTTGATTACGAGCACACAGCTCAACCTATCGGATCTCCTGAGATCTTTTACATGCAACTGCACAACCTGTCCATGGCCACGAAGTATCATCCAGATACTCATGATCATACTGATCATGTCATCTCAACGAGCAAGCCATCAAATAGGTACACCTCAGTATTGATTACCCTGCCTTTGCAAAACCTGCAAGATCTACCAGGATTGATTACACTGCGTCTGCAAAACCTGCAAGAGCATCTCAGGACTGATTATATGCCTCTGCAAAACCTGTGTACCATACTATCACCTCATCGTCTTCAGATCACCTCATCGTCCACGGAGCACAACCCATATTCACATCACACAGCACTTACACTCACTGGCATGGGAAGACACACTTCAACCATCTGTGAAAAGCTCAGCACTTATATCTATGCCATGGGAAGACACACTTCAACCATATGAGAATGGAGCAACACTTATATCGTAGCCATGGGAAAACACACTTCAACCATGCTCGAATGGCACAACACTTATATCGCAACCATGGGAAGACACACTTCAACCATGCTCAAATGGCACATCACTTTTATCACAGCCATGGGAAGACACACTTCAACCATTCTTGAATGGGACATCACTTATATCGCATCCATGGGAAGACACACTTCAACCATGCTCAAATGGAACAGCTCTTACATCAACGACCATGGGAAGAAACACTTCAACCATGTCGGAATGGCCCCATCCCTTATATCTACACCATGGGAGGACACACCTACCACCATGTGAGAATGGCTCATGTGCATCTGTGTCTCCGGACTCGTCACTTCCCCTTGGAAGGAATCTCGATCTGAAGTACACCAAGCTTCTCTCTGAAGTACTCAAACTTCACTCTGGCTAGCGGCTTGGTCAACACATCAGATATCTCCTCGTCTATCGCAACATACAGGAGATTCACTGCTCCTCTCTACACCGCATCCCTGATATAGTGATATTTGATCTCGATGTACTACGACCTGTCATGGAACAAAAGGTTCTTAGACAGCTTCACACAACTCTGGTTGTCACAAAGGATACCAGTAGCATCCAACGGGAGATCAAATAACTTAGATAGTAGATTCCTTAGCTATACTACCTCACAACTAGCCGAAAAAGTTGTGACATACTCTGCTTCGGCTATACTTAGTGCCACACAGGACTGCCTCCTGCTAAACCAAGAGACCATACAGGATTCCATACTGAAGCAACACCCCAAAGTGCTCTTCCGATAAATGGCACTACCTGCCCAATCCGAATCAACATAACCCTCCAGGTTAAAATTTTGATTCACCTCATACTTAAGCCCATAGTCAATTGTACCCTTCAGGTACCTCAGAATATGCTTTGCAGCTATCAGGTGAACATGTCTCGGATCTGTCAAATACTTGCTCAAGGTGTTCACCGCAAAGCAAATATCTGGTCTCGTATTCATTAGGTACATCAAGGACCCAATCATCTGATGATACATCATCACATGATCATCCTGATCATCATCACAGCATCATCCTGATGCATATCATCCAAAGCAACACTCTGAAGCTCATCATCCATGATCATCCTGATCATACAGTGCATCCACCTGATGCATAAGAAGTATATACCTGATGTATATCATCATACATGATCTACCTGATCATACAATGGATCCACCTGATACATATTATCATACATGATCTACCTGATCATACAGTGTATCCACCTGATACATATCATCATACATGATCTACCTGATCATATCCAACATGATGCATATACATATACATGATCCAACTGATCATAACAATCATCCAACATGATGCATATATACATGATCCAACTGATCATAGCAAGCATCCAACATGATGCATATACAAATACATGATCCAACTAATCATATCCAGCATCCAACATGATGTATATACAAAGCAGTAATTGGAGCATCATCCTGATGCTCATCACACAACGCTTACATCCACAGCCATGGGAAGGATCCTCCTTTCACCATGCTTGGAATGGCTCCTGCAAATGTGTGCCATCACTTCTTCCTCGAAGTATCATCAATATGAAGAACACCAAGCAAGAAAGCTGTCTTGACATCCATCTGGTGTATCTTCCATTTCATCACTTGCTTTGTATTTCTCTATGCTGCCTTCTACAACATGCTTGATCTTATAGATCCACTTGGAAGTCACAATAGACTTCCCTTTAGGTCTTGGGACCACATTCCAAACATCATTCTTCATGATTGACGGATCATGGCATTCTTCCCAGATCCTGGGAACTTCAATATATTCAATATCTTCAATAGATAACTTTGTTGCTGGAACAAATGTTGTAGTCCTTCTTTTTTAGGTGCTCGTATACGATCTTTCCTACAAAACAAGTTAAATTTCATGATTAGAAACTTCTCATAGTTTTCAGAACAAATTCTTACACATAAAGAAATATGTCATATGGTCATGCAATTATTTTAGCCAATGCTTCAATACAACATTTATCCATATCCCATAACTTTCTAGATGCCTTCCAATCTCTACTAGAACATTGTTAAGAGTGTGCACAACTCCCAACATGTCAACAAAGAGGTTTCATTCTAGATAAGTAGCAATGGAATGTTGTACAGTGCCATAGGCCACTTACCCATCACATGCATATTAGTAGTATACTGTTCATTAATGCAAGTATTATAATATGCATAATACACACCCCGAGTCTAGGAACATAAGCATATACATCATTGAACAATATTATTTAAACAAACAAATATGAAAGAAATGACAATTCAAATACTTATCTTTTTTTGGTTTGTAGGGTGGACTCCCTCTCAATATTTGCTTCCTTGCAGGAACTACTGGAGTGTGCTCCCTCTTGATCTTAGCTTCCTGGATTACCTATCTTTGAACTTATATCCATCCTCAATCACTATGCATACTTACTAGTATCATCTTTGTGTTATCCTCGAGATCTCATACATACATTCATTAGTATAATCTTAATACTATCAAAAACATTATGATTCTAAGTAATCTTAAACATGTATGGTCAAGATCATTTCATACACAGATAATGAACATTAGTATTCAAGGTTTCAGGGAATACTTCTTTTACTCATCCATATTCTTTATTTGACCAAAAGACTTTTCTGGTTAGTCATATCATCAATCAATGTAAGAGACATAATATGCATAAACCCTTGATTACTTACATTTCTAACTTCAAGAATAATCATTATCAACCATACAACAATATAAGATCCTAACACAAGGTAGGATTCTTACTTGATATAGGAAAAACATACATGGATTAATATGTTAGTTGGTTATGTCTAACATACCCACATGATGTCTTCTTGTTCTCTTAAATGACTTGTGCTAGTAACCTGCATATCTCATAGGTTAACCATTATAGAACCAAGTTATACATACTTTGTAAGTAGATCTTCTATGTTATCCATGACAATGGATGAATCTTTGTCTTCATGTCACCATGGTCATATGTTCTTGAACTAGAACATGATTTGTCTTTCTTGATGTATCTTTAATGTTAGTGGACAACATCAACCTCATACAACACCACAATCCATTAGTACAATCATAAGTGTTAAAACCCTAATCAATGAATATCTTCTATCATGCATTCATATTTTTATTAAGGTGATATGACAAGTCTAAAGTTAATCAAGATTGTACTAACCTTAATGAAGAAAAACATACCATAAACTTAATCATGAACAGATCTCAAAACATACCTAGATAAGTCATACCTGTCGAGATTGCTTGTAATCTTCTTATGTAAGGCCTTAGCCTCATCTCCCTCTGAAGCAGGAACTTCTTCACTTATGCAGGTGACCAAACCATTCTCTTATAGGATTAACCCAATCCACTTGATTTGCAAAAAATGGATCTGGAGCTGGATTAGGGTTTGTCATAGAAACCCTAAAAATTAAAGCTTTGAATTTCAAACTTCTGAAATGATAGAAAGATGCACTTTGATGAGATGATCAAGCTGGTATACTCGAATTTGAAAAATGCAAATTTTAACCCCTCAAAATTGTCTTTGAAACTTTCGGATATTCTGGACAGGATCCTAAAGTAGGGTTTGATAAAGCCCACCCTTCTGCCCAACCAAAAGGTTCAATCCAAAGCTCTAAACTTTGATTTTTCTTAGGAGCTTCCAGCTGTGGTCACGGACTTCAGAAATTCCAACTTTTGCAGAAGCCCTAATTTTCCACCTTTCCGATCAAAATCCTGAACTACGGTTTGATCAAGCCCGGCCTTCTGCCCAACCAAAAAATTCGATCTTGGTCTCTAAATTTCAATTTTGATGAGGATCATCCATCCGTGGTCTCCGATAAAAAAAATTCCAACATTCTCCGAAACCCTAAATTCCTGGAGATATGAATGAAGGTGCTCAAAATCCAATTTTGTTTTGATAGAAATATGCACCTGATTGTTTCTGGTGTAACTCTAAAATTATGAATCCAGAAGGTCTGAAAATGCGATCTGTGGTAACCTAACCTGTCATCTTTCCAACCCCATAGGTATGACCTCAATTGGATTCTCTGAGAGAGAATTATGCCAAGTGTCACAACGTGACTTGTTTATGGGATAAAACAGGAGAGCGAGCTTGTACGACATGCCATGTGTCACTGGTTCAACTTCGACCTCTAAAAAAATTACTTGAGAAACTAAAGTTTGTGCCCTACCTGTCAGATTTTACAAAATTTCATTTGGAGCTTCCTAGCCCAAGTTGTGACCTTTTTTCCTAGGTCATTTGTTTATGACTGAGATTTGGAAGAGGCAGAAACCCTATATTGTACAGATCATAAAACACAAATTACAATGAATTAGAAGTTTTGCTTTGGACAAAAGGTACATTTGGATCTTATCTTTGACCTGTAAAAGTTTCAGATCTTGAAACTTTTCCAAAATGGATTTATAGAAAAATTTATACGATGACTGGTTTTTTCTATATCAAGCCCTAGCTTCGCAAGTGCAACAAGTGTCATAAATGCCATACCATGCCTTCTTTCAGGCTAGTTCTGATACCATGTTAGTTTTTCAGAATTTACTTCAATATGATCTAGGATCTTAACTAAGAGAACAACATGTACATCATATCTACAGCATATCAATCATGGACATAATAATGCAAGCACACAAGAGACAATAGACACACATAGTTTCACTGGAGAAAACCATAAAGGTGAAAAACCCGACAACTTCCTCAGAGATAGATAGAGAAATGATAGAACCCAAGCATAAGAGATAGTATTCTCCTAGCAGCATCTTCTCCTCCTCCACAAGTGCGCCACTCTCCAATGAGAGTATAAGTGAGAAAGTGAATGATCAAATAGAGTGTCTCCTGCACTCTATTTATACTTGACTTGACTTGCCTAATAACCTTTACTAGGTCGGCCTTAACTTAACCACATAACATAATGCTTACAAGGCTGACCCCCAATAGGGTTGTCTAATAACCCTTTGACCCACATGACTTATATAGGACCAACCCCAACAAGGTGGTCTAATAACCCATCAAGTATAAGTTATGACACTTACAATATAAATGACGACACTTCCGTATAGAGGAATAATAACATCTCTATAGGAATACAAACACTTCCGTATAAAGGAATAATAACATCTCTATAGGAATACAATATACATATATGAAATACATTCCGAAGTTACAAATACATCAACACTTAACCCTGTCTCGATGAGGTAAATCTTCAATCTTGGAGGTATTTTCAATTTCTCTATCCTGTTCGTCAGTTGGGCATTGTTTGAACAGTACTTGATTTAGTTCTTCTTGTGCCTTCAAAATTTTCTCATTGTCTTGTTTTACATATCTAATTTCTGCCTTTAACTCTTGAAATGCTCGTAACAATTCTGATAAATTGTCATTTAATTTGCCATGGACTTCTTCTTCATAATGCTGTCTTGTGCTATGACTGTTGGGTCGAAATCTGTCTTCTAAATGTTTAGTTGATCCTTCCATACCTGTAACTTAAAAGAATTTATCTATAACACAAATAGTTTAAATTTTTGAATTAGTAAGATTTCTGCTGTAAATAAATTTTATGCTGCATGTTCTTGGACCTTTTTCAGGCCTAGAGTTCGAATGTGAGCTCTGATATCACATGTAACATCCCGTAAAAATACCAAAATTTAATTTTTTTATAATAGTAATAATTATCGAAGTCGTTAATGCGGAACATATAAATTAATTAAATTTCTTAACTAAGATAATCAATAACGATGACACGTCATACTTCTTAAATAAAATATGATATATTTGTATTTGCTATTTTAGATTTAAATGGATGCTAAACTTCTTAACGAAAGATCCTTTTATGATTATGTATAAGAATATAGTTTACATATTTGCTTAAGTTCTAATTATGATTACATGCTGTACATAGTTTATACTATTATGATGTTCTTGATGAAGTGCTGATAGTTTTTTTGTATGTTGATGAAGGGGTCCTACGAGGTACCCTGGGGTTTACTTAGCTACGTTTAGCTAAGGCATTTGAATCATGTTTCCATGTGCAGACCGCAGGTAAGAAATTCTACGACAACATGTGTTAAGAGTACAAGTGTCTTTCAATTCATCGTTAATGTAATATTAAAATGCTAAGTACTTCCTTGCGAAACAGGTTACTGGAGGTATGGATACTTGGTTCTAAGTCTAGTTTGTGTGTTGACTTACAAAACTATTCAGTGTTATAATTTCGCGTCGTCCAAGTGTTTGTTATAGTGCTGCAATTATTATCATATGACCATTGTCATTAATATTAAAATAGTGATACTAATATCAATTGGTAAATCTATTAGAAAGCTTGTAGAAAATAGTGTTTATACTTTGGAACTAACATTACGTCTTGATTCTACAGAACATAGACTATTCTAAGTCCTGGATTCATTATTTGATTATCATTACACAGTTAATATATGAACAGTCTAGTGACTAGTGCTTGTGCTATGAACTCAACATTATAGTGTATAACGTCACCATTTAAACTATGCCTTAGGTATTACATTTATCAATTAAACTTTGCAATACATGGCTAGCATATTAAAATGTGTATCACTTATCTATACCTATAGGCTCACACTATTATTATGAATTGGAAATTCATTACTATTGCGTGAAATCTATAATGTATATAGTATCTAAATCTACTTTTTCATAGCTAGAATCCTAGCTATATCTATGGTCTCCATTTATCAAATGATTAACAATATATATATATATATATATATATATATGGCTAAGCTTTATTCTATATATCTATATACGAGTCTTAGAAATCAAATGTTAACATTATAAAGTGATTATACAATCACACGAAACCTTGGCATACAATACAAACGTTACGATGCATAACAATAAACTATAGAGACTAATATGAAATACGATCCACGGGTCTAACAAAGCAATTATTTTGATGTTGACAAGGTATTAACTTGACATGCTTTCCAAGCTAGCATTGACAGGCCTAGCATTAATGTCATTCCATGGTTAAGTGATGTGGAAGCCCAGTTGTAAGGTCTTCACGTGGTTTGTGTTTGTAATGAGCATCATAACAAGCTGAGCTGTGCCATGCACTGGCTCTCGATCTGCTTACCTAGAAATTGGTAGATGAAGTAATCAATGCAATATTGATTGCAATCATGGTTCGAAAATAAACGTTCCTTAACTGGCAGATCTCCCACCGTTGATCTCTGCAAGATCTGGGGCTGTGGATGAAACCCTATTCACGCATTGGTAAGTAATGGAAAAAATGGTTTTTAGCATTCATTGTTGCATTTTTGGTGGAAGGTCGTGGAGTCGACCGTCTGCTGCAATGTAGGGTTTTTGAGTTGGTTGAGAGGAGGACTCCTTCCTCAGTTTCGAACCTTGGACCTGTGAGGGACATTTCTTAATAGTTGCAGGCTCAAAATCTTGTGCCATAGCACTACGATACCATCATGGAAGTTGTGTATGTTTTTTCTTCTGTCAGTTGTTGAATTCATAGTTGAACTGGGGTTCGATCCTCCAGTTTTGTGAAAAGATCTTTTGTGTTTAATTCGAGGTTGCTGTCAAGTGCCATTAGGCTCCATCGTTTTTACTGTGTGGTGTGCCAAAGTTCAAGGCTCTGTTTCTAAGGGTAAGTTCTGATGATAATAATACTAACACTGTGTTACTTGTTTTTATTCTTGCATTTTATTGTTTTAACCCTGCGAACTATGCTTGGCAGGTACTCTCTTCATAGGAGATGCTATTCAAAAGGTTTGGAATGGAAATGATGCATCCACTTCCTGGTAAGCTCCGGTGGTTCTCGAAACCTCGTAGGTTCCTTTTGAAAGGTTTTGATGGTGATTACTATGTGCCAAGAGTTGGAACTATTTGACCTTGTTTCAGTGATGGCCGAGTATTGAGTTTTAAAGTCTTATTTTGATACATCCTGTACATAGGGTAACCTTCATTTGTTTCTATTTGTCTATTTGATGCCTGGCTGCATCGTTGATAAGAACTTCACACTCATTTTTTTGCTGCTAAAAGTCAAGGGTAAAACCTTGTGTAGTTTATGGATTTTGTCCTCGTTTAAACGTTTTGGTTGATAAGGGTTAAACTTCTGTGTAATGTTGGGAACCTTGATAGGTCCGTAATGTAAACTCTGTTATACTTTTTGAATGTGAAATGAGAGCCGAGGTTTCTCCTTTTCGAAAGACAATGGATCGCTTGAAATGAAAAGACTTGTTTTAAAATTAATGGTTGAGGAAATAATTGTATAACTGTTATGTGATGCCGAACAACGATAGTTGTTTTTGGTCGAGAGTTATGGTTTGCATAAATGTAATAGTTGTTCCCTATACTTTTGTTATCGTTGTTGATATTTATGTTTTGGGGAATGGCTATGCCACTGTGTGCTATTTTGTTTCACAAATGAAACCCTACCTGTAGCTTTCGTTTGCTATCTGGCTTGTACAAAGCTTTTGTACTTAATACTTAACCTATGTATCAAATAGTTTCGATACAGTGTATGTTTTCTTACTAGAGTTGTAAACTATCGTTAGGTATTGATACTGAATTGTTCTTTCTAATAAGTGATGAATACTGTCTTGTAGTAGTCTCAAAATGTTAGTTAGGGTTTGGAAAATCTATAGCTATTAGGCTTAGAAAAGAAATGTCTAAAGTTTGCCAGGAATGGCTTGAGGAGAAAATTATGAACTGTGTAAACAAAAACTAGGGTCTGTAGTATCTTAGGGTTTGATACTACTGTGAAGATATTCAATAAATGAAATCAAAGGTGAAAGTTAGTGAAGAAATAATATGTGTATATTTGTAACAAATCTGTACAGAGATTAATTGTTGCAGCTGTTATCATTCTTGAAAATGTAATTGTCTGAAAAACATGAAATGTATAATATCGAAATGCATGTGATTACTATCTGAACTAGATAGATTTAAAAATAAATATATAGAACTGTGCAGAAACATAATGTGTTTTTCTTTCATGTAATAATTAGATGAATTCTATATAGTTGTTGATACTATACTATAATGTTTACTATTATAGGCCAAACCTGCACCTCTCCGTCCGTGATCACCTTGAGCTGTTGATCACACAAAAGGACAACTTGGATGGAGGAGCATGTTGACCCTAGATGAGACTTTGACTTACTCCACCTCCTGACAACACTGAAAAACCCTAAAAATGTTATTCTGAGATATGAGCGCTACTCTACTTCAATAGACTAGCACCTGTACCCTACTCCAGTGTGTAATAGTAGCGCTCAAGCCTTATGATCGCTACTCACGGGGGCTTCACTAGAAGGCAATATAATATCACGTTCATTCATATTGCAGTATTAAATATTCATGAAAACCTAAAAATTATATTGCTTATATATTAAGGGGCAAAGGGTTTTTTTAATTTAATGTAACAATACAAAAATACTTTGGGGTCTTTTTTATATGGGTGAGCTAACAAATATCCGCCAAAAGGAGATGGCAGGATCACGGGCGGATGAGAAATCGGGTTGAGGCAAGGCTCGGGCTTACCAGTACGTAGGGAAATCGCGTTTTGAGGCATGGTTGAGGCCAGGGGTTTCGTGGTGAAGTGGGTTGCCAGTTGATCATAGTCGAGAGACAGTGGTCATTGACATCCAATTGTTACCAATAGCACTAAGTGAGTTATTACCAATAGCCTTGGGAGGCTCTAAGCCTCCAGGGCCTGCTATAGGCCCTCTATAGGACTTGGGGGCTTGAATACCCAACCACTTGTGCCTATTACAGGCCTTGGGAGGTTTAGTTAGCCTCCTAGAGATTGTTATAGGCCCTGGGGGATTGGATACCTAGCCCACAATAGGCTTAGTTAGCGATTGGGGAACTGCAACATGCAATCTAAATGTTGTACTATGTGCATTGGCTCTAGTGACATACAATAAGTGATCACTTATCTTTTCATTAGACCATTAGATGTTGCAAATCATAATGATATGTGGTTGAGTAATTGCATTTTGGGTGAAGTAATGTGCATCCACAATATACATCGAAAGAAGCAAGGTGCATTGTAGAATGCATGTGGGGTCATAAGAGGGATATCATATCAATATACTAGGTAGAAATATAAAGGGGTATAGAAAATGTTAATGAAAAGATTGATACATACAATATCTAGTGGAAACAATTTTTTTTTTAAATTGGGAAGGCATATTGGGAGAGGGTTAAAAAAACGATTTTGAAGGTATTTTCCAATATTTAGTGAAACTAGGGGTATTGTTTCATATGCCACGAACGAATGTAATATGATAGCGGTTTATTGAGTGAAGCCCCCGTGTCACTACTCTTCTTCAGCATAGTAGCGCTCAACATTCAAAAAATGATGAGCGCTAGTTTAAAAGCACTATAGTAGCGCCCTAAACGCTACTTCACTAAACAATAGTAGCATACATCTCAAAAGATGATTAAAAAATAATTAATTTCATAAAGAGGATTAGTTGCAGTTGGTTTCCCAACTTTCCCAACTTCCTCCATAACCATCTCTCGACTTGAACTGCTTCTCTTGTCCTATAAATATAGGGAAGAATAAAGAGAGGGGTTAGAGACATGAATGTTATTAAGAGACTTTTAAAGAGAAGCTTTCATTGGAGGAGTTTATGCTGGAAGATATCCAAGCTAGAGAAGAGCAAGACCCCAGGATCAAGTTGCAGGAGCATGTCACAAAGTTAGGTATATTTTGTAACATAAATTTGCATTTGACAATAAAAGGTTGAAGTGTCTTTCTTGTCCCAAATTAAGTGTTTATTGAAGTGATATAGTTGTTTGGATATGCTTTGGTTAGTATTGAATGTTTAAACTGCTTTGTCTTTTCCATCATTATATATTATCCAAGATACGCTGAGAAAGGTACTTGTATTGTAGGTTTAATGAACGGGAAGTGGATTTGAGGATCGAGCACAAGATCGAATAAAAGATAGGATCGGATGTCATTCGAAAGGTATGTTCTCAAGGCCTATAATCTATTTCCTTTCATGAACATCTCTATAGTGCAGTTAATACACTTACCTGTCATCCCCTTTCAGTTGATAGTATCAGTTTCCTTACTATAGGGTAGTTTTTCCTGCCAACATTTACTGTGTTTAAATATATGGCAGAATTATAACAAGAGCACTACTGTATTCATATTTCCAATCAATGGCTTTCTGCCTATCACTCATCTTTCTTAATTTACTTCTCTATACTGGAGTATGATGCAGATAACAACATGGGGAAAAATATAGAGATGGTTATCGATTCAATCATTTCACAAAGCTTTTTCATTCAGAATCATACTTAGATCAGAAAATAAAATAATTTCTTTTACATGACTGAGTTTAATAATTCTTCTATGCAGAAACATTTAACTGTAAACAAAAGTAAGAATAGTAAAAACTGGTTAACTTTAGGAGAAAAAAACAGCCCAAGGAACCTGTTCCACCCAACCTAATCCTGAATAAAGCTAGGTTACTTGCCTTAGGACCCCCGATCCTGTTCACTGAACTACCAGAAGGAAGATTATGTAAAAGCCTTAGTACATCAACTTGCAATAGAATGTAGATTGTCCAGTCATCTAGACTCAGCAATCAAAGAGACCTACACCAGCACCTTTGGTTTGCCTTCTCAGTATAATTAGTAGACTCATAGTTGCACTCTCACATAGCCTCCCCATTCGAATCTCTCAGTGATCACCTGATGCACTTGAGGAATATTTTTGCAGAAAATATTGTAAGGGGATACCTGCCCAATTCGAATTGCCTTATCTAGGCTGCCTAGGCCTTTTAGTGGTTAACTGGTCATTAATGAGCTGCCTGCTCTCTTCCACCCACCTGGGGGATAATGCCACAAATTTAGGGGTAGTTTTCTGATAACCAACAACTAGTGGTGGAGTGCAAATGCTGCCATCTGTCCCATACCTTCTAACAGCTTCCATTCCTCTTAATGGGTCAGTGAACACTCTTTTAATAGTTCCCTTGGGTTGTTTGTCTCCTATTTTAATTTATTTAAATAATAATAATCAATAATTACAATCATCCTTGACCAAACTTGGTCATAATTACAAAACTTTGTAATTAAAATTTAACATAAAGTATTTTGAAAAAAAAATAACATCCTCAGAATTTGGGTAGGTGACACAACCAGCTCAGATGAAGCATCACACAAAAGCTTCAGTTTCAATGCCATCGGTGTGGCCATGGCCTTGCAGTCCATCATCCCGAACCTCTTCAGGATCTCTACTGCATACTTCCCTTGTCCAAGGAAGATTCCATCCGCACTCTGCCACACCTCCATGCCTAGAAAGTAGTGCATCATACCCAAGTCCTTCAGCTCGAACTCGAAAGCTAGCTTCCTCTTTGTATCAGCAATCAATCTATCCTCACCTGTAACAAACAAGTCATCCACATACAATATTAGTATCACAGTATTTCCTTCCTCAACCTTGTAGTAAAGGTTGGAATCCTCTTTACTCTTGGTAAATCCCAAACTAGATAGAAAGCTGTCTATCCTACCATACAAAGTCCTAGGAGTTTTCTTTAGGCCATACAAAGCTTTCTTCAAGCTGCACATATATGACTATTTGTCATGTGTCTCAAAACCAAGTGGCTACTACACATACACTTCCTCTTTGACTACACCATTCAAGAAAGTTGTCTTGAAATCTATCTGGTGTATCTTCCATTTCATCACTGCAACCAAAGCAAGTACTGATCTGATGGAAGTGTATCTAGCTATAGGAGCAAAAGCCTCTTCATAGTCTATTCCCTTTTTCTAGGATAAGCCACGAGCTACAAATCTTGCTTTGTATTTCTCTATGCTTCCATCTGCAACATGCTTGATCTTTGTAAGTCACAACAGACTTCCCATCTCGTCTTGGGACCACATCCCAAACATCTTTATTCATGATCGACGGATCATGGTATTCTTCCATTACTTCATCCCGGATCCTAGGAACTTCAATATCTTCAATAGATAGCTTTGTTGCTGGAACAAATTTTGTAGTCATTATTTTGTAGGTGATGGTATACGATCTTTCCTACAAAGCAAGTTAAATTGCATTATTAGAAACATCTCATAGTTTTCAGAACAAATTCTTACACATAAAGAAATATGTCATACAGTCTTACAATTATTTTAGCCAATGCTTCAATACAACATTTATCCATATCCTGTAACTTTCTAGAAGCCTTCCAATCTCTACTAGAATATTGTTAACAGTGTGCACAAATCCCAACATGTCAGCAAAGAGGTTTCATTCTAGACAAGTAGAAATGGAATGTTGTATAGTGCCATAGCCCACTTACCCATCACATGCATATTAGTAGTATACTGTTTATTAATGCTATTATTCTAATATGCATAATACACACCCTAAGTCTAGGAACATAAGCATATACATCATTGAACAATATTATTTAAACAAACAAGTATGCAAGGAATGACAATTCAAATACTTATCTTTGTTTGGTTATAGGGTGGACTCCCTCTCAATATTTGCTTCCTTGAAGGAACTACTGAAGTGTGCTCCCTCTTGATCTTTGCTTCTTGGAATACCTATCCTTGAACTTATATCCATCTTTGATCATTATGCATACTTACTAGTATCATCATTGTATTATCCTTAAGGTCTCATACACAATCATACATTCATTAGTATAATCTCAATACTATAAAACATTGTGATTCTAAGTAATCTTAAACATGTATGGTCAAGATCATTTCATCCACAGATAATTTATCACAAACATTAGTATTCAAGGTTTCAGGGAGTACTTCCTTTACTCATGCAAATTCTTATTTGACCATAGGACTCTTCTGGTTAGTCATATCATCGATTAAAGTAAGAAACATAATATGCATAAGCTCATGATTACTCAAACTTATAACTTCATGAATAATCATGTAAAAAAGTATAAGATTCTAACATAGGGTAGGATTCTAACTTGATATAGGAAAAACATACCTAGATTAATGTGTTAGCTAGTTATGTCTAACATACCCACATGATGTCTTCTTGTTTTCTTCAATGACTTATGTTAGTGACCTGCATATCTCATAAGTTAACCATTGTGGAACCAAATTATACATACCTCATAAGTGGAGCTTCCATGTGATCCATGACAATGGATGAATCTTTGTCTTCATGTCACCATGGTCATATGTTCTTGATCTAGAACTTGATTTGTCTTTCTAGATGTACCTTTCATATTAGCGGACAACATCATCCTCATACAACACCACAATGCATTAGTACACTCATAAGTGTTATAACCCTAATTAATGAATGTCTTCTATCATGCATTCATACTTTTACTAGGGTAATAAGACAGGTCTAAAATTAGTCAAGATTGTTACTAAACTTAATAACATGAAGACAAACATATCATAAACTTAATCATGAACATATTTCAAAACATACCTGTAAGTCATACCTGCAAGATTGTTTGTAATCTTCTTATGTAAGGCCTTAGCCTCATCTCCCTATCAAACAGGGACTTCTTCACTAATGCAGGTGACCAATCCATTCTCTTCTAGGATTAACCCAATCCATTTTGATTTGTTGAAGCTGGATCTGGAGCTGGATTAGGGTTTGTCAGAGAAACCCCAAAAATTCAAACTTTGAATTTCAAACTTCTGAAAGGATAGAAAGATGCGCCTTTCTGAGCCGGTCAAGCTGGTATACTCAGAATTTGAAAAATGCAAAGTTTCACCCCTCAAAATTGCCTTTTAGATTTCCGGATTCACTCGGGAGGACCTTGAATTAGGGTTTGAGATTCCTGGAGCTTCACCCAATAAAAAGGTTTGATCCAAAGCTCTAAACTTCAATTTTCTTGAGGAGCTTCCAGCCATGGTCACAGAATTCAAAAATTCCAACTTTTGTAGAAGCCCTAATTTTCCACTTTTCCGATCAAAGTCTCGAACTAGGGTTTGATCAAGCTTGGCCTTCTTCCCAACCAAAAAATTTGATCTTGGTCTCTAAATTTCAATTTTAATGAGGAGCATCCATCCGTGGTCTTCAATACAAAAATTCCAACATTCTCAGAAACCCTAAATTCCCATAGCCATGAATGAAGGTGCTCAAAATCCAATTCTGTTTTGACATAAATATACGCCTGATTGTTTCCTGTGTAACTCCAAAATTTCACATCTACAGGGTTTGAATATTTGGCATGTGGTATCCTGACCTGTTATCTTTCCAACCCCATAGGTCTGACCTCAAATGGATTCTCTGAGAGAGAGAGATGTGCCAAATGTCGCAACATGGCTTGTTTATGAGATAAAATAGGAGAGCGAACTTGTACGGAGTGCCACGTGTCACTGGTTCAATTTCAGCCTCTGAAAATTGGACCTATGAAAGTACAATCTGCTCCCTACCTGCCACATTTTACAAAATTTAATTTGGAGCTTCCTAGCACAAGTTGTGACCTTTTTTCCTAGGTCACCTGTTTATGATTGAGATCTGGAAGAGGCAGAAACCCTATATTGTACAGATCATAAATCTAAAATTACAATGAATTAGAGGCTCTCCTTCGGACACAAGGTACATGGGGATCTTATCTTCGACCTGTAATATTTTTAGATCCTGAAACTTCATGAAAATGGATTTATAGCGAAATTTCTACGATGGCTGGTTTTTTCTATATCAAGCCCTAGCTTCACAAGTACAACAAGTGTCATAAATGCCATAGCATGCCTTCCTTCAGGCTAGCTCTGATACCATGTTAGTTTTTCAGAATTTAATACATTTTGATCTAAAGATCATCCCTAAAACACATATTTATGTTCTAATATCATTCATATACCTTCTCAGAATATTTGGGATCATTTGGGGCAAATTTGGGACCTAGAGATCAAAACTAGTCAAAGGTCGAACTAGGGAAAAAAAGTGGAAAATTGCAATTTTAATAAAATTCCTAATAAGGGACATTACAGTGGTATCAGAGCATGGTCCTTGCACCTGTGTATTAGGTACATACATTCAAGAATAATTGGCAGCCATGTCTTACTATTATGATGAATCCTATGAGTACAATTCTTATGAGGAATATGCAGATGCTTATGAGCAATATGAAGCAGAATGTGAATGGTATGAGGAAGAGGTGCCATCATGCAACACTTCTTACAATTTCAAGAGAAATGAAGATTATTCTTATGACTTTAAATCTGATGAATATGAGTGTGTCACACCAACCAAGGATAATTCTATGAGTGAGTTCCAAAGATGGAGAGCAAAATATAAAACCTTGCCCCAACAATATCAAAAATATCAAGAATATCTTGCTTTTAGCAAAAATACACAAAATGCCATGTCTTTTGAGTACTATGCTGAACATGTTTTTGAAAAAAGGCCCAAAAATGAAGATGTGGAGTTAGTGAAGAAAGGTTTATGCCCTTCTTGTAAAAACTCTTGGAGCGAGTATCATATATGTGTGAATGAAATGATGTCCTCCTTGAGGAGAGATTTTGAGATTTATTCAAGAAGAGATTCCAAATATATTGATCCTAAGGAAAACAAGGGGAAAAATGCATCATCTTGCTTTAAGGAGAAAAAGGAAGAGACATCACAAGATCATGAAGAATATTCTATTGAAAATATGGAAGATCATTTTGAGACACCTTCTACCTTAGACATGAACCAAAGAGCATCTACTGATGGATGCTTAAACTATGAAGGAGTACCTACTGATGGGTGCTCACACCTCTATGTTGGTGACATAGAGATCACTTTTGAAAGTGTTTCTACAAGTACAAGTTTCATTAAGCATGATAATGAAGACCTTGTAGCAGTTGAAGAAGAACCAAGATCAACTTCCCCATCACCACTTGAGCTTCATGAAGTTGGTCCAAGAAAAATTGAAGAAGATGAGGAGGTTCATTTGCAAGAGCCTCATTTTCTTGAAGGGTCCTTAAATATGAATGAAAATAAGATCCAAGAGTCCCTCAGCATTCTCCATGACACTCAAGCATTGGTGTCAAATTCTTGTTGGAGAGCTACTTCATTGAAGACATGGAGAAGATTCAAAGAGCAATGTGCCACATCAAAGGTAATTTCATGTCTTTGCTTTTTGATAGAAACCATTTGTTTGAGCTTAATGAATTGTTACATGATGCATACTTGAAGAATAATGAGGATATTCATAAGCTCACAATTCAAAATTAGCAACTTCTTGAAAAGTTGCAAGATACTTGTTTTTCCTCCTATGTTTCAGATTGTCAAATGGTAGATTGTTTGGAGGATTCTCATGACATGGTGGATCATGAGAAATGTAAAAATTTGAATGTTCTTGATGTGTTTGAAGATGAACTTGAAGAGATCCAAACACTTGATGTGGTGGAAGAGGAATTTGAATTGCCTCTTGATGAAGGTTATGCAATTTTTAAAGAAGAGCATGATTCCTCTACATTGGAACCAAACTATGACAAAGAGTTCACACTTTTGAAGGAGCTGCATGATACTACCCATATGGATCCTTCCCATGATGAAACTTCTGTACTTTTTTATCATTTGGGTGATTTGGTTCATTCTCCTACATCCTACAATTCCATGTTTTGCAACATTAGTCTTAATGAAGTATGGGTGAAAGGGTTCTTTTTGATGGTGCCACATGAGGAGTATGGAACTCCTAGATTTACTTTTTATGATGATATGGTTGGAGCACATTCTTATTCACATTTGCAGCAACATTATTTGTCACTTTATGATGATGCAAATCTACATGGATGCACCTATGATATGCATTTGAGTCACTTGAAGACTCATGTTTTTTCTTGCTCAGCATTTGATTCATTTGATGTTGGAGGAACTTCATCCAACACTTGGGAGAAAATATTTATGATTGGAGAACATTTTTGTTGGCAGCCACATACTTTGTTATATTTTTATGATTCTCACATTCATGGATGTATGGGTGAGACTTCTTTGAGTCATTTGAAGTCTCCTTGTTTTTTCTGCTCATTATTTGGTTCAGATTTTAGTGGAGATTCTTCATTCACTTCTTGGATGAAAGAATATATGGCTGAATATTTTGATGCATATCACATCCTTTTGGAGCAGCATTATAGGACATGGGATCCTCACCTATGTCATTGGAGCAGATTTGATTGGTCACTTGAAGCTTGTATGCACTTGGAAAATGGTGGTCTACTTGCTTGGAGGTATAAGCACTTTCATGACTCTTTGATGAAGCATATCCTTGATGTACATTTTCATTATGTTGTTATGTACTTTGATGATATATATTTGGTACTCATGATGTTTGGAAGAATGCATACAAGAAAATGGGATCCAGGAATCCTCTTATCTAATGGTGTAGGTTGGAGAGCACTCTTAATTGTTGGGGTGCAATATAAGCAATGGGACCCTGGAATAATTTTTGTCTCATTGGTTTCATTTTTTTTGGGGAAGCAAGTAGTATGGGAGATGGATTCCCCACTTAATAAAGTGATTTTAATCAGATTAGTGCAGCAGCAAGAATGGTGGTTCCTCTCTAAAATATTCATGGAAACTGAAAGACTCAAGGTTTGGCAATTCAATGGCAACTTCAAAGAATTATACAGAAAGCAGGTTCTTCAACACCCATGTTTGAAATTGCTTGAGGACAAGTAATATTGAGAAGGGAGGATTTGTCATGTCCCAAATTTGGAATTGGGTCACAATGGCCTAATCACATTAGCCATATTCATTAGAGTTTGTAAAATTGATGTTAAGGGTCAAATAATTGCCAAGGAGGAAAATTACTAGTTTCCTAGGTTTGGGGTGGAAGCTTTGGGATTTGGAATAAGGGGGATAATAAATGATGTTTAGACATTAGAAGGGTTCAAGTATTTAATAAATAGAGTGAATAAAGAAATTCAAGAGAAATCCTAGGTGACAAATGGTTTTGGAGACATATGGAGGATGTGGGACCCACACTAGCTTGATTTTTCATAATACATGGTATCTCTCTTTTGCCAATTCGAATTAATGGGAATGTGAACACTCTGTTAAATTTTCAGAATTTACTTCAATCTGATCTAGGATCTTAACTGAGAGAACAATATGTACAGCATATCTATAGCATATCAATCATGGAAATAATAATGCAAGCACACAAGAGACACAAAGATTTACTTGGGGAAAACCATAAAGGTGAAAACCCCCAATAACTTCCTCAGAGATAGATAGAGCAATGATACAACCAACCAAGAGAGATAGCCATAACCTAGCAGCAGATCCTCCTCCTCCATAAGTGCACCACTCCTCCTTGAGTGCATGTGTGAGAAGTGAGTGAGCAAATAGAGTGCCTCCCACACTCTATTTATACTTGACTTGACTTGCCTTTTTACCTAACTCATGTAGGCTCGAACTTAACCACATAACATAATGCTGACTGGGCCGACCCCCAATAGGGTGGTCTAATAACCCTTAGACCCACATGGCCGACCCCCAATAGGGTGGTCTAATAACCCTTCGACCCACATGACTTATACAGGGCCGACCCCAACAAGGTGGTCTAATAACCCATCAAGTATAAGTTACGACACTTACAATATAAATGACGACACTTCCTTATAGAGGAATAATACCATCTCTATAGGAATACAATATACATATATGTGAAATACATTCCGAAGTTACATATACATCAACACTCCCTCTTAACTAGGAAGGTATTTCTCAGCACAGTTCTTCTAGCACAAGTCATCTTCTCTGGATCATCGTCACTGGATAATCATCATCGAGATATCATCATCTTCACTGCTGCTGCTATCTCAATCAATCTCTAAATCTACTCGTCATAGGAAGTTCTACAGAGCCAGTCCTTTTTCATACTGGATGTAGGCCCACCACCTGCAGGTCTTCATCATCACTGGCCATACTGTGGAATCCTCAGGACTTATTACGTGCGTCACAAAACCTCGAAAGAGCATCCCAGGCTGTTATGAGCACACGACTCTACCTATATGATCTCCCAGGGCACAAATTACATGTGACCTCACCACAAAACCTCGAAAGAGAATCCCAGGACTGATTACGAGCACAAGGCTCAACCTATCGGATCTCCCAGGGCACAAATTACATGTGGTCACCACAAAACCTCGAAAGAGCATCCCAGGACTGATTACGAGCACACAGCTCAACCTATCGGACCTCCCAGGGCACAAATTACATGTGGTCATGGCAAAACCTCGAAAGAGCATTTCAGGATGTTACGGGCACACAACTCCGAACTAAAATCTCCCAGGGCACAAATTACATGCCATAGGACAAAACCTCGAAAGAGCATCTGCCAGATATCCCAGGGCACAAATTACATGCCATAGGCAAAACCTCGAAAGACTATCTGCAGATCTCCCAGGGCACAAATTATATGTCCTCCCAAGAAAAACCTCGAAAGAGCATTTTCCAGATGTCCCAGGGCACCGAATTACATGCCATAGGCAAAACCTCGAAAGACCATCTGGAAATCTCCCAGGGCACAAATTACATGCTTATCTGCACAACCTGTTCCACGGCCACATAGTATCAAACTGATACTCACCATACATCATCCTGATGTACTCATGATAGTCCTGATCATCATCATTGCAACGTCCTGCTGCATGTCATCTAGAGCAACATCCTGAAGCTCATCATCCATGATCATCCTGATCATCACTGCAACATCCTGCTGCATGATCCACCTGATCATCAATGCATCCACCTGATGCATACCAAGTATCTACCTGATACATATCATCATACATGATCCTCCTGATCATACAATGTATCCACCTGATACATGATACATATCACCATACATGATCCACCTGATCATTCAATGTATCTACCTGATACATATACAGATACATGGTCCAAGCATCCAACATGATGCATATACAAAATACATACACATGATCCAACTGATCATATCCAGCATCCAACATGATGCATACATACATAAGTGATCCAACTGATCATATCTAGCATCCAACATGATGCATACATACATAAATGATCCAACTGATCATATCCAGCATCCAACATGATGCGTACATACATAAATGATCCAACTGATCATATCCAAGCAGAAACCAGAACATCATCCTGATGCTCATCATCCAGCGCTTACATCCATAGCCATGTGAAGGACCCCCCTTCCAACATGCTTGGAATGGCTTCAGCAAATGTGTCCATCACTTCTTCCTCAAAGTATCCTCGATCTGAAGCACGCCAAGCCTCTCTCTGAAGTACTCGAACTTCACCCTGGCTAGTGGCTTCGTTAGCACATCTGCAATATGCTCGTCCGTCGCAACATATAGGAGCTTCTCAGCTCCTCTCTGCACCATATCCCTGATATAGTGATATTTGATCTCTATGTTTTTTTGAACTGTCATGAAACACTGGGTTCTTAGACAGCTTCACACAACTCTGGTTATCATAGAAGATACCAGTAGCCTCAAATAACTCAGACAGTAGCTTCCGTAGCCACACTGCCTCACAACTAGCTGAGCAGGCTGCAACATACTCTGCCTCAGCTGTACTCAGTGCTATGCAGGACTGCTTCCTGCTAAACCAAGAGATCACACCTGATCCCATACTGAAGCAACACCCAGATGTGCTCTTCCTATCTGCAGCACTGCCATCCTAATCTGAATCAACATAACCCTGCAGGTTAAACTTTTGATTCGCCTCATACTTGAGCCCATAATCCACTGTACCCTTCAGGTACCCCAGAACATGCTTTACAGGAACCAGGTGAACACTCCTCGGATCCGTCAAGAACTGGCTCAATGTGTTCACCGCAAAGCAAATATCTGGTCTCGTGTTCGTCAGGTACATCAAGGACCCAATCATCTGACGATACATAGTGATATCAATCGGCTCAAATGAAGCATCACACTGACGCTTCAGGTTCGATGCCATAGGTGTGGCCATAGCTTTGCAGTCCATCATCCCAAACCTCTTCAGTATCTTTACTACATACTTCCCTTGTCCAAGGAAGATTCCATCACTCTGCCACACCTCCATGCCAAAAAATAAATAGTGCATCATCCCCAAGTTCTTCATCTCGAACTTGGCAGTAAGCTTCCGCTGCATGTCGGCAATCAATCTATCTTCATCTGTAACAAAAAGGTTATCCGCATACAAAAGTAGTGTCACTGGATTGCCTTCCTCAACCTTGTAGTAAAGGTTGGAATCCGCTTTATTCTTGGTAAAGCCCAAACTGGATAGAAAGTTGTCTATCATACCATACCAAGTTCTGCACACATATCTGACTACACCATGCTGTCTTGAAATCCATCTGGTGCATCTTCTATTTCATCACTTTTATATTTCTCAATGCTGCCATCTGTAATATGCTTGATCTGATAGTTCCATTTGGAAGTCATAACAAACTTCCCTTCACGTCTTGGGACTGCAACCCAAACATCATTCTTCATGATCGACGGATCATGGCATTCCATTTCTTCACCCCAGATCCTGGGAACTTCAATATCTTCAATAGATATCTTTGTTGCTGGAACAAATGTTGTAGTCCTTTTGTAGGTGAAGATATACGGTCTTTCCTACAAAACAGGTTAAATTGCATGATTAGAAACATCTCATAATTTTCAGAACAAATTCTTACACATAAAGAAATATGTCATGCAGTCATGCAATTATCTTAGCCAATGCTTCAATACAACATTTATCCATATTCCGTAACTTTCTAGATGCCTTCCAATCTCTACCAGAACATTGTTAAGAGTGTGCACAACTCCCAACATGTCAGCAAAGAGGTTTCATTCTAGATAAGTAGCAATGGAATGTTGTACAGTGCCATAGGCCACTTACCCATGCATATTAGGAGTATACTGTTCATCAATGCAATTATTCTAATATGCATAATACACAACCTAATTCTAGGAACATCAGTATATACATTATTGAACAGTATTATTTAAGAAATGACAATTCAACTACTTATCTTTGTTTGTTCGTTGGGTTGACTCCCTCTAAGTCTTCGCTTCCTTGCAGGAGCTGCTGGAGTCCTAATCTGAAGTAGCTTCTTCTACACCTTTCTGTTGTGGGATGTATAGAGATGGTCAACTCCCTCTGAATATCTGCATCCTTTCATAAACCACTAGAGTGTACTCCCTCTTGATCTTTGCTCCCTAGATTACCTGTCCTTGAACTTATATACATTCTCGATCCCTATGCATGCTTGTTAGTATCATCATTGTGTTATCCTCTAGGTCTAATATAAAATCATACATTCATTAGTATACTATTAAAACACAATAATATCAAGCATGTATAGTCATGATCATTTCAAACAGAAATAGTAAGCATTATTATTCAAGGTTTATGTAGGATTCTTATGGTTAGTCAAATCATAAGAAACATAACATATCTAAACCTATAATTACTCAAACCTATGACTCTTCAGGTTAGTTGAATCATCAATCAAGATAAGAGATATAATATGCATAAAACCTGTGATTATTCAAACTTATACCTTCATGATTCTTCTGGTTAGTCATATCATCAATTATGGTAAGAAACATAATATGCATACAATCATGATTATTCAAACTTATGACTTCATGAATAATCATTATCAACACAACAGTATAAGATCCTAAACCAAGGTAGGATTCTAGCTTGATATAGGAAAAACATACCTGTCTTAGCATGCTAGCTAGTTTATGTCTAACATACCCGCATAATGTCTTTTGGTTCTCTTCAGTGACTTGTGCTAGTAACCTGCATGTCTCATATGTTAACCATTACAAAACCAAGTTATACATACCTCGTAAATGGATCTTCTATGAGATCCATGACAATGGATAAATCTTTGTCTTCATGCCACCATGATCATACGTTCTTGAACCAGAACATGATTTGTCTTTCTTGGTGTACCTTTCATGTTAGTAGACAACATAAACCTCATACAACACCATAATGCATTAGTACAATCATAAGTGTCAACACCCTAACCAATGAATATCTTCTATCATGCATTCATAATTTTGTTAAGGTGATACGACAAATCTAAAATCAAAATTGTACTAACCGTAATAACATGAAGACAAACATACCATAAACTTAATCAAGAACAAATCTCAAAACATACCTCGATGAGTCATACCTGTTGAGATCGCTTGTAATCTTCTTATGTAAAGCCTTAGCCTTATCTCCCTCTGAAACAAGAACTCCTTCACTTATGCAGGTGACCAATCCATCTTCTTCTAGGATTAACCCAATCCACTTGATTTGCAAGAACTGGACTTCGAGATGGATATGGGTTTGTCAGAGAAACCCCAAAAATTCAAACTTTGAATTTCAACCTTCCGACAGGATAGAAATATGTGTCTTGATGAGTTGATCAAGCTGGTATATTCAAAATTTGAAAACTGCAAAGTTTCACTCCTCAATTTTGCCTTTGAAACTTCCGGATTCACTGGACGTGACCCTGAACTGGGGTTTGATGAAGCCCACTCTTCTGCCCAATCAAAATGTTTGATCCAAAGCTCCAAGCTTCTATTTTTCTGAGGAGCTTCCAGCCGTGGTCACAGATTTCAAAAATTCCCATTTTTACAGAAGCCCTAATTTTCCACTTTTCTGATCAAAGTCCCGAACTAGGGTCTAATCAAGCCCGGCCTTCTGCCCAACCAAAAATTCTGATATTGGTCTCTAAATTTCTATTTTGATGAGTAGCATCCAGCCGTGGTCTCGGATTACAAAAATTCCAACTTTCTACGAAGCCCTAAATTCCGGAAGCCATGAATGAAGGTACTAAAAAATAATTATGTTTTGACAGAAATATGTACCTGATTGTTTCTGGTATAACTCCAAACTTTTTGATCCACAAGGTCTGAAAAAGTTTCTTGAGATAGCTTGACCTGTTATCTTTCTATCCTGACAGGTCTGACCTCAATTGGATTCTCTGAGGGAGAGTTATGCCAAATGTCGCAACGTGACCTGTTTTGGGATAAAACAGAAGAGCGAACTTGTACGGCGTGCCACGTGTCACTATTTGAACTTCGGCCTCTGAAATTTTTTTTGAGATATCTTGTCCTGTTAGCTTTCCATCCTGATAGGTCTGACCTCAATTTGACTCTCTAAGAGAGAGTTATGCCAAGTGTCGTAACATGACCTTTTTATGGGATAATACAGGAGAGTGAACTTGTACGGTGTGCCACGTGTCACTGGTTCAACTTCGGCCTCTGAAAACGTTTTTTGAGATAGTACAGACTGTGTACTACCTGTCACTTTTTACGAAATTTCATTTGGAGCTTCCTAGCCCAAGATATGACCTTTTTCCCAAGGTCACCTGATTTTGACTCAGATCTGGAAGAGGCAGAAACCCTATATTGTACAGATCATAAATCACAAAGTACAACGAATTAGAGGTTATCCTTTGGACACAAGGTACCTGGAGATTTAATATTCGTCCTGTAACAATTTCAGATCCGAAAAATTTTCCAAAACGAATTTATAGCGAAAGTGCTACGATGACTGGTTTTTGCTATATCAAGCCCTAGCATCATAAGTGCAACAAGTGTCATACATGCCATATCATGCCTTCTTTCAGGCTAGCTCTGATACCATGTTAAATTTTTAGAATTTACTTCAATCTAATCTAGGATATTAACTGAGAGAACAATATGTACAGCATATCTACAGCATATCAATCATGGAGACAATAATGCAAGCACACAAGAGACACAAAGATTTACTTGGGGAAAACCATAAAGGTGAAAAACCCCAATAACTTCCTCAGAGATAGATAGAGCAATGATACAACCAACCAAGAGAGATAGCCATAACCTAGCAGCAGATCCTCCTCCTCCATAAGTGCGCCACTCCTCCTTGAGTGCATGTGTGAGAAGTGAGTGAGCAAATAGAGTGCCTCCCGCACTCTATTTATACTTGACTTGACTTGCCTTTTTACCTAACTCATGTAGGCTCGAACTTAACCACATAACATAATGCTGACTGGGCCGACCCCCAATAGGGTGGTCTAATAACCCTTAGACCCACATGGCCGACCCCCAATAGGGTAGTCTAATAACCCTTCGACCCACATGACTTATACAGGGCCGACCCCAACAAGGTGGTCTAATAACCCATCAAGTATAAGTTACGACACTTACAATATAAATGACGACACTTCCTTATAGAGGAATAATACCATCTCTATAGGAATACAATATACATATATGTGAAATACATTCCGAAGTTACATATACATCAACACTCCCTCTTAACTAGGAAGGTATTTCTCAGCACAGTTCTTCTAGCACAAGTCATCTTCTCTGGATCATCGTCACTGGATAATCATCATCGAGATATCATCATCTTCACTGCTGCTGCTATCTCAATCAATATCTGAATCTACTCGTCATAGGAAGTTCTACAGAGCCAGTCCTTTTTCATACTGGATGTAGGCCCACCACCTGCAGGTCTTCATCATCACTGGCCATACTGTGGAATCCTCAGGACTTATTACGTGCGTCACAAAACCTCGAAAGAGCATCCCAGGCTGTTATGAGCACACGACTCTACCTATATGATCTCCCAGGGCACATCCTCCTCTTCTCTCACTAATGCGAAGTGTTTGAACAGTAGAATGTGTAAAATGAGAGAGACACACTCTCTATTTATACACTAACTTTCACTTTACCTTTACTCAACTAGGTCGGCCCTAACTTAACCACATAACATAATGCTAACTGGGCCAACCCTCAATAGGGTGGTCTAATAACATATCAAGTATAAGTTACGACACTTACAATATAACTTGTGACACTTGCAAGTACACATGACGACACTTCCAATCGGAGGAATAATACATCTCCGTTGGGGATACAATAAAGTACAAATGTAATACATACAATATACAAGTGAATATCTTCCGAAGTTACAAATACATCAACATCCACCTTCTCTTTATCTTTG
Organism: Larix kaempferi; assembly: GCA_027924585.1. Lineage (NCBI taxonomy): Eukaryota > Viridiplantae > Streptophyta > Pinopsida > Pinales > Pinaceae > Larix > Larix kaempferi. The sequence goes on from BSBM01000070.1 coordinate 2,994,380, forward strand.
TCATTATCCCTCCCTAAAGCACTCTCTCCCTTCTTCCCCCTTAATCACTTACCCTCTATGCCTTTATCCCTCCCCCCTGCCCGCTCTCTCTTACCTTGTTCCTAGAGCCCCTCCCCCATAAAGGCCTTGAGACCATCTTCTAAACATTAATCCCTAAGTGCATAAGTGCACAAGATGATGATGAGGAGGAGCGTGATGACAATGAAGATGATCATGATGCAGATGAAGAGGATAAAGATGATGTTGATGAAGATAAAGATGATGGTGATGATGATGGAGATGTTGAATTTGCTGATGAGGGTGATGATGATGGTGATGAAGAAGATGATGATGATGGAGATGTTGATGGGGAAGGGGGAGATGATAATGATGATGAAGAGGAGGATATAAGATGATGATGATGGTGGTGGTGGTGGAGATGTTGTTGTTGTTGTTGATGATGATGATGGAGATGATGGAGATGTTGATGATGATGGTGATGGCGATGAAGATGATGATGATGATGATGGCGAAGATGATGATGATGGAGATGTTGATGAAAAACCTAGATATGACAATGATGATGAAGATGTTGATGATGATGATGATGATGGTGGTGATGATGATGATGAGGGTGATGGTGATGGTGATGGTGATGGTGATAAAGATGATGGTGATGATGATGATGTTGGTGATGGTGATGGTGATGATGAAGAAGATGATGATGATGGAGATGTTGATGATGATAGTGACGGTGATGAAGATGATGATGATGATGATGACAATGAAGAAGATGATGATGATGATGAAGGTGTTGATGAGGAACCTAGAGATGACAATGATGATGAAGATGTTGTTGATGATGATGATGATGATGGTGATGATGGTGATGGTGATGGTCATGAAGATGATGATGATGATGAAGAAGAAGATAATGATGATGGAGATGAAGAAGATGATGATGATAGGGATGTTGATGATGATGGTGATGGTGATGAAGATGAAGATGATGATGATGAAGAAGATGATGATCATGGAGATGTTGATGAAAAACCTAGGGATGAAAATGATGATGAAGATGTTGATGATGATGGTGATGATGATGAAGATGTTGATGATGATGGTGATGGTGATGAAGATGATGATGAAGAAGAAGAAGATGATGATGGAGATGTCGATGAGGAACCTGGAGATGACAATGATGATGAAGATCTTGATGATGATGGTGATGATGATGAAGATGTTGATGATGATGGTGATGGTGATGAAGATGATGATGATGATGATGATGATGATGGAGATGTTGATGAGGAAGGGGGAGATGGCAATGATGTTGAAGATTTCGTTGTTGATGATGATGGTGGTGATGATGATGATGATGATGATGATGATGGTGATGATGATGAAGATGTTGATGATGATGGTGATGGTGATGAAGATGATGATGATGATGATGATGATGAAGAATAAGATGATTATGATGGAGATGTTGATGAGGAACCTAAAGATGACAATGATGATGAAGATGTTGATGATGATGGTGATGATGATGAATATGTTGATGGTGATGGTGATGGTGATGAAGATGATGATGATGATGATGATGAAGATGAATATGATGATGATGGAGATATTGATGAGGAGATGATGATGGAGATATTGATGAGGAAGGGGGAGATGACATTGATGATGAAGATGTTGTTGATGATTATGATGGTGATGATGATGATGGTGATGAGGAAGGGGGATATGACATTGATGATGAAGATGTTGTTGATGATGATGTTGGTGATGATGATAATGGTGATGATGATAATGGTGATGATGATGAAGATGTTGATGGTGATGATGATGATGATGATGAAGATGATGATGATGATGATGGAGATGTTGATGAGTAACCTAGAGATGACAATGATGATTAAGCTGATGATGATGATGGTCATGAAGATGATGATGATGGAGATGAAGAAGATGATGATGATGGAGATGTTGATGAGGAATATGGAGATGACAATGATGATGAATATGTTGATGATGATGGTGATGGTGATGAATATGTTGATGATAACAGTTATGGTGATGAAGAAGAAGATGCTGATGATGATGATGCTGAAGAAGAAGATGATGATGATGGAGATGTTGACGAGGAACCTAGAGATGACAATGATGATGAAGATGTTGATGATGATGACGAAGATGTTGATGATGATGGTGATGGTGATGAAGATGATGATGATGATGAAGATGATGATGATGGAGATGTTGATGAGGAAGGGGGAGATGACAATGATGATGAAGATATTGTTGATGATGATGGTGGTGCTGATGATGATGGTGATGATGATGAAGATGTTGATGATGATGGTGATGGTGATGAAGATGATGATGATGATGATGATGATGATGAAGAAGAAGATGATGTTGACGATGGAGATGTTGATGAGGAACCTAGAGATGACAATGATGATGAAGATGTTGTTGATGATGATGATGGTGATGATGATGATGGTGATGATGATGAAGATGTTGATGAGGATGGTGATGGTGATGATGATGATGATGATGATGATGATGATGATGATGATGATGATGAGGAACCTAGAGATGACAATGATGATGAAGATGATGATGATGATGATGAATATGGTGATGGTGATGAAGATGATGATGATGATGATGATGAAGATGATGATGATGTAGATGTTGATGAGGGAGGGGGAGATGACAATGATGGTGAAGATGTTGATGATGATGATGGTGATGATGGTGATGATAATGTTGATGAGGATGGCGATGGTGATGGTGATGAAGATGATGGTGATGATGATGATGATGAAGAAGAAGAAGATGATGATGGAGATGTTGATGATGAACCTAGATATGACAATGATGATGAAGATGTTGATAATGATGATGAAGATGTTGATGATGATGGTGATGGTGATGAAGATGATGATGGAGATGACAATGATGATGAAGATGTTGTTGTTGATGATGATGGTGATGATGATGGTGATGATGAAGATGTTGATGAGGATGGTGATGGTGATGAAGATGATGATTATGGTGATGATGAAGAAGAAGAAGATGATGATGAGGAACCTGGAGATGACAATGATGATGAAGATGTTGATGATGATGGTGATGATGAGGAAGATGTTGATGTTGATGGTGATGGTGATGAAGATGACGATGATGATGATAATGAAGATGATGATGATGGAGATGTTGATGAGGAAGGGGGAGATGACAATGATGATGAAGATGTTGTTGGTGATGATGATGGTGATGATCATGAAGAAGAAGATGATGATGATGGAGATGTTCATGAGGAACCTAGAGATGACAATGATGAAGAAGATGTTGATGATGATGGTGATGATGATGGAGATGTTGATGATGATGGTGATGGTGATGAAGAAGATGATGATGATGATGATGGTGATGAAGATGATGATGATGATGATGATGATGATGATGAAGATGACAATGATGATGAAGATGTTGTTGAATATGATGATGGTGATGTTGATGTTGTTGATGATGATGAAGATGTTGATGATGATGGTGATGGTGATGAAGATGATGATGCTGATGATGAAGATGATGATGATGGAGATGTTGATGAGGAACCTAGAGATGACCATGATGATGAAGATGTTGATGATGATGATGATGATGATGGTGATGATGATGAATATGTTGATGATAATGGTGATGGTGATGAAGATGATGATGATGATGATGATGAAGATGATGATGATGGATATGTTGATGAGGAAGGGGGAGATGACAATGATTATGAAGATGTTGATGATGATGATGATGGTGATGATGATGAAGATGTTGATGATGATGGTGATGGTGATGAAGATGACGATTATGATGATGAAGAAGAAGATGATGATGATGGAGATGTTGATTAGGAACCTAGATATGGAAATGATGATGAAGATGTTGTTGATGATGATGATGGTGATGATGATGAAGATGTTGATGATGATGGTGATGGTGATGAATATGGTGAGGAGAAGGGTATCCACCTTCTCTTTATCTTCGTAATTATCCAGGTCCCTATATCACTCTCTCCCTTCGTTCACCCTTAATCACTACCCCTATGTGCCTTTATCCCGCCTCCCCTGCCCTCTCTCTCTCACCTTGTAAACCTCCCTTCGTATCTCTTTTTCTAGATCTGTCCCTCACTCCCTTTACCTCCCTCCCTCTATTTCTCTTTCTCTCCCTTGCACCATCTTCGTCCCTGCTACCCCACTGATTCCTCCTTCCCTATCACACACACACACACACAACCTCCCACTTTCTTTATCGTTCACACCTCCCTCTAGTCTCTCTCTCCCCAACCATTAATCTCTCTCTCTTTCTCTCTCCCCAACCATCAATCTCTCTCTCTCTCTCTCTCTCTCTCTCTCTCTCTCTCTCACACACACACACACACACAATGTCCCTTTCCATTCTCAAACCCATTCCCCCTCCATCCATATCTTTCTCCACCTTTCTCCCTCCATCGCTCACCCTACCTTCTCTCCCTCCCTCTCTCACCGCCTCTCTCTATCTCACCTTCTATACCTCCCTCATGTTATCTTTCCCTCATCCTATACCCATATCTCCATCACTCCCCCCCCCCCCCCCTCTCTCTCTCTCTCACTTTATGTACCTTCCCCATCCTCTCATATTATTTTTCTCTCTCTCTCTCCATCACCACCAATCCCTGCATGTCTCCCACCAACGCTTGATGTCCCTCCCTTCCTATCTCTTTATTTAGTTCTATCCCCATCTATCTCTCACTCCCTCTAAGTCCATTCCTCCTAATTGTCCCTCTCCCTCCCTCGCTCTATGTCTTCCCCCCCCTTATATTCTTTCTTTCTCTCTCACACCCCCCCTTGTCACTCAAGTCTCATTTTCAACTTCTAACCCTATACCTCTTCAGAACCTCTTCTGCTCCTAATAGTGCTCTCAAGCTCCACTTCCCTTCACCTCTATAGCCCATCATGTTATCATTCCCTTCATCTCTCCCCACTCAAGCTTCCAACATCCTTCTAAGCCCTTGACCCTTTCCCACCCCTATTAGAAATATTAACCATAGATTCCCTTGACCATTCCCCACCCCTTCTCAAATATTAACCAAAAATGCCCTTGAGTCTTCCCCACCCCCTTGGAAGTATTAAACATAGATTTTATGGTTTACATAACGCTAGTGCGTTTTTGCACTATAGAATGCACATGAGTTATGTGGTTACATAATGCGTTCGTGTTATGAAATTCTAAAAGCATGACAATATTTTTTGAATTTAAACAGAACGCGCTCGTGTTTGTTAGAGCCTAAACCAAGCTGAATCACTAGTTCGCATGTCAACCATAATCCTATGTGTATGCTTTGGAGTTTGCTTCGGTAATACCAAACATGTGCTATGGTGATGATGATGATGATGATGAAGATGAAGATGATGATGATGGAGATGTTGATGAGGAAGGGGGAGATGACATTGATGATGAAGAAGTTGTTGATGATGATGATGGTGATGATGAAGAAGAAGAAGAAGATGATGATGGAGATGTTCATGAGGAACCTAGAGATGACAATGATGATGAAGATGTTGATTATGATGGTGATGATGATGAAGATGTTGATAATGATGGTGATGGTGATGAAGATGATGATGATGATGATGATGATGGTGATGAAGATGATGATGATGATGATGATGATGATGAGGAAGGGAAAGATGACAATGATGATGAAGATGTTGTTGATGATGATGATGGTGATGTTGATGTTGTTGATGATGATGAAGATGTTGATGATGATGGTGATGGTAATGAAGATGATGATGATGATGATGATGATGATGATGGAGATGTTGATGAGGAACCTAGAGATGACAATGATGATGAAGATGTTGATGATGATGATGATGATGGTGATGATGATGAATATGTTGATGATAATGGTGATGGTGATGATGATGATGATGATGATGATGATGATGAAGATGATGATGATAGATATGTTGATGAGGAAGGGGGAGATGACAATGATTATGAAGATGTTGATGATGATGATGATGGTGATGATGATGAAGATGTTGATGATGATGGTGATGGTGATGAAGATGATGATGATGATGATGATGAAGAAGAAGATGATGATGATGAAGATGTTGATGATGATGAAGATGTTGTTGATGATGATGATGGTGATGATGATGAAGATGTTGATGATGATGGTGATGGTGATCAATATGGTGAGGAGAAGGGTATCCACCTTCTCTTTATCTTTGTAATTATCCAGGTCCCTATATCACTCTCTCCCTTCGTTCGCCCTTAATCACTACCCCTATGTGCCTTTATCCTGCCCCCCCTGCCCTCTCTCTCTCTCTCACCTTGTAACCCTCCCTTCATATCTCTTTTTCTAGATCTATCCCTGGATCTGTCCCTCACTCCCTTTACCTCCCTCCCTCTATTTCTCCTTCTCTCCCTTACACCATCTTCGTCCCTGCTACCCCCACTGATTCCTCCTTCCCTATCACACACACACACACAACCTCCCACTTTCTTTGTCGCTCACACCTCCCCTCTAGTCTCTTTCTCCCCAACCATCAATATCTCTCTCTCTCTCTCTCTCTCTCTCTCTCTCTCACACACACACACACACACACACACACACACTAACACACTATGTCCCTTTCCATTCTCAAACCCATTCCCCCTCCATCCATATCTCTATCCACCTTTCTCCCTCCATCCATCACCCTACCTTCTCTCCCTCCCTCTCTCACCACCTCTTTCTCTCTCACTTTCTATACCTCTCTCACCACCTCTTTCTCTCTCACCTTGATGATGATGGTGATGGTGATGAAGATGATGATGATGATGATGATGAAGATGAAGATGATGATGATGGAGATGTTGATGAGAAAGGGGGAGATGACATTGATGATGAAGATGTTGTTGATGATGATGATGGTGATGATGATAATGGTGATGAGGAAGGGGGAGATGACATTGATGATGAAGATGCTGTTGATGATGATGTTGGTGATGATGATAATGGTGATGATGATGAAGATGTTGATGGTGATGGTGATGATGATGATGATGATGATGATGATGATGGAGATATTGATGAGTAACCTAGAGATGACAATGATGATTAAGATGATGATGATGATGGTCATGAAGATGATGATGATGGAGATGAAGAAGATGATGATGATGGAGATGTCGATGATGATGGCGATGATGATGAGGAATTTGGAGATGACAATGATGATGATGGAGATGTTGATGAGGAATTTGGAGATGATAATGATGATGAATATGTTGATGATGATGGTGATGGTGATGAAGATGTTGATGATAACAGTGATGGTGATGAAGAAGAATATGTTGTTGATGATGATGATGATGAAGAAGAAGATGATGATGATGGAGATGTTGACGAGGAACCTAGAGATGACAATGATGGTGAAGATGTTGATGATGATGATGATGAAGATGTTGATGATGATGGTGATGGTGATGAAGATGATGATGATGATGATGATGATGAAGATGATGATGATGGAGATGTTGATGAGGAAGGGGGAGATGACAATGATGATGAAGATATTGTCGATGATGATGGTGGTGCTGATGATGATGGTGATGATGATGAAGATGTTGATGATGATGGTGATGGTGATGAAGATGATGATGATGATGATGATGATGATGATGATGAAGATGATGTTGATGATGGAGATGTTGATGAGGAACCCAGAGATGACAATGATGAGATGATGATGAAGATGTTGTTGATGATGATGATGGTGATGATGATGATGGTGATGATGATGAAGGTGTTGATGAGGATGGTGATGGTGGTGGTGATGATGATGATGATGATGGAGATGTGGATGACGGAGGGGGAGATGACAATGATGATGAAGATGTTGTTGTTAATGATGATGTTGATGATGATGATGATGATGAAGATGTTGATGAGGATGGTGATGGTGATGAAGATGATGATGATAGTGATGAAGAAGAAGAAGAAGAAGATGATGATGATGGAGATGTTGATGAGGAACCTGGAGATGACAATGATGATGAAGATGTTGATGATGATGGTGATGATGATGAAGATGTTGATGATGATGGTGATGGTGATGAAGATGTTGATGATGATGGTGATGGTGATCAAGATGATGATGATGATGATAATGAAGATGATGATGATGGAGATGTTGATGAGGAAGGGGGAGATGACAATGATGATGAATATGTTGTTGATGATGATGATGGTGATGATGATGATGGAGATGTTCATGAGGAACCTAGAGATGACAATGATGATGAAGATGTTGATGATGATGGTGATGATAATGAAGATGTTGATGATGATGGTGATGGTGATGAAGATGATGATGATGATGGTGATGAAGCTGATGATGATGATGATGATGAGGAAGGGGAAGATGGCAATGATGATGAAGATGTTGTTGATGATGATGATGGTGATGTTGATGTTGTTGATGATGATGAAGATGTTGATGATGATGGTGATGGTGATGAAGATGATGATGATGATGAAGATGATGATGATGGAGATGTTGATGAGGAACCTAGAGATGACAATGATGATGAAGATGTTGATGATGATGATGATGATGGTGATGATAATAAATATGTTGATGATAATGGTGATGGTGATGATGATGATGATGATGATGATGATGAAGATGATGATGAAGATGATGATGATGGATATGTTGATGAGGAAGGGGTAGATGACAATGATTATGAAGATGTTGTTGTTGATGATGATGGTGATGATGATGAAGATGTTGATGATGATGGTGATGGTGATGAAGATGATGATTATGATGATGACGAAGAAGATGATGATGATGGAGATGTTGATTAGGAAGCTAGAGATGGAAATGATGATGAAGATGTTGATGATGATGATGATGGTGATGATGATGAAGATGTTGATGATGATGGTGATGGTGATCAATATGGTGAGGAGAAGGGTATCCACCTTCTCTTTATCTTCGTAATTATCCAGGTCTGTATATCACTCTCTCCCTTCGTTCGCCCTTAATCACTACCCTTATGTGCCTTTATCCCGCCCCCCCCTTCCCTCTCTCTCTCTCTCACCTTGTAACCCTCCCTCCATATCTCTTTTTCTAGATCTATCCCTAGATTTGTCCCTCACTCCCTTTACCTCCCTCCCTCTATTTTTGTTTCTCTCCCTTACACCATCTTCGTCCCTGCTACCCCATTTATTCCTCCTTCCCTATCACACACACACACACAACCTCCCACTTTCTTTGTTGCTCACACCTCCCTCTAGTCTCTCTCTCCCCAACCATCAATCTCTCTCTCTCTCTCTCTCTCGCCAACCATCAATCTCTCTCTCTCTCTCTCTCTCTCTCTCTCTCTCTCACACACACACACACACACACAATGTCCCTTTCCATTCTCAAACCCATTCCCCCTCCATCCATATCTCTCTCCACCTTTCTCCCTCCATCCCTCACCCTACCTTCTCTCCCTCCCTCTCTCACCGCCTCTCTCTCTCTCTCACCTTCTATACCTCCCTCATGCTATATTTCCCTCACCCTATCCCAATATCTCCATCACTCCCTCTCTCTCTCACTCACTTTATGTACCTTCCCCATCCTCTCATATTATCTCTCTCTCTCTCTCTCTCCATCACCACCAATCCCTACATGTCTCCCACCAACACTTTATGTCCCTCCCTTCCTATCTCTTTAATTAGTTCTATCCCCATCTATCTCTCACTCCCTCTAAATCCATTCCTCCTAATTGTCCCTCTCCCTCCCTCGCTCTATGTCTCTCTCCCCCCTTGTATTCTTTCTTTCTCTCTCACACCCCCTTGTCACTCAAGTCTCACTTTCAACTTCTAACCCTATACCTCTTCAGAACCTCTTCTGCTCCTAATAGTGCTCTCAAGCTCCACTTCCCTTCACCCCTATAGCCCATCATGTTATCATTCCCTTCATCTCTCCCCACTCAAGCTTCCAACATCCTTCTAAGCCCTTGACCCTTTCCCACCCCTATTAAAAATATTAACCATAGATTCCCTTGACCATTCCCCACCCCTTCTCAAATATTAACCAAAAATGCCCTTGAGTCTTCCCCACCCCCTCGGAAGTATTAAACATAGATTTTATGGTTTACATAACGCTAGTGCGTTTTTGCACTACAGAATGCACATGCGTTATGTAGTTACATAATGCGTTCGTGTTATGAAATTCTAAAAGCACGACAATATTTTTTGAATTTAAACAGAATGTGTTCATGTTTGTTAGAGCCTAAACCAAGCCGACTCACTTGCTCGCATGTCAACCATAATCCTATGTGTATGTTTTGGATTTTGCTTCGGTAATACCAAACCTGTGCTATGGTAATGATAAACCAAAGCTAATTGGGTATATTTCTTCCATTTTATGGAGAAGCCTGTGCTTATCCACTCGTTACAGTATGCTACACACAGTCATTTTTGACGAAATCTTAAAAACAAATAGCATTTTTTTTGCAGATTCCAAATATGTAACTTTTATTTAAAAATATTAATTTTTCCTATTTTCTTTCAATTTCTTTTGTGTCCTACCTCATTAACTTTTGAAACACACTTTTAGTGTTTCTTCCATAACTTTTTCAATTCTTGTTCATTTCAAAAAAAATTGTATGGTGCACAAGTAGACACTAACCTCCACGTTCTATCAAAACCCTATTTCATGATTTTTGCATTAATACCTTCAAAGGATGCACCCACAAAAGATGTACTATTTTCGAGGTTTGATCACTTAGACAATTATAAAAAAATTATAAAATTACTAATTTAATTTTCGAAAAATAATGATGCACTAGTGCTATATGTTCTCTACATGCATGCCCTTCTTTGTAGCTTGATTCCATCATTTAGGCCCTCAAAGGTTGCACCCACAAAAACATATACCTTATCATTTGCCTAAAAAATAAAAAGTGTCTATTAGGAAAAATGAAACTTGATATAGCTATGCAAATTTTCAAAACATAAAAGTTATATATTCGGAAATGTGATTCAATTTCCTACATTCCATATTTTTTACTCAATGCAATATATTTTGTGTAAGTATCTCAAAAAATACAAGTAAGTTGAGGGATGCCTGATTTTTCAGTTTTCTATTGCATCTAACGTGCCAAAAGTGACCCTCATTAGCTTGCACTGGCCCCATTATTTGCTTCCCTACACATAACAATATTTGTTTTTCTAGTTAATGGTCATTATAATCTTGTCGTGCATCTAAACCATTGGTGAAATCTGTGAAAGATCGTGCAATAAGCATAGCCAATGCATATCTTGGAGCATGTATTTGTTATGATTGTTCGCATGATTGTTCATTGCAAATCATATTCCAATGATGGAAAACAAGGAAATTTCAAAATCAACCTCAACAACCGAGAACTGGAATTTTAGTATATAGTGCATGATCAGATTCCAATGATGATAAACAACAAAACGTTGGGATTGTATAACATTTAGCTTTCTTCCTTAAATATTTCATTGAAAATATATATTTTGTATTTTAGTGTGAGATGTATATTTGAGTATTGTTAGAAAAGTTCTCATTTACAATATTACATAGTTCCTCTTTCACATGCCTGGCATATGTTTCTTGGAATTATTTTTATGACATAAAATATCTCTTTATACAAAATTAATATCTTATATTGGTTGACAAAAGTAGTCCACAAAAACATATAAGGCCCAATATACCACGATCCTTGTGGCAAATGAGGGAAATAACAAGAGAGTGGTTCTCCCTACTAACATCATGGTGTATTGATTGCAATGTGATTGTATTATGAATCTCTTGCCTATTATTTTTCATTCCCGCACTCACAAATTTCAGGGATACTATTTGCAGAAGTGTCAAATGATCGTGGGCTTATTATGTAAATGATCGCAACCATGGATCTATGGTAGACAGTCACAACCGTCATCTAACACCAATCATACCAAGCCCTTCATAATATGTATTATGCACCAATCACAAAGGAAAATTAGTACAAAATATTCTCTTTATAGATCATTGTATGTTCGTTCGTTCTTCTATATTTCTTACTTAAAGTCATAAACTTTACAATAAAAATGGTGTACATATAAAGTGCCACATTCTCAAGATTTCAAGTGACACATGTAAAAATAAATTTAAAAATAGTAAATCTAATTTTCAATTAATTTATTTTTATTATAATTTATTTTTAATTTTAAATATTTAAACTATTTAAATATTAAAACATTTTTACAATTATAAAAAATATAAAAAATATTTGATTATAGTACTTAGTTATATAATTTTGGAATCATGATGATCCATGAGTGTCTCTAGTTCAAGTAATATTTCATATTTTATAATTGAAAACCATTTAAAAAGTCATTGTACCCATTGGACGGTTCCAAAGCAGCCAACAATGACTTCACTCGCTAGAAAGATGAAATAAAGAAAATATATTGTTAATATGATTTTACTTGTAAAGATTCATGCTATAAAACCCTTGTTCCTCTCTGATATGCGTGTTTTAGTGCTTCTATGTGTCATGATGTGTGTTTTAGAGCTTATATGGTGATATCAAAATATTACTTAATTATACTATCCAAACATTCGTGAAGTGAATGGAATTATTGAACGCCTTTCTAATGAGGCAATGAGAGTTTAAAAAAAATTATATTAATGTTTTCTACCATGTTTATTAATAGTTATAAGAGAATGTTACAATCTGAAAGATTTTAAACCATTTAAGTAGTTTCACATGTTCCATGGCATCAACCTTCCTTTCCATGAAATCCTCAACATCTTTCCTTTCCCAACTTACACAATGGTGATTGACTAAAACTATTCGATAACCTGCAATCGGGAAGCTGCTACGCACATTGATGTGGAAGAGATTTAAGGGTTTCCCACACGATTGGGGTGCTGAGAATTCACAGAAATATCCTATCAAAACCCTTATAGAAACAAACTCAAGATCACAAGGATTATAGTTGGAAATACTCGATTTCATCTCTATTTAAAAATATATTGCTATTTAAAAAAAATTATTACTGGTATTATAAGGAGCTGGGCTTCAACAACCAACAAAGTTACTAAAAGAACCAAAACCACTCCCTTAAAAAAACGTCTTCAACATAAATATTGGTTTCATTTATTTAAGAATATAATTTACTTATAAACTAAATTTCAACAACTAGCATATTTATATTATAACTAATCAACTATTATATATGTATTATAACTAATTAATTATTAAGTTAATATGAAATTGGAATGAAACTTATATATCATTAAAGATCACATTTCTCAACAAATGTAACCAACAACTATTGTTCGACACAATATAAACAATGCATGCATTATACATTTGATTCCTTCCCCATGGCTTAGAAGATCCCATTTCAAAATGCCATTATGCATGCATTATACATTTGATTCCTTGCCCATGGCTGAGAAGATCCCATTTCAAAATGTCATTGACTTTCAATACATTTGCATGATCCATTCCATTGTTTCTCTACCAAAACCTTTCTATTTAGAAACTTTAATAATAAATTTTGTAATTTTTTAAAAACCTTTGTGAAAGAAATGCCACTTTGTTCTAAAATCAACAATTTATATTATATTTAAAACTCACAAAATTTTCTCTGGTATGAGAAGATGTGAGTCTAATGTAAGTAATTATATATATATATATATAGCATCGGGGGTTGTTCTTAGAGTCTGCAACGGAAGCCTCTCTCTCCATCGCCAACAGGGAGTCACATCATACAACATAGTTGTAGCTCACGAAAGATTTCATCCAAATAAATGAAGCAAGAGAACAGACTTACACTTAGGTTGCACCTAACCCCTCATTCAATCAGAGTGATACAACATACAATGATACACAATAGCACTACATAGTAGCATTCATTCAGACAAAGATATGAAACATCAAGTATTCATATTATTAGTGGTTCAATACATTACACAGGTTACATGTATTTGACACTCCTAAGTGGTCTCTGAGAACTCCACCTTTTGTAGCAACTAGCTATCCTCGCAGTTCTGGTTTCTTTCATTTCTAGAATGCTCTCTTGTCCACCTACTATTAGGCCATAGGCCAAGGCAGCCTCTTTGATTGCTCCACCTCTACGATATTCTCCCTAAAGCCCTCCTTTGAGTATTCATCCAATACTGCCTTTCTGTTCTCTGCATATTGTATTTATTCTTCTACAGAAAATCGTTCATCTTGAGCTTCTCACGTGCTTACTTCAACTACCCGCACTCATGCCTCTCATTTCCACTCTCCATATTTTTCTTGTAGCTACCCAACGTATCAATTACTCTGGTAGTTGGGTGGTAGATTTTCATCAATATTCAATGGCTCATGTTGACCACATGCTTCATCATTTATGCCTTGACAAGTACAAGTTGATCTACATCACCACACCCAGTCTATGATTTCTTTGAACTCTGGTTCCATAATACTGACTTGGGAGTTCTGTAAGGTGATCTGCAACCAGGAAAGGTTCCACATGATCCACAACTACTGATCTGCAGCCAACTTCCACATGATCTGTAGCCAAGGGATAACATCCACACATCGTGCTTCTGTAGTAATTGTTCCAATGCCCAACTCAGTTTTGTAGCAAGTACATCACTTGGTCTTCTCCTTCATCGCTTCATTACTCATTAGGTATCCACAATCCAGTCAATATCTACTCAAATGTGTATGTCACAATTCTGTTGCAATTTATCATGCCACATATTCAAAATGGCGTCTAATGCTATTGCATCAGACTCCCCAGGTTATTAAGAAAGCATGCCCTCATGCTTATGAGCTAAACTCTGCCAATAAACTTCCATCACGATCTTCCTTTGCTATACACTTAAGCTATGCAAGCAATATAATGCATCATCCCCATGTTGCATATTCTTTCTTTAACACACTGCTACTATCTTCATGCTCATCGTTGCACATCCATCTGCAACAATACAACTCATGGAAATCTCAAATTTCCATTCTACTTCCTGCTCCATCATGTGCCACTACTCTCAACTATGTCTCACTTCAACAAGTACCTCTCATGTGCTTCTCAATTATGCATTACCCGCACATCTTGAATTGAGTCAATGTCCCCGAAGAGACATTCCACTACCATTTTTCATGCAGCATACCAAGTGCCTACAGTGTATCTAGCCACTCATGCTTGAAACGACACAACATGGAATCCTCACAATGTTACACTTCACTGGACTCAATCCATGCACAGATTTCCTCATGGATCACACATTCACATATTCAAAATAAAATGAGACGTACCTTCTACACTCTTCCCCCTTTGCGTAGCACCTATGGATTCGATCTCCACATTCTTTTTCAGCAGCCTTCAATTTCCAAGCATCCTTCTGACATGTAATTCTCTTTCTCTAGCATCTTTGTCTTTGTTATGTGCCATTGCACATCCTCCTCTTCATACTCATCATTCTCCATGGTCACTTTAGCTGTGACCCATCCCCTCCGTTGAGCAATTTGAATGCATCCATCCTCATGAACATTTTTTGCATAATCCCGCAACATCTTCCACTGCCCGTAACAAACATTACCATTGTTGGTTCTTCCTTTCACCACATGAATTTATCCACATATATTGCTACAATTTTCCCCGCAACATACACTCTACCACACTAAAATTCAACACAATCCCTCTTTTTTCTTCTTCTACAAGCCCAATGTAGCATCTATGCAATATCCACTTGCAGATCCATCAACCCAGCATTCACCAACACCTCTACCCAACACCATTTGAGATTGGAGTTGTATCTCCTCTTACAACATCTACCCAAACCAAATTCTGGAGGTGTTATTACTTACTCAGATAACTCTACCCAGCATACCACCCTTGTTGGATTCATCTACATCATTCTACCTCTCCACCAACACTCACATATTGCACAAAATATGCTACCATGATCTCACAAATATTTCCACCTCAATAGCACTCACGTATCACTATGCAGTCTGCTACCATGATCTCTCTGTGATCGTCCCCACCACAGAATCAACCTGCTTTGATACCACTTGATGCAGCACCAAGGGATTCTCTCATAGTCCACAACAGAAGCCTCCCTATCCATAGTCAACATGGAGTCACAACATTCAACATAGTTGTAGCTCATGAAGGATTGTAGCCAAATAAATGAAGCAAGAGAAAACAATTACACTTAGGTTGCACCCAACCCCTTATCCAATCAGAGTGATACAACATACAATGATACACAATAGCACTACACATTAGCATTCATCCACAAAAAGATATGAAACATCAAGTATTCATATTATTAGTGGTTCAATACATTACACAAGTTACATATATTTGACACACCCCAGTGGTTTCTAAGAACTTCACCTTCTCTAGCAATTGGCCAGCCTCACAGTTCTAGTTTCTTTCATTACCAGAATGCTCTCTTTTCCACTTGTTGTTGGGCCACGGGCCATGGAAACCTCTTTGAATGCTCCACCTCTATGATCTACTCCCCAAATCCCTCCTTTGAGTATTCCTCCAATACTGCCTTCTCTCTGCATATTGTATTAATTCTTCTACAAAAAACAGTTCTTCTTGACCTTCTCATGTGCTTGCTTTAGCTACCCACACTCATGCCTCTTTATTTCCACTCTCTAGATTTGTCTTGTAGCTACCCAACATACTAATTCCCATGGAATTTGGGTGGCATCTTGTCCTACTCATCCTTAAACAACTCATGTTGACCACATGCTTCATCATTTATTCCTTCATAAGTACAGGTTGATATACACCTTCAAACCCAGTCTATGATTTCTTTGAACTCCGGTTCCACAATATTGACTTGGGAGTTTTGGAAGGTGATCTGCAACCAAGAAAGGTTCCACATGATCCACAACAATTGATCCGTAGGAAAATTCCACATGATCTATTGCCAAGGGACAACATCCACACAGCATGGATAATTTTAAGGACCCATACTTATTTGAAAGTGTATAAACCTTGGTGAATCTTACCAATTCTTAAAATGTCAACTATAAAATATTTGGCGATATTTTTCTAAAATTATTTCAATTTCTAAGGATTTTATATAGTTTATATAATAATTTGGTGATTTTTAGACTGAAAAAAGTTTACTCCATCAAAATTGGGCGAAATGGGGCTTCAAAAAATGCAAATTGGCGAATCGTTTTTTGGAAAAAAACATGGAAAAATATCCCATGGGCTAAATTTCGCCCCTAAAATTATCATTGCCACACAGTGTGCTTCTGTAGTAATCATTCCAATTCCCAACTCAAGTCTGTAGCAAGTACATAATTTGGTCTTCTCCTTAATCACTTCATTTCCCATTAGGTATCCACAATCAAGTCAATATCTAATCAAATGAGTCTATCACAATTTTGTTGCAATTGCGCATGCCACATATTTAAAATGGCGTCTAATGCTATTGCATCACTTTAATTATAAATTTTGTAATTTTAAAAATTTCTGTGAAGAAGTGCCACTTTGTTCTAAAGTCAACAATTTATATTATATTTAAGAACTCAAAATTTTTTCTCTTGTATGGGGAATACGTTAGTGTAATGTAAGTAATAACACACACACACACACACACACACACACACACACATATAACAAAAAAAATTATTCGCGAGTGTGTGTGTGTATCGCTAGAAAAAAAAAGCATAATTTTATTTAAATATAAAACAAAATTATATTTTGTAAAATACATGTGAACTATCTATTTCTATAATCCGAGTCAGAAAGGCTTACAAAAAGTTGTCAAAACATAAGTTGTTTCTTTTTTATGTCTGTACATGAAACTGTGCATTCATATGGGTTACCGCTGAGGCAATAATGTGATCATCAAAACATGTTGAGTGTATTGGAACAAAAAAATAGTATGATATAGTCGACTATCAAAAGCTCCTGAAACATGCTATAGTTGGCTTGCTGGAGGAATCAATCCTTTCCTTTCATGAAACATATGTGGAAGAACTCAAAATGTTCACCATCTTTGTGCTCAGAAATCATCCATTCCCCACAATCCATTTGAGTGCCTTCTTTAGAGAGAGTGTTTGCTTTCGAGTTGTGTTCCATGAAAACATGGCAACAAGTGCAACCATCAAAAGACTCCATAATGCAAACTACTTATTCAAGGAGTACATGTAAAAATAAGTTGTGACAATTTTGAGCATGGTTAACCAAGTTTATATCATTCATAGAGTCCCCAAAATTCTATATAGAGGTGCACTTTTTTTCCCATCAAATAATAACAATAATTTAAGAGACAAGAGTTTTGCCCATACCTAGCCCCATCTTAATATTGAAAATATGTTTATTTGTGAGATAAAGAGTTGCCCCTCCCCATATCTTTGATTCTCATCATGTGCTTCCCATCAAAAAAAACCTGACGGCTTTGTTTTATCTACTTGTTCTTCCTAATTTATTTTGAAGTATATGTAAATTCAATTTCAAATTTAAAAAAAAAATCAACATTATTTTATTTTAAACCTGCGTTTACCCAGTGAAAAAATTAATGTATAATGCTAAAAACATTTACACGGGGAGAAATTATTTCTCTCATATAGATGCTTGTTAAATGTAAATAAACATGCTATGAGATATCCCAACTCTGAAAACTAGAAAACTAGCCGTCACAATGACAGTAGTAAATGGGTTTTCTCTTTAAATTTTTAATATATAATTCATGTAATAAAGTGATAGCAATTATAATTGAGGAGTTTGTTTGATTGGTATTTAATATTAGGAATATTTAGCTAATTAATTATATATATATGATTTATTATTGATTAGTGCAATAAGTATTTAATAGATTTAGGTTTATGATAGATATATATTGTTTTTAATTTTTTAATTTTTAAGTAAAATTTAAATCTAAATATTAACTTCAAAAATGACTTCAAACAAATCATAAAATAATTAAAATCCATGGAGCAAATATCTACAATGACAAACCTAGCTGAGTGGTCCTTTCTACATCCTAATTAATCAGTCATTGCATTGAGTGGTGCTTTTTATATCCTAATATGAGGGAGAAATGTAATTATGTCACTAAACCATGATTTACATATTAAACTAGTATAGATTTATCTTAACTCTAGGTAAGAGTTTGCACCTCAAGGTATTTGATCCTCTAGGATCTTGGTAGATCCGGAGTTAAGATGGGTCTATACAGGTTATGCTAATAGGTGTTTATATTTTACAATTCCAAACGGAGGAAGAACAATCCTCTTACTAGATTTGAGGTGAGGCATCACATGTGTACCATTGTGATCAAATCTAAGGACATTGTCATGTTAAATCATAGTAAATGTTGTTCAAGGATAAATATTAAGGTGTATGGGTGACTCATCTTTACGCCCTACGTGGTCGAACTCCTCAATATAACAGTCTAGTGGTTAAAAAATAGACACCCACAAGGCAATTAACTTCGATGTGGCCATGCATATCCTTGTTGGCCCTGAGGTATTTTGAACAAATTTTATGTTTTGATGTGAAAAGGGGTGGCACAGAGAAGTGGTTAGAGGGAGCATGCTCGCAAAAGAGGGACGGACCTTGACATAGCGCTCACAAATGATGGAAATAGTAATGGTTGATCACGTCAACCAAGGAAGTTGTTAATAGGAAGTTAGGGTTTTGGGTGCACTTAGTGGTCCACGGGGGTTATGCCAATAGCTATATATGTAAATGGTTGGGTAGAATAGGTTGTTGAAGAAATAATGTGCACTGCTAATAAGATTGAGAACTTGATGAATGATCCCATGTAACTTTGTTGAGCTTTGTGTCACTGAAAGAGTTTTGTAAGAGTTGTGATCTACAGGATGTGTGCATAGATATGAATATATTGTGTGTGTGTGTGAGAGAGAGAGAGATGGATATGCACGCTGTGTGCATAGATTTGAATAAACCAAAATGCTTTTGTAATGGGATCAATGAATAAACAAAGCATTTCCATGGTTTTCTCCCTTTTGGGTTTCCACATAAAAACCTCTAGTGTACTTTGAATGTTTGTTTATGTGTTTGTTATGTTTGACCTCGTAATATTGAAAAAAGATACTACTTTGTTTAATGACGATAAACTGTGAATGGCTTAAGCTCTAAGTTACTACACAACTGATATACATAGAATGTTATTGCCTGGGTTTAACTATTTAGTGTCAAGGTTCTTTTGATGGGTTTGGTGATAGAGAAGAATTCCCTCCCCTTCATTACTGCAGAAACATGGTTCCTACAGTACCCAAAGGTACTTCGGGTGAGACTTTGCTTACTTGCAAGTGATGCTGAAAGGGCCGGTATCTAGGGGTTTGTTGTTCTGTTATTAGTGAACCCGGGTCTACCAAAAAGTGAGCCAACAAATGGTTCCATTGTACGGACCAGGATCGACGTCCGAATGGGATGTGGATGTGGCATCCAACTAAACAAGATATTCTGGAATGGATAGATAAGAAGCAGTGAGAGTTTTCCTAACAATAGAACAAAAATCCATAGATAAGCTCACATGAATGGTTGGAAAGGTATTTTTTCTCAGATCTACATGAAATTTTCTTTGGCGAGTTTCTTATTATATTAGCAAAATGGTTGTTGAAGCTAGTAGAACAAAAGATATGTTTTTAGGAAGGTGAACCAATGGTTTGGACTCCTGAGTTGATTTGAATGCTTAAATGTATCATTAATAAAATATCTTGTGTTGTTGATTACTAGCTTGACAATATATTTGTGGGTTATCTTACTGAGTTTGTTGTAGAAACCTTAAAATATTATAGCGTAGATGAAAGAGGGTTTTTCAAAGGACCACGAGGTAGATACTTAAAGTCTATGTACCTGTGGATTAAGATGTTACTATGTGAAAAAGGTGTTATGAGAATGAAATATGAGGAGTATCCATCTTTGCACATTGGGAGTTCGGTTTCAGACAGGGGAAGGTCTGAGAGTATGTCAAATAAGGGAGAGCTGAAATGCTAAGGGAAGAAGAAAGTGAGATAGATGAAGAGTGTGGATTACTACGAAGTGGGACAAGATTTCGGCATTGTAAGAGGAGAAGGACTGCGATGGGGAAAAGGAGGTTCAAAGTGTGATAGAAGGACATGACTACAACGTTGTACCACAGTTCAGGGAAGAATCATGTAGTACAGAAGAAGAAGAAGAGGATGATTACCATCTTAGATCGAAGGAAGATCCAATTAATTAATCTTAGGACAGACATTGCGACATACCCACAACCCCATGTGCATATCCTAAAATTGAGGTAAGTATTTATATCCCGTCACATTTTGTGAAAGTAAGTAATAGTAGTAAAAATAATCAAAGTAGTGGTTCATCTAGTCAGAATAGAGGAATTGTTGGTCTTATAGTTCAAAGTCAGTCGGTACCTCCAAGAAATAAAATGGAAGGAGATGATATGAAATCACCATTTTTTCATGGGAATGGATCAGAAGATCTGAAGAAGCATTGGTTTCTTTGTGAAGCTATCTATAATTTTAAACAAGTGCAGGATGACAATGTAAAAAGAGAGCAGTTGATCAAGACCTTCTTGGATCATGCATTGAACCGGTTTATGAAAATTTATGCTGTACCACAAAGAGGGAAACCAAAAACATTGGTAGAGATTAATCCTACGTTGAAATATGAGTTATGTAAGCCTAAGTCTGAGTCACAGTGTATCATGAAGCTAAAAGAGATTAAGCAATCACGTAATGAGTTAGTGTGGTACTTCGATCGACAGTTTAAAACTTTGATTGATCATGTAAGTTTTCATATTCCAGATGCCCAACATAAGGAATGGTTTATAGTTGCACCATTACCACATATAAGGTTACCATTGATGCAACAGAAGGTTGTGTGATAGCTTGAGGCTCTTGAAATTGCGATGAATTTAGAGGCATCCCCAATAGGAGAGATTGGAATAGGGATTCGTTAGATCCAAATGCACTTAGCAAATTCGTCACTTCAGATCCAAGATATTAATAAAGGAAAAGAGAAACAAGAGGAATTTTAGTGTATCGAGTGCAAGCCAGAGGGTCACTAGAAGTATCAATGTCTGGTGTTTCAAGAGTACCTAGCCATAGGGGTTCCTAATCCGTTGAATCATGGAGTTGGATTTTGGTGTGAAATATGAAGGACTAGAGGAAATCCACCAGAACAATGTTACCCATTGGAAAAGCATGTGAATACTCATAAAAACCTATTTTGTAACTTCTGTAGATCTGTAGTCCATGGTGAAGCAAATTGTCGAGCATATAAACTGCTAAAGGAACATATAATTGATGCCTACATAATGAAAGGTGAAGAGAAAGTTGAAGGGAGTGATGCATATTTCAATGCCTAGAGAGGAGGCTATAATCAAGGACTCGATGGATTCAGAGGTCGTGGAAGAGGCGGATTTGGTAGAGGAAGAGGACAAATAATTTCTTATAATTGTGGACAATCATGACACTCGAAAAGAGATTGTACGAACCCTTGTTCGACATGTACGTATTGTAGAGGATTGGATCACATTGTTGAAGATTGTCCATAATTGATAGCAAAGTGGCAGGTAAAGGGAAATCAAAATCTGAACCATAATTTCCAGAAGATATCTATGGAGCGGTGAGAAGATCAACCTACTGTAGAATTATTCACATGTGAGGGAGCTATGATAGGGGGTGATGTGGTGACGCTGGGGAAGTAGTGTGAACCATGGGTTATAAAAGAACCAGAACGGCCGCTAGTGTTCAATCCCTAGAAGGAAAAAGAAACTTATGTCGAATCTAGAAGGGATTTTACTACGACAACTCAAGGAGAATCAAACTCTGTGAATCCTCCAATGTAGGGTACATCTCCAGTATACGATATGCCTCCAATTTATGATCATTCGATTCCAAAGAGACCATTGGGAAAGGTAAGTCCTTTAAATAATTTCTTGCAAAGTTGTTTAGATCTATTAAAAGATGAAAATGCATTAAAATAACTTCACAGTTTGATTGATTAATATGACCAAGAAATGGTAGAACCTATTGAAGAGAGAACTGTAAACCACTTGTAGTGGAGAAAGAGGAAAAGTAGGGAACTTTGACTTAGTTCTTAGGTTGGGGATTATGGTATGTATTTTATTATTTTGGATCTGGGGTCGGATGTAAATGTACTTTCTAATAAAAAGGGGAAAATATGGGTAATCCTAAGCTTGTATGATCTCCCATGCAACTAAGATTGGCAAATCGGCAGAAAGTGATCCTAGTTGGTAGATTAGTAGGGATCCCTATCAATATTGATGGAATTTGAAGCTGTGTAGACTTTGAAGTAATTGAAATAATAGATGACAATAACCCTTATCCATCACTACTTGGAATGGATTGGACAATGGATAATCGGGCTAGATCATTAAATTGAAAAAGAGACTAATGACATTTGAAGGGGGGGAATCAGAGTTATTGCACCATTGGATCCCCTAGAAGGTTAGAGATATGTTGAACCTGTTAAAGAAGAAAATGATGCACAAGAACTGGAAAATATTTATAAAATGAATTCAAGAATGGATGATTATATCAACCTTACGGATGATGGTAACCTAAATTGGCGTAGTATCAGGCCATGTGCATATGTTTCAAATGAAGGACTGGAAAATTGGAAAAATAGGTTGCATGAGGTATTTATGAGAAGGCGTGCCCATGTCTCCAAATCACTGCATTGGATTGGGATAGAGGTATGTAACCCACATGTGTATGATGGACTAACGAATTTAAGTTCCTTTATTTATGAGTTTAAATTGCAAGTTCTAGAGCAACAAAAGGCATTAGCTTTAGATGTAGCTTTGAAGGCTACCCAAGCAAGGTGGTGGACTACTCATAAGAATAATGTAGAAGGTTGGTTGCAGTGTAAAAGATTGTTATAAATTAGGTTTGGTGAAGGAATTGAGTATTTCAGAGTGAAATATAATGGTTTGACCACTCCTATGGAACATTTAGTATGGAGGACTTTAAATAAGCACTAATGGGTACACATGTTTATTAATACCTTGGATAGAGTACCAAGAAACTGGTATACATAGTTGGAACTACGACGTGGAACTGCAGATTGGGAAGATATGATCATGAAATTCAAAGTAACTTTTATTTTTGAGGATGAGAGTCCAATGGTGGATGCAACTCTACAAGTTATTAAGGAGATTTTTTTTGAAGAAGTACATTTACCTATACATAACATACCATATTGGGATGTGACACTTTAGCAGGAATTGGAGTGCTATAATTTTACTGGAGACTAGGAAGTTGATGACCAAAGGGACTTGCATATTATACCAGAGACACAGGGTAACCACGACGTAGGAGGACCTGAGATATAATTTACTAATTTTATACATGCCTTGAAGACTAGAAAAGTAAATATTGGTTCATAAGAGAATCCTAAGTTTGCTAATATTGGGGATTAATGGGACAATGAAACTTTAGGAAAAATAACTAATTTATTAAATGATTATTGGGATCTGTTCCCGACCAAGTTTTCATAAATGAATGTTATTGTTGGTGACATAGGAGAGATGAAAATTCCACTTAAGCCTCATGCAAAACCTATTAGGAAATGACCCTATAGATTAAATCCAAGGTATGAAGAGAAAGTGAAGGCTGAAAATGACATGATGCTGGATGTAGGAATCATTGATCATGTTGAAGAGTCGGAGTGGATTAGACCTATGGTGGTCCAGGATAAGAAGACAAGGGAAGTTATAATTTGTGTCAATTTAAGAAAGTTAAATGATGCATGCTTTCATGATCCATTCACCACCCCCTTTTACAAATGAAGTACCATAGAATGTTGGAGGATAGGAATCCTATTCATTTACTGATGGTTTTTATGGATATCATCATATTAATATTGCGAAGGAGGATCAACATAAAAATACGTTTGCAAAAGAGTGGGTGTTTTACCAACATATAGTGATGCCATTCGGGTTGAAGAATGCCCTACTATTTTTTCCAAGGTAGCTGTCGCAGCTTTCAAGGAATTTATACATAAGTTTTTGGATGTATACTTCGACGATTGGACTACTTTTGGGTTGCTAAAGAATCATATTGAGATTCTAATATTGATGTTGGATCGATGCAGATAGTATCTGATCTCTTTAAATTTGAAGAAATGCATCTTTTGTGCACCTTTTGGTATTTTACTGGGGCATGTAGTATGTAAACATAGCCTCTTGATGGATCCTTCTGAGATTTCCTTTATTGTAGATATGCCACCACTAGCATCAATGTGACAGCTAAGGACAACACTAGGACATACAGGTTATTACAGGAAATTCATTAAGGTATATGCACAAATTACTGCTCCTATGGAGAAATTGTTGAAAAAGGATATTAAATTCCAGTGGAATGAGGAGTGTTAATAGATTTTGGACACACTAAAAGAGAAGATGGTAACTTCTCCAATACTATCTTTTCATATTGGAGAAAATATTTTCATGTGCATGTCAATGCTCTGTCCATATCTTTGGGCACAGTTTTGGCACATCCTGGAGAAGGATATATACATCACCCTATTGCTTTTGCTAGTAGGAAGTTATAAACAATGGAAATGAATAATACTATGATATAAATAGAAGGGTTAGCAATGGTATATGCACTTCATAAATTTAGGCATTATTTATTGGGGTCTCATTTTAAGATCTTTACTGACCATTCTGCTTTAAGATACTTGGTCAATAAGCCAGTGTTGGTGGGGAATATTTTCATATGGTTGTTATTATTCTAGGAGCATGATTTTTAAATTGTAGTCAAACCAGGAAAGTTAAATGCAGGACATGATCATTTTTCGAGGTTGGAGATAGGAGAAGAACCAGTAAACTTAGATGATAACCTACCCGATGCACAATTATTTTTAGTAAGGATAGTGGATAATTACTTCGAAGACATTGTTCAGTTCTAGAATATAGGTATTCATCCTACGCATTATATTATGGCACAAAAGAAACAACTGCTTGTAAAAGTAGCAGACTATCAGCTTATATAGTAGGACAATTTATAAGTTGGGTCCAAATGAAATCTTGAGAATATGTGCATTAGAATATGAAAGACCTATGATACTAGTAGAAGCGCATGATGGTGTTGTAGGGGGACACTATGCAGGTAAGGCTATGACACAGAAAGTCCCGAGAGAAAGGATTTGGTGTCCTACTTTACATTAAGATGCAAAAGAGTATTGTAGACCTTGTGATGTATGTCACAGAATTGGAAAACCCTCAAGAAGTGATGAAATACCATTAGCTCCTCAGGTAACATTACAATCATTTGAAAAATGGGATGTTGACTTTATTGGACCAATTAGCCACCTGAAAAAAGAACAAGATCTAGGTACATAATAACTACAACAAACTACTTTACTAGGTGGGTTGAGGCTGAACCGGTTTGGGATTGCAGTTCTGCAACTGTTGTGAGTTTCATATTTGAAAATGTGGTTACTAGGTTTGGTTGTACTAGGATTTTAATTAGTGGTTAGGGATCCCATTTCTTGAACAAGAATATTAAAGCATTAATAAAAGAATTTTAGATCTACCATCATAAGAGTACACCATACCATCCTCAGGATAATGGAATTGTCGAAGCTTTCAATAAAATTTTAGAACATGCTTTGACCAAAATATGCATTATGAAACATTACAATTGGTATTTTAGGATACGAGCAGTATTATGGGTGTATAGGAAAACTTGCAAAAATTTGTCAGGATAGACACCTTTTAGACCGGTATATGGGAAAGAAGTTGTAATGCATATGGAGTACATCGTGCCAAGCTTAAGGGTTGTTGTATTTATAGAAATGACAGATACTGGAGAAGAAGAAGAAATATTTCCATAATTACTGTAGTTAGAAGAAGACAAGTTTGTTGAAAGTTTCCATCAACAAGTACAAAATGCAAGGGAGAAGGCATGGCATGATCGAAATATCAAGAAAAAGAAGTTCTAGGTAGGATACTTCGTCCTCTTCTACAACAGTAAGTTCTTAAAATGCATTGGTAAGTTTAGAATGCATTGGTTAGGACCATATATGATTAAGCATATAATAGAAGGGGATGATGTGCAATTGCAAAAATTAAATGGAGAATCCATGGATGGTCTAGTGAATGGGAATCTGCTAAAACTGTACAAGGACAACCATAATTTCCTTCATCACGTATGAAGAAAGCTATGACTTCTAGGTACCAAGTGGAGTTGAAATGGGAACTAGACACTAAAAATATTTTGCACATAATATAGGAGTAGGAAGATGTCAAAGTTTATTTGGAATTCATGTACAAATGTAGGTATCTCGAAAAAAAAGGGAATGAAGTGGTGCATTAAAGGCAATAAAATCATCAACCGAATATGGAATAATTGCACTAAATGCGAGACACAATGGAAATGTGTGAAAGGATTTCATGGAGTTAAGGAAAATAAATGTTGGATTGGCTAAATCCCGAGAAATATATGATCAATTAATCTAAATCGCGGGTTAAAGTGGCGACAAGAAAAGATTTAAAGGCATTAAAATTGTAAAGGAATGAGGATCAAGATCATTGTTTACTGATTATTGTTAAGAAGTGAGTGAAGGATAGAGCAATAAAACCAATGTGCCATGCAAGAGTGTGTCTAGAGAGATTATGCCTGAGAAATCCCTTGAGGAAATTGTCAAAGAATTCATGGAGTTAGGACTACTAGGAATCCACAAAGAACCAAAGGTAGTAGCAACAACAATGCCATCAATAATTCCTGCAGCAACATGAAGATCAACACGCATAAAGAATATTGAATACTGCACTAAAGGGAAACATGATGTAGAAGCTTCGACATCTAGCATGTTGTTGGTTCTACCACCATATGTACCACCAAGGAAGTCGAATGTGAAACCAATTAGATTGAATAAGGATGCCAAGTATACACTGCATACGCTGGATATTCTAAAGGGAATATTGACAGAAGGAGACATGCTAGGAAAAGTACTAAATATTAAATATGTGTATCACGACTTGGATGACAGAAAAAAATTCCCAAAATTTTCTATAGATAAGTACTTAATGGAGGTGCGCCACGAATCCAAAATCACTCATATCGTTGAACCACAATAATGGGCCTGAGGGTTGGAAAAGTCTGGTATATTGGCCCTCTTAGAGATACCACATTTTGGTCGTAGTGAGGAGGTCAATGCATGCGTCAAGCAACTTATCTTGTGTGTTCATGGAGTATTTTTATGGCTTGACATGAAAATTTCGATTGATACAGACCTAGTGTCAAGGATCATGGGTTTTACATCTACAAGACTGGATCCAACAACCTATTTCGTGGGGAAGGAAAAGGATAAGGAGCCGGAAAATAAGATGAAGGATAAATAAGGTTTGAAGAAGAACACTTGAGTCTACGATATAGATTCTATAGATGACACGTTGGTGAGATTTGTGACAAGGGCGCTTGCTACTGTAATGTCCCCATTCAAATAAATCTCAAGAAGAGAAAATTCTACCAATCTAATAGTTTCCTAGGTTGGGGTGGAAACATTAGATTTGGAATAAGGAGACTAATAAACCTTAAATGGACATTAGGTTGACATAAATATATTAAAAGGGGTTAAATAAATATTTATGATAGGAAAATAAGGTGGCACTTGGTCATGGAGACACATTGGTGGTGTGGGATCCACACAAAGCTAGATTCCCCATGCCACATGGCATTCCACTCTCACTTATTCGAATCCAAGGTGGATTCCAATGTTCTTGGGGGATTTGGAAGGGAATGATACTTGGAATGACTCAATGAGGTCGAAATGTAGAGTAAGAGTAACTCCCATGGAAGAGAAAGAGACATTTTGGAGATAGTGGGACACTTGGGCTAGATTCCCTAGCTCCTATGAAAACAATGATGAAGATGCTATGACAGTTATGACACAAATCAGACCTAAATGCTGACATCTAACATATATGACATGTCAAGGCTAAAAATAGCCTCCAAGAAGGTGCACAAGGGAGTTAGGGAAGCCAAACAGACACCCATTCGAATTGAGGGAAGATGGAGACTAGGAATTGTTGGACAAGTGGCATACATTGGAATCTCTTCCCAACTTGAGTTGGCATGAGGCTTTTGGAAGGAATTCGACCCATGGAGGACTTGAAAAGTTTATAAAATACAATAAAAAATAAGGATAGGGGCTTTTGATCATTTCTCATTTTTCAGTTTGGAGAGCATAGCTTGTCCATGCGTGTGCAGTGTTTAGTCTACTTGCCGTAGTACCAATTTTGAGGGTGAAAGATTCCCATTCTAATTGGAAATTGGAGATTCCATTCAGACCTTTCATTTGGAGCTAAAATGGATTCATTTGTTGCATGTTGAAGCTACATGGCTGCTCATGACATTCTCATCCTCAACTTACTTCCACACCTTTCTCACTTTTCTCTTCATATTTTGGCTCTTGGAGGAATGACGCACTTGGTGAGATGATGATATCTTTGGGGGAGATCTTGTGGCCCAAATTATTTGTAATATGATGTATTTAATTTTTATTTTATGCTTAGAATATCCTCAGGTCGAAATACCACTTGAAACTATGTCAAAATACCAAACAATGTGTAAATGGTGCCATTTTCCTCATATCTGGTTATGAAATCTTGAAGTTGCTTTATTTTGACTTGTATCAGCTCATCTATGTGATTTTTATGATTTATGGAGGTTAATTAATGGCTTGAATAAGTTTCATATACATTTCATAATCCTTTGGAACATAAATCTCAAATTTCATGGCAAATAGTGAAGTTTCCTATCATTTCCCCCTATGTGAAGACATGTCCACAAACCTCTGATTTATGGGAGTTGCAGAAGCCTATAGAAAATGATTGATGATGAATTTGGGATCCCATTGAAGTCATTTAATAGTATCATGTCTATTTTCTAAAATTTTGGAAGTTCATACAGAATTTGGAAAGCCATCTTTGTCCCTTGCCCTTGGGGGTTTTGAACCTCGATTTGACTAGAAAATTTCCCTATATTTCCCTGATTGTAAATGAATGTTGTAGAAGTATTTTGAGAGTTTCCAAGCATTCATAAGCATATTTTTTTTTATGTTTTAACACCTTCCAAAAACATTTAGACCCAATTCGGAAGCATTTGGAAGCATTTGAGTCATTACTAGTCTAAGGGTTGAATTGGCCAAAAATTGCAAATTTTTCTAATTTTTACAAATTCATTAAAAGGGACACTACAAGTGGTATCAGAGCATGGTCCTTGTACCTGATGTGGCTTACCATTAATGAGGACAAGAAGTCATGGACCACCCTTAGGAATTGAAAGTAAAAGCACTTTTGTTGAAGAGGAAGAAGTAGGAGAAGAAGAGAATTTTGTTGAAACTATGGCTAGGGATGAGAAGGGAACCTCATAGGAGAATGAGGAGTTTAGGAAATTCATGAAAAAATTATTTGAAGACATGAAAAATAGATAATGAAAGGGTTTGAATTGTTGTCTAGTCAACTTGGAAGCAAAGGGGCAATAGGAGGCAGCAGTAGTTCTTCTTTCGAGGAAAAGAAGGCAATGGGTGAAAGTATTTTGTCAAAGACAGTACCTCATAATCAACCTCATGAATTTCAGAGTTCAATAAGGCCTACTACACCTAAATTTCTTGAGGCCAAATAAGAACCTAACACCCAACATGACATGTAGGAAGTTATAACAGAATGGCAAAAGTTGAGTGAATATTTTAGAAGGACTCTACCATTTGATTAATACTTTAATGTCTCAAAAAAAATCAAAATGAGGGAAGGTAATAGGATTCCCTTTCAGAATAAAGAATTGAATTATTCCATAGCTAAAATTCCCCTTCCTACTTTTGATGGATCATCTCAAAGTTCTACAAATACTTGGGTACAAAAACTAGATGTGTATTTTCAGCTGAATCCAATGGTTGAAGAGGATGCTCTAAAAATGGCTATTTTGCATCTCGAAGGAGAAGCCAATGATTGGTGGTTCCATGGAATTAAAACCTTGGGACATGATCAGGTTACAACATATGAAGAATTTGTTTACAAGGTATTGGAAATATTTGAGCAAAAATACCCATAAATGCCTTTCAAAGAACTAGCCCAATTGAAGCAAGTTGGAACCCCTACTGAGTACATATTGGAATTCCAAAAACTATCAATTAAGGTGGATGATATATCTATGGTAAGATTAGTATTTCTCTTTAATGAATGTTTGACTGAACCTTTGAAGGGTTTAGTTAAGTCCCACAAACCTACTTCATTGAAAGATTCCATGAACTTGGCAAGAGATCTGCCAAATGTGCTACCTAGGACAAGGTTTCCTCCCGAGCCCAACTTCCCTTCCAAGTTCAGATTTGAAAAGAAGCCATGGAAAAAAGATGCATTTGGAAAGGATAAGAAAGAGGGACCTAACAAGGAAGAACTCAGAAGAAAGAAACTATGTTACACATGCTTCCAACCATGGGTACCAAGGCATAAATGTGCTAAGGGGAAAGCACAATACATTGAAGTATTTTCTGATAATGATGAGTATGAATGGGGTATGGAGGAAGAAGGACATATTTCATACCAAGATGAGGGATATGACACAACACAAGAAGGGAAAACAGAATAAGATCATCCTTCACCGGACAAAGGGAGAATGGCAGTGCTTTCAGGAGTGCCTCGTTTTCACACTATTCAATGCAAGGGAGTGGTACAAGGAAAAAGGGTCTCGGTATTGGTAGATGGAGGAGCCACACATAACTTCATTGATGAAGCCATAGAGGAGATGATAAAGCTGCCTACTAAACCATTCAATGGATTCAGAGTCATCATTCCAGGTCACAATACTATGGAGTGCAAAACATGGATTCCAAAGCTAGAACTCACCATAGGTAATTATACTTTTTTGATAGCTTTTATGTGGTTGATGTTGCTGATACTAATGTGGTATTGGGATTACAATGGCTGTATTCTATAGGGGAACATACAGTGAACTATCAAATTCTTGAAATGAGATTCAAATATTCAGACGGAAAACAAAGGGGTGTGAGAGGAATGCACACCTATCCGAATGAAGTAGTGACTTCCCACAGTATGAGGTCCATATTGAGGAATGGAGATATTGAATGGGATTCTGAATGTTGCATCACTTCACCCAAACCAAAAATAAATATTTCAGAACATCCAAAGGAGATAAGGCAGCTACTACACAAATATGAAAAGGTTTTTGGAGACCTTCCTCCTAGAAGGCCACCTGATAGAGGAGTTGAGCACAACATTGTTTTGGAGGTGGGAAGTTCACCTATACAAATACCACCATATAGAAATCCAAAAAAGATCAGAGAGGAGATTGAGAAGGCTATTCAAGAACTCTTGGAATTGGGACTCATTAGACCAAGCTCTAGTCCCTATGCTTCTTCAGTTGTTTTGGTGAAGAAAAAAGATGGGACATTGAGAATGTACATTGATTTTATATCTCTAAAAATGAAGACAATTAAGAATGGATATCCCATCCCAAGAATAGACGATCTCATGGATGAGATACATGGAGCAAAATTCTTCTCAAAAATTGATCTTAGATCTAGTTACCATCAAATTCGAATGAAGGAGGGGGATGTGCAAAAAACAACTTTCAGATGTCACTATGGTCATTTTGAGTTTCTTGTCATGCCCTTTGGTTTGACCAATGCTCCAGCCACATTTCAATCATGCATGAATCAAATATTTTTCAAAAATCTCCGTAAGTTTGTTTTGGTTTTCTTTGATGACATTTTAATTTATAGCAAAACATGGGAGGAACACTTGCACCATCTAGAAGTTGTCTTGAAAATTTTGCATGAACAATCTTTGTTTACTAAGTTGTCCAAGTGTGAATTTGGGTTGAAAGAAGTTTTATATCTTGGGAACATCATTGGGAAAGATGGAGTGAAGCTGCACTTGGAAAAAATAAGAGCTATTCTTGAATGACCATCACCCAAAAACATCATAGCATTCAGAGGATTCATTGGAATATGCACTTACTATAGAAAATTTGTGAAAGGGTTCTCTAAATTGATTGCTCCACTTACTGATTTGACCAAGAAGGATGCTTTCAAGTGGTATGAAGAGGCTGAAAAGGCTTTCAAAATAATGAAAGAGCTAATGAGTAGTTTTCCAATACTTGCATTACCTGATTGTTCCAAACCATTTGTCTTGGAATGTGATGCATCAGGAAAAGGGATAGGGGAGGTCCTAAAGCAAAATCAACACCCCATAGATTTTGAGAGCAGAAAGTTGCAGCCACGTGAGAAGCTCTAATCCATTTATGACAAATAAATGTTATCCATCATGCATGCCTTGGCCAATTTTAGACAATACTTGGTGGGAAACAAGTTTGTGGTCAAAACTGATCATAACAGTTTGAAGCATTTTCTCACACAAAAGGACCTCAATGAAAGGAAACAAAAGTGGGTAAGAAAAGTCCAAGCTTTTGATTTTGACATTGAATATGTTAAGGGGAAGAATAATATTGTAGCAGATGCATTATCTAGAAGACCGTCATTTTATCTTATGGACATTTCGAAAGATTGGAAAAATATGCTAATAGTTGAATATGCCAAAGATAGTTTTGCTTGTGATGTGTTAGATGGGTTCAAAGGTGATGATAGGTACAAGGTTTTGGATGGTATAATCTACTATAAGGATAGAATATACTTGGTTCATGGTTCTAATCTCAAGCACAAGATTTTGAAGGAAGCTCATGATTCTCCTCTATTAGGCCATCCTAGTTTTTTCAAAACATATAGGCAACTAAGGGAAAGGTTCTTTTGGAAAGGGCTGAAAGAAGATGTTCTAAAATATGTGAATGAATGCAAGTTATGTCAGCAAAAAAAATCTGAACATACACATCATGTTGGTCTATTGCAACCATTTCCCATTCCACAACAAAAATGGGAAAGTATCTCCATGGATTTCATCACAGGTCTACCCAAGGCTTTGGGAAAGGATTGCATTTATGTTGTGGTGGATAGACTCACCAAATTTGCTCATTTATTTGTTGTTACATCATCGTTTACTTCTTCACAAGTGGCTGATCTATTCTTTAGAGAAATTTTCAGATTGCATGGACTTCCCAAGAACATTGTGAGTGATAGAGATAACATATTTATGAGTGCCTTTTGGAAAGAAATTTTCAACTTGGTTGGCACTCAGTTGAATCCAAGAACAAGATATCATACTCAAAATGATGGCCAAACAGAAAGAGTGAATGAATAGTTGGAGGGGTACTTGAGGAACTATGTTGGTGAGCAACATAAAACATGGGTGAAATGGCTACATTTGGGTGAGTTTTGCTACAACACTACTTTCCATATGTCCATTGGCATGTCTCCTTTTAAAGCACTTTACTGTTATGAAGAATTTACATTTGTTGAGTGCATATTTGGTGATAGTAGAGCCCCAAAAGCTAAGGATTGGGTGGAGGAAAGTCAGGAGATTTTGAAACTTCTAAAAGACAATTTGCAGGTTGCCCAAAATCAATAGAAACAATATGTGGATCAAAATAGGGTGGAAATTTTTTTTCAAGTGAATGATTGGGTCTATTTGAGGCTACATCCATATAAACAAACATCGTTTAAAGTGAAAGGATTAGAAATCTAAAACCAATATATTATGGTCCATATAAGGTAGTTTTCAAAGTTGGGGAGGTGGCTTATGAGTTTGAACTTCCGGAAGGGAGCATGTAATGTACCCACCTGCTGACCCAATGCAAGGAAGGGAACATGGCACTAAAATCTAGGCATTTAATAAAACTCAGCCCACTAATTATAATCATAAGAATTTAAACATTGGTGTGCAGATACAAATTAGGCAATATGCACAACGAAATTAAAACAACATCCACACACACAATTCATGCCCATCCAGCATATCAACAGTCATCAAATTAATACATTGCAGAAGTAAATACATAGACATAAAAACACTTATCTTCATTTTGCAACTGCCCCAGGAAACTAGCTATGTCGCTGCAACGTTCCACCCAACCATAGGTTCTTCCACAGCTTATATTGAGTCCGTCCGAAGGCCACCCTCGAGCTGGGCATGATTCTCACAAGGAAAAGGGGACATTCACTCTCTCACAACCAATTAATCATTCCATCTAAGCCAAGCCAGTCCATAGCTGGGTTTATCAGGCTACAATTGAACCCTGGATGCTTACTCTCAAGCTCAAGCCCAAAGCAATGAATACCCCTACCCATACCCCAACATATTCATTTCTCACACAGCAAGCACAAACATTGGGCATAGATACACATTTCCAGCAATGGAATTTACAAACAAGATGGCCATAGATTTTCCCCAAATCGTGGCTCACCCAAAACGAGCTATGGGAAGGGAAATGCATCCACAGGAGAAATTTTTTTTTCTCCCTAACTCTCTCAGCATTTAACAATAAAAAACGGTCTCTATGGAACCCCCATTCCATTCCCCTTCTTCCCCACTGGTATATAACACAAAAACGCCCTTCTCTACTGGGAGAATGAAGGAAAACACAACAAACATGCCTGGAAAACGCCCAGGTAGCTCTAAACTCGTGAGGGAGAAGGAATGATCATGGATAATGGCTTGGGGGAGAAATTCATGGCTCTTTTCTTACCCAAAAAGCAAAACATGAATTGCCATGCAGGGTGGTTTGCCCATACCCGAATTTGGACAGCCATACCTCCCATTACCCAAGGCATTAACTACCTCAACCAACTCCTGGGATAAATCAATGATTGGGTACAAAAGTCAACATGGGTAGTTGAGGGTTTGATGGGTTCTCTCATTGACACTTAGCTTGAATTGAGTGGCTCAAGGGTTTGAATGTTTTCCCTCCCTATTCCTTGTAGAATCATGCCCCCATCTTTTGTTGCATTACATAGCTAGTTGTGGGTATTTATTAAAATGCATATTTACAATTTCAATGTTCCTGGCTAGCATGTAAACCATATGCATCACTAAATCGATGGCGGGTCCTTGGCCTTGAGCTCCTTACCATGATTTTATAACAACATTACATCATTTACAGTTTAATGCCAAGGGGTCAAACTGGGGACATTACAAAGCAAAATACATAATGTATTTCATGTTTCATGCCTTAAGAAGGATATTGGTCAGAAAATATATTTTTCAGAAACCCTCCCTCCATTAGATGATGAAGGAAAACTCATACTTATTCCAGAAAATTTTTGAAGTCAAGAGAAAGGAAATTGAGGAGCAGAACCATCAGGGAGTATTTGGTACAATGGAAAGATTTTCCAAGTGAGGATGCCACATGGGAGGAGGAAATGTTTTTGCAGCATACTAATTTGGAATTGCTTGAGGGCAAGCAATCTTGGGCGGGGAGGAATATAATGTCTCCATTCAAATAAATCTCAAGAAGAGAAAATTACACCAATCTACTAGTTTCCTAGGTTGGGGTTGAAACATTAGATTTGGAATAAGGAGACTAATAAACCACAAATGGAAATTAGCTTGACATAAATATATTAAAAATGGTTAAATAAATATTTATGATAGGAAAATAAGGTGTCACTTGGTCATGGAGACACATTGGTGGTGTGGGACCCACACAAAGCTAGATTCCCCATGCCACATGGCATTCCACTCTCACCCATTCGAACCCAAGGTGGAGTCCAATGTTCTTGGGGCAGTTGGAAGGGAATAATACTTGGCATGAATCAATGAGGTCTAAATGTAGAGGAAGAGTAACTCCCATGGAAGAGGAAGAGGCATTTTGGAGCTAGTGGGACACTTGGGCTAGATTCCCTAGCTTCTATGACAACAATGATGAAGATGCTATGACACTTATGACACAAATAAGACTTGAATGCTGACATCTGACATATATGACATGTCAGGGCTAAAAATAGCCTCCAAGAAGGTGCACAAGGGAGTTAGGGAATCCAAAGAGACACCCATTCGAATTGAGGGAAGATGGAGACTAGGAATTATTGGACAAGTGACACACATTGGAATCTCTTCCCAACTTGAGTTGGCATGATGATTTTGGAAGGAATTAGACCCATGGAGGACTTGAGAGTTTTATAAAAGACAATAACAAATAAGGAGAGGGGCTTTTGATCATTTCTCATTTTGCATTTTGGTGAGCATAGATTGTCCATTCTTGTGGAGTGTTTACTCTACTTGCCTTAGTACCAATTTCAAGGGTGAAATATTCCCATCCTAATTGGAAATTGGAGGGGCCATTCAGACATTTCATTTGGAGCTAAAATGGATTCATTTGTTGCAGGTTGAAGCTACAAGGCTGCTTGTGACATTCTCATCCTCAACTTGCTTCCACACCTTTCTCACTTTTCTCTTCATATTTTGGCTCTTGGAGGAAGGGCGCACTTGG
This sequence comes from Larix kaempferi, assembly GCA_027924585.1. Classification (NCBI taxonomy): domain Eukaryota; kingdom Viridiplantae; phylum Streptophyta; class Pinopsida; order Pinales; family Pinaceae; genus Larix; species Larix kaempferi. The sequence goes on from BSBM01000070.1 coordinate 3,031,790, forward strand.
TGAGATGCTGATCTATTTGGGGGAGATATTGTGGCCCCATTTATTTTTAATATGATGTATTTAATCTGTATTTTCTTCTCAGAATATCCTTAGGTCAAAATACCACTTGAAACTATGTCAAAATACCAAACAATGTGTAAATGGTGCCATTTTCCTCATATCTTGTTATGAAAGCTTGAAGTCGCTTTATTTCGACTTGTATCAGCTAATCTATGTTATTTTTATGATGTATGGAGGGTAATTAATGTCTTGAAGAAGTTTCATATACATTTCATAATTCTTTTGGAACATAAATCTCGAATTTCATGGCAAATAGTGAAGTTTCCTATCATTTCCCCCTATGTGAATACATGCCCACAAACCTTTGATTTATGGGAGTTGAAGAAACCTATAGAAACTGATTGATGATGAATTTTGGATCCCATTGAAGTCCTTTAAAAGTAACATGTCTATGTTCTAAAATTTGGGAAGTTCGTACAACATTTGGAAAGCCATCTTTGTCCCCTACCCTTGGGGGTTTTGAACCTCGATTTGGATAGCAAATTTCCCTATATTTCCCTGATTGTAAATGAATGTTGCAGAAGTATTTTGAGAGTGTCCAAGCATCAATCAACTTCATTTTTATGTCTTAACACCTTCCAAACACATTCAGGCCCAATTCGGAAGCATTTGGAAGCATTTGAGTCATTACTAGTATAAGGGTCGAATTGGCCAAAAATTGCAAATTTTCCTAATTTTTACAAATTCATTAAAAGGGACACTACAACTACCAAGTTATTGAGAAAATGTAACCCAATAAAGTATCTGCAGTAGTTATAACATTGGATAAGAAGTGTGTTGAGGGTGTCCAGCTGAATTGGGCGATATTCCTGCTTAATGAATTTTTGAGTGATTGTCGTGATGCAAAGGAAAAAGGTACCCCTTTTTTATTATTATTGGTTACTAATTTTGATTGCATTAGTTGCTTGGGAAGAACTGTAAGATTTATAGTTTGTGGGGAAATATGGTCATTGTTTGGCTATGTGGTTTTCATCTTTATGGTATAGTGAAAACACATACCAACAGAGAGACACCAACATCACATTTTATGTCTATAAGGAGGGTATCCAACACAATATTCAATAGACTCCTCGCATGGAGCCTCATGACATAGATATATTCAAGAACATTGTCTGGCTTAAGGCGGGACCACAGTTTATGTTAGTGCAAGTAAGGAGGGATACTACTAAGGAGTGACTTCCTACGCACTATAAGCTAACATAAGAAGATTGGGGAAGAATTGTCTAGGAATGGAAGGTTCCAGTTCCTGCAGAGGAAATATCACCAGATGTGTCGCAGACAACGGAGCAACAAAATGGTGAAGCTTAGCAAGGAAAAAGATGAACATGGGGGAGAGGCCTCTGGAGTGGGTGAATACCAAGAATGATCACAAGAAGGAGAGAAAGTATCTAATGAAATGTAGACTGACCCTATGTGTCGGGGAAAAAAAGGAAAGCAACTAAAGTAGCAAAAGGAAACAGAATGAAGAGAAAATATTAGAGTGACAACATAGTTCTGTTGTTGACTGAAGATGATGTAGAAATGTTGACAAATATATTTAAAGAGACTACTGAGGATATGTGGCAGAAAACATAAGATAATCACTTGGAGATATTTGGAGGAATAACAGGGTAGTTAACTGAGATACAATAGGCATTAGCAGAAATTCAGATAGAACATGTTCATGCAGTAGGTGAGAAGTAGAGTGACATTGACCAGTATGAAAGACCAATTTTGTAGTCATCCTTAGCTGCACAACAGAGGGTTGTAACAATAATACCAAAGGAATTGTGTTTTCCAATAGTATAGGTACAAGACCTCACCCATGAATTAAGTCATGTTGATCTAAAGTTGGCAAAGATACCTGTGTATATGCTGTACAATTTACATCAATGTATCGCAGAGGAAATCAAAGGGTGGGAAGAGTATAGTTTTGCTTAAATGTTGAAGTATAGCACAAAAAGAGATGAGCTCAAAGACAAATGCAGAATACTTCAGAAGGAGCAGAATGAGATAGATTAGCAGAGGGAGAAGTTGCAAAAAGCCATGGAAGAAACTTGCAGCACAGTCCCTGAAATCAAAATGGTAGAAGCAACACCTATTGAAGATAGAATGGTGAGCCTGAATGAAGCTATTAAGCACTTCCACATAATAATTAGTGAGTTGGAAGCACAACTACTACCCACTACACCTTAGGAGGTACAAGATCAAAGAGAAGAAGCAGTGAAGGATTTCGTAGCAAATATTAAGGCTTTGGATGAAGAATGTGTGAATTTGTTTGATGAAAGTTCGTAGGAATGGGTAGTATTGATGGATGACAAAGACCTACAAGGAGTAACAACCAACCTAGAAGATGCGCAGAATAGGGCTATGAAGTTAAAAGAATGCATAAGGACATTTCCACCATTAGAGAGAATGTCAAAGGTCATAGAAAGTAAGCAACTCCAAACATAAATTAATCAACTAAGATAGGAACAACAGTGGATGAGCCAGAAGCTTTAAACATTGAAAAATGAAGTAGTGAGAATATCTAAAATCATTGGAGGAGGATACGCATAGATAAGGAAAGCTATGCAGATGGATAAGGCACAACTAAACATAGATATTACTGTGCAGCTGGTAGAGGAAATGCAACAGCAGGAAGATAAAATAGAAGGGATGGTCAAAGCATCAAAGTAGATATATGTCAAGTTTTTGGTGACATGGAAGATGCCCTAGAAGCAAGCTTGAGTTGCTAGGGATGAGCAACAAGTGAGTGTTTGGTGCCTGTTGGCCCTAAGGTACTTTGAACAAATTTTTGTTTTGGTGTAAAAGGGGTAGCACCCACAAAATATGGAAATGGTCATGGTTGATCACATCAACCGAGAAAGCAATTAAGAGGAAGTTAGGATTTTGAGTCCATTTAGTGGTCCACGGGGGTTATGCCAACAACTATATATATATGTAAAGGGTTGGGTAAAATAGATTGTTAAATAAATAATGGTGCAATTCTGGTAAGATTGATAAATTGATGAATGATACATGTAACTTTGTTGAGTTTTGTGTCACTGAAAGACTTTTGTAAGGGTTGCGATCTGCAGGTTGTGTGCATAGATCTAAATAAACCAAAATGATTTTGTAATGTCATCAATGAATAAACAAATCATTTGTGTGGTTTTCTCCCTTCTGGGTTTCCACCTAAAAGCCTCTGGTTTACTTTGAATGATTGTTTAAGTGTTTGTTGTGTTTGATCTGCGTAATATTGCTAAATGATAATACTTTGTTTATTTACAATAAACATTGATGGGCTTAATCTATAAGTTAGTGCACAACTCATATATGTAGAATGCTATTTCATGGGTTTAACTATTTAGTGTCAAGGTTCTTTTGATGGGTTTGGTGATAGAGCAGAATTCCTTGCCCTTCATAAATGTAGAAACGAAGTTCTTGTGGTAGCCATAGGTAATTTGGGTGAGAATTCGCTTGCTTGCAGGTGATCCTGAAAGGGCCATTATATTGGGATTTTTTGGTCTATTATTAGTGAACTTGGGTCTACCCAAAAGTGAGCCAGCAATCCTATGGATAATAGTTGGGAGTGGTTGTTGATGTATATGTAACTTCTGAATGTATTTCACATATATGTATATTGTATGCCTGTAGAGATGTTAGTATTCCTCTATACGGAAGTGGTTGTATTCCTATAGAGATGTTATTATTCCTCTATACGGAAGTGTCGTCATTTATATTGTAAGTGTCGTAACTTATACTTGATGGGTTATTAAACCACCTTGTTGGGGTCGGCCCTGTATAAGTCATGTGGGTCAAAGGGTTATTAGACCACCCTATTGGGGGTCGGCCATGTGGGTCAAAGGGTTATTAGAACACCCTATTGGGGGTCGGACATGTGGGTCAAAGGGTTATTAGACCACCCTAGTGGAGGTCGGCCCAATCAACATTATGTTAAGTGGTTAAGTTGAGGCCGACCTAGTTGAGTAAAGGTCAAGTCAAGTTAGTGTATAAATAGAGAGTGTGTCTCTCTCATTTTACACATTTTATTCTCTCACTCACACTTTGGAGAGTGGCGCACTTGTGGAGGAGGAGGCTCTACTGCTAGGAGAAGACTATCTCTTGTATTCTAGTTGTATCATTGCTCTATCTATCTCTGAGGAAGTTATTGGGGTTTTTCACCTTTATGGTTTTCCCCAAGTAAACTCTGTGTCTCTTGTGTGCTTGCATTATTGTGTCCATGATTGATATGTTGTAGATTTGCTGTACATATTGTTCTCTCAGTTAAGATCCTAGATCAGATTGAAGTAAATTCTGAAAAGTTAACATGGTATCAGAGCTATCCTGAAAGAAGGCATGATATGGCATGTATGACACTTGTTGCACTTACGATGCTAGGGCTTGATATAGCAAAAACCAGTCATCGTAGCACTTTCGCTATAAATCCATTTTGGAGATGTTTTTGGGTCGAAAACTTTTACAGGTCGAATATCAGATCCCCATGTACCTTTTTTCCAAAGGACAACCTCTAATTCGTTGTACTTTGTGATTTATGATCTGTACAATATAGGGTTTCTGCCTCTTCCAGATCTAAGTGAAAAACAGGTTTCCTTGGAAAAAAGTCATAACTTGGGCTAGGAAGCTCCAAATGAAATTTCATAAAACGTAAAAGGTATTACACATACTTTAGTATCTCAGGAAAATATTTTAGAGGTCGAAGTTGAACCAGTGATACGTGACACGCCGTACAAGTTCGCTCTCCTATTTTATCCCATAAACAGGTCACGTTACGACACTTGGCATAACTCTCTCTCAGAGAATCCAATTGAGGTCAGACCTATCGGGATGGAAAGATGATAGGTCGGGCTATCTCAGGAAATGTTTTCAAACCCTGTGGATCGAAAAGTTTGGAGTTACACCAGAAACAATCAGGTACATATTTCTGTCAAAACAAAATTATTTTTGAGCACCTTCATTCATGGCTTCCAGAATTTAGGGTTTCGGATAAAGTTGGAATTTTTGTAATCGGAGACCACGGCTGAATGCTACTCATCAAAATATAAATTTAGAGACCAAGATCAGAATTTTTGGCTGGGCTTGATCAGACCCTAGTTCGGGACTTTGATAAAAAAAGTGGAAAATTAGGGCTTCCGCAAAAATGGGAATTTTTTAAATCTGTGACCACGGCTGGAAGCTCCTCATAAAAATAGAAGCTTAGAGATTTGGATCAAACCTTTTGATTGGGTATAAGAGTGGACTTCATCAAACCCCAATTCGGGGTCACGTCTAGTGAATCCGGAAGTTTCAAAGGCAAAATTGAGTGAAACTTTGCAGTTTTCAAATTCTGAATATACCAGCTTGATCAGCTCATCAAGGCGCATATTTCTATCCTTTCGAAAGTTTGAAATTCAAAGTTTGAATTTTTGGGGTTTCTGTGACAAACCTTAATCCAGCTCCAGGTCCAGTTCTTGCAAATCAAGTGGATTGGGTTAATCCTAGAAGAAGTTGGATTGGTCACCTGCATAAGTGAAGAATTTCCTGTTTCAGAGGGAGATGAGGCTAAGGCCTTTCATAAGAAGATTACAAGCGATCTCGACAAGTATGACTCATCGAGGTATGTTTCGAGATTTGTTCATGTTTAAGTTTATGGTATGTTTGTCTTCATGATTATTATGGTTAGTACAATCTTGATTTGAGATTTGTCGTATCACCTTAACAAAATTATGAATGCATGATAGAAGATATTCATTGGTTAGGGTGTTGACACTTATGATTGTACTAATGCATTATGGTGTTGTATGAGGTTTATGTTGTCTGCTAACATAAAAGGTACACCAAGAAAGACAAATCATGTTCTACTTCAAGAACATATGATCATGGTGACATGAAGACAAAGATTCATCCATTGTCATGGATCACATAGAATATCTACTTACGAGGTATGTATAACTTGGTTCTACAATGGTTAACTTATGAGACATGCAGGTTACTAGCACAAGTCACTGAAGAGAACCAGAAGACATTATGCGGGTATGTTAGACATATCTAGCTAGCATGCTAATCCAGGTATGTTTTTCCTCTATCAAGCTAGAATCCTACCTTGTGTTAGGATCTTATACTGTTGTGTTGTTGATAATGATTATTCATGAAGTCATAGGTTTGAATAGTCATGGTCGTATGCATATTATGTTTCTTACCATAATTGATGATTTAACTAATCAGAAGAGTCCTATGATCAAATAAGAATATGCATGAGTAAAAGAAGAATTCTTTGAAACCTTGAATACTAATGTTTATTATCTGTAAATGATCATGACTATACATGTTTAAGACTATTGTGTTTTGATAGTATTAAGATTATACTAATAAATGTGTGATTATGTATGAGACCTCAAGGATAACACAATGATGATACTAATAAGCATGCATAGTGATTAAGGATGGATGTAAGTTCAAGGACAGGTAATTCAGGAAGCAAAGATCAAGAGGGAGCACACTCCAGTTGTTCCTGCAAGAAAGCAAAGGAGCACACTTCAGTAGTTTCTGCAAGGATGCAGATATTCAGAGGGAGTTGATCACTTCTCACAATCCACATCCGAATGGAGTTGAAAAGATTCAGAGGGAGTCCACCCAGCAACCAAACAAAGATAAGTATTTGAATTGTCATTTCTTACATAATGTTATTCAATGATGTATATGCTTATGTTCCTAGAATTAGGTTGTGTTTTATGCATATTAGAATAGTTGCATTGATGAACAGTATACTACTAATATACATGGGTAAGTGGCCTATGGCACTGTACAACATTCCATTGCTACTTATCTAGAATGAAACCTCTTTGCTGTCATGTTAGGAGCTGTGAACACTCTTAACAATGTTCTGGTAGAGATTGGAAGGCATCTATAAAGTTACGGAATATGGATAAATGTTGTATTGAAGCATTGGCTAAGATAATTGCATGACTGTATGACATATTTCTTTATGTGTAAGAATTTGTTCTGAAAACTATGAGATGTTTTCTAATCATGCAATTTAACTTGTTGTGTAGGAAATATCGTATACCATCACCTACAAAAGAAGGACTACAACATTTGTTCAGCAACAAAGTTATCTATTGAAAATATTGAAGATATTGAAGTTCCCAGGATCTGGGAAGAATGCCATGATCGAGGAGTACCAGACAATCATGAAGATGTTTGGGATGCAGTCCCAAGACCTGAAGGGGAGTCTGTAGTGACTTCCAAGAGGATCTACAAGATCAAGCATGCTGCAGGTGGTAGCATAGAGACTTTCGCTCTTGTAGCCAGATACATTTCCATTAGATCAGTACTTGCTCTGGATGCAGTGATGAAGTGGAAGATACACCAGATGGATTTCAAGACAGCTTTCTTGAATGATGTAGTTGAAGAAGAAGTGTATGTGGAGCAGCCACTTGGTTTTGAGACACATGACAGGGAGTCATATATGTGCAGAACTTGGTATGGTAGGATAGATAACCTTCTATCTAGTTTGGGCTTTACCAAGAGTAAAGTGGATTCCAACCTTTACTACAAGGTTGAGGAAGGGAATCCTGTGATTCTAATCCTGTATGTGGATGACCTGTTTGTAACAGGATATGACAGATTGATTCCCGACACGTAGTGGAAGCTTGCTGCCAAGTTCGAGATGAAGAACTTGGGGATGATGCACTATTTGTTTTTGGCATGGAGGTGTGGCAGAGTGTAGATGGAATCTTCCTTGGACAAGGGAAGTATGCAGTAGAGATCCTGAAGAGGTTCGGGATGATGGAATGCAAGGCTATGGCCACATCTATGGCATTGAACTTGAAGCTTTTGTGTGATGCTTCATCTGATTCAGTTGATGTCACGATGTATCGTCAGATGATTGGGTCCTATATTTACATGACGAACACGAGACTGGATATTTGCTTTGCGGTGAACACATTAAGGACGGATCCGAGAGATGTTCACCTGGTTGTCGTAAAGCATATTCTGAGGTACCTAAAGGGTACATTTGACTATGGGCTCAAGTATGATGCGAATCAAAAGTTTAACCTGCAGGGTTATGTTGATTCAGATTGGGCATGCAGTGCTACAGATAGGAAGAGCACTTCTGGGTGCTGCTTCAGTATTGGAGCAAGTGTGATCTCTTGGTTTAGCAGGAAGTAGTCCTGCGTAGCACTGAGTACAACCGAAGCAGAGTATGTTGCGATGGATGAGCAGGTTGCAGATGTATTGACCAAGCCGTTGGCCATAGTGCAGTTTGAGTACTTCAAAGAGAGGCTTGGTGCACTTCAGATCGAGGTTCCTTCCAAAGGGAAGTGATGATTCCAGAAGATGCAGATGCACATGAGCTTTTCTGACATGGTTGATATGTTCTCCCTTGGTCATGATGTAATTGCTGATCCATTTTTCACATGGTGGTAGATGTGTTCTCCCATGGTGAAAAAGTAAGGGATGGAGCCTTCCCCGAATGGTGGTAGATGTGTTCTCCCATGTCGGTGGTGTAAGTGATGGATGATGTGCATCTGGGCTGTGCTTCGTGGATGATGAGATGATCTGGAGAGGACGATGCTATGATGATCAGGAGGATCATGGATGATGAGCATCAGGACGATGTTCCAGTTACTACTCTGTATATGTATATGCATCATGTTGGATGCTTGTTATGATCAGTTGGATCATTGCATCATGTTGGATGCTTGTTATGATCAGTTGGATCATTTATGTATGTATGCATCATGTTGGATGCTTGGACCATGTATCTGTATATGTATCAGGTGGATACTGAGATCATGTATGTTGATATGTATCAGGTGGATACTGAGATCATGTATGTTGATATGTATCAGGTGGATACATTGTGTGGATCATGTATCTGTGTATGTATCAGGTGGATACATTGTATGATCAGGTAGATCATGTATGATGATATGTATCAGGTAGATACTTGGTATGCATTAGGTGGATGCATTGTATGATCAGAATGATCGTGGATGACGAGCTTCTCCAGATGACATGCAGTAGGATGTTGCAGTGATGATGATCAGGATGATCATGTGTACATCAAGATGATGTATGGTGAGTATCAGGATGATACTTTGTGGCCGTGGATCAGGTTTTGCAGATGAGCATGTCTGGGAGATCCTATAGGTAAGAGTTGTGTACCCGTAACAGCCTGGGATGCTCTTTTGAGACATTGCTTTGGGAGGACATATAATTTGTGCCCTGGGAGATCTTCAGGTCAGAGTTGTGTACTTGTAACATCCTGAGATGCTCTTGCGAGGTTTTGTCCTATGGCATGTAATTTGCTCCTGGGAGATCTGGATAGAATGAAAAAGGACTCAGATGCTTCAGCCAGGTTTTTCCATGACCACATGTAATTTGCTCCTGGGAGATCTGGACAGGATGAAAAAGGCCTCAGATGCTTCAGCTAGGTTTTGTGGTGGACCACATGTAATGTGCTCCTGGGAGATCCGACAGGTAGAGCTATGTGCTCGTAATAGCCTGGGATGCTGCAGCCAGGTTTTGTGACGCACGTAATAAGTCCTGAAGATTCCACAGTATGGCTAGTGATGACGAAGACTTGCAGGTGGTGGGCCTACGTCCAATATGAAAAAGGATTGTCTCTGTAGAACTTCCTATGATGAGTAGATTCAGAGATTGATTGAGATAGAAGTAGCAGTGACGATGATGATGACTTAATGACGATTATCCAGTGACGATGATCCAGAGAAGATGACTTGTGCTAGAAGACCTGTGTCGAGAAATACCTTCCTAGTTAAGAGGGAGTGTTGATGTATATGTAACTTCGAAATGTATTTCACATATATGTATATTGTATTCCTATAGATATGTTATTATTCCTCTATACAGAAGTGGTTGTATTCCTATAGAGATGTTATTATTCCTCTATACGGAAGTGTCGTCATTTATATTGTAAGTGTCGTAACTTATACTTGATGGGTTATTAGACCACCTTGTTGGGGTCGACCCTATATAAGTCATGTGGGTCAAAGGGTTATTAGACCACCCTATTGGGGGTCGGCCATGTGGGTCAAAGGGTTATTAGACCACCCTAGTGGGGGTCGGCCCAGTCAACATTATGTTAAGTGGTTAAGTTGAGGCCGACCTAGTTGAGTAAAGGTCAAGTCAAGTTAGTGTATAAATAGAGAGTGTGTCTCTCTCATTTTACACATTCTATTCTATCACTCACACTTTGGAGAGTGGCGCACTTGTGGAGGAGGAGGCTCTGCTGCTAGGAGAAGACTATCTCTTGTATTCTGGTTGTATCATTGCTCTATCTATCTCTGAGGAAGTTATTGGGGTTTTTCACCTTTATGGTTTTCCCCAAGTAAACTCTGTGTCTCTTGTGTGCTTGCATTATTGTGTCCATGATTGATATGCTATAGATTTGCTGTACATGTTGTTCTCTCAGTTAAGATCCTAGATCAGATTGAAGTAAATTCTGAAAAGTTAACAGTGGTGAGATAACTACACGAAGGGTTATTGACATCTATTTATTTTATTCCACCAAATTGGGGGAAAATATTTGGAGCCATGGATTAACCATATTTCCAACACATTTCTATGATTAGTCTCTTCTTTTGTGCAGAATGATCATTATGGATGAGGATATCAGGGTTTTGAATTGCGATTATGAAAACATTCTCCAGGTGCTTAAGCTAGAGAAGTGCTTGGGGTTTTCAACTCTTAGCATCCTTGAAATCTCAAAGTCCTGTAGGTAACATTGCAGCCTAATAAGAGTAGCTATGTTTAAACTTTTCTAGAACTGTTTAGATTTGTTATTTCAGAGTGTGTTTTAGTTTTTTTAAGGATATGGTTTTCTTTTAAGAAATGGCTTTGCTTAAAAGGTTCTCCATTTAAATTTATTAATATTCTAATGGGTAGGACTGTGGCATCCAATCCTATAGCAATTGTGCACATTAGAGAAGGTATTAACGAAACATGGTTCGAGGAGGCACAGAGGGATCTTCTTTTGGTTGGCTTCTACATGGAGCTAATTAATGTGTAGTTATTTCTATTATTCTCCATCCCACAATTTCTTGTGGGAGATGAAGTGCTTAGGTGTTGAAAAGATACGAATCAATGCTACCACTACATCATTGCAATGAGAGCACCTAATTTGGTTGCATGCAGAGTTCGGTGTGGAACGTTCCAAGCATCGAGGCATCGATGTACACGACGCTATGAGGAAACAGAGACAATGTTTGGGAAAAATGTTGTTTGAAGATAAAAATATTTCAACGTGTTTCCCTTGCCCTCACCTAGGTTACGTGAAGAAGAGGATTAACCTCGTGCAGGTGAAAATAAACCTTTTTTTCCAAGTGAAACTATCATGGAGGGGAACGTGCTTAATCAATTGTAAAAGAGTACCTAAATTTGATCTTTTGATCATTTTATTCTCTTTTGATTGTTCATCCTAATATTTTTCATTCCCTATCGATTTCATTTTGACATTTTTCCATCAAAGTAGATTTGGAAAGTGAGAATTTGCCAAGAATATTTGCATATGCTCTCTGTGTATAAGAAAGAACGAACGTATAAGAAAGAACGAACGAAGAGATTGAAAGAGAAAGGTAATTTAAAAGTTAGTATCCCACAATAAAAGATAAAGGATAGTTAAAAGGTATTATCCCATGTTATACTAAGAACTAATATCTCACTTGCAATTAATGTATGAAACATTACTAATGGAAAAAACCACTCTCTACAAAGTCACTAATATATATATTTAGTTCACTCTTATTTTCCAATTAATTATTTACATGAAATGAATTTATTTGTCCATTAAAAAATTATATATATATTTTTTTCCATGGAAAAAACTTATTTTCATTCATTTTTGATAAAAAATACAATCCTCGGTGCTTGTTAGCAGAGTAAAATCAACAAGTAGAAACATAGTTCAAATAAATTCAGAAGTCAAGTTCCCACCAAATCTAAGACTATTAGTCCAAAAATCGGAGAGGGGATACTCCCTTCTTAATCTTCATAGAAATCAGAGAGGGAATAAGAAATAGGAGGAAAGGAAGTGCCCCTTGGTATTCTCCGAGGCTTAAAACTTGTTCATGGAGAATCAGGATCTCCTTTAATAGGATTTCAACCTCATCATTGTACTCCTAGTATACATGCTTGAAGCTTAACTCCTGAAAAGTCTTAGATCCTTCTCAGTTGATCCACTAATGAAGCTAAATCAGTATTTTCAATATCAGTTAACCCCTGCATGCATCTGATTACAAGCATCGAGTCACCATGTACCTGAAGTCGATTGATGCCACACCTGATCGCCTGTCTGAGCAAAAAGAAACGCACACTAAATTTAGCCCTGTTATGTGTACCCTTCCCAATACAGGGCCTTACTGAGGAAGAAATGGTATTTTGAGATATGCATACTAAAACCAAATCCACTTCTAGAGTCCTAACATGCTCTATCGAAAAAATCCCAATACTCATCAATCCATGGGGTTGCCCGAATCTGATTTGACCTTCCTTTAGGATCAGACTTATAATATTATAAGATCAAAAAGGATTGTGAGGAAACTTGAAAAATTGGTCGAAGATTATCATTGAATATTCCATCGTTTTGGGATAACCACACTCCCCATGTGATGATTAGAGGAAGTGATCTGAGAGGTCTAAGCTCTTGTACCTAAAAAAAATACTTGAAGTTGTCTTCCACTGATCCTCCTATCCACGAGGAGGAGAAAGATACTAACTTTGTGATTTCACCACAAACATCCTTGGTATATCCATAGTCCACAAAGAGATGCAACGTTGATTCATTCTCTAATTTACACAAATATCACAAACTGGGGCCATGGAAATTTAAATGTTACATTCTATCCCAGGTTAAGACTTTGTTCATCAACATTAACTAGAAATGTAAAATAGACTTCGTAGGAGATTTCAGTTTCCACGGGGCCCTCCACCACCATGTGCTTGGACCTAAAACTTTAGGACAGATAGACAAATACCCCAAATTTTTTGTGTAGTTACCACCATGGATATTGTAGGCCCATACCAAATCATCTTTCTTATTCTGAATATAGATATGGGCCTTAGTGAGCTTATCTATGAAAATATCCCATTCGTTCATCCACTCCCTCAACCCAATATCCTCCCCTGAGAGCCACCCTTGTTTCCATAGAGTCATCCTTCATGGAATGTCTATGTTATCTAGAGTAATCATACCTCTCTCCTTCAAATGAGCCACAATACCAGGGCTAAGTTGATCTCCCTCTGACAGACCAAGGATAGAATCATGCCTAACTTGAAGGGATTTCCCATTCCCAAATTTCCAAGCAAGAAAAGGGGTCAACAATTGAAAGGCATTCGAAAGGGATTTCCAATGATTAGATGTCTTCCTACAACTCTTATTTCTTCTTCTAATCCAATCTATAATTGAGACAGGTGCTATATATTTGGCAATTAGGGTATTCCTCCAAAGGTTGTCTTTTGTCAAGAAATTCCATAAAGTTTTTGCATCCAGGGCCTTATTGAAAAGAAGAATGTTCTTCATTCCCCACCCTCCTTGATTCTCAGGTGCCGCTAATGTATTCCACTTCACCAGGTGGAAACCCTAATATTCCAAGCTATGCCTCCAAAGAAAATTGAAATAAAGTTTCCTAATTGCATTGATAATCGAAACAAGGATGGTAGCCAAAAGGTGCCAGTGAACAAGGATTGCTTCCAACACTGATTTAACCAACACCAATATAACACCCCTTGACAACCAATGATTACACCATAAATTTATTCTATCTTCAATTGTATCCGCCAGCCATCTCCAGTCCCTCTTCCCATAGTTTTGGGTTTTAATGAGAATCCAAGGTATTGGATACCATCCTCCATTATTTTATATTCTTAAGGGAAAAAAACTCCTCCAGAATATCATGTCCTCCATTTAGTTTTCCAAAAGGAAAATGAAAGTCTTATCTAAGCTTATCTCCATTCCCAACGCCTGACAAAAAAATCCAAATTTGCTTCCAATCTCTAGCATTCCAACCTTTAGCATTCCAACTGAGAATAGATGCAGAATAAGAGAATATCATCCACAAACATCAAATGAGTCAAATTTTCTCTACCATTAAAAGAGAATCTCGTAAAACTTCTTCTACCCTTATCAACATTTAAAATCCTACTCAGCCCTTCCATTACTAGCAGAAATAGGTAGGGAGAGAGAGGGAAACCCTACCTAAGGCCCCTTGAAGACTTAAATAAGGTTGACCCTCCACCATTAATCAAAATTGCAAAGTGGGGAGACATCACACAACTCATTATCTAATTCGTTGGATCTAGACTGAACCCAATATGAAGAAGAACTAATCTCAAGAATAACCAAGAGGCCTTATCATAGGCTCTACATAGGTCTAGTTTCAGAGTAGCCATCCTGATATTGCAAGATTTGATGGTATGAAGACCTTCTTGAGCTGAACCTACTGCCACCTACTACCTCATGGATTAACCTCTTCTTGAGAAAACCAAATTGTTCTTTAGAGACGAACCAGGAAAGGAAAGGCTTCAATTCGACTGTTTATATTTTGGCCATAACTTTATAAGCACCATTACATAGAAAAATTGGCTTGAAATCCCCGAAAGACTCAGGATTTTCTTTATTTGGAATCAAAGTCGGGAAGGTCGAGTTTAAAGAAGCAGGAATGATCCCAGATTTCCAAACCTCTTCCACCATATTTAGAATATCACCTCCCAAAATGTCGTAGAAGTCCAAGAAGAACTCTGGGGGCCACCCATTCGGTCCTAGACTTTTATCTCATTGGAACACCTTAATAGAACTTCGTAGTTCTTCAATAGTTACTTCCTAGTATAATATCTCATTTTCATCCCCGGTGAGCAAAATAGGAAATTTCTCAATGAACTCTAGCATTCCCATCATATCCTGGTGCTCTGGATCGGTATAAATTGATATAAAATGATCGATAGTTAGCTCCGACAAATTTTTGAATCCTCTGACCGGATGACCTACCACATCCTTCAACTCCCAAATGGTATTGTAGTTATGTCTATGCACCACCATATTCTGATTTTTTGTTGTGTTTTGATCCCCTACCTCTAGCCAAATAGCCCTACTTTTTAGCCTCCATTCCACCTCAACATCCTTGAGGATCTTTTGTTTCTCCTTCTCAAGATCCACTATCTCCCTCCTAAATTCCTCTGAGGAGAAAATAATAGTATCTTTGGCATATAAGCACTCTAATTTCATCTCTACCTCTACAATCCGAGCTTCATGCTCCCTTCTCATTGTGGCATTCCAATTAACCATAAGTTCCTTTAACACTCTCAGATTTTCCACCATCCGAGAGCAGGCATAACCATTTCCCTCTATGATATGCCTCCAATTATAAATAACTAATTTTTGAAATCAGGGGAGTTTGGCCCAGTAAGAATTGTACTTAAAGGGAAAGCCAGGTTTAGCTCTCGGTAATCCAAACACGAGATAGATAGGAAAATGAGATGAGAAATTAAAATTCATAACACGGGATCTATACATTTGTAAACTGGATGATAGATTAATATTTATAAAGAAACAATCAAGTCTTTTAGAAATACCTTGTGCACCAATGCGCTTGTTGCACCATGTAGGCTTGATGACCACTGGATTTACATCCATCCATTCACACCATTCAAAGAGATCCCAAAGCTATGCCCCTAAAGGTTCCTCCTAAACCACATCCCCCAAAATCTCATTTGTCGTGAGAGTCAAATTTAGGTCTCCCCCTGCTTCAACATTGGATGCCTTGACATAGTCCTACGAGAGTAGGGTGGTCCAAAAGTCAATTTTATTCTCATATCGGCCATAAATATTAAGGATTAGAAAACATTTTTCCAATTTAGCACAATGCACCTCTACACCCAACATGGACCTACTTACAAAAGAGTTAATAATCTGAACCTTCCTCGCCACCCCTGTGATCAAACCATCAGACCTACTATCTGCATCCACTAACAAAAAGAGCATATGGGGAAAAAAATCCTCCAGAATAGAAACCACCACTGAACCCCTCAACATCGTTTCCTAAAGCAACAAAATCTCTAGTCTCTAAACATCCATCAAATTCTTAAGGGTGTTTATCTTATCCTTCCCTCCAAAACCTCGAACATTAACGAAGGAGAGATTCATTGAGGAAACCTCTACTAGGGTTGTCTTGCTCTAAGAACCTCAAAAATTTTAATCTGCCTAGCTTGAGAAATATCCCTCTTCGCTAATTCTTTATATAAAAAAATCTTTGATTTCCTTCCTGATTTAAACGCAACAAGATCAGGATTATTCTCCATCTCCAACCCCTTGAAAAAATTACACATTTCAACCTTGAACGAAGAAAATATGGACCCCTCGAGCTATTCCCCGAAACAATGCCATCTTTTGAATCCAGTAAAAACTTAAGAGACGAATCTTGGGTCGTCTCCAATCCTATCCTGATAATTTGGTCTCCTTCCATCATACCTCCATCATTCCCAATTGAAGACTAGAGCCGAGTAGATATCTTCTCGCTACTTATCCTTATTTCATCAATCATCTCCATATCTCCATATCTCCACTACTCTACCAAATTTTCACAAAATTTTCAAACTGACTATTGGACGGTTCGAACCCTTCCATGAAAGTAGGGCTTACAGGTTCTTTCTGCTTTAGAACCACATCCTCAGTCGGCAATATTTCATCACGAATGACTTCTTCTCCTTGAACCATCTTCTCTGCCACCTTGTTATTAGCACCCTTCATCATGTCCACCTCGTTGATGTAGAAGGTCATACTATCATCCCCTAAAGATCCTTCCTTTTGAGTCCAAATCCTCTTTTTAAAATTTAGAGCACAATCTACCACCATGTTTCCATAGAGTTCATAGCGAGTACACCTAAATGGACATTCAGGTAGTCAAACTGTTGAGTGAAAATGAAATCCCCCACCACGAATTCAATGGATTCAAATAATCCTTACCTTACATCAATCTCCACCAAGATCCTTTCCACAGAGCAACGTTGAGAGTTAAATAAGTCTGCATCCATATCTAGGAATTTTTGGATAGCATCACCAATTGCTTTGAGCCCCTCTTGAGACCAGAAATCCAAGGGAAGGCACAACTTAACCCAAATCGGAAAGGAGGCTAGAGAATCCATCCTAGGATCAAACAATGAATTCCAAAGCTTAAGGGAAAGGGTGTAGTACCTTTCAACCACACTTTGTGAAGAATATGTTTCGTCGCCTCCTGATTTTTAAAGTAAAAAATAATCCATCCCCTTGCCAAAAACAACACCTCGGGTAGCTCCTCCACCACTTCCCCCCACGTTTATACTATCCATCTCTTCACCACAACTTTAGAGAACCTCCTACCACTAAATTTCCTGATGAGAATCCGGCTAGAGAATATTTGGATCTCCATCACCTAGATATCTTTTCCTACAACCAACTCCAACCCATACCCTTTATTCAACATAACTTTCTTCCTCTTCTACCTCGCTCCACCATTGTTCTATTGAATCGAGAAAGCCTTCAATTCCTCTAGATTCAAACCTTTACCAATAAATCCACCCTCTTTAGGATCAGAACCAGAGAGAGGAGAATTCGCTCTAGATCCCACCTCCGTTATTTTACCTCCATCAACCTTCTAGGGAGTACATGATTCATGACCAACTATATTAGGAAATAATGAGGACATTGATTGATCTACATGTGAAACCATTTGAAAGGGGTTGGTTAGTGTACCCTCCAAGGAAGTTGTTGTCATCCATGCTTGGGAATGATATCCTACAACCACCCACACGAATGAAGCCTTAACCTGGATCCATTAGTAGCCGCAACAATCATAGAATGATTTGAAATTGGATTCAGTGCATCCAGGTGACCCTGCCGCAGAAATGATCTAAAGCTAGTGAAAAGACTATCGTCTGACAACCCTTTCTAGTATCTGACATTGAAATCATACCCACACCCACTTTTAGACCCACAAATCCAGCATGAATGCTTAAAGGATGATTTGAATTCATCATCCCCCCAAAAAATACTATCCCTCTGACTAGAGTCATCTGAATAATCTACTAGATGGATGCAGATTACCTCCATTAATGCTAGGCAAAAACCTGCAAAGGCCCAAAACCTAACGATCTTCGACAGAAACCCTATCCATCACAAATGATGTTGAAATATATATATATATATATATATATATATATAATTTTGCACTTTACTTGATTTTGATGAAAAAATCACATTCTTTTACCACTCGTATCAACATAATAACAAGGAACCACCTTCTACCACATGCCCTAATGAGAACATAACATCATCAAAAGTTATCAAGAAATATGTGCTACTATATGCTACCATGAGAACTTGACATTATCATACACCATCGTATCCATATCAACATCATGAATAATAATAAAATGCATGTTGTTGCATACCAATATATCATTATAACCTCATCATAAACATAAATGTAAATGATCATCACGAAATATCAAAGACAATACCAAGCTATCATGTGAAAGCATACCATCACAACAAAATCATTTCACATCCTCAAATCCTTAGGAATTAGAAAATAACCATAAGCTAAGTACTGCATGCTATCATAAGAACAACACATCATGAAATACCATACAACAAGAATTGCATAACATCATGAATACTCATTACATGATAATCATATTAACACAAGATATATACATAAAAGAATCACTAGCAAGGCATGAATATTTTAACAATGAGTATTGAAATATCATAATAAATACTATAGAAAGATCATGAAAATGTCCATCTAGTATGTAGACCTTTTCTTATAATTTTGTCAATCCACTTGGACTATACCCAAGCACATCATGAAATACCTCCTTGAATACTACCTGCCATCATTTCTAAAACATTGTTATGAATAACTAAAACTACATGCTAGAAATACAAAATGTCATTATATCCCCGATACCATTATGACACGTCATCATCTCCTAACACCATTATAAATTGCTAACCACCTCATGCTATTCATTAGCTCCTTAAATCACTAGTTATTTTAGCCTCACCATGTGATCTTATACATATTTTACCCATCTCTAGTACAAGGAGCTGTTAAGGTTCAAATTCACAGTATTTACCTTCATGCTTGTTCTTAAACTTAGTCATATTTAAATAAGGAGACCATTGTTGTTGAAGAACTATGTCCCTACAACAAAGAATCACATGAATCACATGTTATAGGATGCAATCTTCCCACAACTTAAGAGTTTACAATGTTCACAACTAATGGGGTGTGACCTCAATCCTTGGGGTTGTGGATCTCACCAGGCATGGGATTTGAGGTCTTTATTAACTTGTAAATTTTCCTTGGCAAATATTTATATCTTCATCTCTTCTTTCCTTGTAGTTCTTGGCATGCTAGTACTACCTTAATCTTATGCGATCTTTTATGACATTATAGGCTTAAAATTAGAGATCTTATTTGAATCAAGGAATGTAAGCCTCTACGAGATCCCACACAACTTCAAAGTCTGGTATTTTAAGTTTCATGTTAGTTTAAACAATCCAATTCATTAGCATGAGAAGTACATAGGGATTACAATATGAAAATATGCAAAAGCACCTAAGTACTTAACACTCTTGTGAGCAATAATATATCTCTAGTTGGAACAAGGAACAAAAAAAATTGAATCTCATAGTTTATAAAATTATTGATATTGTGCATTTATAAATAATCAAATTTCTTTAACAAACTCATAAAGTGGGATGAATTGTAAATCAAATTTACAAAACATTTCATTAAATTTTTTAGTTTCTTTATAATGAATGACTTTATGACACTTTATTATAAGTTATATTAAATAATATAATTAAAGATGAAAATTTCATTAATTACAATTAGCCATTAAAGATGAAAATTTCATTAATTACAATTAGCCATTAAAGATGAAAATTTCATTAATTGCAATTAGTCATTTCTTTGTAGTGTTCTTAAAAATTGAATGTAAATTTAAAGATCGCTTTTAGTTTTATTATACCTGTCATGGCAGGTTATATAGCAATCAGTTTGCATTTATTAGTTAATTAGTTTGAAATTTTTTTTCTAAATTTTTATATAGTTTTCTAAATTTCAATTATTAAATTGATTTTAAAATAAATACAAATTATATTTTAAATTTTATAAATCATATAATCCTTATTTTTTATTGGTTATTTTTTTTTTTTTTTTTATTGGCTAACAAACTTGATTTGACTAATTATCCTTGCCTGGGATGTGACTTTTCTGAAATTAAAAATAAATTAAAAAATTAAAATTTATAAATAATCCAATTGAAACACCTGTATAATTGTTGGGTATATATAATAATGGTGTCAAGAGCTGACTGATCAATCCTTGAATAGCAATAAAGCCCCTGTCATTTCCACATTGTCCACATAACAAAGAGTACGAATTACTTAAATTGGACATTACCCAATGTCTACCAAACTCGTTTAACGCCGTCGTTATTTCCACGTCGTCCACGTGAGGAAGTGTATGAATATATTAAGATGCTTATAATCTCCGCTGTACGAATTGATTAATATGGATGCTATCGTTCACTGCGTTTCTGTTATTTAGGTGTCCATGGCAAGCTGCATCGGAACATAAATTAGGAAGGTTTCTTGAACTGCTCTCCGGCTTCAAATTCGAGGTAAATTTTGACCCACAGATAGATCTGATGTTTGCTTTTTGTTTAGATGATTATTGGTCCCATATCCAGTATTTTGTAAGAGCAGGGGTCATGGGATTGAGTCTCATTGAAGACTCTAATAAGCCAAATCTGGGTCTGGAAAAAGGGGTTTAATTACTCACTTTTGTATATAGCAGATAGACGCAATGATGTCTGGTTTTACTATGTTGAGAACACAACGATGAGCTCGGCACACCGATTGATTGTTCATATTGCCAACAAATTATGATCATGTTAATGTTAGATTGTAATTCACGAGAGAGTGATTGTATATCTGTTGATAAACCCTAAATCCTGAAATGACTTGTATTCTCCACGCTCAAAAGGTTTATCCTTTTAACCGCGTACTTACTTTACTCTCTGGCTCTTTGTTTGATATTAAAACTTCTCTATCATCAATCATTACACTATTGCTGTTAGTAACTTAATGACTTTACTTGTACTGTACTAATAATAAATAGAAATTTATTTATCAAATTGGGTGATCGATTTATTGTCTTAGTTACCTAAAGTTTCCAATGGGATCTCTTTATTGTCATAGGTACGAGAAGTCTCCAATATGGATCCCTCCAATAAACCTGAAAGAATATATTAAATTTATTTTATATATATAATAACAACATTACCTTTTTATTTTTAAATATATTATATTAAATTTCAAATATTTTATATATACACACCAACATTACCTTTGTTAGAGCTTGGTTTGTCATGTTACTAAGAGTCGAGGTTGTTATGGGTTCTAGTGAGGGTTTTTCTCGTTTATGGATTGGTATGCATTTAATTTTTTTTTATTAAATTAAATTAATTATTGGAAAAATTCAAATTAATAATTATTAGGAAAGTTGGAAGACACTTTGTAAAAGAGTTATTATACCAAAGTTATTATAACTATTAAGTTAGATAAATAAAAAAATAAATTAGGAATAATTTTATTTCAAAGGTGTGTGTTTTGTGTTATATATTTTAAAATGAGAAAATAAAAAATCAAATTAGCAATTATTCAAATTAATAATTATTAGGAAAGTTGGAAGACACTTTGTAAAAGAGTTATTATACCAAAGTTATTATAACTATTAAGTTAGATAAATAAAAAAATAAATTAGGAATAATTTTATTTCAAAGGTGTGTGTTTTGTGTTATATATTTTAAAATGAGAAAATAAAAAATCAAATTAGCAATTATTTTATTTTAAAGATGTTTTGTGTTATATATTTTAAAGATGTGTGTTTTGTGTTATATATTTTAAAATGAAAACACTCCCTCTAGATATTTTAAGGATTTTTAACATTAAAGATATACATACATATTATTTTTATTTTTTTGAATTATCTAAGTAGTAATGGATATTTTCATGGTAAATAGTATCTTTTAATTGAAAGTGAAATATGTTTTTATTATTAAACTTTTGTAAATTATGTTGCTTTGTATTTTAAATATTTTTTTTATTTTTCAATTTGAAATTCATATTTCAATTTAAGTTTAAAAAACAATTTTATATTTCAATTTAAGTTTAAAAAACAATTTTATATTTCAATTTAAGTTTAAAAAACAATTTTATATTTCACTTTAAGTATTATTTTTATAATTTAATTAGGTTTTAGAATTATTAATATTTTATGCTTATTAATAGTTTTTAATTTCTCAATTTATCTTCACAATTTTATTGAAATTTTATTAGGTAAATCATCCGATTACCTTTCATAATAAAAATAAACATTGATATATTTTATTGTTTTTAGTTATTATATATAGAATAATAAAATTAAGGTATACAATATAGTTTAAAATTATACTAAAAAGTATTAGAATTATTTAGTAAATATTTAAAAACAGTTAATATAAAAAAAAAGTGTTCTGAAGTTTGTTAATCCAATTTTAAATATACATTTATATATATTTTTGTTATTCAATGACAAAATAATAAGTATTACAATGCATAAAAAAAACTTGATGTGTTGTAATAGTTTTCAATGTTTGATTAAGTGATATTAGATAGCATTTTTTTCTACTTCACTTATACTCTAGAGTGTTATGGTTAGAGCTAATATACCATCATCAATACTTTATCAATTATTGCTAACACTTACATTTCTCCAAATATATTTCAACTTTTAAAGGCGTGAAGTAAGACATGTCACTTTTCTTTTGCTTTCAAACTATACACAAGTAATACATTGTTAAAATGCTACATAATTATTTTAATTTTTAATTGTATGTAGCATTAAAATATTTTTAAGAGGCAGGTATTTTTTCTACTTCACTTATACGCTAGAGTGTTATGGTTAGAGCTAATATACCATCATCAATACTTTATCAATTATTGCTAACACTTACATTTCTCCAAATATATTTCAATTTTTAAAGGCGTGAAGTAAGACATGTCACTTTTCTTTTGCTTTCAAACTATACACAAGTAATACATTGTTAAAATGCTACATAATTATATGTATTGATATTGCATTATAATATTTACAAGAGGCAGGTATAGCATCTTTGCTGCTAATTTAGCTGGTTTAATTTATTTTGTGACAATCAAAATATTAATTAATTTATTAAGATTTATCAATTATTTATTTGTAAATGTTTTTATTATTTAATTCTATATTATGTATTAATTTCTTCATTGCACCAAGTGAAACGAGGTGCTCTACAGACCAGTATGGGGGAGATATTCTAACGTCATGTACCGTTACATCTAATAAAACGTAAAAATGTAGCGTTACATCTAATAAAACGTAAAAGGTGATTGTGCGTAAAAATAAGTAAAAAGAAGTAAGTAAAGTAAAGTAAAAAGAAGTAAAGTAAAAAGAAGCAAGTAAAGTAAAGTAAAGTAAAAATAAGTAACGTAAAGTAAAGTAAGTATGGGGAGATGTTGTAACGTTTGTGATGTAATGTTTGTTACTAACAAAATAATTAAAAAAATTCATGTCCACTCTTAAAAAAAATTATGGAAAGTATTTAAAAAAAATCTACTTTGATCCATAAAATAAAATATTATGAAAAGTAATTAAAAAATAGATGTTCGTTTATAAAATAAAAACTTAAAACTTAAACAAGATCTATCAATCAAGAGACATCAAATTTCTTGAGTTTAAATTTAAAAAAAGAAATACACCTCAAGAAATTGGATTGATAGATACAGGTTTAAGATGGATCTATTCTGGTATTAAATCATAAAAAATAAACTTTTAAATATCTGATTTTTTTTAATGTTCAATCAATTTTGATTTAAAATATATTTAAATACTATTTTTCACTTTTTATTTTTATATAAAATTTAAAATTGAACACACATACTCTATTTAAAATAGATTTAATGCTATTTTTATTTATTTATTTTTTATATAAAATTTAAAATTAAACATATATACTCTCAAATAATTTTATTTATTTATTTTTGACATTAATTCTCCAAACATATAAATGATTGATTTTAGAACAAGGCATTTTTTCACACAAGTTTTGTAAAAGCTTTAAAATTACTAAATTTATTATTAAAGACTCCAAATAAAAATGGGGGTTAGGTATTCAATGCATAATGCATTCTTTATATTGTGTAACCATTGTTGTGGGTTAAATTGGTTGATATATGTGGTATATAATAACATATGGGTTATATTTGTTGATATATGTGGTTTATAATAACATATGGGTTACATTTGTTGATATATGTGGTCTATAATAACATATAAATTTAAATAAAACATTCTTTATATTAATAAGGATATTCATAAATAGTGGTTTTTATTAACATATGTTTTATTGATGATTATGTAAATATATTTGCTATTTGATTTTTAATTTTTCTTTATACAACATTATTATAAAAAAAATTTTATTAATATTATTAAAAATCTAATTTTAATTATTTTAAAATTATTTTATTTTTATATAATAAAATAATAATAAGAATAATCTTAACATAAGGAAACAAATACTCCTAAAGTGCACATCTTTCTCCATGAAGGAAACCAATATTCTTAATAGGTAAGAATTTGAATTTTTTAAGAAAGAAACAAAAATGCTCCATAAGTATGAAAGTACACAACCTTTGAATTTATTCCCATGAAGGAAAGGAAACCAATATTCTTAAGTGGTAAGAATTTTATTTGAAAAATGCTCCATAAGTATGAAAGTACACAACCTTTGAATTTATTCCCATGAAGGAAAGGAAACCAATATTCTTAAGTGGTAAGAATTTTATTTGGTTTCCATTAAAAGGACAAAAAATCTCTAAAAGTATGAATTTACACCTTGTTTGAATTTTATTTAGAGGATTTGAATGGCATTCACAGCTAGATTTTTGAGTCCAAATCAACCACATGTTTTAATGGTCAAAGATGTAACGATTTCAAAAGGAAAGAAGACAAGATAATATATATGACATTGAAAGCAATAATGCTGCTAAATGTGAATTAAAAATTGCAGGTTGATGTGTACGTGCAGTCATTAAATAAACGATGTTCATATAATAAGAATTATCTGGCAAATGACGGCCATGGAATTTCAACGTATCTGCTCACGCGCACACACTTTTGAAAAAACTTGTATCTCAACTACCTACTAACTTGTTGATAATTGTGTATGAGATTAATCCTTAACAACAAGGTAAGTTGCTTTTGATATCCATGGTAAGCCAAAAGTAAGTTATGAATGGGTTTGAAAAGTATAATCAATAATGAGGTCAAAGCACTTGTACTTTATTAAATGTCAAAATTTTGGACTCCATGAATATGAGGAAAGCAATCGTCATTGGGCTTATTGAGATCTCCACTACTCTACAACATTGGATGCCTTTGACACAGTCATGTAAGAGTAGGGTGGTCCAAAAGTCCATTTTATTTTCATATGGATCATAAATATTAAGGATTAGAAAACATTTGTCTAATTTAGCACAATGCATCTCTACATCCAACATAGACCTACTGGAAAAAGAGTTAATAATCTGAACCTTCCTCGCCACCCCTATGATCAAACCACCAGACCTACCATCCACATCCATTGACAAAAAGAGCATATGGGAAAACCATCATCTAGAATAGAAACCACCACCGAATCCCTCAACATCGTTTCCTAAAGCAACAAAATCTCTAGTCTCTCAACATTCATCAAATGCTTAAGGGCGTTTATCTTATCCTTCCCTCCAAGGCCTAGAACATTAATGGAGGAGAGATTCATTGAGGAAACCTCTACTGGGGTTGTCTTGCTCTACGAACCCTAAAATTTTTATCTACCTACCTTGAGAAATCTCCCTCTTCGCTAATTCTTTATCTAAAAAAATATTTGATTTCCTTCCTTCTTTAAACACAACAGGATCGATATTATGCTCCATCACCAACCCCCTGACAAAATTACACATTTCAACCTTGAACGAAGAAAATATGGACCCCTCGAGCTATTCCTCGAAACACTGCCAGCTTTCGAATCTAGTGAAACCTTAAGAGACGAATCATGGGTGGTCTCCAATCCCATCCTGATAATTTGGTCTCCTTCCATCATACCTCCATCATGCCCACTCGAAGACTAGAGTCAGGTAGAGATCTTCTCGCTACCTATCCTTATTTCACCAATTGGCTCCATATTTTCCATTTCCAGTGCTTCCTTGGGCTTATTGAGATCTCCACTACTCTAGCAAATTTTCGCAAACTTTTTAAACTGACTGTTGGATAGTTCCAACCCTTCCATGAAATTAGGGCTTATAGGTTCTTTTTGCTTCAGAACCACATCCTCAGTTGACAATATTTCATCACGAATGACTTCTTCTCCCTGAACCACCTTGCTATTACCATCCTGCATGTTGTCCACCTCATTGATGTAGAAGGTCATACTACCATCCCCTACAGACACTTCCTTCCGAGTCCAAATATTCTTTTTAAATTTAGAGCACAATCTACCACCATGTTTCCATAAAGGTCACAACAAGTACACTTAAATGGAACATTCAGGTAATCCAACTATTGAGTGAAAATGCAGTCCCCCACCACTGCGTTAATCGATTCAAATAATCCTTGCCTTGCATCAATATCCACTAAGATCCTTGCCACATAGAAACGCTAAGAGTTAAATAAGTTTGCATCCATAG
Source organism: Larix kaempferi (assembly GCA_027924585.1). NCBI lineage: Eukaryota > Viridiplantae > Streptophyta > Pinopsida > Pinales > Pinaceae > Larix > Larix kaempferi. The sequence continues at coordinate 3,058,626 of BSBM01000070.1, forward strand.
CCAGGAATTTTTGGATGGCACCACCAATTTCCTTGAGGCCCTCTTGAGACCAGTACTCCAAGGGAAGGCACGAAAACTTAACCCAAATCGGAAAGGAGGCCAAAGAATCCATCCTAGGATCAAATAATGAATGCCAAAGCTTAATGGCAAGGGGTGTAGTCCCTTTCAACCACACTCTATGAAAAATATGTTTCATCGCCTCCTGATTTTTAAAGTCGAAATTGATCCATCCCCTCGCTGGGAACAACACCTCGGGTAGCTCCTCCACCACTTGCCCCCACGTTGATTCTACCCATCTCTTCACCACAACTTCAGAGAACCTCCTACCACTGATTTTTTTTTTTTGTAAATATGCAACCGTATATTTATAAGAAGAGTTCAAAAATTACAAGTCAGCTAGCTAGCCTTAGCGGTATTGGGTGGTGAAACCACCATCCTAGGCACTCAAAAATGTTAGGAAGATAAATAACATGGAAAAACAGACCTTTCTGAGGAGACCAAGTTCCATAAGCTTCATTACATAGCATATCAGAAAACAAAACAATGCATAAAAACAACTTGTAAAGCCAAAAAATACAAAACCTCTGACAAACACAGAGAGATCTAGGGACTGCCATCAACAGTGGTTGCTTCTTCATTCTGAGAGCTCGACTTATCTTCAATAATAGGGAAGCTGCCGAAGAATTCATCATCCCACTCCTGGGGAGGGATATTTGGTGTCAACAGTTTGGTTTTGCGTCTGGGGGAGGCATCCTCTTCTGCCTTCTGAACTCATTTGAAGTGCAGTGAGTCAATGGTGGAAGGAACGGGAAAGGTGGCTTGAGGAGGAGGGATTCCCGAAGTGTCAGCTGAAGTAGGCGGGGCCAACCCAGAAGGAGTGCCCCCAGCGAAGACGAAGACCTTAGCAACAACATCGACCATATCATTCGAAACTGGAGGGGCTTTGGTAGTAGAGGAGAGTACTCCAGGCTGAGTGACTCCTGCCTTGTCAGTGTCATCATATAATTTGCTGGGTTCAGCTTGAACCAAGCTCCTATTAGGTAACACCCACCTTTCCAGAGAATATTTACCACCAGCAAGACTGGTGTCCAAATTTGCAAGTTGTTAGTCCAGGTGAACCAAGATAGCCCTGATGTCCAGAATCGAGGACTTGGAAGAGTTCCAATTAACCAGCATCTCCTCAACAAGGGATCCCATCATATTTTTTATTAGCCAGTAATAATTAATCTGGTTTCCTTGATTTCCTGTGGCTAGAATATCCGCTACTCGTCTAGATTCCCAGTCGTCGATTAAAAAGTGAACCGGAACCGAGACGTTGTTGTCATAACTGCTAATGACCATCTTATTCCTGCTCATAGAAGCAGAATCATGACTAACGCCATGGCCGGATCCACACCTAGAGGTTCCACGCGGACGAGTCATGGTAGAAAAACCAAGCTCCCAGGCACTAAGAATGCGAGCTGAGCAGTACACAACCTTACAATTCACTCCATAGTCCAGCATAAGATTGCAAATGAGGGTGGTGTGAGGCCTTTCCATCTTATCGCGTGCCGAGGAGAAGGGACTCAAGAAATACACACGTGGGAGATTCATGAGCCAACTACTCTAGTTAATGCGAAGGGATGCAAACAACTGAGTCCTACACCGGCATATTAACTGTTGCATCGTTGTCATTAATCCTCGCATCCTCCCCATTACCATTTCTGTTTGAGTGCCTACTAGCTTGTCTAGGAGGGGACTATTGCAGCGTGCCGTCGCCACAAGGATAATCTGGGCTGCCATCTGTGGTGTGAATGGGAGAGACACCCGCATTCGGGGTGGAGAGATCTTGAATGGCGAGAGCAGTGCATTGAAGTAAGAGTTGGTCCAGGAGGGACTGGACTAGCTCTCCACCTCGAAGGGGAATATCACAAGTAACCCCCTCATTGGCCAAGCAGTCAACCAGACCGTTTTCCTTTCTCCTAACATGGTGGAAAGTGATGGCGCTGAGTTCCTTCAAACTGTTAGCTAGCCTGTGGATGTTGTGTTCCATTCTCCAACTGGTAGAGAGCTTGGAAACCTGGGAACCGATTTGAATTTTGGTGGCTAATGCCAAGATCACCTGAGAGTCCCCCTCAGCAATAAGAGGGAGGAGTTTGAGTTTTCTAGCAATGGTGATTCCTCCCAAGAGGCCTTCCAATTCCGCTAGGTTGTTGATGTCATGCCCGATGCTCCCAAAGTAGATCAAGATGATTTTTCCCTCGTGGTTACGAAAGTCTCCACCAAATCCGACAATGCCAGGATTTCCTTTCAAAGCGCCATCGAAGTTAAGTTTGAATATACCCTCAGGGGGATGGGACCAGTGGTCGGGGCTGGAAGTGCGCAGTATGGAGATTTTTTCCACAGTGGGGAGAGGAAGTTAGGAAAATTTCCAGTTAGCCAAAATTCCTTTATTTGCCTCAGTGGAGGGGAAGTCAGAAGAATTCCAATCCTTAGAGAAGATAGTTTCGTAGAGGTTTCTCTTGATAATTCCCCAGATATCATCAGAAGATCTCCTTTTGTCCTCGAAGATACAAAGGTTTCTTTCTTTCCAGATGTTCTAGACCATGAATCCAGGAGTGAGCTCCTAGAGCCTGTTGAGTAGCACACTTTGAAAGGGATCCACGTCCCATCGCTGCATTGAATCGACGATGTCTCCTCTGACTATATTGATTATTTTGAACTTTTCAGCCACACAGTCCCAAAGATCTAAGGCAAGACTGTAGGAATACGTTAGGTGATCTATGGTTTCAGAATCATTGTTGCACATGACACAATGTGAGGGACCCAGGAATCCTTTCTTTTGAATATTGTCCTAGGTTAGAATGCGCTTGTGAGAGAGAAATCAGAGAAAGGTTGAAACTTTAGGCTAGAGATGAGGATTCCATATTTTCTTCCAGAGGGGGAATTGTTCTTCTTCTTCTTTGTTATCCAGAATGGAGTAGGCTTCCTTGGTTGTAAAGGAACCTTTAGGGAGGTGTCCCCATTGGATAATGTCTGGGACCTGTTTGATCCTGATCTTCCTAGATTTGAGGTCTCTCCAGATAGGTTCTAGAAGGCCAGGCTCGATTTCAGTATGCCAATGCCTAGGCTACTTCCATAATCGGAAAGGAGAAGAGTCGTTATGATCCCAATAGTCTTGTACGACTGAGAGGGCTGTAGCATGCCGAAGATTGTGAATCTCTTTGAAGTTGTGTTGGATGTTGAAGCTGGGCATATGTTGCCAGGAGTCCTGCCAAAAATAGGCATGAGCTCCCTCATTAGTCTCCTAGAAACTATGATGCTGAATAAGGGCCTTTTGAGACTTAGAGGCATTCCATATCAAGGAACTAGGGGGGTCTTGATCAAAGCGGACCAGGTGAGAAGGGTCCCAATTCTGAGCATATTTTTTGTTCCATAATTGCGCCCAGGGCGTGTCATTATGTGAGATCCAATTCCACCATATTTTGGTCGAAAGTGCTGCATTGTTTATTTCTGGGTCCCGTAAACCAAGGCCCCCTTCCCGCCGAGGAAGACAGACTATGTTCCATTTAACCAGGGCCCACCTGTTATTCTTGGATTCCTTTCCCCATAGGAAGGAACGTTGAATACTTTTGATCGATTTCACGACCCATTTAGGAGCTGCTAACATAGAGAAAAGGTAGAGGGGCATAGACTGTAAGACGACTTTAAGGAAAGTCACGCGACAGGCTAGGTTGAGGGTGCGAAAGGCCCAGTAGGAGATATGTTATTCGAGTTTGTCTAAAATATCCCTACAGGAGGAATTCTTGATGGTAGAGTCAAAGAGAGGCGCGCCCAAGTATTTAGAGGGTAGGGTAGAGACAGTAAAGCCTAGAATGTGCGTGACATTGCGTTTAGTTATGGAATCAATGTTAAAAAGGAAAATATGGGATTTTTCAAGGTTAATGGTAGTTCCCGAGGCCTCCGAGAAAGTGTGAAGAATTTTTTGGAGGGAGCGAGCTTCTTGGACAGAGGGGTGATCAAAAAGTAGATTATCATCTACAAATTGTTTATAGGCAATGGGGTTCCCCCTGTAGAGGGAAAGGCCATGCAAGGATCCAAAAGCAAGCGTAGCTTGGATCATTCTTCCTAGTCCTTCAACCATGAGGATGAAGAGGAATGGAGAGAGGGGGTCTCCTTGCCAGATGCCGCGAGAGGGGGTGAAGGTGGCAGAGGGAGAGCCATTGAAAAGGATAGAAAAGAAGGCAAAGGAGGTAAGGGAGGAGATCCAGCGTGTCCACTCTTGGTTGAAGCCAAAGGAAAGAAGCAATTTTCTCATGAATTCCCAGCTTAGCTTGTCGAAGGCTTTGGAGAGATCCATTTTTAATATTATGATCGGGGTGCGATTGACCTTAAGGGAATGAGTGATTTCATGCGCTAAGATAATGCCATCTAGGATTTCTTCCCTCAACATAGCCTGATTGTTCGGGGGAGATGAGTAGCGACAACAGAGGTTTAAGATGGTTAGCAACCACTTTGGAGATGGTTTTATAAATGACATTGCAGAGAGAAATGGGCCTGAATTTACCAAGATATGAGGCCCCCTTCTGTTTAGGCACCAGGGTGAGGTGGGTGCCATTGAGAGCTGGCAGCACCCATTGCTTTTGTCTGGACTCTTCCACAACCTCCAAAACATCAAGATTTAGTAGGTTCCAATAATGGTGAAAGAAGTTGATGGTGAAGCCATCCAGACCCGGCGCTTTACCTTCGGCCATATGATTTACCACATTTTCAACTTTCTGAAGGGTGATGGGTTGCATTTGGGAAGCATTATGCTCTTCAGTAATGATGGTAGGAATGTGGAGGGTAACACACTCAATGGAGTTAGCTCTGGAGACAGTGGGTTCTGAGAGGAGATCTCGATAAAATCCTTTAAGCTCTTGTTCGATGTCGGCATGGTCTTCAAGAACCTCTCCTGCGACCGTCTTGAGTTTGGTAATGCAATTATGCATTATGTGTTGGATCGTGGAATGGTGGAAGAAAGCCGTATTACATTCTCCTTCCTTTAACCAAGTTACCTTGGATTTTTTGTTCCAGAGGGTTTCTTCCTGTTGACAGTGTTTATTGAGTTGATCCATAAGATCTATTTCCTTGAGCTTACATTTCGCATATAGCCCCTCAGGAATGATGGAGTGCTGAAGGGAATCAAGGTCCTCCTCAAGGTCTCTTTTGTCCTTGAAGATGTCGCCAAAGGTAGAATGATTCCAGTTCCTGAGGTTGGCTCTGAGTAATTTGAGTTTTTGTTGCATGATAGCCATTTTAGACTTACCTTCAATCTGCATCTCGGTCCACCAGTTACTTAGAGTTTCCATAAAGGAGGGGTGGGAGAGCTAGAATTTCTCAAAATGGAAGGGGTGATGGAGATGCAAACCAATGTTTTTCCAAGTGAGGTCAATGGGCCAATGATCGAAGACGGCAGCTGGAAGAACAGAGGAGGAGATTATTCCACCAGCATGTAAGATGTTTTCTAAGATCAGGAAGCGATCGAGACATTTGGCTGTTTGATGATCCCCCCGTCTTCGATTTTTCCAAGTGAAGAAGCTAGAGGAAGGTTGTAGATCCACCAATATGCTATTGGAAATAGTAGCTTTGAAGAGTTGGTCTTCAAGGGAAAAAACTCTTAGGCCCCCTTTCTTTTCTTCAAGGATTGTGATCATGTTGAAATCCCCCCCAATGATGTGAGGGGAGTCTTGGTGGTGTGAGGAGAACCAGTCCAGGAAGTCAAGGAGTTGAAGTTTGAGATATGGGGGTTGAGGACTATAAACATTCAAGAGGTGTCTGTGAATACTAGAACCAAGGATGTGGAAGGAGGATGAAATAACGTGGGCATTGGTTGCATAGTCATTAAGCGAAATAACAGAAGGGTTCCAGGCTATGGATATGCCTCCAGCTGCACCATTTGCATTAATAGTCGTGCTTTGGCATCCTTTCCATATCTTGTTCATAAGATAGTTTAGAGTTTTAGAAGACCACTTGGTTTCTTGAATAAAAATAACAACAGGTGTGTCTTGCAGGATTTTCCTTCTCAACATTCGACGTTTGGAAGGACCGTTAAGGCCTCTGACATTCTAGGAAACGATATTCATTGAGTACCAAGGGAGAGAGTGGGGAATAATTTTGTTAACTGGGCATATTTCCCTGATTCAACTAGTAGACTTTCCAACAAATTTATTCTTTGCAGATAAAATTTTCTCCCTCGTTTTTTGATGTCGCAAATGAGTTTTTGTTTGTCTTTTTGAGGAAGATTAAGGATTCCAAGTCTATTAAGAGATTTGGCCTTGATTAGGGTGTCCTTGAGGAGCTGAATTTAGCGCACAGGAATGGAACTGAACACTTGTCTGGTGCATGCATATTCCATTCCTAGTAGATCAAGATCTCCAATTTCCAGTTCAGACATTTCTTCATCCATTGTGATATCGGGTATTGAGTCTATAGAATGAAAAAGGGGGTTTTCCTTTGAATGAGAGGGATTACCTTATATGTCGGTTGATCCTATAGGTTGTTCCTGAGTCAGAGAGACCCCTGCATCATTTGGCTACAACTGGTTCTGAAGCTTAGATGGCTTCTACTCTTGGGTCGGTATCCGTTCACAAGGATCTTCTTCCAGGTCTTAAGGTTGGTTGTCTAGGATTTTGAAGTTGTCGCTAGTGGTAGGAATATCCGCTTTGAGTTTATCTTCTGCGGTTTTGCGGCTACGTCGACGCCTTTTTCCCAACTTCTGAAAACCGCCTGTGTCTCTCCCTTGTTCCTTCAGATCTTCTTTGACGGGATTTTGCTTGGGGAAGTCTCGGTATAGGTGACCATGCTCATGGCATTTGCGACATCTAAAGGGAACATCTTCATAATCCATAGGTTGGATCCAGTCTGAGTCTTCATGGGTGAGATTGATAGCATATGGAAGGGCCTTCTTAATGTGCATATATATATAGATCCGCGCATAAGAGGTGTATTTGTTGAGCTTAGTTTGATCATAAAAGTGCACATAACTACCCGAATTGTTTCCAATTTCTTTCAATGTTTCCTCATCCTAGTACTCCTGAGGGAGAGAATACATTTTGATCCAGATAGGGGCCTAGGTGAAATCTTATTTTTCTAGGCAAAAGCGTTCGATCTAGTTTTTCAAATACAAGCCTGTCGAGTTGAAGAAATAGGGTCCTCCATATTCCACTTTGGTCATGTCTTCTAGATGGTGGAAAATGATAGTAAAGAAACCCTTAGAGCCAAGCTGAATATCAAAGTGTGCTTTAGGTTTCCATTTTGCTACGATCCAGCCTCTTAGGGCTTGCTTGGTGGGCCAAATGCCAATAAATTTGCATATAAGTGCATGATCCCTTAGGTGCTGCGAAGGAGCATTTATTCTTTCCATTGGAAGAGCTAGACTAGGTCTTGTTGTTGTCCGATCTATGCAAGTATGGGTTTCTGGAGCAATGCTATACAGTGGATACTTTTGAGGAATGTCTGGTGCGATTTGTGGTGAATCACTGCCAGGGAGAGGGATTTCCTCTGAGCCAATTTGCAGAGTGGTAGATTTTGTGTGGTTCAGGGTGGAACGAGGCGTTTCAGTAGTACGAGGGGGAGTTGATTGGGAGGGGATGTTCACCCCTCCCTTATCAGATGCCATGAGTGTTAATTAGAACGGGGGAGAAAGGCGGTACAGGGGATATAGAGGGTGTAGCGGGGCGAAAACCTGGAGGGTTTCCAGAGAAACCCTAGAAGGTTCTCAAGCGGCGGCTTCTGTAGCCACGAATTCCCACAACTCCAACCATTTCAATGGACCGAACTCATTAAGTTTCTCCCTACCACTGAATTTCTTGATGAGCATCTGGCTAGTGAATATATGGATCTCCATCACTTGGATATATTTTCCTATGACCAACTCCAACCCATACCCTTTATTCAACATAAATTTCTTCCTCTTCTACCCCGCTCCACCGGTGTTTTGCTAAATCGAGAAAGCCTTCAATTCCTCTAGCTTCATACCTTTACCAATAAATCCACCCCCTTTAGGATCAGAACCATAGAGAGGAGAATTCGCTCTAGATCCCACCTCCGTTATTTTACCTCCATCAACCTTCTAGGGAGTACACGATTCATGACCAACGATAATATGAAATAATGAAGACTTTGACTAATCTACATGAGAAACCAGGAGAAAGGGGTTGGTTAGTGTACCGTCCAAGGAAGTTGTTGTCATCCCATGCTTGGGAATGATATCCTCCAACCACCCACATGAATGAACCCATGAAATCGATCCATTAGTAGTCGTAGTAACCATAGAATGATTTGAACTTGGATTTAGTGCGTCCAGCTGACCCTGCTGCGGAAATGATCTAAAGCTGGTGAAAAGACTATCGTCTAACAACCCTTTATAACATCTGACATCAAAATCATACCCACAAGCACTTTCAGGCCCATGAAGCCAGCATGAATGCTTCAAGGATAATTTGACTTCATCATCCCCACAAAATTACTATCCCTCTGACTAGAGTCATCTGAATATTCTACCAGATGGATGCAAATTACCTCCATTAACGCTAGGCAGAAACCCGCAAAGGCCCAAAACCTAATGATCTTCGACAAAAACCCTAGCCAATTTGATGAAAAAATCACATTGTTTTACCATTTGTATCAACATAATAACAAGGAACCACCTTCTACCACATTCCATCATGAGAACATAACATCATCAAAATTTATCAAGAAATATGTGCTACTATATGCTACCATGAGAAGTTGACATTATCATACACCATCGTATCCATAACAACATCATGAATAATAAAACAATGCATGGTGTTGCATACCAACATATCATTATAACCTCATCATAAACATAAATGTGTTGGCAGGCGGTTTGGTAAGGTAACATCGCAGCATCAGAGATGCTGGGACAAGTCAAAGGATATCACGGAAGGCGGCTAGCTAGGCGTACAGAAGATTATTTTATGCATTTTTGGGTCAATTGTACCACAGTTTGACGGTTTTGGGTCATTTGGACCATATGTGATGTAATTTTGGGTTAATTGTACTGCAGAATGAGGGTTTTTGGGTCATTTGGACCGCGTCAGTTAGGTTTTGGGTCATTTGTCCAAAGTGTCGGTTAGGAAGTTGTTGGTAAGTGGACAACCATTGTAAGGGCGGAAGCCTATATATAGACATAAGTTGCAAGTGTTGAATAGTATGAGGACGGATCCTTAGATGTTTATGTGCATCTTTGAGTCTGTATTTGAGATCAAGAGATATTGGTGAGATCTGGTTTTGCGGAGATATTGTATTAGGGTTTTGTTGAAGTAATATGACATGACGAAACTATTTGGTGAAATTCCCTGTGTATCTTTTATGATAATGCATGTTGCGATTCATGAATGATGCTATGTTTTCTTGCTGCAGCTAATGCTTTAATGTTATATTTGTTGCGATGAAAGATCCTGTTGAATGATGCTATGAATATGAATAATGTTAAATTTGAATGCATAGATCTATCTGTGAATGTCGCGATAAGTAAGTAATTGGTGCCGCAAACATCCTCCTTCATTTGGCTGAAACATGGTTCCTTCCACTCTCCCTTGAACGCCTTGGGTGAGACCTCATCTGCTCTACAGGTGTTGTTGGACGGGGTAAAACCTGTCTGGGTCGGTGCTCAGGGAGATCACGGTGGGTTGGTGTCGATGGCGATGGGAAGCCCTATTGACTGGGTTTGAGTCAACAAATGGTTCCATTGTCGGGGCCGTGTGCGAAGTGAAAGAAGGATATGTTGTGGCATCCGACGCAACCGGAGATACAAAGATGGTTTGATCAGAAGTTGCAGGAATTTGTTGAAGAAGAAAGTTAGAACACTCGACTGATAGTAGATCAGTGGGTGGACAGATATATTCACGACGGTCCGCACGAATGGTTTTTCTATGAATTCCCGGTCCTTTTGTTCGAGTGGTTGGAAGTTGACCTTCTAGAAGAGGAACCAGCAAGGCGGTGAACCGACGAATTGGACCCTGGAGTTGATCCAAGAACTGCAGGAAGTTGACAACAAAGCGTCGCGAGCTCTCGAAGTGTTGCTTGGTAGCATCTTGGAATGGTATATTATTGAATTCGCGGTTGATATGCAAAAGTCCTATAGTGAAGCTGAAAGATATTTCTTCCACGAACCCTGGGGAAGGTTTCTGCTATCGCTCCAACTGTCCATTAAGATGCTTATTTGCGAGAAGGTTATATTGAAGATGCATATAGATCAGTAAGCATCCTGGTGGGCATAGGTTGTGCGTATTGCGATGGCAAGGGGGCGGTACATGGAATTATCAGGGGTAGATGGGTGAAGGTCATGACAAGACTGTGAGTGAAGTCGAGGAAGAGAGTGGTCTTACAAGGGGAGGAGCGAGGTTTCAATAGGAAAAGAGGCAGAGGATAGGAGAAGGTCCTGTTGCGATTGAACCACAAGTTCGCGAAGGAAGACCACACGGGACAAAGCAACCTCACAGTCCGGACAAGGACAACCAGGATACGCCCAGGATAGAGGCAGGACCAAACCCCAGCAACCACGTATGCACACCTCCTCTCACTATCTGTCAACCAGTAAGAAACACAACTTTTACCCCACTGGGTCAACAAAACTTAATTGTTAGTAGTTCAACAACTGCAGGAAGGAAGCCTAGGATGGTGGGTGATGATGCTAAGTTGCCGCTATTCTATGGAAATGGAACAGATAACCCTGAACAATACTAGTTTTTGTGTGAAGTGGTCTGGACAATGAAACAGATCACAGATGATAATGCTAAGAAAGGACAATTAGTGACAACTCTGCGAGGTCGCGCATTAGATTGGTTTATGAAATTTTTTCTAGTCCCTACAAGAGCTCCAGAGAAGACACTAGACGACATCAGGGATGGTTTGATTGTAGAATTCAGAAAACCCAAGTTGGAAGCACAATATATTACAAAATTGAAAGAAATTAAGCAGTATCCTAACGAGATGGTGTCGGATTTTGATCAACGGTTCAAGACGCTGATGGCGAGGGTTAGTTTTGATATGAGCGCTGTTCAACATAAAGAGTGGTTCATCACGACACTGCTACCGCACATTCAACTACCACTGATGCAGAAGAATATTACAATGCCCAGTGAAGCTCTGGAGATCGCAATGAGGCTGGAGGTGTCGCCGATTGGTGAAAATGCAGTTGGGATGTCGCAGATATAGATGCAACTAGCTAACTTAACCATACAGCTGCAAGATCTGAAGATGGGAAAGGAGCAGCGTGAAGAATTATGGTGTACACGATGTCGAGGGGAAGGATATACTAAGGACAATTGCCTTGACTTCCGCAACTACTTGGTTTCGAGGGCACCCAACCCGTTGAATGGTGGTGGCATGCCATGGTGTCCCGTTTTTTAGGTATTTGGGCACCACCATGAGGAATGTCCATACATGCAGAAGATGGTCACCAAACCGATGAATCTGTATTGCACTTTCTGTAAATCTGTGGGACACGATGACAAAGATTGTTGGGAAAATGGGTTGCTTCATGAGAGAACGTACGATGCATTCTATGTGAAGGACGATCAGTGTGCCATACAACAACCGCAACCGCAGGTAGCCTAGTTGCTTCCTCAACTGCAGGTATGGTTTATACCGTAGTAACAACCACAACAATTTATGCCGCAATATGCTCCGATGCAAATGGCTCCACAGTAGCCACAGTACGTTCAACAACCGCAGTATGCGCAGCAAGGGCAAGGCATGCAACCAGCCCCTATGTAGCAACAATACAACCAACTGTAGTACCAATAGCAGGGTGGATTCCGTTGAGGATTCTAGGGTGGACGCAGTGGAGGATTTGGTTACGGAGGAGGACGAGGAGGCCGCGGACCTATTCAGTGTTACCACTACGCAGTATGGGGGCACTATCAGCGCGATTTCCCACTCTTGCAGACGCAGTGTACATTTTTCTTTGTTACGGACTACACAGTGGAGAACTGCCCACAATTGATTGGGCGATGGCAGGCAGGAAACGTTCCACAGTTGCAGAATTAGAATCAAGTGTAGCAGCCGGTACAGAATCAAGTAGAGCAACTAGCGCAGAACCATAACCAATGCCCAAATCTGAATGCTAATCCGAATGTGAACCAACTGGGGAATCCACTGCTGAACGAGAATCAGGGTGTGAATGTCTCGACAATTTCTGTGGAGCCCAGGCCACAAGATGTGGCTGTTGCAGTTTTCACTCGTGGAGGCACAGCAATAGGAGGGGACATTCGAAAGGCCGGACAGAAGAAGGGATCATTTGATGTTGAGTTCGAGTGTGATACATTCTTTTAGGCACGCCGTGTGATGGACCAGGATCACGGTAAAGCTATCATCTGCGACATGTACATCAGCGTAGTCTGGCACCTTGCAGAAGTTCCTTGAGAGCTGTTTATTGTTGGCAAGAGATCCCGCGGCCCTTATTGAGATTGAGGGGTTGTTGCAGCATCCAGCTGAGGGACAGAAGGAATCCGTAGTAAGCTCCTTATAGAGGCAGAAGATTGGTAAGGAGATATGAATTAATATCCAAATCAGGGACTATGATGTTGATTCGGTTATGCTGGATCTTGGTTTAGATGTCAACATCTTAACCAAGCAAGCATGGCAGAAAATGGGGAGTCCCCCATTGAGCTGGTCTCCTGTACAAATTTGGTTAGCTAATCACACCAAGGTGACACCAATTGGGCGAGTCCCACGTCTGGTGGTGGACATTGAGGGAATGCAGACTTATGCTGACTTTGATATCATAGGAGTTATCGAAGGAGGAAGCTCGTATCCCGCATTGTTGGGGATAGGATGGGATAATGACAATGGAGAGGTAATCAACTTCAAGCGGCAGATGATGAATTTCAAAAACCGCGATCTCAGAGTCATAGCCCTGTTGGATCCAGTTGAAGGACACCGATACATTGAGCCAGTGAAGGACGCCAATCCCAGTGGATGGGACCATGCATTCAACATTTCCGAAGACTATATTCATCCAACTGCCATTGGTGAGGTGGTATAGCGCAGTGACAGCTCTGTCTCTTCTGACTCTGATGACATGTTAGAACACTGGCATAACTGCTTGCATGAGGTGTCGCTCTGCAAGTGTGGGCTATATGAAGGCTATGCCGCGTCGCGACTGAGATGGTCACACTACCAGTATATGAAGGCTTGCCTGGCTTGTCCTAATTTTTGACAGAATTTGAGGAACGAGTTTCAGAACCACAACGATTGCTGGCATTGGAGGAAGTACTGAAGGCTGCTCCAGCGCGCTGGTGGGCGAAACACAAGAAATCAATTGATGGGTGGTCGTAGTGCAGGATATTGATGACGGTTCATTTTGGCGATACCGAGGTTTACCACATAGGGAAATATGATGGTCGAAATGACCCTGGAATTCATTTGCTGGAATGTCAAACATTATGGGCATCGCAACCAAGAGATGAGTGGGTCCATGCATTTATCCATACGTTGGACGAAATGCCGCGGTCATGGTATACTGTAGCTGAATTACAGGGATAAATAACTACTTGGTTGGAGTTGACAATTTGTTTTACTCATATGTTCTATTTTGTTGATCCCAACCCGGATGTCCATAATGCTCTGCAGATCATCCGTGATGTGGTTCTAAAGGTTGTTCCCGTGGCATATCTGGCGGATCCGCATACACACTGCCAGATGCAATCCATAATGGAATGTTATAATATCACTGGTGGGCCTGAAGATGGTGATGATCCACGGAATGTCAATATCCCAGAATCTGAAGGGAGTCGCGATGTGGTACCACCTGATGTGCCAAGTGACCTGTTCATTCAGCCCCTGAATCTTCATATGATCAATATTGGGACGGAGGCCACTCCCAAGTTTGCAAATGTTGGAGATTATTGGGATGATGAGATGATGGGAAAGGTCACTGATTTGCTGCATGAATTTCAAGACCTCTTTCCTACAAAGTTTTCTGAAATGAAAGGGATTTTGGGTGATTTAGGTGAGATGAAGATCCCCTTAAAACCAGATGCTAAACCGATTAGGCAGCGACCTTATCGGCTCAATCTGCGACATAAGGAGAGGGTCAAGGTAGAAATTGACCGCATGTTGGATGTTGGTATCATTGAACCAGTTGAAGAGTCAGAATGGATCAGTTCTATGGTGGTGCAGGACAAGAAGACCGACGAGGTGCACATCTGTGTCGATCTGCGAAAGTTGAATGATGCCTGCTTGCATGATCCCTTTTCAACCCTGTTTACTAATGAAGTACTCGAAGGTGTGGGTGGCCAGGAGATGTATTCTTTCACGGATGGGTTCTGGGGTTATCATCAAATCCACATTGCAAAGGAAGACCGTTGTTTTCAGTATACCGTGATGTCGTTCGGGTTGAAGAATGCACCTGTGATATTTTCATGGGTTTTAATTGCCGCATTCAAGGATTTCATCCAGAATTTATTGCAGGTATACATGGATGATTGGACAGTCTATGGTTTGATCCGCGATCATCTGGCCAATCTGCAGTTGATGCTGGAGCGCTGTCGACAGCATCAGATATCGCTGAATTTGAAGAAGTGTATTTTTTGTGTACCATTCAGGATACTGCTGGGTCACATTGTGTGCAAACAAGGATTGTTAGTCGATCCAGCCAAGATTGCGCTCATTTTGAGCCTAACACCACCGACTATTGTTAAGCAGTTGAGGGCGACTTTGGGGCATACTGGGTATTATTGCAAGTTCATCAGGGGTTATGCAGTGATCATTGCCCCTATGGAGAAGCTATTGAAGAAAGATGCGGTATTTCAATGGAGCTCTGAATGTCAAGATAGTTTTGAGCAGCTGAAGGATAAGATGGCTTCGACACCGATATTAGTATTTCCGGACTGGAGTAAGGAATTCCACTTCCATGTTGATGCATCGTTGATTGCACTAGGTGTGGTGCTAGCGCAACTAGGAGAGGGGGATCTCGATCACCCTATTGTTTTTGCAAGTCAGAAGCTATCATCCACAGAAAGGAGTTACACTACCACTGAGAGGGAAGGCTTGGTGATGGTCTATGCATTGCAGAAGTTTTGACACTACTTATTGGGAGGACATTTTAAGATGTTCACAGACCACTCTGCATTGAAACTCGTGTTCAATAAGCCTGTGTTGGGGGGGACGATATGCCGATGGTTAATTCTCTTTCAGGAGTTCGATTTTGAAGTAATTGTGAAGCCAGAGCGGTTGAATGTTGGCCCTGATCATCTATCGCGAATTGAAACAGGAGAAGAGCCAACTAACATTGAAGACAGGTTTCTTGATGCATAACTGTTTAAAGTGGAAGTAGCCGATGGCTATTTTGAAGAAATCATTCAGTTTCTGGCGACAGGTACCACACCAGAAGAGTTCACCACTAGTCAGAAGAAGCAGTTGGTAGTCAAAGATGTAGACTTCCAGCTAATCGCAGGATATTTATATAAGATGGGCGCAGATGAGATATTACGACGGTGTGTCTTGCCACATGAGCAAGCACAGATCTTTTCAAAAGCACATGCAGGAGTGGCTGGAGGACACTATGGAGGTCGGGCGATTTCCAGGAAGGTGCTTCGCGCAGGGCTTTGGTGGCCCACGCTGCATAATGATGTGATAGACTATGCGCGGTCCTGTGATGTTTGTTAGAGAACTGGAAAGCCATCCAAGAGAGATGATATGTCGCTGATGCCTCAGCTAACATTACAGCCATTCAAAAAATGGGTAGTGGATTTTGTAGGACCAATCAACCCACTGGGAAAGCGCACTGGTGCCAGATACATCATTTCCGCGACAGATTATTTGACAAGATGGGAGAAAGCTACACCAGTTGTTGATTGTTCCACATCCACGGCTGCGCGGTTTTTGTTTGATAACATTGTCACTCGCTTCGGCTTCCCCAAGATATTGTTGAGTGACCAAGGCAGCCACTTTCTCAATCGCACCGTCAACGCATTGATATAGGAGCTGCAGATACAGCATAAGAAGAGTACACCATATCATCCGCAGGAAAATGGCATAGTGGAAGATTTCAATAAGATATTGGAGCATGCGCTAACAAAGGTGTGCAATGCGAACCGTGATGACTGGGATCTGAAAATCCCAGCAGTGTTGTTGGCATATCGCACCACATATAAAAGGTTGACGAGACAGACACCATTCAAGATGGTGTATGGGAAAGAAGTGATTATGCCAATGGAGTACATTGTTCCAAGTCTGCGCATGTTGTTCGGGGAATCTACCCTATAGCGAGGAGATGGACACTACCAACTTAAGGGGGTGACAGGTAAATGCATTAATCATATTACATAGGATTCTACAAAAGGAAAGAGATCAAGATAATAGAGGATGTACCTTGTTAATGAAGTTCGATCCTAGCTTTCACTTGCTCTTTCGATCGATCCTCCGCTTGATCTTCCGTTCGAAAAACTTGATCATTCAGAGTGCTGGTGCAATTGGATCCTGGCATCCTGCTCTTCACACTAACTTTGGAATTCCTCCAACGTAACAACCCTTAGTGCATAGCTTCTAGGTCCCTCTCTCATGCATCTCCCTTGTATTTATAGGACAAGTTAGGTAGTTCAAATTGAGAGGTAGTTCGAATGGGAAGTTGGGGAAATTGTAAAACCAACTTCAACTAATCCCATTCCGTAAAATTAATATATTTTTAATCATTTTTTGAGGAAAATGCTGCTTTTATGAAGCAAAGTAGAGTTTTTCTGATGAAAAACGCCCCTTTTATGAAGCAAAGTAGGGTTTTTCTAGGGAAAAAGCTACTTTTATGAAGCAGAGTAGGGTTTTTGAAGGGAAAAACGCTACTATTGGCTTATAGACTAGCATTTTTTCTCAAAAGATGGGAAAAAGGTGGATTATATCAGCTAGAAGAGGGTAAGTCTAGGCCATTAATCATCTAGGGTAAAAAATGCTCTTCCATCCCTTTTGTCCTTTTATGTGATCATCAGCTAAAGGAGATCACAGACGGAGAAGTGCAGTTTTGACTTATAACAGATGCCCCCTAATGTGTGAGGTCAGAGGGATGTGATGGCCGAAATACATTCTAATTCCAAGTCAGCGGAGGAGCAAGAAACCATAGAACCAAGTCACAGAAACACTTGAAACAAAGATCAAGGTCAGCGAGCAATTACAATATTGACATCATATAGATGTGTAGTGTGATACAACATGATCTCCGATACATAACTAGGAGATGTATATAAAGTATGGCCACTGAAATACAAGTGTGGATCCATGTCAGAATGAGAGATCATAGCCATAACAACAAACTGGATCTATGTCTCATGGAGAGCCAAAGTGAGTGAGGCTCAGTCTTGCGCAACTTGGGTGATAACATAATGAGGTGATGCTATCAACAACCCAAGGTATTCATCCAAACAACCCAAGGTACAAACCCTAACCATGTGAATAAATGAGCTGAAAGTCGAACATGGGGGGTATCATTTGATTACCAATCATTGATGTATACCGCTAACAAATGCGAGGGCTTCCACCGATAATGATAATGGGGCCCAAGGTACCTAGTACGATCCAACAAGTGTGAATAAGTGGACTTGAAGTCGAACACTTGGGGAACCCGTCGAATAAGAGACATTGATGTATTCTCATTATTCAACGACGAGGAATATTTCCACTGGTGACTGCAATCTCCAAGGTACTAACCGAAACTCTGAACTTCATTCCCAGAGAAAAATGAGTTGATGTCGATGGGAAGAAGTCCACTGGAAGGGAGGCCTTAAGGCATCCTCCATAATCCAACACGAGGGACACTTAAATGGTATGAGATGATGTAGAGTAGGACATGTAAAAAGACTAACACTAGGATGGCCGACACATGAGGTCAAGGTAAACTGCAAAATGGCCGACATAGGTTGTATCCTTGAACAGTGAGCACGACACAAAGTGACTTAGGCAGTTTTCAACATGATGGGGAAAATGATGTAAGCCTATAATGTAGGAGACATTAACAGACCCTCCATATGGTTGGAAGAATAACCAACTGGGGGAGTAAACAACTCAGAGATCAGGTTCACCCTAAGGTCAAAAACTAAACCCAACTGACATGATAGACTCAAGTAGGTGCTATGTTCAAGGACTTGACTGACTGAAACTGCCTTTGAAATGGTAAGATGTGATACACCCTTCTTATCCCTTATTCTTTTTAGATAAAAGAATACCTTTCTTGTTGTTTTAATGAGTCCAAGAAAAAATGAAAACTCAATAGATCCAACCATGTAAAGAGTTTAACGAGCCCATGGGAGGAAGACTCAGTACCTTCTTCATTGTTTATTGAGTTCGAAGAAGAGATAGAAGAATACTTTATAATACTGATCTCTGGATTTTAATATCGAGCCGAGATCTGTGCTTGCTCATCGGTGTTTTCAATTTTAAGGAGTCTGAAAAACTTAAACAATAACTCCATTCACCTACTCGTGGATTTTAATATCGAGCCCAAGTAGGTTAATGCTCACCAGTGTTTTCCTGTTTATAGAGTCTAAAAAACTTAAACAATCCTCTATTCACCCTCTCATGGATTTCACATCGAGCCTGAGTAGGTGAGTGCTCGCTTGGTGTTTTCATATTTAGAGAGCCTGAAAACCCTAAAGAATGGATCCAAAAGATTTTTTTTCGTAAAATTAGTCTCCTCCCTCGAAAAAATATAAAACAATGGAAGAAAAACTCTTCTAGCGCATACAAGAGTATACCTAGAGTATACCTTTTCCATAAGTTATCCACCGAGGCCCGGAAAAGGGGTAATTCTACACCTAAGAGGATGTCGCTTCAAATCCTTTAACGAGTCTGAAATGACAACTATACTCGGCAATATTGTCATATTTAAGGAGAGTCTAACAAGAGCTTAGAGAGAAATCCATAAGAATATTTTTCGTAAAATTTTAACGAGCCCGAAAAAGTAAACTCATGACCTCCTTACTGTTTTTAATGAGCTCAAAGGAGAGATGGAAAAATGCTCGTAGCTTCCTTACTGTTTTTAATGAGCTCGAAGAGAAGGTAAAAGAATGCTCGGTGCCTTCTTACTGTTTTTAATGAGCTCAAAATGAAGGTGAAAGAATGCTCGGTGCCTTCTTACTGTTTTTAACGAGCTCGAAATGAAGGTGAAAGAATACTCGGTTGACTCCTTCAAGTAGGGTCGAGACCTGGGATCTCTTCATGAGGTCTAGCAAAGATGTCACGGAAATCATTAAAAATATTGGTATACAGAATAATCTCATCAAGATAACATCCTGTTCCAATAAAAATGTTTTCTGTGACCCCAGGTGCAATGGAAATGTTGACCAGAATGGTTCTCAATCTATTCCCTTTAGCATAACTGACTTGTGAAGTGGAAGGGATAGAGGAGAAATCAACATTCTCACTGGGTCTCGGATAAAACTCACCTCTCTCTATCAAGTTTAGAATGGGAATCAAGAAAGACCTGGGATCTATATGTTCACAAGGATGGTCCAGGTCAGTCATGGCTTCCATAATTGCCTCCTCAGAAGGTAAAATAGTATCTAAATTGTCAAGAGAAAGAGTTGGATCGGGTGATTGTGTAGCAGTACAGCCCATATCTGACTCAATAGAGACCAATAGAGTCAATATATGTTCTGTTGTAGTTTAATGTGAGTCCAAGTAGGTTACCTCTGTAATAGATGTAGGCACAACGGGTTCTAAATCAGTTGGGAGAAAACCAGGATCAGTTGTTAAACTGGCCGTGGAAATATCAGACGATGAACATTCCTCAGAACCAACAAATAAGGTAGTAGCAAGCAGGCCAAAAGTTCCCATTAATGACCCATAGAGCCCTGCTCCTAAACTCTTGCTTGCTGGGGCATATTGATCAACTAAAGGAACTATGGATTCCGATGAAGTTTGGTTGTTTCGCCGAGAGAACGAAAGTTGATCGACTGTGACGATCTTTCCTTCGTGGGGGAACATTACAACTCGAAAAACTGACGATGCTATAGCTTGCATGGCATATGTCCAACTCCTTCCTAACAACATATTGTAATCAAGTGGAGCGTCTAGAAATTCGACCTCTACAGCTACTATCTTACCGAAAAGTGAGACTTCGAACGACGGTAGAACTCTGTGTGGACGGAAAGTCCTGCCATCGAAATCAGTAAGCAGTGTGTTAGAAGGAGCTAGCTCAGGAGAGCCTAAATCTTTCTAGCAAGAAATGGACATCACGCACGTCGACACACCCTCATCTACGACAAGCCGTCCAATGGTCATAGGACCATGAACTACTTCTATCTGTAGGGCGACGTGGTACGGCAACCGATATTTGATATCAGACATATCAAAGCGCGCAGTCATATTGGATGATTCCATACTTCCAATTGCTGCAAGAAGTGCATTTCCTTTTAATGGACAACTTTGCAAAACTTCTAAGGTGGACATAGCACAAGGGGTTTGGGCTAGATCTTCAACTACGTTGTAGTTGGCAGCAGCTCGAGCATTGGGATTGTGCGAGGCCCATTTTAAGACACCTTTCGGGATCTTGGGCAACGAATCTCTTGGAATGTGGATAGGAGTGGAAGATTCAGGAATCTCTTGATCATTGTTCTGCACATCCAGGGTATAATTTCTTGCTCGCATTTGCAAAAGTGCATCCGCGCTAACCATATTAAGGAACGTTTGATCAACTGAAGCATGAGTAGTGCCAGAAGCTGAACCCTGCCCCTTAGGAAATGGATCTTTAAGTACGGCAGGTTTCTTTTCTTGAAGCAGCTTTTGGGCTTCTTCGATCAGAGGGCGTTGGTGAGTGAGGTGATCCTGCTTGCAAAGTTTACAAGGGAACTTAACCTTCTTCTTTTCTTTGTTACCCTCCTCGGCATTCTCTTTGTTCTTGGGCTTTTGCTAGTTCCCCTCTCCTTTCTTGCCCTTGTTTTTGTTGTTGGGCTGCCGAGGGCCCTTTTGATTGTTCTAAACCTGGTTTACAGATTCAGAAGTAGAAGGAGAGGTTGTGACGGAGGTCGTTTCTGCAGTCGATTGTTTGATGGATAAGGCATGAACCTGCTTAGTCAATGCTTCGAAAGCTGCAGAATCAACTGAACCCACTCTGCTGTCAGCATGTGGTCCAGGTTTAGGTCTACCAAGATCAATATTTGATCGCGGTGCGTCTGGTATAATCTCATAAAGTAACCCAGACTGTGCATAAACAAGGTCTAGCTGCTGGGTCCGTAAGATGGCTTCTTCCTCAGAGGACACTCCAGAAGTAGCTACTTCCTTAGAAATGTAAGGAAGGAGTGATTTTAGATACCACTCCAAAAGGAATTCTGGAGGTATATTGGCTTTAATGAGCCTCTTCCGTCTTCGCCACTCCTGAATGTGATCAGATAAGTGAGTGGCCTTATTTTGTCTAAATGTAGACAAAAGATCTATCTTGACATCGTACCAAACAGGAAGCTGGAAGTGGTTCAGAAAAACTGTCACGAGATCCTGAAAATTAAAAAAGGTGGCTACAGGTAACTCAATGTACCATTTGGCCACAGCACTGGTTAAGGTTCTTTGAAAAAGTCTCAACCTGATGGAATCTTCGTTCAACGAGTTTGAAGAACACCATAAATGGAAAGTGGTAACATGATCACCAAGATCTTCACCAGTTTTGCCTTCGAATTTTGGAATGTCCGAAGGTAGTTTGGTGGGGACTAGTGGCCACGTAGCGTTATGATACACCGGATCATTTGTTAACTTGGAAAGATCTAGCAAATTCAGAGTTGCCAGAAATGGTAAACGAGGTCTACAAGATGGCATTTGATAAGCTGGGGTCATAAAGGGGGAACCTCCCATATTCTGACCCATGAACTGTTGGTTGGGTTTTCCCCCAACCATTTGCTGGTAGGGGTTTCCCCCAACCATCTGCTGGTAGGGGTTTCCCCCGGCCATCTACTAGTAGGGGTTGCCCCTGCCATCTGTTGTTGTGTGAAAGTGTTGTTTAAATTCCCCCATCCAAATGAAAGTGGGTTGGTACTCTGAATGTTTGTCCACTGAGGCTGGGTGTTAGCCCCGCCATATTGTTGATTAAGGATGCTACCCCCTCCTCCAGAAAACAAAGAAAAAGGGGTGTTTCCTACAGGTACATTCTTTTGATTCATGTTGTAACCTACAAAGGTGTTAAAACCAGGGGTAGTCGAGGTGGATGGCGTAGTCATGGTACTCATGATAGGCATAGTTGCAGAGGCGTTCGACCCTACATTGGGTGTGGAAATCCAAGTGCTAGGTATATGGTATAACTGTTGAGTTGCAGGAGGTGGACTGATATTCACTGTATTACTAGGTCCAAAAGTAGGGGTAGAGGCGGATGTCAAAGCTGTTGAGCTTGGCATGCCTAACGTACCAACGTTAAAACTGAAGGACGAAGTTGACATAGAAATTGTCTGTGCCAAACTCGGTGTAGCAGTGGAAGGAGGATTTACAGTATCTGTATTCATACCTATTGTGGGAGTCTATGGAACTCCCTGTTCGCCTCTCGGGTTAGTCATAATATGCCCAGGTGTGAACAAATATGCACTATAATTAGGTTGTTGGAAACAAACAGGTACCAGAAGCGGATTGTTAAGTTCGGTCAGAGGGGGATTAAAAGGAGTATTAAACTCACCAGAAGTAAGATCCTCAATCTTGACTGTATTAAAAGCTTGCTGATCTGGAGTCCTAGGTTGTGGTTCACCAATAGTTTCAAAAGGACCACTGGAGTCTGTCCTCTGTCGTCTTGGTGGCGGTAGTGGTTCCACTCTAAGTGGGTGAAGGTTTTGCAACCTTCTAGAACTACGGAGCTGTTGGTCCTCTACAATTATATATAAAAATAAAACTAAGTAAAAACATAGTGGCCACTAAGACTAAAGGGCAAACAACATACCACTAAAAAATCCTAAGTATACAAACCAGGAAAACAACATCCCTTCCGAAGAAGAGTCTGGGATGATGAGGGCCCATAATAGATCAACAAAGGATGAAGAACAGTTACCCAGGGTCCACAATACAATGACTAAGGGTGTCAGCGTTTGAATCACCCAACTGCCCTCCCAAAGACCTACAAGGGATATTCTCCCACTTTTGTCCTAGGTATAGCAGATATACCCTCCACAGTCACCTGTGTATGATCCTATGGTCAGATACTAAGGCTACCATACATATGAAATATCCTGGGGGGATAGTCGTCAGCCTAGTCAAAACACATGTGTAGGGTATCAAAGCCCGAAGTCCGAAAGGGCCCCCGTATGCGAATCAACTCTGGTTTGTGGTCAAAAGGAACGTGATGGAGGTATCCTCAACGATTTCGATCTTCCATGGCCTCGTGCTTAGCTCTGGTTTCAGTAGAGTTTCCCAGGAATATTTTATATATATGGGTTTACCTATATGAAAATCTTACTATGATTGTTGGGTAATGAAACTAGTTCCGAGTAGTTTAAGGTGTTTTAAGCTCGAAACTCTAGCCTAAGCTAGTTGGTGTTGTGTATCCCTAGAAAGAAAAATCGTTTCTAATTGATTTTATTAAAGTTCTTCTTAAGGTTACTTTTTACTCAACGGGGTAGTGCATTGTGTGGTGTGGTTGCAACATAAAGTAAAGTGCGAGAAATGAAACAACTTTCAACAACAAAAATGACTCTTTTTCTTTTTCGCTTATGCTCTTTCCAAAATGAAAACTAAGCAAACCTAGACAAAGTTCTCTTTTTTCATTTTCTTTTCAATTTCAGAACAAAGTAAACTATGCTACTTTGAAATGATTATAAGCCTTACTATTCTAATCTACCAAACTCATTTTTTGCTTTTTCTGTTATATGTAAAAGAAAAAGTGCTCGAAACTAGAAGCAAGTAAGACCTATACAAAAGATACTAGTAAGGAAGAATGACTTTAAAGCTCACAAAAATCAAATCGATGACTTGATAAAGACTTGTACTACAAAGTTTTTATGACAAAAACTTCAAACTTGGAGACAAATTTGAAAGAAAATGGAGATGGGAGACGCTTATAACTGGAAAGCCAACTTAGAAAGCTGCTTCAAAGCATCAAACCCTAAACAAAAGCACTAGGCCAAGTAGATGGTAGGAAAGTGAACTAAAGATGACCTTGCTAACACCAACATAAGAAAACTAAGTACTTCTACTCACTTGAAACTGAAACTAACAAAGCAATTAGGAAGCATATAGACTCAAAGAGATTTTGAAAACACCTTGAGGACTCGTCTTGGGATCAAAACCCTAAAACAAAGGGTAAGATACCATTAGAGTGTACTAGTGTTGCAACAAACAACAAAATTCAATAAACAAAGGTTTGCAGACCTGTAATAAGTAGCTGAGGTATGACCAAGCAACTTTGTTCAACAAAGAACAAGGCATGATTTCCAAAAGTGTCATAAGCAAACAAGACACTTCAAAAGCACTCAAGTAAGAAAAAATGACCTAAAAGGGTAAGGGAGAGGTAAACAAGACTCAATAAAGGCACAAAGACCTCAAAGATCTCAAAGATCAGTTAAGAAGCCAAGGCAAGAGGCTGGAAATCAAACCAAACGAGTGGAAATTCAATCCCTAAAGCAAACAGAGACTTACAGGAAAAAACTCTATTGTGCAGTAGAGAACCAACGTTTTTCTGGGGGAAAACCCTACTGTGCAGAGATAGACCAGCATTTTTCTGGTGAAAAACTCTATTGTGCAGAGCAAAACCAACGTTTTGCAGGGGAAAACGCTACTGTGTTAAGCTAGACCAGCGCTTTTTAGGATAAAAAAGCTACTGTGTTAAGGTAAACCAACGTTTTTGCCAAGGAAGGCTTAAAACAAGCTTCAAAACTTAAAACTGGGATGAGTCAAGTGAAGACAATAGGCTACTATACCCTACAAAGCCTCTCAGGGGATCAAAAGATCAAAAAGTACTGGAAGGAATGTTAAAAACAAGTCTCTTAGAACAGAAAACAACCGGTCCCTAGCGGAGTTGCCAGTCTGTTGTTCGGGAAATCTACCCTATAGCGAGGAGATGGACACTACCAACTTAAGGGGATGACAGGTAAATGCATTAATCATATTACATAGGCTTCTACAAAAGGAAAGAGATCAAGATCATAGAGGGTGTACCTTGTTAATGAAGTTCGATCCTAGCTTTCACTTGCTCTTTTGATCGATCCTCCACTTGATCTTCCGTTCGACAAACCTGATCATTCAAAGTGTTGGTGCAACCGGATCTTGGGCTCCTGCTCTTCACACTAACTTTGGAATTCCTCCAGTGTAACAACCCTTAGTGCATAGTTTCTAGGTCCCTCTCTCATGCATCTCCCTTATATTTATAGGACAAGGTAGGCGGTTCAAATTGAGAGGTAATTCGAATGGGAAGTTGGGGAAGTTGTAAAACCAACTTCAACTAATCCCATTCCATAAAATTAATATATTTTTAATCATTTTTTGAGGAAAACGCTGCTTTTATGAGGCAAAGTAGGGTTTTTCTGATGAAAAACGCTCCTTTTATGAAGCAGATTAGGGTTTTTCCAGGGAAAAAGCTACTTTTATGAAGCAAAGTAGGGTTTTTGAAGGGCAAAGCGCTACTATTGGCTTATAGACTAGTGTTTTTGCTCAAAATATGGGAAAAAGGTGGATTATATCAGTTGAAAGAGGGTAAGTCTAGGCCATTCATCATCTAGGGTAAAAAATGCTCTTCCATCCCTTTTGTCCTTTTGTGTGATCATCAGCTAAAGGAGATCATCGACAGAGAAGTGTAGTTTTGACCTATAACAGCACATAGCAGCAACGACAGGCCTGGACAATGCCGAAGCCTTGGAGGAATGTCTAGCGCAGTTAGTACAGCTAGAGGAAGACCACTTTATTGTAGGATTCCACTAGGGGGTGGAGAAGGATCGACAGAAGGCTTGGCACGATCGCCACATAAAAAAAAACTGTTTCAACAGGTTGACTTGGTGCTGTTGTCTGACAACAAGTTTATGAAACATCCAGGAAAATTGCAGATGCATTGGCTTGGTCCATATCGCATCAGTAGAATCACTTTGGGAGGAGCAGTGCAGTTATAGCAGTTGGACGGAGTGATGCTCCCAAAGTTGATTAATGGTAGCAGGTTGAAGCCCTATCGGTCGGGCTTGGAACAATGCAATGCTTGAGTCATATTGGAAAAAAATAAAAAATAAAAAATGTAGGTTGATCGGTGGTAGGTTGGCGCACTGACAAGAACAACATGTGCAATCAAAGAGGCTTGTGCTACAAGTTAGGAGTGGTCTGTGACGGTGGATGGGTTGTGATTGGGTTCGATCAACAATCATTCTGAATCATGAGCAAATGGGACCTTTTTAGTTTTGACATATATGATTGATTGTTGGCCTAGCGTGCTTCTGGCATAAGGCACGTTTGGCATAGGGAACACACCGTGGCAGCATGGACGATGGTATCAGGAGTGATGGTTTGCAGGCTTTGGCACGAATAGCAGCTGGCGGAGGTATGGTTGCCACTTCGCAGGTTAGGAGTCTGGTCTCGACACACAGGAAATAACATAATGGTATGATCGTCACCTTATGTGAACCGATTTTGCAAATGATTGTTGAGGCAGACATTTGAACGCAGGCGATGTATAAATCTAGGAACCAGAGGATAGTCGAGCACAGAGGTATTTCCAATCGAGAGATAGTTATGCTGCAAGAAGGTCAAGAATCTAGCTAAGTTAGGAATTCCAAGGAGACTGTGGAAATGATCCATTTAATTTCCTGTGGTAGCACACCAGGTGCGCTGAGGGCCCGAATGACAAGTGTGCATGAGTGCCTGGAGCACGACGCGTCGCGGACACTCGGGTGTTCCAAAGATGAAGTCTTATCCGATATGTCTAGGTACGTGGTGGTAGCGAATCTTAATGGTCCCTACGACCATAGAGATAACGGGGGTGGCAGCCCCCTGATCCCGATCGTCCATGCTCACCAGCACGAAATAGATGTGCCAGATCAGTTGGCCTATTTCATCCCTTAGCGTTGTTCGTTAACTTCTCCTCACTTTGCACCAGGTTCCTCGAGGCTGGAGGATGAGTTTGAGAGGTACATGACAGCAAGCCGGAGGATGACCATTTTTGGGTAAGAAGCACATGACAGTGAGCCGACGATCATTGTATCAGCGGGAGCCGTATACAACAACGAGATCCAAACAGCACGAATAGTTGTAGAGACATAGTTCAGCCATAGATGAGTCCGAGTACACCATTTCTAGTTGACGTGGCTCGAGGGCCAGCCACAAGATTGTGTTGGGGGCCTGTTGGCAGGTGGTCTGGTAAGGTAACATCGCAGCATCTCTGATGCTGTGACAAGTCAGAGGAAATCGTGGAAGGCGGCGAGCTAGGCGTAAAGAAGATTATTTTATGCATTTTTGGGTCAATTGTACCGTAGTTTGCGGGTTTTGGGTCATTTGGACCATATGTGATGTAATTTTGGGTTAATTGTACCGCAGAATGCGGGTTTTTGGGTCATTTGGACTGCGTCAGTTAGGTTTTGGGTCATTTGTCCAAAGTGTCGGTTAGGAAGTTGTTGGTAAGTGGACAAGCATTGTAAGGGAGAAATCCTATATATAGACATAAGTTGCAAGTGTTGAATAGTCCGAGGACAGATCCTTAGATGTTTATGTGCATCTTTGAGTCTGTATCTGAGATCAAGAGATATTGGTGAGATTTGGTTTTGCGGAGATATTGTATCAGGGTTTTGCTAATGTAATATGACATGACGAAACTATTTGGTGAAATTCCCTGTGTATTTTTTATGATAATGCATGTTGCGATTCATGAATGATGCTATGTTTTCTTGCTGCAGCTAATGCTTTAATGTTATATTTGTTGCGATGAAAGATCCTGTTGAATGATGCTATGAATATGAATAATGTTAAATTTGAATGCATAGATCTATATGTGAATGTCGTGATAAGTAAGTAATTGGTGTCGCAAACATCCTCCTTCATTTGGAAGAAACATGGTTCTATCCACTCTCCCTTGAATGCCTCAGGTGAGACCTCATCTGCTCTGCAGGTGTTGCTGGACGGGGTAAAACCTGTCTGGGCTGGTGCTCAGGGTGATCGTGGTGGGTTGGTGTCGACAGCGATGGGAATCCCTGTCGATTGGGTTTGAGTCAACAAAATGTAAATGATCATCATGAAATATCAAGGACAATACCAAGCTATCATGTAAAAGCATCACAACAAAATCATTCCACATCCTCAAATCCATATCAAGGACAATACCAAGCTATCATGTGAAAGCATACCATCACAACAAAATCATTTCACATCCTCAAATCCTTAGGAATTAGAAAATAACCACATGCTAAGTACTGCATGTTATCATAAGAATAACACATCATGAAATACCATACAACAAGAACTGCATAACATCATGAATACTCGTTGCATGATAATCATATTAACACAATATATATACATAATAGAATCACTAGAAAGGCATGAATATTTTAACAATGAGTATCGAAATATCATAATTAATACTATAGAAAGGTCATGAAAATGTCCATCTAGTATGTAGACCTTGTCTTATAATTTTGTCAATTCCCTTGGACTATACCTAAGGACATCATGAAATACCTCCTTGAATACTACATGCCATCATTTGTAAAACATTGTTATGAATAACTAAAACCATATGCTAGAAATACAACATGTCATCATATCCTTGATACCATTATGTAGGAACCATTTACTAATTGCTACACGTTGTCATCTCCTAACACCATTATAAATTGCTAACCACCGCATGCTATTCATTAGCTCCTTAAATCACTAGTTATTTTAGCCTCACCCTGTGATCTTATACATATTTAACCTATCTCTAGCACAAGGAGTTGTTGAGGTTCAAACTCATAGTATACCTTCATGCTTGTTCTTAATCTTGGTCATCTTTAAATAAGGAGACCATTGTTCTTGAATAACTATGGCCCTACAACAAAGAATCACATCTTATAGGATGCAATCTTCCTATAACTTAAGAGTTTACACTATTCACAACTAATGGGGGTGTGACCTCAATCCTTAGGGTTGTGGATCTCACAAGACATGGGATTTGAGGTCTTTATTAACTTGTAAATGTTCCTTGGAAAATATTTATGTATTCATCTCTTCTTTCCTTGTAGTTCTTGGCATGCTAGAACTACCTTAATCTTATGTGATCTTTTATGACATTATAGGCTTAAACTTAGAGATCTTATTTGAATTAAGGAATGTAAGCCTCTATGAGATCCCACATAACTTCAAAGTCTGGTATTTTAAGTTTCACGCTAGTTCAAACAATTCATTCACATGAGAAGTACATAGGGATTGCAATATGAAAATATGCAAAAGCACCTAAGTACTGAGCACTCTTGTGAGCAATGATATATCTCTGGTTGGTGTTCACATGGTTAAAAATAATAATAATATATCTCTAGTTGGAACAAGGAACAAAAAAAGATTGAATCTCATAGTTTATAAAATTATTGATATTGTGAATCTATAAATAACCAAATTTCTTTAACAAACTCATAAAGTGGGATGAATTGTAAATCAAATTTACAAAACATTTCATTAAATTCTTTAGTTTCTTTATAATGAACGACTTTATGAAACTTTATTGCGCTGAAGAGGCACATTTTACAACCCAGTAGGGGGATGTGTAACTCCTTCTGTGCTCATCGTGGATGTGACACATGTCATTTGAAAAAATAGAATATATGATAGAAAATAACATGTTCGTTCAAACTAGATTTAAAACATTTGTGTCATATATATAAAACTACATAAATTAGATAAATAAAAACACTTAACATTTGTAGTCTAAAAAGGTGTTTGCATGTGGAGAGATTTGATCCCTCTTGGCACTTGGTAGATCCCCTTTTAAAATGGATTTATGCTGGTTATAACTTATATCAAATAGATTCATTAAAAATAAAAATTTCATTAATTACAATTAGCTATTTATTTTCGTTAAATTCTTTAATTTCTTTACAATGACAGACTTTATAACACTTTATTATAAGTTATATCAAATAATATCATTAAAGATGAAAATTTCATTAATTACAATTAGCCATTTCTTTGTATTGTTCCTAAAAAAGGCACTGAAAACCTATATGGTTTACAACGAAAAATTGAATACAAATTTTAAAGGTGGCTTTTAGTTTTATTTAATTTATTTTGTGACAATCAAAATATTAATTAATTTACTAAGATTTATCAATCATTTATTTTAATTGATTGAGATGAATTAAATTTAAGTGTAAATGTTTTTATTATTTAATTCTATATTGTGTATTAATTTTTTCAGATTAAATCATAAAAAATAAACTTTTAAATATTTGATTTCTTTAAAATTTCAATAAATTTTGATTTAAAATAGATTTAAATATTATTTTTATATAAAATTTAAAATTTAATACATATAATCCCAAATAATTTTATTTATTTATTTTTGACATTAATTCTCAAAAATATAAATAATTGATTTTAGAACAAGGCATTTTTTTCACACAAATTTTGTAAAAACTTTAAAATTACTAAATTTATTATTAAGGACTCCAAATAAAAATGGGGTTAGGTATTCAATGCATAATGCATTCTGTATATTTTGAAACCATTGTTGTGGGTTACATTGGTTGTTATATAATATGTGGTCTATAATAACATATGGGTTACATTTGTTGATATATGTGGTCTATAATAATATATAAGTTTAAATAGAACATAATCTTTATATTAAGGGTATTTATAAGCATAGTGACTCTTATTAACATATTTTTTGATTGATTGTTATGTGAATATATTTGTTCTTTCATTTTTGTTTTTTTTATACAAAATTATTAAAAAAATAAATATTATTAATATTATTAAAAATCTAATTTTAATTATTTTAAAATTATTTTATTTTTATATAATAAAATAATAATAATAATATTAACATGAGGAAACACACATACTCCTAAAAGGCACATCTTTCTCCATGAAGGAAACAAATATTCTTAGGTAAGAATTTGAGTTTTTTAACAACAGGAAAAGAAATGTTCCATAAGTATGAAAGTACATGAACTTATTCCCGTGAAGGAAAGGAAACCAATATTCTTAAGTGGTAAGAATTTTATTTGGTTTCCATTAAAAGGAGAAAAAATCTCTCTAGATATGAATTTACACCTTGTTTGAATT
Organism: Larix kaempferi; assembly: GCA_027924585.1. Classification (NCBI taxonomy): domain Eukaryota; kingdom Viridiplantae; phylum Streptophyta; class Pinopsida; order Pinales; family Pinaceae; genus Larix; species Larix kaempferi. Next base: position 3,089,799 of record BSBM01000070.1, read on the forward strand.
TTATTATAGAATTTGAATGACATTCACAGCTAGATTTTTGAGTCGCAAATCAACCACATGTTTTAATGGTCAAAGATGTAACGATTTCAAAAGGTAAGAAGACAAGACAATATATATGACATTGAAAGCAATAATGCTGCTAAATGTTAATTAAAAATTGCAGGTTGATGTGTAAGTGCAGTCATTAAAGAAATGATGTTCATATAATAAGAATTATATGGCAAATGACGGCCATGGAATTTCAACATATCTGCTCACGCACACACTTTTGAAAGATCTTGTATCTCAACTACCTACTAACTTGTTGATAATTGTGTATTGGATTAATCCTTAACAATAAGGTAAGTTGCTTTTGATATCCATGGTAAGCCAAAGTAAGTTATGAATGGGTTTGAAAAGAATAATCAATAATGAGGTCAAAGCACTTGTACTTTATTAAATGTAAAAATTTTGGACTCCATGAGTATGAGGAAAGCAATCGTCATTGGGATTCATAAATAGTTATTATTTTGAATCCTTTTATGTCTTAAGGGTTCGAAAGTGGATATTCAATCAATAAGGTTTTTAAGCATGGCATTGGTGACATGGAATTATGAGAAAAATGGAGATTTTACTATTTTTTGCTTTTTTAATTAATTGTTTATTTGTGCACATGAGTGGAATGACATTGGGTAGTGACTAAGGTTACATAGTGGTTGGGATCCTGATGATACTTATGGAGCGACTTCTGACGAGGTGGAATATCAAAATCTACTATAAAAATTAAAAAATAATTAATTATTTAAATAACTAATCCAAATTTTTGCATTGCTATCATAAATCAATGGCAAGTGGTAGGTTGTATTCAATATGTAAGGATGTATATCAATCCTTAGTACATTTTCATACATTTTCCACACTCCAATATTAATCGAGGAGTGACCCATTAAAGTGGTGTATGTTAACACCTTTGGAGTTTACAGATGAAATATTTGTTTTTGACAACACTAACTCTTAAGTTGAGAGAAGCATTTATTTTTTCATCTTTGTTTTGTATTCATTGTGTTAATTTAGGTTTGGTTTTCATTTTTCATTCCATGCTTTATTTAAAGTTTTTATTTGGTCTATACTCATTCAAATTCGGGGTTTAGACTAGTGGAACTTCAGTGTTTTAGTAGAATATTAGCTTGCCAACTTATTGGTTTTAGAGAAACTCTTCCTATAGGATGGAGGTAATCTCATTTTTTTTAGAGATGGTTCATTTGAGTAGTTGAGGTAAGTCCTATAACCATCCACTCACTGAAGAAGGTAGCTCAATTGTTTAGGTTTAAGGGTAAAGGTGTTTCTTGGCATGTTAAGGAGATTTTAGAGGAGTTTATGGAGAGGTCAAGTTCATTACTAAGTTTTTTTTGCTTCAATGTTGTTGTTTTCTAGGCATCATGGACAACCAAAATCACCTTTGGTGTTTCCCTCGTTTTGAGCTATTTGACATCTACAAATTTCTATGGAGGCATGGGGGTTTAATTGCAAACAACAAGACCTCCAACTTCTCAGCTAAGAGGTTTCACTCTATGAGCCTATAACATAACATATGTGTTCATAAGATATTTAAAAATACCCCTAATTTCACTAGACATTAAAGAATGCCTCCAAATACCCTTTTGTTGAACCTCTCTTCAAACACACATTTTCAATTAAAAAAATCCATATTTTCACTAGATATCTTAGGTATCCATTTTTTTCGTGACAATTTTACTCTTGGTATGGTGACATGGAACAACACTTATAACCCCTAGAAACCTTGTAGGGTGAAATATGGAATCTTAGTTAAAGCATCTTTCAAGATGGACAAAAACCCCATGAACATAGGTCGAATCCATACATAGTTGTTTCAATCAACTTCAGACCACATTCACTCACAGATAATTCATATTCAAACAACTCTTGGACTCCAAAGACAATTGGATTCACACTACCTTCACACACAAATAATACCTGTTCAAACACTAATGATGAATTTATACATAAAGTACATATTAAAACCCCTTAATACTCTATCCAACTCCCTTAGATACATAATTATAAATCCCCCAATGTATGCGTGTGTTATATAGATATGTAGTTTATTTGTCTTAAAATCTTCATATGCAATTTTATTATCTTTTTTATTAAATCAATATGTAAAGTAGTACCATATCAGATATGACATGCATAAATTAAATTTAAAAAAAATCATGAAAATTTACTATTTTTGTTGAAAGTTCTTTTGAAAAATATTGTGATAATTTATTTGTATTGTTTAAGTCACCAAAAACCTTTTTTTTTTATAAATATATAACTATCCATTCTTTAAAAGATAATAGAGATACATTAGTTTATGGAAAATAAGGATTACATTTAAGTTTAGTTATAAAAAATTCCAACAATAATCTTAATGTGGGTGTGCTTTCCATTTATCCTAGATTGATATTATGGGAGGTTGAGACACTACAAGAAAAATAAATAGAAGACATGCATAAAAATTACATAGATAAAGAAGCTAAGTAAGATTTTTATGATTGTTTAAGAGGCTATGCCAAAATTGATTTAGAGAAACGGTTCTTGGAGTACATTGTTTCCAAAATTGGAAATTAAGGACTTTATGCATGTGCGAAGAATTACTCGAACATCTTAAAAATCAATATTATTTCAATTAAAAAAAGTAATTTAGGTAGAGAATCTAATGATGGAACCAAAATTTTGGATTAAAGTGATAATTTTTTTTGTATAAATAAAGGGAAAATATTAGTTCACAACCATTTAATTTGTAGTTGGTGGATATTGATAGGTTACAACTTAAGTGTCACTAATAAGTTACTTGTTCTCAATGTGCATCAACTACGAGTTATTCATTCATCCTATATTAGTTATCTATGCATAGTTGCGAATGTTTAATTTGAATTTGAAAGGACTACCATAAACTCAATATGAACAACACATTTGTCTCATCCGCATGCAATCTAAGAAAAACATAGACGCTACTCCACCCTCAATTCTAAGATATAAACATTTATCAATGTAAAAATATATACTCTAAAATAATGTATCCTTATTAATACAAAAGAAGTTAATGAAAGAATATGACCCTCAACAGAATACCCTAATTGATAAAAAAGAAAGAAAGAATCACAGAATATGTTCAATGGATTTTTATTTTTTTTGTACTTTTGTATTTGAAGAGTTCTTTTTATCATTATCATTACATAGTAAACATAGAGATATAATAATATTGGTTAAGAGTGGAGATTTTATTTATTAGGTTTTTCCTACTATAATTATGTTGGTCCATTGATGTGTCTGGGTTAAGTGTGCATTTATTGTTTTTTAGTCACTAACTTCACTAATAGTAATCATATTAATTGGTCATATTAATCATATTTGATAATATTATCTTTATTTGATCATATTAATTCACTAAAGTCACTAACTTCTAATTCTTAATCTCTTGACTCACTAATACTTTAACCACTAATCCCACTATTTCCCTAATGATTCATTAGTTAATCAATTAAGCACCAAAGTAATTATTGACTAAACCACTAACTTTTGACTATAATTAACCATGTTAATCATTATTGAGCACACTTACTATCATTGACATGGTCAACTAACTTTATATAGACAGTATTGCACATCCTCTTTATGTAAAGCATATAATTATCATTGGACATAGTGATCACATCTACCCACTAATCCCTAATCATTTAATTTACTAACCTTGTTATCCACTAATCCTAGACATGGAGAATCCATTTTTTAAACATATTGGCCATGGCTAAACATAGTTGAACATAACCCTTAACCCCTAAAATGTGACCTATTACACATAAATCCATGAGGGTAGTAGCCACTAAACCACTAATCACCTACTCTATAAATATCCTGATTCACTTTAACACTTGAAACCCACTTTTTTTTTTTTAAACCATGGGAACAACAACCTCCCAAGGGTATATCCAACAGCCTGCAAGCCATATATACCATAAACTTGTGACTCAGCAGGGGCCAAGACGTCCCGAGACCCTTTATCCCAGGGGAGAGCCTCTATCCCAGGGGTTGCCTACCCTTCGAATGAAACCCACTTATTGACCATTGTTAACCATATTGAATGTAGATTATATGAATACTGATTGATCGTATTAACTAAATTGAAATCTAACCTCAAATTCCCTAAATTTTTAACATTTTTATCTAATAACCCAATAGCCATCTTTTCCCAAATGCAAGTGACTTAATGAGGGGATGCACTTACTCCACATGCAAGCAATGATGGAAAAGGATACAAGTGGCTGCAAGGTCCCACCACTTGTCCTCGATCGGACTAGGCAAATGATTAATGTGACGGCCCAAGCTTGGAGTTAGGGGAGATCAAGCAGAGATAGTGTGTGTTGAATGTGGGAATTAAATGAGGTAGTTAATTTTGGTACAATGGAGGGTTTGCGATGCATACGAGAATTGTGGCATACCTCTTTAGTAACCATGGGGGCATGCAGGAGTAATGGCCATGATGATTTTTAAGTGAATCCTCCAGCACATGATCGAAGGGGAATTCACAACATGAGGGAAAGATGGAATACTCTAGGTAGAATTATTGCAGATAGGGGTGTATTGATTGCAAGTAGCTTCTCCCTGAAACCATGGTTTAAATTGCCCCACATGCTGGAAGAAGGGATCATTAGTCCCATCCCAGTGTGAAGCGTTATTTTGGTAATTGCGTGGTGGGTCATCTCTGGTGCGCTAGTCTATTGAGGCATAGACGAGGTGTGAATCAATGGGTATATTTTAAGCCTAATCAGACTACTCTTGCAATGGCCCTAAGACAAAGAGGCCGAAGTCATCGTAGCCGAGGAGGGGGAAGTCGACATAATGCCTATGGTGAAGCAATGAGCTCAACCTTTTGTTTTGATGTCCCATTGTACATAGAAAAGGAAATTGACACCATGGAATCCATGGCTCTTAAATACAAGGCGTCGGGGCATGGCAGTCTCAGTCCCTACTGGCTGGTTAAAACCATTCTAGCGCATGTGTTGATGGAAAATGAGATCCTACATGCAGAGGCCTTCGCATTATCAACCACATTCGTGAAGAACTGGATAGGGTGCATCATCAATTTTATGATCTTGTGGAGGTTCTTAATGCATCATTTCAACTTGGAGCTAAGGAAGAGAAGGACCAGGGGGATCCATGCAACACCACTTCCTTTGGGGTCAATGAGTGGGATTTTCAAGGGTAGTCTTTTCTGAGCACAGTTTTTATTTTGGTCCTGGATTTTCAATGGCTTTCGACATCTTAGTAGTTTGTGTTTCGACTTGGTTCCTCGTTAATGGGAAGGTCATGGCTCTCATTTATTATGTTTTGATAAAGTCTATACTCTTGTGGTTTCAGTCTCATCAAGCTTGGTTTCCCTATTATGAGCAAGCTAAGTTTTACTCTCTTAAAACTTAAAGACTAACTAAATTTTTTTGAATGATGATGTCACCTTTACTAGCCTGGTTTCCCTCAGGGTTGCAGGCCAACTATTTTGTAATTTATTTCATTTTGCTGGTTGATAGAAATTTCCTATTTAACTTTATATAAAAACAATAACCATCTTTAATCATCAATTACCATGATGATTATATTTAACTCACAAAACTTTGAACCTCGTAATAAAGTATGCCAATAAGTACAATCCCAAAACCTTAACCCAATCACTATCGATCCCAAATCCCCTTGGCAATGAATTTATTTCCATATCATAAGCGTTTTCCACAATCATTTCCACAATTAAAATATGACTGAATTCATAACCACAAATACAAGGCAGCTTTACTTTGTCAAATTCCTCGGCAACGATTTAACACTAAAACATTTGGTTTACTTAAAAAAAACTTCTTCCGAGAACGGCCTCTACACGATCAAAATATATTGTAATCCAAATTAACTCAATTGGACAACGGGCTCTACACGATCCAAAAATAAAATTGTAATCTTGCTTAACTCAATTGGGCGACGGCCTGTACACTATACAAAATTAAATTGTAATCCAGATTAGCTCAATTGAGCAACGCTAAAATATTAATGCGATATATTTGCAACGCTAAAATATTAATGGGATATATTTGCACATAGACTATCGTGGTGGTGTACTGGTAGTGTACTACAGCGTATTGTATTGCAAGGGAGATGTCATTTAATATAATATAAAAATTATAAAAGTTTTAAATAAATAATTATAAAATATAATTTGTAGCTAATGTATAGATAATAGATAGTGACACACAATCTATAGAAAACAGGTAATATATTATTTGTTCATGACACTTAATTTGTGATTTATGCGATATTTACCGACCACAAATCAAGTGGTTGTGCTAGTTAAACTCTCTCCAAGAATTGGAATTTCAAATTACTAACACCTATTAAAATTGATGATAATGGCTAAATTTTCAAACTATTTTTTTTACTATTTAGATAAAATGTTAGCTCACACTTGAATATGCATAAGTGTAGTTAAATATTGAAATGAAAATCTTAAAGAGAGAACAATTATCATTTAAAAGAAAAATGATAAAACAATGACAAAAATATCATGTCATTTATAAAAATTAAAAGTGAATATTAACAATAACAATTATTTCTTGATATTTTTGAAATTACTAATTAATTATTTTAGAATTTTAAATTTTACATAAAATTGAAAAATTATATATATATATATATATAAATCTATTTTATATATATATAACCAATCAGACAAACTCCTCGCTTTATTATACGAATTATATTAAAAATTGAAAACAAAAAACCATTTATTACCATCATGGTTCTCCATTGTGATGGCTATTTATCAGAGTTGGGATATCTCATATTAAGTTTATTTACATTTAACAAGCATTGTAAATTTATTTAGTATTTAATTCTGCGATATATATTAATTTTTTCATATTAAGTTTATTTACATTTAACAAGCATCTATTTGAGAGAAATAATTTATCTGAGTGTAAATTTATTTAGTATTTAATTCTGTGATATATATTAATTTTTTCATATTAAATCATAAAAGGTTTGTAATTCAAAATATTTGGCCTAGGGTAACTGCAGTTTTAAATAAAATTAGGTTGATTTTTTTTTAAAATTTAACTAATTACACTCGCATCTTCCCCACACAAACAGTGACGTTTCTTCACAAAGGTTTTTTAATTTTGTATTATTAAAGTCTCTAAATAAAAAGGTTTTGGTAAAATAAAATAAATGTAGTGAATGAATGACATTTTGAAATGGGATCTTCTAAGCCATGGCAAAGAATCAAATGTATAATGCATTGTTTATATTGTGGAAGCATGGTTGTTGTTGGTAAGAAATGTGATATATAATAATATATAAGTTTCATTCCAATTCCATATTAACTTAATAATTGATTAGTTATAATATGGATATAATAGTTGATTAGTTATAATATGAATATTAAAGAGTCTATACAAAATTAGCTTATAAATCAAATATATTCAATATTAATATTTTTAAACGTATGGAAACCAATATTCTGAACTGGTAAGATTTTTTTCATATAAAAGGAGAAAAAAAGCTCCATAAGTATGAACGTACAGCTTCTTTGAATTTTATTTCGACTTTTTGAATGCCATTCTCAGCGAGATTATTATTGAGTTGCAGGGACAACCACATATTCTAATTGATGCTAATCTTAAAGGTCAACGATGCATCAATTTCAAAAGGCCGGAAGACAATATATATATGAAATTGAAAGCGATAATGCTGCTAAATCTGAATTGACAATTGCAGGCTGATGCCATTAAAGAAATTGCAGGCTGATGCCATTAAAGAAAAGATGTTCGTGCAAATGACGGCCATGGAATTTCAACATTTAATGCTCACGCGCACACACTCTTGACAAGTGCAAGGCGATATCGTAACTTAGTTTAGCGCCTGGTGTGATGCTTGTCTCTTTGGGTAAGTGCTCTGTTTCTTTGTTGAGGTTCCTGGAGCCAGGAACCATTTTAGTTGTCGGTCCCTTTTATGTAATCATAATACTCTGATATTTTGCTGTGTTAAAAAAAAATAGCAAGGAACCATTTTAGTTGTGGGTCCCTTTTATGTAATCATAATACTCTGATATTTTCCTGTGTTAAAAAAAAACTTAGTTTAGCGCCTCGTGAATACCATTAATGCAATTTACAATTCAAACATGGTGGGTTCGAACAGGATCACGTGAAAGTTTGATTGACTGGATTGAAATATCAGTTCGTCAATAAAGGCGGCTGACAAATTAATAAAAAATAATTTTAATAAAACAAAAAAAATAGATATTTGAAGGTCGAATATAATTCTAAAATGACATAGGAAGCGCGTGGAATAATAAAAAATTCTAAAAATCTTGTATCTCAACTACCGAGTGACCCACTCCAATGATGCATATCCGTTGATAATTGTGTATTAGATTATCCTTAACCATATTAGGATGGGTTGCTTCTGATATCCATATCCATGGTAACCAAGACTTGTTTGGATTTCATTAATAATAAGATCTATTAATATTAATTAGATCGTAAATGTTTTTGGACTTTGATAATAAGATGTTTTGAAATTTAAAACAGTTTTATTTTGTGAATGATTAGTTGACAATTTTATTTGGCTTCATTTATGTATTTTGGACTTAGTGTCATTTATGTATTTTGTTCTTTTAATTATTGCTGGTTTGGTCTAGTATACATGATGTTGCAATCAATTTCATTGCTTTTACAATCATACTTGCTATGCTAACTGGAGTGAATTTGAAATATTGAAACATTCACTTGCTAACTGGAGTGAATTTGAAATATTGAAACATTCACTTGCACATAGTTAGAAACAAATAACATGACAAGTTAGCATAAGGATTATTGTTTGTTATTTTTTTCATTATTATTTCTCATTTCAATTAGTTTTCTGTTATTGATTATTAAAAGCAGAGATTGTTATAAAAGCAAGAAGCCTAGTGATGTATATTGTTCATATAAATTTCAAAACATTTTATTAAACTTTATTTTTTTAATTTATTTTGTGTCATATTCATTCCATAAGTGGCTCTTTCTCAACTGTAACATTTCGAAATTTCATAAAAATTTAAAATTTTTAATAACAACATTAATTATGATAATAATAATTGAGATTACGACAGTATTAGTTGTACAATTGTTAATACTAAGCATGCTTTATTTTTTGTTTAGCAGCAATAAGATAATGACATTTATAACACATAACTAATAAACATGATCATGATGACAATGAATAAACAGACTCGAAAAAAGTTGCGACACTTTCTCTTTGCGATGATACTGACAGTTTGACTTTGCTGCATAAGGGTGTCCTACGAGGTACCCTGGAGCTTACTTAGCTGCAACGCTAAAGCTTATTGAATGTCCTATGTGCAGAGGACAGGTAAGAACGAAGTACGTGTAGTTCAGTTTCAGCGTCATAATTAAATAGAATGTTATAATTTCTGTTGCGACTCACCAGAAGTGAACAGGTATGGGTTTCAAAGCTATAATTATTGCTTTCAGATGTTGTCTTACAACTCCATAATGTTTAAATAGAATTATTTATGTACGTCATTCTGCTGATGGTTTTGTCACTGTACTAGCTAGCTTTAATGTCGTCATTATCTTTCCATCATTGATGTAATACATGTATCGCAAAGTCATTAAATGCTTGTATGAGAGAGTATGGTAAGAACTCATAGCCTTTTAGTCATTCTTCAAACTGAATATCTATATCCTTGGATCCAACGAATGTCTGTTATACAAACTAATTATTTTTATATCTTTGATATCGTAGTTTGTATAATCACAACCAAAAAATTACAAGGGTTACATTATAATCTCCTAAGTAAGGGCTATTATAACCGTAACCCTACTATGTTGAACTAGTGATACATATAACCCTTACAAGGGTTTATATCTATTTGTAAGAATGGCATAAAGCGAGACCATGTCAATAATGTGACTATAGTTACCCTATTAACTAATATCTAAGTCCTAACATTATTTTTTAAATCTACAAATAGTAACCTTGGGACTAAATAACAATTTGGAAAGTTGATCTATATGGATTTGTTTATCGTCGTGGGTCAAACGATAAAATAACATGTGATATTAAACATAACTTAGAACCCATACAAAACTTCTTATTCGACTTATCATAGCATAATGTTATAATGTCGTGTATTAGGGTTGTAATGTAACGTTGGGAATAGAACACTGACATGCAATAAATGTTGGCAGGGTGACGAGTTGCTGGTTCATTTAAGTGACAAGAACGTTGATATATCATGGAGATTTTCTTTCGATTTTGCATTAAAGGCTTGACATGAAAGTCAGGGTGACAAGGTTTGTTGTCAATCCACGTATGGTAATATCATTGTAATGGTGAATACCGAGACCACCGTGTCATTGTTGTGAGTTAACCTTTCTCCGAGTTGGATGTTTAGAATGATCCAGCGTGATCCACTGTGGCATTACCATATATGTGAAGTGATAGTGCATTGAATGCATGAGTTGCTCGACCCAATGCAAAGTGTGTTGGCATAATTTCAATTGTTGATCATCATGGATATTGTTCATCGGATCAAACCCTAACATTGGATTGATGTCTTGGTTGACAAGAGTGTTTGTTGTTTATTGTTGCGTTGGTCTTGGCAGTGTGGTCGACAAGCTGTCGAATTTTTGGTTTAGAAACTATATGAGGTTTCGACCTTGAGACCTCTGGTTCGGGAAAGTTATAGGTCCCTACCTTCTTCAATGGCGTCGTCTTGATAGATTGTGTAACAAGTTTATGGTGTCAATGGTTGATAGTTCTAGAACTCGTCGTTTTAGTTTGAGTCAAAGATTTTCCCTGGTGTAAATGGATCGAGGGTTTCTCGTCTCGTCTTCAGCGTGGAGTCAAAGTTAAACTGATGAAAGTGGAATGCTTTTGTAGTTTTGCAGCAAGGTAACGTTTCATTTACCGAATAGTAATTCCTATAACGAAATAATGATTCATTTAATGTATTTCTACTTTCACTTTGAAAAGGTATCAATCTTCTAAATTTTAACCTTTGTTTATTGTCAGTTGCAGGTTATGAAGTAGAGAAATGAGCAAGGGTTCCGCAAGGTTGGCGAGCTTTCAACTAGTAAGCTCCGGGTCTTTCCAAAAACCCTCGTAGGTGCTCGTCATTTGAGGTTGAAGTGGTTTACAATAATGAGTAACTGGTCTTGCCGTGACTCGTCGTGGTTATTAAATGAAGAACTTCAAAGCACTGTTTAAAATCGAATGCTAAATTGTTTAGTACTGTGACCCTCGTTGATTATGTAATACTTGGTTTTTATACCTTGTTACTTATCTATTTCGATCTGGGCATTGTGAAACTTGTTGATGCTGAGGGTTTAAGAACTCGTTTCAATGTTTGAACTTGGGAATATCACTGTTATGATTTTGTTTTGAGAATCATGTTGTAAAAAGGGGTTTTCTGAGAACATTGTCTTAAGCTTGGAAAAGGGACTCGTAATGTTTAGAATTTGAGCATGTCTTGTGCTTTGAAGTTATGAGAAAGAAAATAATAGAGCCGAGGTTCATTCAACTGTGATTCCAATGTTTTCTCGTCGACAGAGATATAAAATTTACTGTTTCGTTTTGTAAAAAAAATCGCCTATGTTCAAAGTTGATTTCTATGTGTTGATAACCGTGATTGTTGAACTAGATTAGAGTCTGAATACTCATTGTGGTTTATAACTCTATCATAGATGATGTTTTGAAATGTGTTCAAATTATTTTTAAAAGGAACGAACAGGGTCAAACCTTAGTTCGCGTTTAGTTTTTGAAAAAGATTTCTGAAAGGTCTTACAGTCGAAAATGGGTTCGATCCTTTGTTTGTGTAGAATGAATATGTTTTAAAAGACAAAACGATAAAAAGTGGAAAATAAAAAAATCTAACTTAGGGTTTGATAGAAATCAAGTTTTAATTTGAAATAATAAAAACAATTCATATTATGTATGGTTTATAAAATAGATGAATGAAATGGAAGGAAACGAAACATGGTTTAATATGTTTTTAGTAATGCTGGAAAATAATCTTGAAAATATTTAAAAAGGAAAATGAGATCAATGTGTATATGTGCAATGTGAAAAATTGTATGTTAACTATTAAGTACAGTCTTGATATGATGATTACATTTTTATTTATTTGCAACTATGATATTATATTGCAAACATAATATTTTCGATAGAAATGCATTCTGTTTATTTCTATGAACAAAGTAATGATAAGGAAATACAGTAATACTATACAAAACATAATTACTAGCTGAGATAAAGTAGAAAATTTGTAGAACCTGGATAAATCTGTAGGGCAACAAACAGCCCAAGAAGACTGTTCCACCCAACCAATTCCTGAAAACAGTCAAGTACTATCTTACGACCCCCGAGCTTGTTCACTGAACCACCAGGAGGAAGAAACTCAGGAAATAGGACTTCTTCTTGCTGTAACAAATAACTTATGAATCTTTAATAGCTAGCAGTCCAATAGACCTGCACCATCATCTCTGGTTCTTCTCAGCAATAATGCAGACTTAAGATTACAGTCACCACTAGCCTCCCTATTCGAATCTCTCAGTGATCACCTGATGCACATGAGGAAAATATTCTGCAGAAATATTGATTAAGAGCTGCCCGCTCAATTTGAATTTGCCTTTATAGGCTTCCTAGGCCTTTTCAGTTGTTACTAGGTTATTAAATGAGCTGCTTGCTCACTCTCTCCACCTGGGGGATAATGCCCTATTTTTAGGGGTAGTTTTCCCATAACCAACAGCTAGTGGTGTGATGCAATTGCTGCCATCTGTCCCATACCTTCCAACAGCTTCCATTCCTCCTAGTGGGTCAGTGAACACTCATTTAACAGTCCTCTTGGGTGTTTGCCTCCTAATTAATTTATTTAAATAATAATAATCAGTAATTACATTCATCCATGATCATAACTAATCATAATTACAAAACTTTGTAATTAAATTTAACATAAAGTATTTTGCAAATAAAATAGTAATTTTCAGAAATTTGGGTAGGTGACACCAACTAACTTGAGTCCCAACTAGCTTGAAGTCAATCTTTAGTAGAAGTCACTTGCTCACACAAATGGCAAGCTCTTTCTCACACAAATGGAAGGCTCTTGCCAATAGAAGAGATATAGAATTATGAGGTTTAAAAACTGAGAAGCCCAGGTGCTGTCAACTCCATGGGATTTTAGAGATTTGAACGAAGTTCCACATTTATTGAACAATTGACATATAATATTAAATTTTTATTTTAATAATTAATACTATATATTTTTAAATTCATATAATGATCTATAATATCAATATCCATTACCTTGAATCTTTAGCCTTATTTACACATCATATATAAAATTAAAAAGTTTTCCCTTAACATCTCATCATCAACTCTAAATGCATGCTTTAAAGCATGTCATGCCTAAAGAAGCATATCATGTATACATGTGCCATATCGAAAGCATGGCATGCTTTAAAGCATGCCATATCTGTTAAGAGTTGTAATCTCATGTGTCTTGTTGGTTAAGTTAGTTGAGTTAGTTGTTGACTAGGACATTAGTCGTCCCATGGTATTCACTAGCCGATAGTATTAGTCAGTGGTTTTGGTCCTATGTGAAACTATAGATATCTGAGTTTAATAATAAGAAGGAAATCAATATGCCCTTTGTGTTTCCGCTCTTGTTTTGTGTCTTTGCAAACATGGTATCAGAGTTGACGGCTTGATCCATCAACTATTGTTTTTTGGGGTAAGCCTCTTCAGAAGCTGGAGAGCACACACACGATTGAAGTTGCAGTACAGGATGGAGACGGAGCACTCATCCCGTAACATTTTTTTTATTTTTTCTTCACGGCACCGGCACACCCAGCTGCAACGACACTTGCGCCAAAAAATCCCCACTGAAGAGACCCTGGCGGAGCCTTGTTGAAGGAAAACTGCGCCACCTTCTGATATTGCTCACCTTAGCTGAAGGAAAATTGTGCCACCTTCTGAGCTGGCTCACCTTAGCTGAAGGAAAACAGATCCAGTGGCGCACCCTAGCTGAAGGAAAACTGAGCCGGTGGTGCACCCTACCTGAAGGAAAACTGAGCTAGTGGCGCACCCTAGCTGAAGGAAAACTGAGCCAGTGGTGCACCCTAGCTGAATGAAAATTGCACCTGCCTTCCTTCTCTTACAGCATTTTTTCCCAGCACACCCTGGAGTCGCACTATGTCAGTTAGCAAGTTGCGCCATTCAATTTAAAAGTTGTCATAAGCCATGGAAATCCTTAACATGAAGCCGATCTCTGGTCTAATGTTGAACGACAACAATTATGAATTTTGGTCTATCAAGATGCAGACCTTTCTACAACTCAACAAGTGTTGGGATATGGTTGAAAAAGAGTTCACGGAACCGACGATAGCTTCTCTCGCTACGATGACTAATGACAATAAGAAGGCCCTCGACGAAAGTAGAGATCGAAATCTCACTGCGAAGTGGTTGATCCAAAGTTGCATTGAGGAGTCCATTTTCCCGCGGATCGCTGGAGCTACGACCTCACATCAAGCATGGAATCTCCTACAATCTGCATACAAAGGTACCGACAGAGTTAAAACGGTAAGACTACAAACACTTAGAATTCAGTTCGAAAGTCTTAAAATGAAAGAAAGTAAAACTTTCGATCAGTTCATGACTAGGGTTTCGGGGATTGTCACGCAATTCCAAACCTATGGAGAATCCCTAGAGAAAAAGGATATTGTTGAAAAGGTACTTAGATTCCTCTTCTCTATGGTAGTTACTGCCATAGAAGAATCTAAGGATCTGTCGAAATTTACCCTAGAAGAGTTAACAGGGTCCCTTTTGTCTCATGAAGCTAGACTCAGTCAGGAAGAAGAGTCTCTATCACATGCATTCAACACTCAAACTTCTTTCAACAGAGGTTGAGGAAGAGGAGGTAGAGGACGAGGTGGAAGAGGTAGGAGTTCTAATTCCACAGAGGATAGAATTGCCCATGAACACACGAATCACTGTGAGCATAGTCATAACCCTCAGAACTAGAGAGAAAGAGGAGGCAAGAGATGGACTAATAGGTCCAATGTCCAGTGTAACTAATACAAGAAATATGGCCACTATGAACGTGACTACAGAAAGAAGCAAGCAAATCAGAATAGTGGCAGAGAAAATGCCTTCAATGTTGAAGAACATTCATCAGAAGTTATGTTTCTATCATACCAAGTGACTGAAGCATAACATCAATCAGATGTATGGTTGCTAGACAGTGGATGCAACAATCATATGATAGGTAACAAATCATTATTCTCTGATCTAGATCCATCTATTAATTCAAAGATCAAACTTGGTGATCACTATCTCGTTCCTACTCAAGGCAAAGGTATTGTACCTGTACTTACCAAACATAATGAAAAAAAGTACATAAATAATGTATTCTATGTTCCAAATCTCAAGGTCAATCTGATTAGTGTGGGTCAACTGATTCAGAATAAGTATGATGTTAGGTTCATTGATTCTTATTGTGTTGTGTATGATAAAGCCCCTAGTAGGAGACTCCTAGCAAAAGTAGAAATGACCAAGAATAGAATATTCCCACTCAGCTTGAGGAGTGCTACCCTGTCATAGTCATATGCTCATACTGTCTCCAGTTAAGGTGAAACCTAGTTGTGGCACTGTAGGTATGGTAATCTACCCTTTCAAAGTCTTCGTCATCTGCAAAAGCAATCCATGGTCAAAGGATTACTAGTATGAATGAATAATCAAGTTCTTGTGAAGACTGTATTTTAGGGAAACACCAAACGGACAACTTTCCTACTTCTACAAATAGAGCCAAAGAACACCTTGAACTTGTTCACACAGACCTATGTGGACCCATGGAAAACCATTCTATAGAAGGTAGTCTCTATTTCCTAACATTTATTGATGATTGTAGCAGTAAAGTCTGAATCTACTTTCTCAGAAATAAGTCAGATTCCTTCTCCAAATTCAAAGAGTTCAAAGCATTGACTGAAAAGAAGTCAGTTAAACCAATTAGAATACTCAAATCAGATGGTGGAGGTGAGAATGTCTCTCATGACTTTGCAAATTTATGTAAGCAACATGGAATCCAACACTAGTACACCACCAGATAAACTCCACAACAGAATGGAGTTGCAGAATGGAAGAATCAGACCATCATGAACATGGCCTGAATTATGTTGTCGTACAAGAAGTTATTAGATGAATATTGGGTAGAATTTGTTCCATGTTCAGTATATCTACTGAACAGGTCTCCCACAGTAAGTGCCAAAGACAAGATACCTGAAGAAGCATGGAGTGGCACTCAGATTAGTGTCTCACATCTCAGGATATCTAGATGTGTTGCATTCGCACACATACCTGATGAGTTAAGGAAGAAGTTAGACAAGAAGAGAGAAAAGTGTATTTTCATAGGCTATAGTGAACAACAGAAAGCCTATAAACTATATAATCCTCTCACCAAGAAAGTAGTGGTGAGAAGAGATGTCAAATTTATTGAAGATAAATGCTGGAGTGATACAACAAAAATTCAACAGAAAGACAGTCCATTACCACCAGAACCACTTAGAATTCTCAGACTTGAGGTACAGCAGCAACAACAACAAGAAGGGACACCAACAGATAGTCCACCAGAGAACCAGAAGCTTAAGGGAGTTATATGAATAGACTCCTGTCATTGATGAGTAGTTACAGTATGCTCTATTTTAATGTCAGCCAACATGTTTTGAAGAAGCAACAAAAGATCCACAGTGGGTCCAAGCAATGAATTAAGAGATTGATTCTATTGAGAGTAATCAGACTTGGGATCTAGTTGATCTCCCATCAGATAAAAGTTTCATTGGTGTAAAATGGGTCTATAAGACCAAGTTGAATGAAAAATCAGAGATAGAAAAGTACAAAGCAAGGCTTGTTGTAAGATGTTTTGCTCAACAATATGGTGTAGACTATGATGAAACCTTTGCTCTAATAGCAAGGATGGACACCATCAGAGCTGTACTTGCAATTACAGCTCAAAACCAGTGGCATGTTTATCAAATGGATGTAAAATATTCCTTTCTGAATGACATACTTTAAGAGGAAGTCTATTTAGATCAGCCACTTGGCTATGCTGTCAAAGGTCAGGAACAAAAGGTATGTAAGCTGAAAAAGGCCTTGTATGGTCTCAAACAAGCTCCATGTGCTTGGTACAACAGAATTGACTCTTATCTCATCAACAATGGGTTCAACAGAAGCAGCAATGAACCTACTCTCTATGTCAAAACAAATGAACAAGGTAACATTCTACTTGTTTGTCTTTATGTTGATGACATGATCTATACTGGAAATTTGATGCTAGAAGAGCTTAAGACAGTCATGAAAAAGGAGTTTGAGATGACTGATCTTGGTATTATGAAGTTTTTCCTTGGTCTGGAAGTTGATCAAAGTGAAATTGGGATCTTCATATGTCAGCATAAGTATGCTACTGACATTCTGCAGAGATTCAAAATGGATAAATGTAAACCAGTAGAAACCCCCATCGCAACAGGAACCAAATTAAGCAAGAATGATTAAGGACCAACAGTAAATTCTACAATTTACAAAAGATTAGTAGGCATTTTAATGTACTTGACTGCTACTAGACCTGATTTGATGTATGCTGTCAGCCTTATTTCTATATTCACGGAGTCTCCCAAAGACTCTCACTGGAAAGTTGGAAAAAGAATTCTGAGATAAGTTGCAGGTACAATTGATTATGGACTTTGTTACACTCATTCAAAGGACTGTACTCTCACAGGGTACATAGACAGTGATTTTGTAGGTAGTATTGATGATAGGAAGAGCACATCTGGATATGCTTTTCATTTTGGTACCAGTCTTGTTTCTGGGGCTTATCAGAAACAACCCATTGTGAGCATGTCTTCAGTAGAAGCAGAATATATTGCAGCAACTACAGCAGCATGCCATGCAATTTGTCTCATAAGACTCTTGAAAGACATGGGGCATACAAAAAAAGAACCAACAACCATCTATAGCGACAACAGTTCTGCCATACAACTTTCTAAACATAATGTATTTCATAGAAAGAGTAAACACATTGACACTCGCTATCACTTTATACACGTGAGTTAGTCAATAATGGAGAGATTATTTTGATGTTTTGTAGATCTAAGGAGAAATTAGCTAATATGTTTACCAAACCTTTGAGTACATCTGCATTTGAGTTTCAGAGGCAGCACTTAGGAATTGATAGTGATGACCACACCATCCCACTTGAGATTAAGAGGGTGTGTTAAGAGTTGTAATCACATGTGTCTTGTTGGTTAAGTTAATTGAGTTATTTGTTTACTAGGACATTAGTCGTCCCATGGTATTCACTGGCCCATAGTATTAGTCGGTAGTTTTGGTCCTATGTGAAACTATATATATCTGAGTTTAATAATGAGAAGGAAATCAATATGCCCTTTGTGTTTCCGCTCTTGTTCTATTTCTTTGCAAACTTTAACAATATCTACATGTTTCAATAGTAAATAATAATTTCAATATGTACAAATAACTTATAATTTTAAATGCATTTTAAATTTATAAATAAAATGTACATAAAATGCAACTCTATTTCCTTACATAAAATCCAAAATAAGCTTATGGAATATATAAATCGCAATTCACATGCACATCCAAACCTACTTCAAGATCGTTGTATAATAAAATAAAGTATGATAAAAAAATGGGGGTTTAACTCAGTGTATCCCTTATGTCAATGTATGATCATAACCATATGTACTACACAAAAACTCTAAGCTGTTAAAGAAAAGAGTGTAAAAATCCTAATGACAATTCTAAAATCCCTCCAGTTCGTTTGGTAACACAAGTGCTTTCACATGTTTTGAACATTTTGAGTGGAATCCTGTTAAAATAATTAGCAAAAGTCCATGACAGAATAACTGATCCATAATTTTGCTAGTAAAGTACCACTAGCTGATTTTAGTCTATAGATTTCTAAAAGGATTGAGCTTGGCATGATCCCGCCCAGACAACCAGAATTTGCCTAATTAAAATGCCGAAACTAGGAAAAAAAAAGGCATAGGGAAACACAAGGCAGACCCAAATAGCTTTCATGATCCACTCAGAACGTAGCATGAGCATTGATCCACAAAGAACCGTGCACTGCTTGGAGCATTGAAAATCATTGAAAACATACACATCAAAACAAGATCTAAAAACACCCGTTTCCTACACACACAATCCATGGTTAGCATAGTTTGCAGGTCAATCCCAGACACAACCAGAACTACTACAGAGGTTTGACTTTGAATCTCACCAAAGAAATCAATTGAGACTGCAACAAAGCTTCACTGTTACATATAACAAACCTACCTCAGACAATTATAAACGAGTATGAAATATGCAATATGAATCTGACACAAGGATATGAAATATGCTTAGCCAAGCTGATCATGGGTTAGGAATTTGGAAAAGTTTCCATTCGGTTTCGACTTTCAATGTTTCTTTTGTTTTTTTTGGGGAAATTTTTTAAAATTTAAACCGTATTTGCGGAAAAAATGACTCATAACGAACAAAATGTCCATCAAATTACCCTGAATCATGCATCCTGCCATGCAAATGTACCGAGGTTGTCTTTTCAATGAAGATAAACATGCATATAGCCACGTGCCACGCCATGCAAATGTATCGAATTTTACTTTTCAATGAAGATAAACCTGCATATTGCTACGTGCCACGCTTAAAGGGTGATGAATACAACAAAACAAAGAGCTCACCAATTTTAAGATACGATGGCTCTGAAATTTCACAACAATTAATTAACAATGGTAGGAACCTTACATCAGTTAGCCGCCGAGTGGGCAACAAATTTCAAGAGTAACATCATACTTGTCAACTAATAAAAATATCAATAATTATTTTATAAAAAATTTAAAATAAAGAAACAAAAATTTAATTATATGAAAACATTATACATTGAAAAAAAAAAATTCAGTATAATTCGATTAATAACTTAATTTCCAAGGACATAAGAATAATGAAATGGAAGTATTTGTACATTATTTAGGTGTTAAAAATTCAAAATTTCGGAATCCATTCATATTAGGAAAGTAATTGTTTAGGAATTTATCAATAATAGTTAATAGTTATTACGTATATGCCCAAACTCCTCGATTTCTATGGATTTAGAAAGTTTAGCATCCTTCCATGTCCTAAGGACACAAAATTATGAGGTAGATCATTTAGCCAATGAGACCTTCAAGCATGGCATTGGAATTATGAGGGAAAAAGAGGTGTTTACTACTTTTCAATTCCTTAATTAACTATTAAAATAACTAACCAGAGTTTTTCATGTCTATCACAGATCATGGATTTTGGTAGGTACTATTCGCTATGTAAGCATGAATAAAATCCCTCCTTATACCTAATCTTATTTCTCCCACGTGGTATCACGGTCTGGCTTGAAGGTGGCTTTTGAGACAAAATGTTCAATGTCTCAAATAACTTATGTGTTGGCGGGGCCTTTACGCCTTTGTAATAGTCATCACATAGATATAAATATATATGAGCTTAACAAATGGTTAGTTGTAGTGGGTGTAACCGCTCCAACCACATCTCCTATGTATAAATACCTATCAAGAGGAATAACAAATCGATTGAACGTTTGATCCAGTAATGTCTTTTTGATGGTTTGCACTTGTCTGTTCTTGAATCTTTGCTTGAATGCATGTTGAACATGAGAGTTCAACACTATGGTTGGGTGGAACATGGACCTCCCCAGGTCAATTTCCCTTGCACATGCTAATTTTGGAAAAAGATAAGTCTATTATTCCCTACTTGTTATAAATTTTCTGGTTAGAACTTAGATGGGTAGGATAATACTGCATCCCACAACCACTCCAATATTAATGGAGGAGCTTAGCCTTTTCTTGGTCTTTGTTTTGCATTCCTATTATCAATTCAATTTTGATCTTCATTTTCCACTCCACGATTTATTTTTTATTTTCACGTGGTCTATACTCTCATCCCAATTCAATGTTTGGACTAGTGGAACTTCAATGTTTTAGTAGAAATTTGGTGTATCGACCCATTGGTTTCATTGCGCTTCTTTTTGTAGGATACATGCATATTCTGGAGGCAATCTTGTTTGCTTGGATATGGTTAATTTATGCAATTGAGATGAGTCTTATAATCATCCACTTAGTAAAAAAAGTAGCTCAATTATTTAGGTTTGAAGCTAAAGGTGTTGCTTGGCATATTAAGGAGATTTTAGAGGAGTTTTTGGAGAGTTCAATTGCTTTTAACAAGTTTATTTAGCTTCAATATTGTTGTTTTCTAGGCACCATGGGAAACTAGAGTCACCTTGGGTATTATACCTATTGTGAGTTATTAGACACTTGTATATTTCTATGTAGGTAAAAAGGTTTAACTGCAAACAAAGCCTCCATCTTCCTAGCTACTAGTAGAATTCATACTAAAGAACAAGAAGAAAATACAAACATAGATTATGAAGTTATTATGGAGACTCCTATAACACAAAAATGAATTTGAATTGTTAAAAGTAGAGTGCATGGCTTTGCATCGGATTCATAAATATGTCCAAGAAAGCTTGATCTGTTGTCTCCAATTCCAATACGAATGTGGGTTCGATGATTTTGGAAAATAAAGAAGAAGACTCTATCCACCAAGTTCCAATAGATGTCCAGGATATGACTGGGAATGCTTAGGAAATGAAACCCTCTCTAGAGTAGCAAGATGAAGGATATAGTAGGTGTTATAGGTCAAATCTACACTTCTCCATCCGTGATCACCTTTAGCTGTCAATCACACAAAAGGACAACTTTGATTGAAGAGAAAGATTGCCCTAAATGATGTATGGACTAGACTTACCCCTCTGCAGTTGACAAAACATTGTTTTTACCTACATTTTGACATGAATGCTACCCTACAGGCATAAGAGCAACGTCCACCTGCTAAAATATGCAACTTTGCTTCAGTAGACAAGCGTTTACCTACTGAAATATGCTACTCTGCTTCAGTAGACCAATGTACACCCTCAAAAAACCTTGCAAACGCTGGTTGTAAGCATGAAAGTTGCATATTGTGCGCTACTCCACTTAAGAAAACTCACGTACATCTTAAAATGTAATAAAAAATATATTAATTTGACGAATTGGGATTAGTTGAAGTTGGTTTTGCAACTTCTCCAACCTCCCAATCAAACTACCTCTCGATCCAAACTGCCTACCTTGTCCCATAAATACAAGGGGGATAGATGAGAGAGAGGAGGAGAAACTATGCATTAAGGGTTGTTATGCTGGAGGAATTCCAAAGTTAGTGTGAAGAGCAGGAGCCCAGGATCCAGTTGCACGAGCACTCTGAATGATCAGGTATAATTATACTGATTATTTGCTTTTGACAATAAAGGTTGAAATACCCTTCCCGTCCCAATCAAATGTCTAATGGATTGCATATTTGTTTGGATTAAATGATTGATTGTATTTGATGTCTAAATTGCATTTCAATTTCATCATTTTTATATTAGTCGAGATACGTTGGGGAAGGTATCTTTTGTATTGCAGGTTCGTCAAACGGAAGATCAAGTGGAGGATCGATCGAAGGAGCAAGCGAAAGCTAGGATCGAACTTCGTTAATAAGGTATGCCTTCAAGAACCTTGATCTCTTTCCTTTTGTAGAAGCCTATGTGATACGATTAATGTATTTACTTGTCACCCTAGAAGTTGGTAGTGTCCCTCTCCTCGCTATAAGGGTAGAATTCCCGAACAACAGACTGGCGACTCCGCTGGGGACCGGTTGTTTTCCACTTTAGGAGACATAGTTAGATTTCCTTCCAGTACTTTTTGATCTTTTTTATCCTCTGAGAGGCTCTGTAGGTTACTGTAGCATGTTTCCATTACTTGACTCATTTCAGTTTGAAGTTTTAGATCTTGTTTCAAACCTTCTCTGGCATGAACGCTGGTATCCCTTGCACACAGTAGCGTACACCTGCTGAAAAACGTTGGTTTTCCTACTGCACAGTAGAGTACACCTCCCAGTGTGCGCAGGTTTATACACTGCACAGTAGAGCTTTTTCCTATAAGTCTCTATTTGCTTTTGGGATTTGATTTCCACTTGTTTGGTTTGATTTCTAGCCTCTTGCTTTGTCTTCTTAATTGATCCTTGAGGTCTTTGTGCCCTTGTTGAGTCTTGTTTGCCTCTCCTAAGTCCCTTAGGTCATCTTTTGCTTGCTTGAGTACTTTTGAGGTGTCGTGTTGTTTGTGACTCTTTTTGAAGACCATGCTTTGTTCCTAGTTGGACATAACTGCATTCCTGTACCCTAGATGCTTGTTGCAAGTATACAAACCTTTGTTTTGTAACATTTGTTGTTTGTGGAAACACTAAGCACACTTTGATGGTGTCTTGGCCTTTGATTTAGGGTTTGACCCCAAGTTGGAGTCCTTAGGGTGTTTTCAAAAACCTTTTGAGTCTAGACACTTCCTGATTGCTTTGTCAGTTTCAGTCCAAGTAAGTTGAAGTTTTTCAGTTTGCTTCTGTTCGAGTTTTTGTGATTGTAAGGCCATCTTTGGTTCACTTGCCTACCTTTTGTTTCGCTTAGTGCTTTCTTAGGGTTCTTGGTGCTTTGGAGCAACCTTGGAGGTTTTCCTTTCTGTTACAAGTGCCTCTTATCCCTGTTTTCTTTTCACTTTGTTTCCAAGTCCAAATCTTTTTCCTTTAAAAAAAAAACACTTTGTAGGACAAATCTTTGTCAAGCCATCAAGTTGATTGTTGTGAGCTTTAGAGTTGCTTTTCCTTACTTACATTGCTCTTTTAGGTCTTACTTACTTCCTTTTTCGAGTTCTTTTTCTTTTACATATATCAGAAAAGGAAAAAAATGAGTTTGGTAGTTTAAAGTAGTAAGACTTATGATCATTTCGAAGTAGCGCAGTTTACTTTGTTTTGAATTTGAAAAGAAAAGAAAAAGAGACTTGTTTTTTTTTGGTTTGGTTAGTTTTCATTTTGGAAAGAGCATAAACGAAAAAAGAAAAAGAGTCTTTTGTTGCTTTGAAAGTTATTTCTTTTGCACTTTACTTTCTCAAACCATTCCACACAATGCACTACCCTGTTGAGTAAAAAGTAGCCTTAAAAATAAATTTTAATAAAATCAATTAGAAACATTTTTCTTTTTAGGAATACATGACATCAACTAGCTCAGGCTAGAGTTTCGAGCTTAAAACACCTTAAACTGCTTGAGACTGGCTTCATTACTCAACAATCGTAGTATGGTTGTCTTATAGGTAAATCCATCTCTGTCAAATAGTCCTGGGAAACTTTACTTAAACCAGAGCTAATCACGAGGCCATGGAAGATTGGAACTACTGAGGATATCCCCTCACTTTCCCTTCGACCATAAACCAAATTTGACTCAAGTACGGGGATCCTTACTGATTTCAAGCTTTGCTACCCTGCCCATGAGTTTCGACTTGGCTGACGACTGTCCCCCCAGGTTATTTTGCATTGATGGTAACCTTAGTATCAGAACTCTAGGATTCTATACAGGTAGAGTGGGTGGTTATTCCCACTTCACCTTGGACAGGCGTGGAAGGTAACCCTCTGGCAGTAATCCCAAGAAAGCGGTTTGGTGATTCAAGCGCTTGCACCCAGTGGACCTCTGGTGGATTCCACGAAACTGACCATCGGTACTCTGTTAGTCAGTTATGGGTCCTAATAATCCCAGACTTGCTTCCGAGAGTATTTTCTATCCGTTTGATTGGTTTGATTACCTAGGATTTTTTTAGTGGTATGCTGTTTGCCCCCTTAGTCTTAGTGGCCACTAGGTTTTTTACTTAGTTTATTTTTATATAATTGTGGAAGACCAATAGCTTCGTATGTCTCGGAGGTTGCAAAACCTTCCCCCACTCATTGTGGAGCCACTACCGCCACTTCAACGATGGAGGAAAGACTCCAGTGGTCTTTTTGAACTTACTGGTGAAATAGAGGTTCCTGGTAAACCACAACCCAGAAATCCGGATCAACAAGTTCTTAATACTGTCGAGGTTGATGATATTACTTCTAGTGAGTTTAACACTCCTTTCAACCCTCCTCTTACCCAACCTAATGATCCGCTTTTGGTACCTGTAGGTTTCCAGCAACTCGAGTATAGTGCATATCTTTTCACACCTGGTCATATTATGACTAACCTAGGAGACGAGCAGGGAGTTCCACAAACTCCCACAATGGGTATGAATACAAGGATTGTGAATCCTTCTTCCACTGCTACACCGAGTGCATCGTAGACAGCTTCTACTTCAACTCCGTCTTTTAGTTTTAACGTTGGTACTTTAGGCATGCCAAGCTCAGCAGCTTTGACATTTGCCTCAGTTGCCACCCCTACTTTTGGACCCAATAATGTAGTGAATGTCACTCCACCTCCTGTGACTCAAAAGTCATACCATATACCTAGTACTTGGATTTCCACACCCAATGTTGGGCCAAACCCCTCTGCAACTATGCCTGTCATGAGTACCATGACTGGGCCATCAACCTCGACTACCCCTAGTTTTAACACCTTTGTAGGTTACAATATGAATCAAAGTAATATACCTGCAGGAAATATCCCATTTTCTTTATTTTCTGGAGGAGGGGGTAATATCTTTAACCAACAATATGGTGGGGCTAAAACCCAGCCACAGTGGACAAACGCACAAGGTGCCAACCCACTTTCATTTGGGTGGGGGAATTTCAACAACACTTTCACACAACAACAGATGGCTAGGGGAAACCCCTACCAGCAGATGGATGGGGGAAAACCCTACCAACAAATGGATGGGGGAAACCCTAACCAATAGTTTATGGGTCAAACTATGGGAGGTTCCCCCTTCATGACTCCAGCTTATCAAATGCCATCTTATAGACCTCGTTGACCATTTCTGGCAACTCTGAATTTGCCAGATCTTTCCAAGTTAACGAACGATCCGGTGTGCCATAACGTTACGTGGCCACCAATTCCCACTAAGCTACCTTCGGACATTCCAAAATTTGAAGGTAAAACTGGTGAGGATCTTGGTGATCATGCTACCACTTTTCATCTCTGGTGTTCTTCAAACTTGTTCAACGAATATTCTGTTAGATTGAGGCTTTTTCAAAGAACCTTGACCGGTGCTGCAGCCAAATAGTACATTGAATTACCTGTAGCCACCTTTTTTAACTTTCGGGATCTCGCCATAGTCTTCCTGAACCACTTCCAGCTTCTTGTTCGGTACGATGTCCAGACAGATCTTTTCTCTACCTTTAGAAAAAACAAAGCCACCCATTTATATAATCATATTTAGGAGTGGAGAAGATGGAAGAGGCTCATTAAGGCCAATATCCCCCTAGAGTTCTTATTAGAGTGGTATCTGAAATCACTCCTTCCTTATGTTTCTAAGGAAGTAGCTACTTTTGGGGTGTCATCGGAAGAAGAAGCCATTTTAAGGACCCAACAACTAGACTTGGTTTATGCTCAGTCTGGGCTCCTTTACGAGAGTATACCTGATGCATCGCGATCAAACATTGATCTAGGTAGACCAAAACCTAGACCACATGCTGACAGCATAGTAGGTTCAGTTGATTCTGTAGCTTTCGAAGCATTGACTAAACAGGTTCATGCCTTATCGGTCAAATAATCGACTGCAGAAGTGACTCCCGTCACAACCTCTCCTTCTACTATTGAATCTGTACAGCAGGTTCAGACTAATCAAAAGAGTCCTCAGAAGCCCAAAAACAAAAAGAAGGGAAAGAAAGGAGAGGGGAACCAACAAAAGCCCAAAAACAAAGAAAATTTCGAGGAGGGTAATAGAGAAAAGAAGAAGGTTAAGTTCCCTTGCAATCTTTGCAAGCAGGATCACCTCACTCACCAATGCCCTCTAATCGAAGAAGTCTAGAAGCTGCTTCAAGAAAATAAACCTGCCGTCCTTAAAGATCCATTTCCCAAAGGGCAGGGATCAGATTCTTGCACCTCTAATGCTAGGGGCACCACCCATGCTTCAGTTGATCAAACTTTTATTAATATGGTTAACTCGGACGCTCTTTTACAAACACGGGTAAGAAATTATACCCCGGACTCGCAAAATAAGGATAAAGATATTCCTGAATATTCTACTCTTCTCCACATACCCGTGGATTCACTTCCCAAGATCCCAAAAGGTTTCTTGAAACGGGCTTCGCACAATCCCAACACACGGGATGCCGCCAACTACAATGTGATTGAAGACCTAGCCTAGACCCCTTGTGCCATGTCCACCTTAGAAGTTTTGCAAAGTTGTCCATTACAACGAAATGCACTTCTGGCAGCGATTGGAAGTATGGAATCACCCAACATGACTGCACGTTTTGATATGTCTGATATCAAATACCGGTTGACGTATCACATTGCTCTTAAGATAGAAGTAGTTCATGGTCCTATGACCATTGGACGAGATGTCGTAGATGAGGGTGCGTTTACGTGCGTAATGTCAATTTCTTGTTGGAAAGCCTTAGGTTCTCTCGAGTTATCCCCCTCTAACACACTGCTTACTGGATTTGATGGCAGAACCTTCTGTCCACATGGAGTCTTGCCATCATTTGATGTTAGAATTGTCGGTAAGAAAATTGCTATAGAGGTTGAAGTTCTGGACGCTCTACTTGATTACAATATGTTGTTAGGAAGGAGCTGGACATATGCCATGCGAGCTATTCCATCGGCATTTTTTCGAGTTGTAATGTTCCGTCACGAAGGCAAGATCGTCACGATCGATCAAATTTCGTTCTCTCGGAGAAACAATCAGACTTCATCGAAATCCACAATTCCTTTAGTTGATCAATCTGCCCTAGCAAGTGAGAGTTTAGGAGTAAGGCTTTATGGGTCATTAATGGGCACTTTTGACCTACCCGCTCCCATTCTTTTCATGCGTTCTGATGAAGGTACATCTACTGAAACTTTCATGGTCAGTTTAAGGACTGATCCGTGGATCCTTCCTACTGAACCAAAACCAAGTGTGCCTCAACCTGTTGCAGAAGTAACCCACTTGGATTCACAACAAATTGCAATAGAACATATCACGACTCCGTTGGTCTCTACCGAGTCAGATATGGACCCTGCTCCCGCACGGTCAACAGAATCTACCCTCTCTCCTGATAGTTTAGACACGGTTTTTCCTTCTGATGAAACATTTTTTGAAGCTATGATAGGCCTGAGACACCCTTGGGAACATTTACACCCCATCACTTATCTACTTTCTGTTCTAGACTTGCTTGAGAGAGGTGATTTTTTTCCGAGACCCAGTGAGAATGTTGATTGGTCCTCTGTGTTGGTTGTGGAGCCAGATCTTCTAGTCTCATAGATGATGATTCAACCATGTCCATACCCCAGGTTTGGTTATGATCCCGGCTCGACGCTCAGGGGGGGGTCGACCCCCCCCAGTTGGGGGGTGCGGGGGTAGTGCCCCCCAAAAAGGGGGTTTGGGGGCAGAGCCCCCGAGAAAATTTTTTGGGACTGTTTTTGCCAGCTATTTTGTGGACCCATGGTTTTGGGTATCCCATGGTATTTTTCCCATTATATTTTCCCTATAAAAGAAAGACATTGTAATACGGCTAGGATGAAGTATTAGGTTTTATGCATTGTAAAGATCTCTAAGATCAGGAGAGAGACTGTGAGACAATGAAGAGGAAGTGCAGCGGCTGTGCTATAGGTTGTATCCCTTCACCTTGCTGGACGGTAATAATAATAAGGACTGGCAAATTCAATGTGGACGTAGCCCAAGTTGGGGTGAACCATGATATATCTGTGTCTCTCTTGTAATGTGTGTGTGATTATATTTGCATTTATGTTTATTGTTATTCTTCCGCGATCCTGTTTTTCTAACAATTGGTATCAGAGCCAAAGGTCTATTTGGCAGATAAACCCGCAGGAAGCTAGGGTTTCTGGTTCGAGTGGGAGCAATGGTGGAAGAAGGAAAGTTTAAGGTCAAGAAGTTTAACGACCAAAACTTCCAGTTATGGAAGATGCAAATGGAGGACTATCTGTACCAGAAGGATCTATTCCTACCATTGGGAGGAAGAGCAAAGCAGCCGATGGCCATGAAGGACAAAGAATGGGAGGTTCTTGACAAAAAGGCTCTGGGAGCAATTCGCCTGAGCCTGGCTTCGTCAGTGGCTTTCAATATCTCAAAAGAAACGACAACGTAGGGTTTGATGAGTGCACTGGGTAAGCTGTATGAAAAATCCTCGGCCTCCAACAAGGTATTTCTAATGAAGCGTTTATTTAATATGAAGATGTATGAAGGTGGATCTGTTACTGATCATTTAAATGAGTTTAATACGGTTACAAATCAGCTAAGTTCTGTAAGTGTGAACTTTGATGATGAGGTTAGGGCTCTTATAATCTTGTGTTCATTGCCAGAAAGCTGGAATAGCTTGGTCATGGCGATAAGTAACTCTGTCTCTGGTTCAAACACCTTGAAATTTGATGATGTTATTGGTGTTATTCTTAGCGAGGAAATGCGAAGAAAAAGAACAGATGAGACATCAGGTAATGCATTGACCATGGAGAGCAGGGGAAGACAAAAGGAGCGAGGAAAGAGCCAAGGTAATCGTGGCAAGTCTAAAATGGGCAGATCCAAGTCTAGACTGGGAAAAATAGAGTGTTGGAACTGTGGAAAGAAAGGACATCTGAAGAAAGACTGCAGATCTCTAAAGAAGAAAGGAGATGCACAGAAGGAAACTACCCAGGAAGCAAATGTAGTAGGTGATGTGTTACAAGATGCTTTGATTATTGTATTAGATAATACTAGTGATTATTGGGTAGTAGATTCAGGAGCTTCATGTCATGCTACACCCCACAGGAAATACTTTCATGAGTATGTTCTTGGCGATTTTGGACATGTTTTATTGGGTGATGATGAGCCATGTAAAATTGTTGGAATGGGTAAGGTATGGATAAAAGTTAAGAATGGAACTGTCTGGCTATTGAAAGATGTTAGGCATATTCCTGCTATGAAAAGAAATCTGATCTCAACAGGGTAGTTGGGAGATGGCGGCTGTCTATCTACATTTGGAGAAAAGTGGTGGAAGATCACTAAAGGATCAATGGTGATAGAAAAAGGAGACAGGATAGGTACGTTGTATTTATGTCCTCATAATACTGACCATTCTATCTCTTTAGCTTCCATAGGAACAGATACAACATTGTGGCATCATAGGCTTGGCCACATGAGTGAGAAGGGGATGCAGATTCTCCACTCAGGGAAGTTGCTGCCAGAGTTGAAGCAGGTAAGTTTGGAATTCTGTGGGAACTGTGTTTATGGAAAACATAAGAGAGTCATATTTCTCAAGGTTGGGAAACCGAAGAAGAATGAAAAGTTAGAGCTAGTGCATACAGATGTATGGGGACTAGCTCAAGTACAATTTCTTGGTGGCTCTCATTATTATGTTACATTTATTGATGATGCAACTAGGAAAACTTGGGTTTATTGCATTAGACAGAAATCTGATGTGTTTGCTACTTTTAAGAAGTGGAAAGCTTTGGTTGAGAATGAGACAGGGAAAAGGTTGAAGTGTCTCAGATCTGATAATGGAGGTGAGTACTGCGGCAAGGACTTTGATAGTTACTCTTCATACCATGGGATTCATAGAGAGAAGACAGTCCCAGGAACACCACAAGAAAATGGTGTGTCAGAAAGGATGAATAGAATGATCATGGAGCGTGTAAGGTGTATGAGACTGCATGCAGGGTTGCCCTTACAGTTTTGGGTGGATGCTATAAATACTGCTATTTATTTAATAAACAACGAACCTTCAAGTGCTTTGGATGGTGGTATTTGGCATGGACAAATAAAAAGGTAAACTACTCATTTCTGAGAACGTTTGGTTGTGAAGCATTTGTCCATATTGATAAAGAAAATAGAACAAAGCTTGAAGCTAAATCTAAGAAATGTACCTTTATTGGATATGGGGTTGATGAATTTGGTTATCGCTTATGGGATTATGAAAATAACAAAATCATCAGGAGTAGAGATGTGATATTCAATGAAAAGGTCATGTATAAAGATCAGTTGCAGGGAAAGAAACAGGAAAAGGAAATCACAGAGTACACAATGATTGATGAAATTCAAGAAAATGAAGTTCCAAAGGTGCCAGAAAATCAAGAACAACAGCAAGTACCTAAAACTCCTGCAACTACAAGAAGATCTACCAGGTTAAGTAGACTCCCTGAATGATACTCTTCTTCAATGTATTATTTGTTGATGACTGATGTTGGTGAACCAGAATGTTATGAAGAAGCAATGCAGGTGGAAACTAGAAAGAAGTGGGAGCAAGGCATGAATGAGGAGATGGACTCATTGGTAGGAAACTAGAATTGGGATCTAGTTCACTTGCCTACTGGTAAAAGAGCATTGCAGAACAAATGGATTTACAGGTTGAAGGAAGAACAAGGAGGAGGCAAGAAGCGGTACAAGGCCAGACTTGTTGTAAAGGGGTTTGCATAGAAGAAAGGTATTGATTTTGATGAAATATTTTCTCCTGTTGTTAAGATGACTTCAATTAGGACTATCTTAAGTCTAGTGGTGGTAGAAGATTTGCATCTTGAACAGTTAGATGTAAAAATAGCCTTTCTCTGCGGAGATTTGGAGGAAGAGATATATATGTAGCGACCACAAGGGTATGAGGACAAAGGTAAGGAGAATTTGGTGTGCAGGTTGAAAAATAGTTTCTATGGCTTGAAGCAAGCTCCAAGGCAGTGGTATTTAAAATTTGACAGGTTTATGACAGAACAAGGTTATAATAGATGTCATTCTGACCACTGTGTTTATTTCAAGAAGCTAGACAATGAAAGATATATTATCTTGTTATTGTATGTGGATGACATGTTTATTGCAGGATATAAATGTTCTCAAAAGGAAGCTAGCTAATTCATTTGTGATGAAGGACTTGGGTACTGCAAAGCAAATCCTTGGTATGAGAATAACAAGAGACATGAAAAATCGTAAATTGACATTGTCTTAGAGCGAGTACATACA
Organism: Larix kaempferi; assembly: GCA_027924585.1. NCBI lineage: Eukaryota > Viridiplantae > Streptophyta > Pinopsida > Pinales > Pinaceae > Larix > Larix kaempferi. The sequence goes on from BSBM01000070.1 coordinate 3,121,892, forward strand.
AAAGGTGCTGGAGAGGTTCATAATGTAGAATGCAAAACCAGTAAGTAAACCTTTGGCCAGCCATTTCAGTCTAAGTAAGGAAATGTGTCCCAAGACATAGGAAGAGACAGATTACATGTCCAAGATTCCCTATCAATCAACAGTTAGCAGCTTGATGTATGCCATGGTGTGCACAAGAACAGATATTGCACAAGTAGTGGGAGTTGTGAGCAGATATATGAACAATCCAAGTAAACATTGGAAGGTAGTACAGTGGATTCTTAGGTATTTGAGAGGTACCACCACTCAGGCATTATGTTCTGGAGGTTCAGACACTATTCTACAGGGATATGTTGATGCAGATATGGCAGGTGATAAGGATAGCAGGAGGAGCACCAAAGGGTATGTGTTTACTGTAGGTGGAACAACAGTAAGTTGGATTTCAAGACTGCAGAAAGTTGTTGCACTTTCAACAACAGAAGCAAAGTATGTTGCTATTACAGAGGCTAGTAAAGAGATGATTTGGTTGCAGAGGTTTATGAAGGAAGTGGTTAAGAAGCAGAAGGATAGGAGGTTGTATAGTGACAACCAGAGTGCCATTCATCTTGAAAAGAACTCAACATTCCATTCTAGGACTAAACATATACAGCTCAAGTACCATTTCATACGCTCTATTCTGGAAGATGAACTGTTGAGGTTGGAAAAGATACATACTAGCTAGAATCCTGCAGACATGTTCACAAAGGTAGTGACCAGAGAGAAACTGAGTTCCTGCTCGGTTTCAGTTGGCCTTCTAGCATGAAGGTGAAGATGAGAAAGTTTCCAAGTCCAAGGTCTAGCAAGTACAGCAGCGGTGGAGTTGTTGTGATCAGTCTCCAAGTGGGAGATTGTTGGTTGTGGAGCCAGATCTTCTAGTCTCATAGATGATGAATCAACCGTGTCTGTACGCTAGGTTTGGTTATGATCACGGCCTGACGCTCAGGGGGTCCGGGGGGCCAGCGAGCCCTCATCGGGGGTTTGGGGGCAGAGCCCCCGAGAACATTTTTTGGGGCTATTTTCGCCAGTTGTTTTGCAGGCCCATGGTTTTAGGTATCGCGTGGTATTTTTCCCATTGTATTTTCCCTATAAAAGAAAGACATTGTAATACGGCTAGGATGAAGTATTAGGTTTTATGCATTGTAAAGATCTCTATGATCAGGAGAGAGACTGTGAGACAGTGAAGAGGAAGTGCAGCAGCTATGCTGCAGGTTGTATCCCTTCACCTTGCTGGACTGGAAAATTCAGTGTGGATGTAGCCCAAGTTGGGGTGAACCACGATATATCTGTGTCTCTCTTGTAATGTGTGTGTGATTATATTTGCATTTATGTTTATTGTTATTGCTCTGCGATCCTGTTTTTCTAACACTATGTCCCTTCCACTTCACAAGCTGGTTTTGCCGAAGGGAATAGGACGAGTACAACGAGAACCATCCCGATTAACATTTCCACTGAACCTAGGGTCATCGAAAACATCTTCATTGGAGCAGACTGTTATCTTGAAGATATCTTTATGTATACCAATCTTTTTAACGAATTTCGTGACGTCATTGCCTGGTCTCATGAGGAGATTCTAGGCATCGACCCTACTTGAAGGAGTCATTCGAGCATTATTCCACCTTTTCTTCGAGCTCGTTAAAAAGAGTAAGGAGGCTACGAGCATTCTTCCATCTCTCCTTTGAGCTCATTAAAAACAGTAAGGAGGTCACGAGTTTACTTTTTTGGGCTCGTTAAAATTTTACGAAAAAGATTTTTATGGAGTTCTCTCTAAGCTCTTGTTAGACTCTTTAAATATGACAAGATTGTAGAGTATAGTTGTCATTTCAGACTCGTTAAAGGATTTGAAGCGACATCCACTTAAGTATAAGTTTAACGCTTTTCTGTACTTTTGCGGATTACTTACGAAAAATGAATACTCTAGTCATTCGTGGCTAGAAGAGTTCTCCTTCCATTTTTTTACACTTTTTTGGGGGAGGAGACTAACTTTACGAAAAATGACCTTTTGTAGCATTCTTTAGGGTTTTCAGGCTCTCGAAACATGAAAACACTGGCGAGCACTCACCCACTCAGGCTCGATGTGAAATCCACAAGAGGGTAAATAGAAGATTGTTTAAGTTTTTCAGACTCTATAAATAGGGAAACACCGATGAGCATTAATCTACTTGGGCTCAATATTAAAATCCACGAGTAGGTGTATGGAGTTATTGTTTAAGTTTTGCAGACTTCTTAAAATTGAAAACACTGGCGAGCAAGAACAGATCTCGGCTCGATATTAAAATCCAGAGATCAGTACTACAGAGTAATCTTCTATCTCTTCTTCGAACTCTGTAAACAATGAAGAAGGTCCTGAGTCTTCCTCCCATGGGCTCGTTAAAATTTTCACATGGTTGGACTTATTGAGTTTTCATTCTTTCTTGGAATCATTAAAACCACAAGAAAGGTATTCTTTTATCTAAAAAGAATAAGGGATAAGAAGGGTATATCACATCTTTTCAGTTTCAAAGGTAGTTTAGTCAGCCCTATCCTTGAACACAGCACCTATTTGAGTCTATCATTTTAGTTGGGTTTAGTTTTTGACCCTAGGGTGAACCTGTTCTCCGAGTTGTTTACTCCCCCAGTTGGTTATTCTTCCAACCATATGGAGAGTCTGCTAATGTCTCCTACATTACAGGCTTATATCATTTTTCCCTCATGTTGAAAACTACCTAAGTCACTTTGTGTCATGCTCACTGTTCAAGGATATAGCCCGTGTCGGCCATTTTGCAGTTTACCTTGAACTCATGTGTCGACCATCCTAGTGTCAGTCTTGTTACATGTCCTACTCCACATCAGCTCATACCATTTGAGTGTTCCTCATGTTGGATGATGGAGGATGCCTTAAGGCCTCCCTTCCAGCAGACTTCTTCCCATCGACATCAACTCATTTTTCTCTGGGAATGAAGTTTAGAGTTTTGGTTAGTACCTTGGGGATTGCAGTCATCAGTGGAAGTTTCCCTCATCGTTAGATAATGAGAATACATCAATGTCTCTTATTGGATGGGTTCCTCTGGTGTACAACTTCAAGTCCACTTATTCACACTTGTTGGATCATACTAGGTACCTTGGGCCCCATTATTATTATCGGTAGAAGCCCTCGCATTTGTTAATGGTATACATCAATGACTGGTAATCAAACGATTCCCCCCATGTTCGACTTCAGCTCATTTATTCACATGGTTAGGGTTTGTACCTTGGGTTGTTCAGATGAATACCTTGGTATTTTGATAGCATTACCTAATTATGTTATCACCCAAGTTGCACAAGACTGAGCCTCACTCATTTTGGCTCTTCATGAGACATAGATCCAGTTTGTTGTTATGGCTATGATCTCCCACTTTGAAATGGATCCACGCTTGTATTTTAGTGGCCATGCTATATATACATATCCTAGTTATGTATTGGAGATCATGTTGTATCATGCTACACATCTATATGATGTCAAGATTGTAATTGCTTGCTGACCTTAATCGTTATTTCAGGTACTTTTGTGACTTGGTTCTGCGGTTTCTTACTCCTCCTCTGACTTGGAATTATAATGTATTTCAAGCATCGCTTCCCTCTGACCTCACACATTAGGGGGCATCTGTTATAGGTCAAATTTGCACTTCTCCGTCCGTGATCACCTTTAGCTATCGATCACATAAAATGACAACTTGGATTGAAGAGCAAGATTTCCCTAGATGATGTATGGACTAGACTTACCCCTCTGCAGCTGACAAAACACTGTTTTTACCTACATTTTGACATGAACGCTACCCTACAGGCATAAGAGCAGCATTCACCTCCTAAAATATGCAACTCTGCTTCAGTAGACTAGCGTTTACCTACTGAAATATGCTACTCTGCTTCAGTAGACCAGCGTACACCCTCAAAAAACCTTGCAAACGATGGTTGTAAGCATGAAAGTTGCATATTGTGCACTACTCCACTTAAGAAAACTCGCGTACATCTTAAAATGTAATCAAAAATATAATAATTTGACGAATTGGGATTAGTTGAAGTTGGTTTTGCAACTTCTCCAACCTCCCAATCATACTGCCTCTCGATCCAAACTGCCTACCTTATCCCATAAATACAAGGGGGATAGATGAGAGAGAGGAGGAGAAGCTATGCATTAAGGGTTGTTATGCTGGAGGAATTCCAAAGTTAGTGTGAAGAGCAGGAGCCCAGGATCCGGTTGCACAAGCACTCTGAATGATCAGGTATAATTGTACTGATTATTTGCTTTTGACAATAAAGGTTGAAATACCCTTCCCGTCCCAATCAAATGTCTAATGGATTGCATATTTGTTTGGATTAAATGCTTGATTGTATTTGATGTCTAAATTGCATTTCAATTTCATCATTGTTATATCAGTTGAGATACGCTGAGGAAGGTATCTTTTGTATTGCAGGTTCATCAAACGGAAGATCAAGTGGAGGATCGATCGAAGGAGCAAGAGAAAGCTAGGATCGAACTTCGTTAATAAGGTATGCCTTCAAGAACCTTGATCTCTTTCCTTTTGTAGAAGCATATGTGATATGATCAATGTATTTACCTGTCACCCCAGAAGTTGGTAGTGTCCCTCTCCTTGCTATAGGGTAGAATTCTCGAATAACAGTAGGCATGTTTTCTAATATTATTAATTGTTATGTATTACAAAATATGTTTTGTATTGAGTGTTTTCTACTCGGGGGGTTCACCCATGACATAGTGCATGCATTCATAGGATATTAAAGGATACCCCTTATTTCACTCGATATTAATAAATTCCTCCAAAAATCATTTTCTTGAACCCCCCCCTCCAAATACACCTTTACGATTAAAATTACCCCTATTTTCACTATATATATTAGGTATCCATTGTTTCCATTACACTTTTAATACCTGTTTTTATTTTTAACCTAATTATGGTGATATGGCACAACACTTACAACCCCTAGAAACCTTGTAGGGTGAAATATGAAATCTTAGTGAGATATCATGTTTCAAGATGGGGAACAACACTTTAAACAAAAATCAACTCTATACATAACCACTCCAATCGATTTCACGTGACATTCACTCACAAACCATACCTATTCAAACACCATTTTGACTCCAAACATAATTGGATTCACACCACCTTCACACTAATCATACTTATTCAAATGCTAATTTGACTTCACACACAATCAAACTCACAACAACTTTAGATAAGAAGCCAAAGATCATAAACCATCTTAGTAAGGACCTCCTTCAATTTCTGTGTGCACTTCAGATCCTCTTCTATAGACCACAAACCCATATAAAGTACCTATTGAAACCTCCCAATACCCTATTCAATCCCCTAGATACATAATTATAACCCCCCCCTAATATTTAAATATGTTTTTCATATATTAAAAATATTCCTTGACCCTTATATACTAGGCAATATATTTCTTCCATATTTTAGAGTACTAAATACCACAATATGAGCTCACGTGCTATAATATTGCTTGCTTAGTGAACTCCCCATGGTTTTCAATAGGATTTATACAAACAAGAAACTGTGAACCCTCTACAAAGGATATAAAGACTTTCTTGGTAGTCATGCAACAGATGTTTGGGCAAACTTTGAAGTTTAGAATGTGGGATTGTTCTTCATTTTTTGTTTTTATTATTACATTTACCAATGAGATTGCAACCATTTTTTAATACAAAATCATAATTGTTTTTATCAAAAAAGAATATATCACGTCATAAAAGTAGCAACAAAAGCATTGAGAAATAGAAAAACTTTTAATTTGAGGTTTGTAAAGATCATACTATATTGAAGAAATGATTCATAAACCCTAGGCTCATAGCCTAGCCATTTCACAAACACAACTCCATGTGGATTGACTCTCTCAACCCCATCACTCTCTACAAAAAATTATTGGTATTGTGACAGTGGCTCTTAATTGCTGGAACTTTGAATGACTTGTTAGGCTCAACCTCTTCTCCACTTGATGATGATGAACTTCATATACACACACATGGTATAAAGGGAAACTTAACCACCTGTGGAATATCTCCACATATAAAAACATACATTTATATCTCTCATGTTCCCAAACACAGAGCTATGATATATATATATATATATATATATATATATATATATATATATATATAGGAAGTGTAATTATGCATGTTTAGCAATGGAAGAGGGGCATAGTGTAAACCAAATCAAATGGAAGAGGGGCATGTTCCCAACCCTTCATCTTATCGAAATCAAACAAGATCCTCCTCTTTTTTATTTTCTTTCGATTATATTTAAGAACAAAATTCTCATGTTTTTATGATCTAAATACATGATTTTTATTAAATTTTGAATTCATTTCCTTTTAACTTTTACATTTCTCATGCTAACCTTAGAGTACTATATTAATAAAGGGAGGACACCTATTGAGATGGCATGAGGTCCTTCATGTCATCAACTCGGTTTCCTACCTCCATCCACAACCTTGTATTTTCCCTATGTTGATCATCATTGAGCTTGGACCTGAAGCCAATCGTTGTTTTGGATCCAATTTAGATCAAACATATGTAGATAAATGATGCCATGTAAGAATTCTTTAAAACCATTGTGTTGGTATGTACCACTAAAGGACACTCCCACTAATCTATCTTTCTCTTTCTTTTCTACACACATGATATTGATTATATTATGATTTAGGTGTCTTCCATGATAATAATGATGAGTATGTTTTTTGAATGAAAAATACCACATATGCTAAATCCAACAATACACCCTAGAGAATCCAATGGGATTGTGGGTTTGTTTAATTTTTGACAAGTAACTTGCCCTTGCAAAATTTTAATGTCCCTTAGCATAAGGATGCCCCTAACACAATTAAAATATATGAAATCTCATAAAACCAATGGCTTATTGATTTGATGTATGATTTTCATTTTTCACGAGTGGTTGGTCTCGAGGTCATAAAAATCAAATAAATTGGAAAAAAATCATTTTGTCACCTCATACACATATATGTATATTTTTTCCATTATGGATCCATGTGTTCCCTCCAACAATGTCCGGGGCATTAATTTGCAAAGTTAACCATACAATATTACCACCCCCAAAATGTATCCTAAATAGGAAATTGATTAAAAATTAATTAAAAATTAAAATTTAATTAACACCACTAATCAAGTATTTAGTCAAACCCCTATTTCCCTTGAAATCTTTTCTAGTTGCACAAGAAACAATGTGGAGTTTGGCACACGATACGATGTGGGGTTAATTCAAAATTTTCGAAACCGAATATCAATGGAAAAATCCCTCCAATTTCATATTTTTCGATTTGCCCCTAAATATCTGGTTTACCTAGACCCAAAATATGTGCTAAAACCAAATCTGCATCTGTATTGAATCTACCCTACTTGAACAAAATCCATGCGCCTGTCAACTCACTCGGTCTATGATCAAACCAAACTGGATCGTGTTGAAATCCTCTGAAGAAAAGTGATGCTATTGTGATCGATTGGTAAGAATATGTTTTTTCCAATTTTCTGTACCCTAGGTTGTATACAAGGAAATTTTTAGGGCTGAAATTTCGCCAATTGGCTATTTTTTGGGCCTTTATTCAAAAAATAAATTTGCTATTTGGTCATTTTTAGTCTCTAATATTGCCTATATTTACATAAAATATGTTTTTTTATCATAATATTCGCCAAAATTTACAAGTTTCAATAGTAAATTGTATGTTTCATAATTAATATTCGCCTACCAATCTATATTTATGTTTTTTTCAATCTGAAATAATTGCCTAGAATACTACACTTAAGCATACTTTTATAATCCTTAAAAAATACCCTGGTTGTATATTTTCGAAGAATTTTTTTTTTTTTAGAGCCTATTGTAAGTAAAGAGGAACATTCTATTGCTTACATGAATATGCATTGCAGAGGAACCCTCTATTGCTTACAAAAATTACTTATTTTGTTTTATATCTTACCCTGAAAAAAATATTCGAACTCATGCCTTGTTTCAAATCTAACCCTGCTCGAACCGTCAACGCACCAGCTCTCTGATCAAACCAAATCGTACTTTGTTGATATGCTCTGAGAAAAATCGATTGTGTGGTGATATGACCGGTAAGTATTTTTGTTTTTCACTTTTTTTGTGCTTAAATTTTTTTACATTCTTACCCTGCTTGAACAAAATATACGAACCCATAAACAGGTCTGTGATCAAACCAAATTTATTGCATTGAAATTTGATGAAAAAATTGAAGGTTTAGTGACATATTGACAATAATTTTTTTTTACTTTTTCTGTTGATCGACTGGTGTAGTGATGGAATTATTATCAGCCAATTGATTAAACCCATCAGCTCTCTGATCAAACCAAATCGATCCGCATTGAAATACTTTGAGCAAAATCGATGGTGTAGTGATACGACCGGTAAGAATATTTTTTTTAGTTTTTTGTGCTTAAAATAATTTACATTCTTACCCTACAATTTTTGTATTTAAGCAATCTATAAAATGATTTCTCGTATACTGTATATGTAGAGTAATTAAATTCACCCTTTAATATTTGATGCAGATATCAGTTTGGACGATCTGGATGCGAATCTAAAACCTTGGTTGGAAGGGGAAAATAAATTGAATGTTTTTACCAAAGGTTAGAATTTATGTAGTATTACTATTATGCCTTTATAAATACTATGTTTTTTCACTCTTGCTTTCCAATTAAGAGATCATGTGTAACCTGTGTAGGCCATTTTGGCTTCCTGTTGTGATTGTAGAATTTTACTTCTTATAAATTTGATCATGTTCAATACAAACCCTTATCCGTTTCCACATAAAGAATGAAAGTCATTGCCTCCAGAGGTTGTGGAAGAAGCTTTTTGAATACTTGTTGAAGAGGATGTTGAACGAGAAAAGAGACGAAAAATGAAGCAACAATTGTCTATACAGTGACAAAAGTCACGGAAATTATATAGACTTGCAAAAACTGATTCTTGGAGCGACGATGATGTATCCAATGGTAATGATGTTGAGAACCAACCTAATGATAGGGATATACCTTATCAACTCCGATGTTGTTCAAATTTGCAGTATGTTAAGGGAAAGGATCCAAAATTTGATACAATTGTTGTTCTTAAAGGAGAAAATGGTTTAGAAGAAATCATTATCTGCAAAGTTATAGATGAGTCACATACAAGAAATGTAGATTTGACAATGTTGGATCCTTGTGGTGATGATCCAATTCTTTACATTGATAGTACCAATGACACATGGACACATGCTATGTATGATGTTCTGCCTGTTCAAATGGTGTATGTAGATCAAAGTGGCAAGATTATGTTACAACATCCTTCAATTTTTGAAATAAAAACACAATTATCTTCAAGTGGGACAAATGAAAACCATAAAAAACATTACACTGCAGTCATCAAATGAGGGTTTTATATGGGATCTTGTTCAGATGTGACTCCCCTATTGACTCAAAATAGTCGTTTTGTGATCATTGGTAGAAAGAAATTCATTTAAATGGATGGGATATTGGTGCACAACACAAATCCATTTGATTTTACCATAAAGGAAGGCATGTATGTCCATATTTATTATGAAAAATTTCCTGGAATGTTTGAAGATGAGTCAATGAAAATTCCATATCTTGTAGAAGTGTTGGATTTCCTAGTAGATGTTTCAACTGGTGGAACATTTTGTTGGGTAATGATATTTGAAAATCATGTAGATTTTTTTGGTAGAGGCCACTATATTCCTGAAGGTGTAAATTTGCATCCACATGAGGTGTTTTACACAAAACAAGCTTTGTTGATACCAACTGAAATAATTGATGGTGAGTATACATGTGTATCTTTTAATATATATTCTTGAAATCATATATGAAAAAATTATTTATAGTATCTAATGTTATATTATGTTCTGTTGTAGGGATTGTTAATTTTTTCTTTACCGTGAGCTCTATTAAAAGGTGGGGCACTAGCAGCCGAAAAGGAGAATATTTTTTTGTCAGTTTATTGCTACGAATGATGATAAGCACACCAGTTTTCAACTTCTTGCAACAAAAGGTGACAACGAAGTTGTGACTGCTAGATTAGATGCATCTACAGAATATGGAACACACAATGCATTTCCATCATATATCGAAGTATTGCAGCCCAATCGAGTACATCGTCACAATATTCATCTTCTTTCCTACAAAGTTTTCAATCACATAAGGTCTCGACACATTATACACAGTGAATCTTATGTGGAAACTCCTTGTTTAGATGAAAGTTTCATGGTTACTTTTGAACTAATTGCAATGCATTATGTACCTCTCAGGATTGTAAAGAAGAATAATTCACTAGAGTTCAACATAGAAAGCTATGAGAATATTAAGGAGACAGTTTTCTATACATGGCCAACCTTTCCTGATAGATATCAGCCAACTTCAAGCTCAAGTGATCAGAATCAACCTCTTGGTAAATGGAGAGTGGGACCAAAATTTAAATTTCGTTATTTGTATAATAGCCTACAACCTCATGTACAAGTACACTTTTCATGGGATTCACACTAATGGGACCCTGTCCATCAGTGTTATGGATTAGGGATGAGGACTGGTGTACCCCATTTGGATTTGTAAACATTTTTCCTTTCATTAATAATTTTTCATACTATTTGGTGTAATATGTATGGTGAATTATATTATTTAGTATATATGAATTATTTATTTCTTGCATTAAATTGTTTTTGGTATTTTACTGCTATGTTATAAATGGTTTTTATTTTCCATGAAATTTTTCTTTATATACGAAATTTGAATGTTTGAATAGATAATATACATTATGTAGCTTGTGGGCTATTGAGAAGCTGGTTTTGTACTGTCTTTTTTCTATCCTAAAAGCTACTTATTTCAATCTCACATAATCGTCAAAACATGCCCTGTGAGGATCTGCATTTACAGAAAACATAGAGTAGAACTTTTCAAAAACAAAAACCTTACAAAAGTGGAATTTTCTTCATGTGTGTGGGGCAAACCATCTAAAATTAACTCAGGAATGGTCTAAATAGTTTTTATCCCTTCTTAATATTTAGTTATGGAGATAATATTTATTTAAGGTAGTTACATGAAGTGCAATTTATATGTACATGCACTCTGGTTCTATAGTAGTTGCTCCAGGATTAGATGTGTTGATCATTTTGGACTTTCAGCATGCTAAAAAAGCTTGGGGGTCTTTTGATGGAAAAATTTATAGATTGTTGAAGAATGTACTATATTTCGGCTTGAAATATAATAGGCTTATTTCCAAGGAAAAAATGAGGGGTGTTTTACCTTTTTTATCCAAGGACTAATTCAGATTATTTAATCTAACACAGAAAGAAAAACATTCTTCATGTGCTAGTAAGAACGTTACATAGTCAAATTGAATTATACAAGTTGAACATGATGTGTATTATCAGTCGCCACTACTCCACTATTCAATATTTTTCAATTTTATCCTAAAAATTTCCATTGGGTAAAAATACTGAAAATCCACCCTGAAAATAGGGTTAAATTTGTGGCCTGTTTGAGTGATTCAAATTGGAAAATGTGAGTTCTATTATTCTCTGTTTTTTTACATTTTCATATTTTCATTTCATATTTGCAAATACCAGGGAATTTAGCTAAGTTATTTTCATTGACAACAATGGTTAAGTACTAAAAATATGTCTCAAGTGGCTTTGGGAAAATGACCGCCATTTCCTCACAGAGAGAGAGATAACTATTTGGAGGGCACCATCATGTAGGTGGATGACTAATGCACCTGAATATAGTCTCAGTCTTGGAAAAAGGTCTTTGGTGAAGAATATATTGGCCTTCCAAAACATCCACTTAGCCTTTTTTCCACTTAACACTAGCCTAAATGGCCCTAGGAAAATTCCCACCAGTTCTCACCAGTGAGGGATTAAATTATTCTGACAACATAAGCTTTCAGGTGGAGGATTTACACACTTGACCATTGACTCATACTCGATAAAATGTCTATGGCCCAGAAGATAATGGCCTTCCAAAACAACCAATCAACCTTTTTGCACCCTGCCATATTATGCACCCCTTTGGAAAAAAATGGTTAAGTACTAAAAATATGGATCAAGTGGCTTTGGGAAAATGACCGCCATTTTCTCACAGAGAGAGAGAAAATTATTCTGAGGCCACCATCCTGTAGGTGGACGACTAATGCACCTTAATATAGTATCAGTCTTGGAAAAACATCTCCGACGAAGAATATATTGGCCTGCCAAAGCATCCACTCAACTTTTTTTCCACTTAAAACTGTCCTAAATGGTCCTAGGAAAATGCCCACTAGTTCTCACCAGTGAGGGATTAATTTTTTCTGACAACATAAGCTTTCATGTGGAGGATTTACACACTTGACCATTTACTCATTCTCGATAAAAGTCCTGTGGCCAAGAATATAATGGACTTCCAAAACAACCAATCAACCTCTTTTACACCCTCCCATATTGTGCCCCCTTTGGAAAAAATGGCTAAGTACTGAAAATATGGCTCAAGTGGCTTTGGGAAAATGACCGCCATTTCCTCACAGAGAGAGAGAAAATTATTTTGAGGGAACCATCCTGTAGGTGGATGACTATTGTACCTGAATATAGTCTCATTCTTGGAAAAAAGTATCTAGTCAATAATATATTGGCCTGCCAAAACATCCACTCAACCTTTTTTCCACTTAAAACTAGCCTAAATGGCCCTAGGAAAATGCCCACCAATTCTCACCAGTGAGGGATTAAACTATTCTAACAACGTAAGCTTTCAAGTGGAGGATTTACACACTTGACCATTGAATCATACTTGATAAAAGGTCTATGGCCGAGAAGATAATGGCCTTCCAAAACATCCAATAAACCTTTTTTGCACCCTGCCATATTATGCACCCCTTTGGAAAAAAATGGTTAAGTATTGAAAATATGGCTCAAGTGGCTTTGGGAAAATGACCGCCATTTTCTCAGAGAGAGAGAGAGAGATCATTATTCTAAGGGAAACATCCTATAGGTGGATGACTAATGCACCTGAACACAGTCTCAGTCTTGGAAAAAAGTCTCCGGTGAAGAATATATTGGCCTGCCAAAACATCCACTCAACCTTTTTTCCACTTAAAACTGGCCTAAATGGCCCTAGGAAAATGCCCACCAGTTCTCACCAGTGAGGGATTAAATTTTTCCGACAACATAAGCTTTCAGGTGGAGCATTTACACACTTGACCATTGACTCATTCGCGATAAAAGGTTTATGGCCAAGAAGATAATGGCCTTCCAAAACAACCAATCAACCTATTTTTAACCCTCCCATATTGTGCCCCCCTTTGGAAAAAATGGCTAAGTATTGAAAATATGGTTCAAGTGGCCTTGTGAAAATGACCACCATTTGCTCACAAGGAGAGAGAAAATTATTCTGAGGGTGCCATCTTGTAGGTGGATAACTAATGCACTTGAATATAGTCTCAGTCTTGGAAAAAAGTCTCTGGTCAAGAATATATTGGCCTGCCAAAACATCCACTCAGCCTTTCTTCCACTTAAAACTGGCCTAAATGGCCCTAGGAAAATGCTCACCAGTTCTCACCAGTGAGGGATTAATGCTGACCAAGTCGCGACCGCACAGTTGACATGGGTCCAACTGTTGACACACACTGCAATCTCCCTCGGCACCGGCCTGGGAAGGTTTGAACCTACCCAGCAACACCCGCAGAGCGGATGAGGTCTCACCCGAGGCGTCCAGGAAGAGCAGACAGAACCATGTTTCCACCAAGGGAGGAGGCACGTTGCGGCAATATGATACCAACAGCAATTCTAAGTATTCATTAGGAAGTTCTAGCATATCACTTTAATCGCAACATTTACAATTACCTAGACAGAGATCGTACATTACTTTAATCGCAGCATTTCCACATTACAGTAGACAGATAACTATAACACATTATTGCGACATTACATCATAGAAACAGATAACTGCCTTAAGAACAGGCAATAACATAGGCATCGAACAACATTACACGCAGATTGCACCAAATCATCATCCTTATATTACTGTGGCAAACCAAAAGTAGTACATAAATCTCTGTGTAACACCCGTATTATCTCTGTCAATCTCTGCACATATTTCTTCCTCTTATCTCTTATCTATCTATCGACTCTCTCCTCTAACACTTACAATTCTCATCTATTTATAGGCTTCCTCCAATTACAATACTTGTCCACTTACCTAACTAACACTTGTGGACAATCGACTAACTGACTTGGTCTAATGACCCAAAAACCCACGTACCACGGTACAATGACTCGATATTACAAATACATGACCCAAAACCCGCCAACTGTGGTATACTTGACTCAATATTACAAAATACATGGTCTAAGTGACCCAAAACCCGCCAAGTGCGGTATCCTTTGGCACAAGATACTCCTTTCGCGCCTTCATCCAATGTGTCGCGGCGTCGGCAGTACCGTGACACATCCTCATCAAACCGCCTGCCAACAGGCCCCCAACAGGCCCCCAACAAAATCTTGTGGCTTGCCCTCGAGCCACGTCAACTGCTGGATAGAGTGCACGTCATGGTCCTTGCCTTGAAGTATGCATACGGCTGTTCGACATTCCTCACCAGCTCCTGAGCCTCCTGAGCTGCTGCCTGACTATTGACCACATCTTCGGTCGATGGGTGATGGACAAGCTTGTCCATGACCTGTTGTTGAAACTTCTGTACAGCGGGGAGTGCTTCAGTAGCCTGCAGCATCAGTTTCCCGCCAGTGTCCTGGAATTATTCTAACTGGGCTGCACACAACTTCTAGCATTCATCTGCCTTGGTAACTCGCTGTTGCAAGTCCTTTAGTTCGCATGACTTAGCGACTTGTTCCATTGGGGGCAAGGTTCCCATTGTAGCCTTCAATGTCGCCACCTGGCCCTCCGCTTCTTATCGCAGCTTAGTGAGCTGTTCTATTTGGTCATCATGAACGATGCGGCCCCAAAACTCTACTGTTTTGGTGATGAGCCTGGTTGCCTTCGTCTCCAGCTCCTCCATCTGGGTGGCAACTTCTTCAATTGCCCTTCGTCGTTCATCCACTTCGGCCTGAGGTGTACTTGGTTTCAATTGAGCCGTCAGCCGGTCGTTCTCCTATTTCAATTGAACAATGGCAGCCCCCAATCACTGCACTCGGTGGAGCACATCTACCTCATTAGTAAGCTCCGGGACATGTTGATAAGATTCTGTAACTTCTTGGTCAATCCGAGCACTATCATCCCACATGCGAGCCTTTTCTGCAACAAGGAATTCTTGTTCCTTTTTGAGTTCCTTAATGGTGCGACTGGTCTCGGCCCGCTCCTGCTTAAGGCCGGCTTCAAGGTCATCCACTACTTTCTGTGCTTCAGCAGCTTTGTTTTTCATCTCCTCTTTCTCAGCGGTCGCAGTTGCCTCTTTTTCCTGCAATTGTTGAAAACTCGTACTGATTTCATGCATTCTATCCGCCATTTCCTAGGAGGTGCGCTTTTGCATTGTCATCAGGGCTATTGCCGATAGTGCATTAACATTGACAGTCACCTGGTCAATCGACTTCAACACATTTTGCAACTCCTCGTTGTTGGTCACAATCGCAGTCAGGGGAACGTTGATGTTCCTCTCCCGGGGTGTGGTGTGGATCGTGACTGTCTCCTATCTGGATACACTACCCAGTTCCGTTTGTAACACTGCATTACCCAGAGACTCCATATGGGCAAGGAGCGTAGAGAATCCCTCCTCCACTTTGACAGACATTTTATCAGCAGCTGCTGTGGAGGCATTGTTAAGGGCTGTGACTAACCGGCCTAACTGCACCTCAATTGGTAACGACATCCCGCTGATCGTGGCATGCTTGTGGTGTCATTTTGTCTGATTTTCCTCCAGAGCACGGTCGCTATCGTCCTCAGTTGGTGTTCACTTTGACTCTTGCTCAGAAAAATGATGACTTTTCTAGTCCTGAGGTGATCTTGGATCCGGAGGGCCCTTCGGTGGACCTCCATCATCAATTTCAAGGACTCATGGGTTGTCTCCATGTTTCTGGCCATTCGTTCACGATGGCCTCCAAGTATGTCACTGTCACTCGATACTTTGTCTGCAACCATTGTCGATTAACGTTATGGCGAGCCTGGATATGTATGACACTCGGTCGTATTGAAAATGCCATGCCAGTGTGAAGCGTGCCACAATGTTTGTAGATATCCGTGGGACCTGGGTTGCGGCAGCACAAAGCATTTCTGAATATAGCCAAAACTATACTTGGCACTCCCGGGTTCGCTCCGGCTCGTGCACAGCCCACAGATTCTGATAACGTGCCCCACGTCGTTCCTTAGCATCCGGGCATTCCATACCCTGGTATGTATCAGGATCTTTCCATGCGACTAGAGCAATTAGCAGCAACAACCAACTATATGAAAAAGTGCCTCTCCCCACTTGGACATCTGCGACATCCTCCATTAGCTGGTTCAAAAGATATAAGGACCAATTCATGTGGACTCCTTCCACGCATTGGTTGGCGCAAGAAACTATCCCTGAGTTACATAGCACAAAATCTTAATACCTGTGAGTACCTCTTGATTGTTGCAGCTACTGGTGCGATACCCGCGCCCATCCGATTCCAAGCCATACTTTTTTGCCAATTGACGTGCCCGCTTCCTCTCATTGGCCTTTCCTTGAAGAAAGTCTGTCGGATCAACACCATTCTTGGGCAAGCCGGTAATCTCAGAAATCAAATCAACAGTGACTGGGACTTCTCTATCCAACCATAATGAACCTCCATGGAAGCACAACAAGAGTTGCTTTACACAAGAATTGACTTTCGTCAAGCGTCCGAAATGCGGCATGTTAATTAGCCCTAATAGGCCGTCCTGCCTCAATCCACGTGCCCATTCATGTATCATTGGTTCCGGTAAATGGAACGTCTCTTTGACATATGGTGCGGAAGCAATTGCAGTGTGGGACACGATGTCATGGTCATCGTAGCGCAGGCACATCAATGCTGGCCCAATATCCGTCGAGCACTCCAAACCTGCCGGGAGTGCGCGCATTTTCACATTGAACTTCGGCTTCGAGGTAATCTTACGTGGGGTGGCATCCGACCGAACAGGAGGGATGTACCCAAGAATATTACCAGCGGACTGGCCCTGCCATTGGGCAGATGTAGCTGCAGGGTGACTGGACTGTCCCACTTACTTCGTAACTCTGCTAGCCGCCGCAGATCGAAGTAACCTCTTACTCTTCAGGTATTCAGAAGGATGACCTCCTCGACGCTTCTTAGCAACAGTTGATGTTCCCACTGGCATGGTGGCGACCTCAGCTCCAAGATCAACAGTGGCCGAAGATGTACCTTCTCCTTCAACAATAGCCGGAATAAATGGATATTCGACTTCACTACTAATGTCGACGGGCTTGGATTCACCTGGCATCCCTCAGTACTCCTTGTTATATACTCAGCAGCAAGTAGCTCAGAGCACTACAACACTCCGCAACAATACTGCTTGCTAATTCCTTCGTGTCTTCCGACCGACGCAATGGCATACTTATAGCATTGACCTAAATCCACCCTAATCATGAATGAATCATGCATTAAATCAACCAAATCCTTGTATTAATGAGAGAAATCCGTCGACGATCTTGTCCTCCCCTCAGTTGTATCTGCCATTAATGCCCATGATCCAAATGCGTCGTTAATTAACTATCTCTACTTTTGGCATTTATTACTGATCTGATCGGACCGCCACGCTTCCATATATCATTGACTATTCCAAACTTTCAGTACAAGTTTCGCTGCGGTCGCATACCTTCTTTTGTTGGTGCGCCATCTGCCACCAAGCAAGCTGCAACAAGCATCATTTTCATGCATTCATTTTTTTTTTAACCGATGCAACTCAAACATCGCACTGCTCTAAGCCCGCGCAATAGGGCTTCAACCTGTGACCATTTACTAGATTGGGGAGCATCCCCCATCCAATCGCTGCAGCTGAACCGCTCCTCCTGAAGTAATACTATTGATGCGGTAGGGACCCAGCCAATGCATCTGCAACTTGCCTGGATGTTTCATAAACTTACTTTCATACAATAACACTAAGTCGCCTTGCTGAAACAGTTTTTTTTTGATGTGGCGATCATGCCATGCCTTCTGATGGTTCTTCTCTACCCCTTGGTGAAAGCTAGAGATAAATCGATCCTCTTCTAGCGCCACCAATTGTGCTAGACGCTCGTATAATGCTGCAACATCATCCATACCTGTAATAGCCGCAATGCGTAGACTTGGGACAATATACTCCATCGGCATAATTGCTTCCTTCCCATATACCAGCTTGAAAGGTGTCTGACCAGTCAGTCGTTTACATGTAGTGCGATAGGCCCATAATACCGCTGGAACTTTCAAATCCCAGTCATCGCGGTTTGCATTGCACACCTTGGTCAACGCATGCTCCAATACCTTGTTAAAATCCTCCACCGTTCCATTTTCCTGTGGGTGATAGGGTGTACTCTTCTTATGCTGTATCTGCAATTCCTTAGTCAATGCGCTGATAGTGTGATTAAGAAAGTGGTTGCCTTGATCACTTAGCAATATCTTGGGGTAGCCGAAATGAGTGATAATGTGATCAAACAAAAATCGAGTGGCTGTTGCTGCAGAACAATCAGTTACAGGTGCTGCTTCTACCCATCGGGTCAAATAATCTGTCGCTGTAATGATGTATCGCGCACCCGTACGTTTCCCTGGTGGATTGATCGGTCCAACAAAATCCATAGCCCATTTCTCGAACGGTTGCAATGTTACCTGAGGTAGAAATGACATCTCGTCTCATTTGGATGGCTTGCCAGTTCATTGACAAACATTGCAAGATCGCGCATAGTCTGACGCATCATTATGTAATGTTTTCCACCAAAGCCCTGCGTGTAGTATTTTCCTAGCAGTCGCCCGACCACCATAATGCCCTCCTACGACACCGCCATGTGCCTCAACCAATATCTGCGCCTGCTCATGCGGCAAGACACATCTGTGCAATATCTCATCGGCACCCAATTTATACAACTCTCCCGCAATCAGTTGAAAGTCAACAGCCTTGACGACCAATTGCTTCTTCTGAGTAGTGGTAAAGTAATCAGGTGCGGTGTTAGTCACCATAAACTAAAGGATGTCATTGAAGTAGTGATCAGTAGCGGCAACATGAAATAGGTGGGCATCCAACAACCCATCATCGATATTAGTCAGTTCCTCCCCTGTATCAATCCGTGACAAATGATCTGGTCCAGCATTCAACCGCCTCGGCTTCACAACAACCTCAAAATCAAACTCCTGAAACAACAGTAGCCACCGACAGATCTTCCCCCCCAACACAAGATTATTGACCAAGTATTTCAATGCAGAATGATCAATGAACATTTTAAAATGGCCACCCAACAAATAATGCCTGAATTTCCGTAGCGCGTAAACCATGGCCAAACCTTCACGTTCTGTGGTAGTGTAATTGCGTTCTGCAGAAGACAGCTTCCGACTGGAAAAAGCAATGGGATGATCAATGTCGCCTTTTCCTGGTTGAGACAATACAACCCCTAATGCAACTGAGGAAGCATCAACGTGGACATGGAATTCCTTACTCCAGTCTGGAAATACCAAGATCGGTGTCGACGCCATCTTCGGCTTGAGCGTTTCAAAACTAGCCTGGCATTCCAGGTTCCACTGGAATGCTGCATCCTTTTTCAACAACTTCTCCATAGGGGCAGTAATCACAACATATCCCCTAATGAACTTGCGATAATATCCCATGTGACCCAAATTCACGCGCAACTACTTAATAGTGGTCGGCGGTGGCAACCCCAAAATAAGTGCAATCTTGGCTGGATCAACCAATAATCCCTGCTTACACACAATATGACCTAGCAATATCCCAAACGGAGCACAAAAAATAAATTTCTTCAGGTTCAACGATATCTGGTGCTGTTGGCATCGCTCAAGCATCAACCGCAGATTGGCCAAATGGTTGCGAATCAACCCATAAACCATCCAATCATCCATGTATACCTGCAGAAACTTCTGAATAAAATCTTTGAACGCGGCAACAATGACTCGGGAAAATATCCCAGGTGCATTCTTCAGACCAAAGGGCATGACCTTGTACTGAAAGCTACCCCATTCAGTAACAAAAGTTGTCTTAAGGAAGTATTCCTTGGCAATGCGACTCT
Source organism: Larix kaempferi (assembly GCA_027924585.1). Lineage (NCBI taxonomy): Eukaryota > Viridiplantae > Streptophyta > Pinopsida > Pinales > Pinaceae > Larix > Larix kaempferi. The sequence continues at coordinate 3,142,126 of BSBM01000070.1, forward strand.
GATGGTAGCCAGAGAATCCATCAGTGAAAGAGTTCATCTCTTGGCCACCCACTCCTTCAATTACTTCATCAGTAAACGGGGTCAGAAAGGGGTCATGCAAGCAGGCATCGTTCAACTTCTGCAAATCAACACAAATGCGCACTTCGCCTGTTTTCTTGTCCTGCACCACCATAGGACTGATTCATTCTGACTCTTCCACAGGTTTGATAACACCATCATCCAGCATTAGATCATGTTCCTCCTTGACCTTTTCTTTATGTCACGGATTTAGCCGATAAGGTCATTGTCGGACTGGCTTAGCATCTGGTTTCAATGGAATCCTCATCTCTCCTAAATCACCCAGGATTCCCTTCATTTCGGAAAACTTCGTGGGAAACACATCCTGAAACTCATGCAATAACTCGGTAACCTTACTCATCATCTCATCATCCCAATAATCCCCAACATTAGCAAACTTGGGAGTAGCCTCAATGCCGATATTCGTTTTGCGAAGCTGCAACAGTTGATTGAATGGATTACTTGGCGCAACAGGTGGTACCACATCGCGACTTCCTTCGGATTGGGGAATGTTGATATTCCAGGGATCATCATCGTCCTCTGGCACTCCACTGACATTGAAGCACTCCATGAGAGACTGCATCTGACTGTGGGTGTGCGGGTCAATAGGGCAGGCCACCGAAACAACCTGAAATATCACATCGTGGATGAGCTGCAGGGCATTATGGACATCAGGGTTAGTATCTGCAAATGTGAAGGTATGAGTGAAACAGATCATCAACTCCCCCCATGTTGTAATGTCACGGCGCAACTCAACTATAGTTCACCACGAGCGCGGTATCTCCTCCAAAGTATGGACAAAAGCATGAACTGACTCATCTCTAGGTCGCGTTACCCACAATCGTTGACACTCCATCACATGATCACTAGGATCAGTTAGACCATCATACTTGCTGGTGTGATAAATCTTAGTATTTCCAAATCAAACTCTCATCAACCTGTGACACTGTGACCAATCTTTAATGAATTTCTTATGTGTCGCCCACCATTGTGTTGGAGCATCCTTCAGTGCTTCCTCCAAGGCCAGCAATTGCTGGGGTTCTGAGACCCATTCTTCAAATTCCGCCAAAACGTTAGTGAGGTCAGGAAACTCGTCATAGACAGGCAGTGTGACTGTTTCTGTCGCAACCCAACATAAGGATGGCGTAACTAAGCCACATTTCTGGAATGATACTTCATGCATCCGGTTCTGCCAATGCTCTAATGCATCATCAGAGTCGGAAGACGGAGAACTCTCGTTACGCCACTCTAGCTCACTGTGGATCGTGGGATGAATGTAGTCCTCAGAAATATTAAATGCATTATCCCAGCTAGTGTGATTGGCATCTTTGACAGGCTCAACATATCAGCGTCCTTCAGCCGGATCCAACGGAGTGATGACTCGAAAATTGCGATTCTCAAAATTCATCATGCGCTTCTTGAAGTTGATTACAACTCCACTATCGTTATCCCATCCTATCCCCAATAATGTAGGATAGGAGCTTCCTCCATCAACTACTTCAATGACATCAAAATCATCATAAGTCTTCAAGCCCTCAATATCAATCGTGAGTTGCGGAACCCACCCAATCGGTGTAACCTTCGCATGGTTAGCCAACCGGAGCTGCATAGGAGACCAGCTCAATGGGGGGCTCCCCATCTTCTACCACGCCTGCTTGGTTAAGATGTTAACATCCAAACCAAGGTCAAGAATCACATAGTCAACATCATAGTCACTAATCTGAATATTCATTCGCATTTCCTTGCCATTCTTCCGTCGCTATAAGGAGTTTACTGCCGACTCCTGCTGTCCTTTTGGAAATCGCTGCAACCATCCTTCAATCTCAACCAGGGCAGTCAAGTCTCGTGCCAATAACAGACAGATTTCAAGGAACTTCTGCAATATCCTTGGTGGTGGTCGATCGACGTCTGATGTGGCATCAAAGACAGGCAGCATATCGCAAAAAATAGCCTTACCACGATCTTTCTCCAAAGTGCGACGTGCTTCCAGGAACGTCTCCCACTCCGCATCAATGTCAAAATTTACCGTCTTTTGACCAACCAAGCGAATGAGTGGTCGCGAACCATCTTCCCCAGTTGTCTTACCTCCACGAGTAACAACAGCCACCGAAGCATCTTGTGGTTGTGGTTCTGCCGAAATAGTCGCAATATTGGCACCATGTGTTTGGTTGTGCTGTAGGTTCTCCGGTTGATTTACGTTAGGACTAGCGTTCGGCGGTGGTCGCGGGGGTTGGTTCTGCACTGGTTGCTGCACCAGGTTTGGTACCGATTGTTGTACTGGGTTCTGTAGCTGCAGAGTGTTCCCAGCCTGCCACCTTGCAATCAACTGTGGACAATTCTTGACTGTATGATCATTACCGGAACAAAACGTACACTGATTCTATAGCAGTGGGCAGTTGCGCTGATAATGTCCCCATACCGCACAGTGGTAACATTGAACAGGTCCATGACCACCTTGGCCTCCTCCTCCACGACCAAATCCACCACCACATCCGCCCCTATAGCCTCCCCGATAGCCGCCCTGCTACTGATACTGAGGTTGGTTAAACTACTGCTGCATGGGTGTTGGCGGCATCCATGGTCCTCATGCTACATACTATGGTTGTTGCACGTACTGAGGCTGCGGGGGGTTCACCAGTGTATATTGCGGTATGAACTGCTGTGGTTGTTGTTGCTGTGGTACAAACTGTATCTGTGGTTGCAGCTGTAGCGGTGTAGCGCACTGATCATATTTGACATATAATGCATCACACATTCTCTCCTGTAGCAACCCATATGCACGACAATCCTTGTCATCATGACCCACCGAATTGCAGAATATGCAATAAAGATTTCGTGGGGTTGTTACCATTTTCAGCATATATAGGAAACTATCATGACCATGCCCAAATACCGAACAAACGCGACACCACGACATACTGCCGCCATTCAATGGATTGGGTGCACCGGAGACCAAATAATTATGAAAATCCAGGCAATCATCTTTTGTATGTCCCTCTCGTCGACATCGTGTACACCATACCTCATCGCGATGTTCCTTGTTCTTCTTTAAATCTTGCAACTGTATAGTCAGGTTGGCAAGCTGTGTCTGAATCTGCGACATCCCAGCTGCATTATCTCCAATCGGCGATGCCTCCAATCGCATTGCAATCTCTAGAGCTTCGCTAGGCATTGATATGTTTTGCTACATCAGCGGCAGTCGAATGTGGGGTAACAGTGCCGCAATGAACCATTCTTTATGTTGGACAATGCTCATATCAAAACTAACCTTTTCCATCAGTGTCTTGAATCGTTGGTCGAAATCCCACACTGTCCCATTGGGATACTGCTTAATTTCATTCAGTTCAGTAATATATTGAGCCTCCGACTTAGGCCGCTAAATTCAGCAATCAGCCCATCCCGAATCTCATTCAATGACTTATCCGGGGCCCCTGTAGGGACTAAGACAAACTTCATCAACCAATCTAATGCATGACCTCGTAGATTCGTGGCCAACTGTCCTTTCTTAACATCGTCATCAGTGATCTGTTTCACAGTCCAGACTGCTTCACACAAAAACCAATACTGCTCTGGGTTGTCTGTTGCATTGCCATGGAACAACGGTAGCTTATCATCATCGCTTGCCATCTTGGGCTTCCTTCCTCCTGTCACTGGGCTACTACCAATTAACTTCTGCGGTATTAACGAACTTGGCGGTGTCGAAGTATCATTTCTTGCTGGTTGAGAGTCAGTGAGTGGAGGGGTGGGTATGTTTGTGCCGGGGTTTGGTCCTGCCTCTATCCTGGGCGTATCCTGGTTGTCCCTGTCAGGACTGTGAGGTCGCTTCATCCTGTGTGGACTTCCTTCACGGTCTTGCAGTCCGATTGCAGCAGGACCTTCTCCTATCCTCTGCGTCTTTTCCTGTCGAAACCTTGCTCCTCCCCTCGTAAGGCCACTTTCTTCCTTGGCTTCGCTCACAGTCTCCTCATGGTCTGCACCCATCTACCCCTTTACCATTCCTTCAACCGCCCCCCGACAGTTGCAATACCCACGGCCTTCGCCCACCAGGATGCTTACTGATCAAGGTGCATCTTCAATATACCTTTCTCACAAATTAGCATATTAATCGATAGTTGGAGTGATAGCAAAAACCTTCCCCTCGGTCCATCAAAGAAGTATCTTTCAGCTTCACTATAGGATTTATTCGTGTCGACCTCAAATTCAGTGATATATCCTTCCAAGATGCTATCAAGCAAAACTTCGACAGCTCGCGATGCGTTATTATCGACTTCCTGCAGCTCCTGGATCAAGTCCAGGGTCCAAGTCGTCGGTTCACCACCTTGGAAATTTCTCTTCTGGAAAGTCATCTTTGACAACCACTCATACAGAACAACTGGGAATTTGGAGAAGAACCACTCGTGCGGACCGTCGTGAATATATCTTCCCAACCAGTGATCTACCGTTAGTCACGTGTTCTGACTTTCCTTTTCAGCAAATTCCCGCAGTGTCTGATCAAACCAGCTCTGTATCTCCGGCTTCATCGGGTGCCACAACATGGCCTCCTGTTACTCTGCACACGGTCCCGGAAACAGAACCATTTGTTGACCAAGTCACGACCTCACAGTTGACAGGGGTCCACCAACTATTGACACACCGCAATCTCCCTGGGCACCAACCCGGGCAGGTTTGAGCCCACCTAGCAACACCCGCAGAGCGGATGAGGTCTCACCTGAGGCGTCCAGGAAGAGCAGACAGAACCATGTTTCCGCCAAGGGAGGAGGAATGTTGCGGCAGTATGATACCAATAGCAATTCTAAGTATTCATCAGGAAGTTCTAGCATATCACTTTAATCGCAGCATTTAACATTACCATAGATAGAGATCGTACATTACTTTAATCGCAGCATTTCCACATTACAGTAGACAGATAACTATAACACATTATTGCAGCATTACATCATAGAAACAGATAAATGCATTAAGAACAGGCAATAACATAGGCATCGAACAACATTACACGTAGATTGCACCAAATCATCATCCTTATATTACTGTGGCAAACCAAAAGTAGTACATAAATCTCTGCATAACACCCGCATTATCTCTGTCAATCTCCACACATATTTCTTCCTCTTATCTCTTATCTATCTATCGACTCTCTCCTCTAACACTTACAATTCTCATCTATTTATAACTTCCGCCAATTACAATACTTGTCCACTTACCTAACCAACACTTGTGGACAATCAACTAACTGACTTGGTCTAATGACCCAAAAACCCGTGTACCACGGTACAATGACTTGATATTACAAAATACATGACCCAAAACCCGCCAACTGTGGTATACTTGACTCAATATTACAAAATACATGGTCCAAGTGACCCAAAACCCGCCAAGTGCGGTATCCTTTGGCACAAGATACTCCTTTTGCGCCTTCATCCAACGTTTCGCGGCATCGGCACTACCGCGACACATCCTCATCAAACCGCCTGCCAACAATTAAATTCTTCTGACAACATAAGATTTTAGGTGGAGGATTTACACACTTGACCATTTAGTCATTCTCTATAAAGGTATATGGCCAAGAAGATAATGGCTTGGAAAAAAATCCAATCAACCTCTTTTCCACCATTCCGGAAAATACTCACAGTTGGAAAATATGGCTAAGTACTGAAAATATGGCTCAAGTGGCTATGGGAAAATGACCGCCATTTTCTCACAGAGAGAGAGAAAATTATTCTGAGGACACCATCCTATAGGTGGATGACTAATTCACCTAAATATAGTATCAGTCTTGGAAAAAATTCTCTGGTAAAGAATATATTGGCTTGCCAAAACATCCACTTAGCCTTTTTTGCACTTAAAATTGGCCTAAATGGCCCTAGGAAAATGCCCACCAGTTCTCACCAGTGAGGGATTAATTTTTTCTGACAATATAAGCTTTCAGGTGGAGGATTTACACACTTGACCATTGACTCATTCTCGATAAAAGGCATGTGGCCAAGAAGATAATGACCTGCCAAAAAAACCAATCAACCTTTTTTGCACCCTCCCATATTGTGCCCCCCATTGGACAAAATGGCTAAGTACTAAAAATATGGCTCAAGTGGCTTTGGGAAAATGACCGCCATTTCCTCATAGAGAGAGAGAAAATTATTCTGAGGGTACCATCCTGTAGGTGGATGACTAATGAACTCGAATATAATCTCAGTTTTCAAAAAAAGTCTTTGGTCAAGAATATATTGGCCTGCCAAAACATCCACTTAGCCTTTTTTCCACTTAAAACTGGCCTAAATGGCCCTAGGAAAATGCCCACCAGTTCTCACCAGTGAGGGATTAAATTTTTCTCACAACATAATATTTTAGGTGAATTATTTACACACTTAAGCATTTACTCATTCTCGATAAAAGGTCTATGGCCAAGAAGATAATGTGCTTCCTAAACAGCCAATCAACCTCTTTTGCACCCTTCCAGAAAATGCTCACCATTGGAAAAAATGGCTAAGTACTGAAAATATGGCTCAAGTGGCTATGGGAAAATGACCGCCATTTTCTCACAGAGAGAGAAAATTATTCTGAGGTCACCATCCTGTAGGTGGATGCCTAATGCACCTGAATATAGTGTCAGTATTGGAAAAAAGTCTCTGGTCAAGAATATATTGGCATGCCAAAACATCCACTCAGCCTTTTGGACACTTAAAACTATTCTAAATGGCCCTACGAAAAATGCCCACCAGTTCTCACCAGTGAGGGATTAAATTTTTCTAACAACATAAGCTTTCAGGTGGAGGATTTACACACTTGACCATTGACTCATTCTCGCTAAAAATTATGTGTCAAAGAATATAATGGCCTTCCAAAACAACCAATCAACCTTTTTTGCACCCTCCCATATTATGCCCCCCTTTGGAAAAAATGGTTAAGTACTGGAAATATGGCTCAAGTGGCTTTCGGAAAATGACCGCCATTTCCTCACAGAGAGAGAGATAATTATTCTGAGGGAACCATCCTGTAGGTGGATGACCAATTCACTTGAATATAGTCTTATTCTTGGAAAATAGGCTCTTGTAAATAATATATTGGCCTGCGAAAACGTCCACTCAGATAGTTTTGCACCTAAAACTGGCCTAAATGACCTCAAGAATATGCCCACAATTTCTCACCTTTGAGGGATAAAAAAATTTAGATAGCATAATCTTTCAGGTGGATGATTTATGCACTTGACCATTGACTCATTCATGATAAAAATTCAATGTCCAAGAAGATAATGGCCTTCCAAAACAACCAATCAACCTAATTTGCACCATGCCAGAAAATGCTCCCCTTTGGCAAAAATGGCCAAGTACAACCAATTTATAAAATTCTAATGTACAACCCATTTATGAAAAGTGAAAGCTTGTGTTTATGCACTTTTTATGTCAAAGTACAACCAATTTATAATATTCCCTCCGATGACAAGGCCTGAAAATATCTTAAAACGCAGATGTCAGCATAGGGAAAAGTGCATGCCCAAGTCATGAATTATGACCTGGAAATACACTCAAGGCCCACGTTTTGTTGCTGAAATACTCTTTGCGGGCATAATCCAGGCATAATTTGTGAGCTTGAAATACAGTGTACGTGCATAACCTCTACTTTGAACCTAGACAACCATGGCCGAACTTGAAACAGGGGCATCCTCTACCACTAGCGCAGTTGAAATGGGGGCATTCTCCTCTGCAACCACACTTGAAACACAGGTGTCCATAGATGATAGGCTAACAATAAAAAAATTCCAGGAGTATTCTGATGCATGGAGAGATGCAAAGATTTGGCCACCAGGTATGGAAACTATCTTGAGGAAAGCAGAAGTTTTCGACTTTTTGTTCGGAATGTTCAATTATGTTGATGAGGATATAGATGAGGCAATTTTGAAATATGATGTTGGGAATATGGAACTCATAATTTTTGCGAAGCGGGTAAACCTTGACCTTGATTTGGTTTCCCAAGCTACTACTATTCCATGCAGAGGGGGAGTGATTTTAAGCTCTTGGAAAACCCCTAGATAGGAGAAGAGCAGATGGCCAATAAAATTCGTGGGCAAGAAATATATGTTCCGAGGAATGGTTTAAGAATGCAAGATGTCCCTCCCAGAATATACAAAATATTGATTTAGATTGTCTTAAGGACGATTCGGAATCATCATAGGCAGGACATTACGGGTGAATGTATGTAGGTAGTGATACATTGGGTGGAGGATATACCTGTATGTTGGTTGTGGAGCCAGATATTCTAGTCTCATAGATGATATTGTATCAGCTGTGTTTGTACCCCAGTTTTATATGATATGTAGGTGGACTGTATAGTCACCCCAGCGGGGGGGCATCGCCCCCCCACGGGGTTCCAGGGGGGACCATCCCCCCTAGCTGGGGGATCCGGGGGCAGCGCCCCCGAAGAAATTTTTGGGGCTGTTTTCGCCAGCTATTTTGCGGGCCCATGGTTTTGGGTATCCCGTGGTATTTTCCAATTGTATTTCCCTTATAAAATAAAGACATTGTAATACGGCTAGGGATGATGATGTATTAGGTTTTATGCATTTTAAAGATCTCTGAGATCATGAGAGAGACTGTGAAACAAAGAAGAGGAAGTGCAGCGGTTGTGCTGCAGGTTGTATCCCTTCACCTTGCTGGACGGTAATAATAATAAGGACTGGCAAATTCAGTGTGGACGTAGCCCAAGTTGGGTGAACCACGATATATCTGTGTCTCTCTTGTAATGTGTATGTGTGATTATATTTGCATTTCTGTTTATTGTTATTGCTCTGCGATCCTGTTTTTCTAACAGTGTAGATATTCCTTACCTATTGGCTAAGAAAATCCACTCTGCCCTGCAAGAGAGCCAATTAAGGAATGTTAAATTTAGTTTCCCGGGCACGCTTCAAAAAATTATTGATTTATGTCGACCCCATGCTACTGAAGCAGATATTGGTGATATCAACCAACATGAAAATATATCTTTGCCAAAACCACTTGTTCATAAAACATACTTTAGGAAATATAATAGCAGGGAACATAATGAGTAATTTCCAGTGTAGTCTACTCAGCAGAATGAGGAATTAGTACAATATACTGAGCACCATGGGGAATTACCAATACAACCTCCTGAACAGAACGAGGAATTTCTAGTACAAACTCTTGAGCACCATGACGAATTACGAGTACAGTCTCCTGATTTTGTCACAATTGATGTAGTTTGTACTGCCACAACTTTGAAAGAGACATGGACATGTAGATAGAGGTCATTGGAAGTAGGTGACATGAAACAGAATGGAACAAACTACTGCTTACTTTTCCATTCCTCAAGAGGTTCTTGATAGAATTCCTCCTAAACAGTTGGAAATTGAGTATGATTGTTCTTTGAAATCTGATTTAAGGGCTTCCAGTGTGCATTTAGACATTCCATCATATAAGTTTGATAGTGGATATATGTTCACCCTATATGATAAAATGGAGCATTTAAAGGAACAAGCTTCCTATATATGGAATTGCGTGGAAGAGGGTGTGAGAAAAGATAATAATATTATAGAATGCCTCAAACAGATAGCAGTGTTTCAAAAGATAGTTGTGGATAATCAATTCAAAGCGAACATAATTATAAAAGGGAAAGAATAAATGGTTGAACTATTATCCAAAGAAGTAGACACAATCACAGATCAAGCTGCAATTGAAATGGAATCAGTGAGGGTTTTGTATAAAGAGGCTTTGGAAAAATCTAATGTTGAAGTGAGTGAACTTAAAGAAGAGTTGAAAAAAAGACCACCTATTTTCAATGTACCACCGATAAGGACAGAAATGGGTCCTTTACAAGTATTGGAGAAGAAAATTAAAGAAAATGAATACTTAATACAATAATATCAGTTGAAGATGAAAGAGAGGGAGGGAGGCCATGAATAAGAAGTTGGAAAATTGGAATCGTTAATTTCTAGTTTGAGAAAAACCATTTCTAAGCAAGCTGATAAGTTGAGAGGAAAAAGGTTTGAAAGGATCTCTGAATCTATGGAACTTAAAATCCAAAGGAGAGGAAATGAAATTTACAGTGAAGAAGATGGTGAGGGTGAAGGTAAGGGTACCAAAGGAGATGAGGGTAAAAGTAGGAGGAAAAAAACACATACAAGTACAATGTCCTTAGAAGAGCGAGAGAAATCCTTAGCAAATATAGAGAAGATGCTACAAGAATGCTTCTCAACGAGCATTGGACTAGGTGATGTGTTTTGTTCATCACCATTATATAAAGAAATGAAAGAGAATATAGCTGGAAAAGATGCAAAAATAAGAGAGTTGGAATCAAAACTCTTCGATGGGTGAAAAGTTCAGCATTTGGGATGTGATATGGAAATTAAAAAAATTAAATCCACAATTGCTGATTTGTAGAAGGAATTACAAGGTCCAACTGTCGCGATGATGGCAATTCCTGTCATTCCCAACAAGACAGAGTCGAGGGAAAAAGAGCACGAGAAAGAAATAAAGAATCTGAAATGTGAATTGACTGAAGTTAAAGATCAGTTGAAAAATACAAGACAACAATTGGAGGTCAAGCAAAAATAGGAATCAACGAAGTACAAGAAAAATGTGGAAATGTTGAACAAACTGATGGAGGAAAAAAATGTTTTTCTTGTAAATTTTAAAAAAGTTACACAGAAAGTTAAAGAGCTTGAAAACAAATTGCAAAACGTGCCTTGTACAGCTCCAGAACAATTACAATCTTCTACCAAAGGAAAGAGAGACCATCCAGATTTGTCTTCTGCTCAAGAGGAGGGATTGCAGCCATCTCATAAACATGCTAGACATGTATAAATCAATGTATATATATGTATTTATCGGAAGATAAAAGAAAACCCATCTTTTTATGATGGTGTTTTGTATTTATCGATAGACAATGAAAAATGCATTTTTGTGTGATGGAGTCTTGCATTTATCGATAGATAATGAAAAATGAATTTGTGTATGATGGAGTTTTGTATTTATTGACAGATAATGAAAAAATCTTTTTAGTTGTCTTACTTTTTATGTCCAGGAGTTAGTGGTTCTATAGTCAGTGCTTATGAAGTATGGTATTCATCTTTATTCAGTCCTCATTCGTATGGTATCCATGTTTATGAAGTCCTCATTTTTTTATTGAGATCTTCTTTATGTCCAGGAGTTGGTGGTTCTACAGTCAATGCTTTGGTTTATACTTTATTGTGATGTAAGGCATGATTCTCAAAAATTTCATAGTGAAATGTTTGCACCTATGACCACTTTGTTTCGTGGAGCTAAGTGCTTCCTCGCCTTCTTTGATGGATTTTATATGCACAGGTCCATAGAATTTGTCCCACTATTTTCCATAGATGAATCTACAGATGATTCCCAACATATTTAAGTGGATCTCTTGTTTTGACATTATAAAGTTTGTCTTTTTCTACAACTCTCATAGATGCCACCGTCACCAAGTTGTGGAACTGTTAGCCCCCCATTTTGCATGGGTATCCGCTTATGATTTGCATCACAAATTCAGTGGGGGTGACATGATCATGGAACCTTGATGTACACATGGATTTTTTCTTGGTTACTTGCTTTGTCACAGAGAGCACATACTTGTATGATTGGGAATGATGATGAGCATGCTCTAGGGAATTCTGAGGACTTTTTAGGACTAATGATTTAAGGGCATAAAAGAGACAGTAAGTAGCATTTTCTCAAATCTGGGCACATTCTGGGTTTTAAAATCAATTCTCAGACCTGTTCCTAACCTCCTAATAGCATTGAGAGGCATTCCTGGGTTAATTATGGGAAATCTGTGCACGATTCAAACCTTAAAGAAACAGTAAACCTCATCGTTTATAAATCTGGGCATGTTCTCGACATAACAACTTGTTATTATGGAATTTTCTCTTTGATTTTGGATTCTAAAAGCACCCAGCAGTCATGGAATCCCCAATATCGTTCAACCTATGCATGTTTTAGCCTTCTAAAAGCCTAATGATAGAATGAATTCAAAACTATATCCAACAATAATAGGTCTCTTAATACATTAAGACCATATGAATGCCATTTCATTACGAATGTTATGTTCTTCACCACTTTGCATACAATGTTCTTTATGATCATTTTGTACTTTTCAACAAAACAGGTCTCTTAATACATTAAGGCCATATATATCACAAAAATATCAACAAAATAGGTCTCTTAATACATTAAGACCATATGAATTCCATTTCATTATGAATGTTATGTTCTTCACCACTTTGCATACAATGTTGCTTTATGATCATTTTGGAGTTTTCAACAAAACAAGTCTCTTAATACATTAAGGCCATAAATATCACCAAAATATCAACAAAATAGGTATCTTAATACATTAAGACCATATGAATGCCATTTCATTACGAATGTTATGTTCTTCACCACTTTGCATACAATGTTGCTTTATGATCATTTTGGACTTTTCTCTTTTTTGGTTGTCTCATACTTGGTTTCTCAAGACCAGTTTTAATATGATTGTTAGATTCCATCACCTGGATGCTAAGAGTTGTCCCTTGAATTTCTTGTTCATCATCACTTTGCGCTGCCCCATTTATTGAGGATGAAAGACACCTTCTATTGTGAATCATAGATTCCATCAATGACATGTCAACAATAGTTGCTCAATTCAATTCTTGTATTTTACTGGTCTACAATGCCTCTTTTGTCGATGATGAAAGACCCAAAGTTTTATTGTTATTGTCATCAGCCATCATTAGGGTATTAGAACCAAGTTCCCCTTGAATTTGTTGTGTTTGATCACATCGAACTGGCTCATTTCCTGCGATCAACGAGGTGGACAAAGTCACAGTTCAAGCAAAAGTTGTAAATTTAACCAAAAATAAACTAGATTGATAAAGACATGTTGATATGTAATGAATTGAACTAATATAATACTCACTATTGGAGGGAAAGACAAGTTGTTTTTTTTTGTTTTAACACTATTTTTTGCCTTGTGCTTTCCAAAGCGACGTGATTCATGATAAGCCTCTTCTCCATATTTGCTGATTGGTTTTGATATCGGAAGATAGTTATTGAACTGGGAGGACATATTAATAATTAAACATACACCACGGGGGCTTCACTAGAAGGCAATATAATATCACGTTCATTCATATTGCGGTATTAAATATTCATGAAAACCTAAAAATTATATTGCTTATATATTAAGGGGCAAAGGGTTTTTTTATTTAATGTAACAGTACAAAAATACTTTGGGGTCTTTTTTATATGGGCGGGCTGACAAATATCCGGCAAATGGAGATGGCGGGATCATGGCCGGATGAGAAATCGGGTTGAGGCAAGGCTCGGGCTTACCAGTGCGCTGGGAAATCGCGTCTTGAGGCATGCTTGAGGCCAGGGATTTCATGGTGAAGTGGGTTTCCAGTCGATCATAGTCGAGAGACAGTGGTCATTGAAAACCAATTGTTACCAATAACACTCAGCCAATTGTTACCAATAGCCTTGGGAGGCTCTAAGCCTCCAGGGCCTGTTATAGGCTCTCGATAGGACTTGGGGGCTTGAATACCCAACCATTCATGCCTATTACAGGCCTTGGGAGGTTTAGTCTTCCTCCTAGAACTTGTTACAGGACCTGGGAGCTTGGAAACCTATCCCACAACAAGCTTAGTCAGCGATTGGGAAACTGCAACATGCAATCTAAATGTTGTACTATGTGCATTGGCTCTAGTGACATACAAGAAGTGATCTCCTATCTCTTCATTAGACCATTAGATCTTGCAAATAATAATGATATGTTGTTGAGTAATTTCATTGTGGGTGAAGTAATGTGCATCCACAATATACATCGAAAGAAGCAAGGTGCATTGTAGAATGCATGTGGGGTCATAAGAGGGGTATCATATCAATATACTAGGTAGAAATATAAAGGGGTATAAAAAATGTTAATGAAAAATTGATACATACAATATCTAGTGAAAATAGGGGTTTTTAAAAATTGGGAATGCATATTGGGAGGGTTAAAAAAAAATGATTTTGGAAGGTATTTTCCAATATTTAGTGAAATTAGGGGTATTGTTTCATATGCCACGAACGAACGTGCTATGATAGTGGTTTATTAAGTGAAGCTCCCATGACATACACATTATGACTCCTCAAACTATAAACTGAAAATTGAACGAGATAACATATAAAATTAGGACAAACTTATTGTTGGTGGTGCAATCAATGATTTCTTAGACCGTTTTTCCCATGATTTAAATAGTTGTTCCACTTGTTGAAAAGTGACATCAGGGAAACATGATGCCAATTGTGTTGCAGTTTCCTCATTCAATTGATTCCTTCACTTATCATATTCAACACAAATTTGACTTCTAATATTTGAAGGCAAGAATCTTCTTTGTCTAAACTTTTGGAAAGTACCTTCTGATCTCATAACAAGCTTGAAAAATTGTGCTCTCATCTCATTTGCACGACACATTCTATAAATTGTTCAAATGTGATTCTATTGTCCTTATGGACTCCTCTTCCTCCTTGGTTTCTATTCAAAATTTTCATTTCTCTATGCTTATGCTCCATTACTTCATTCCTCAAACGTCCCAATGTATAAGGACGAATATAATGTGTGATCTCAAGAGCATGGGCCCCTTGGACATGCATATAAGGAACCATCTCATATCCTAAACAACAAGAACAAAACCACAACAACTCACTTGCAAGGAAGCCAATCCTACAATGACAGTGGATCAAATTGTTGTCATGAATGAAATGACACCAACATTCAATCTAGATAATATGATTAAACCAACGTACCTTTTCTCATATGCATATACATCATCCCCCCTACACCCTTGCAGTTGCAACATGTGGAATTCTTTATAACACTTCCACATCCTCACCAAATTTTTATTCTTCTCTTCATCTAGTAGGCCTTCAATAACCTAGAAACAATACATAAGTTTCAATGCATATGAATAAATACTAAGTTTTATTTTCAAAGTAAATAATGTTGAGAGCCATTCAACAATAGTCAAAACATAATAACAGCATCATTTATTGTTAGTCAAGGCCCACATAAAAAATAATTGATATGTTAACATTATTATTAAACCTTTAAAATTCCCTCATGTCGAATGAGGATCTTGTCTGATGTTGATCCATCTGATTTCCCATAGTTAAGATCATTATATTGTTGGATTTTATGATGGTATGGTTCTCCTGGCTTACATGGAATACCAATTTTCTCCATCTCCTCCCAAATTTGAACAAATTTTGTTTTCTCCACGTCTCTAGTTGGATGTACCTTGTCATAATCTTGTGCAATTCTTTGAATTTAATGAAACATCTTCAAAGTTGTTCTGATCCCAGCATGGTGAGAACAATATACAATCTTGGAGATTGAGCCAAGAGTCAACTGTAATTGGCACCAATAGTTTTTTAGGGTAGGAATTATTGAAATACTAAGAAGCTTAATTTCTAGTTAAGATCCAATCATGAAAGTGTGTACCTTTTCATCATTTCTTCTATCAATGGGATAGTTCTTCGCAATAGTCATATTTCTACCAGATAAGGTTGGTTGAATGCTTATAATATGCACATCTAACTTTTCTTCCCATCCTTTGCTTGGTTCCAAAGCGGGATTCAACTCCTATAGTAAAGTTCAAGGACATAGTTAGATTAGGAATGTTTTGGCAAGATATAAACATTAATTTCAAAACTTGTAATAAATTTGCATAGATTACAAGGATCAATTCTGTTGACATTGCATAACATTCATAAACACTACAGATAGTATCTCCTTCTCCAATGTTGATTTCATCTGTAACCATGTGTATTGCTTTTTTATTGCATGTGCACCAAGGACAAAAATTATTTCCCACTGTAGAAACACTATTATTGCATACTAAACTACATATGCCCACTAGATCATGACACTCAAACAAATTCATTTTCACAACCCTTCCATCTACCATAGTGATTCCATATTCTGAAAGCTTATTTATTTGTTTCATTAAGTTCTCCTCGTTTTTAGGATCAAAAACATGTGCTAAAACTTGTCTATATTATTATTTTCCATCCCATTTTCCAAGGCTTACGCAAGGCATCAAGCCATTGTCTTCTAGTAACTCGAATAATATCTCACACACCTTCCCACCTCAATCATAATGTATGCGAGAATCAATACCAATTTTGAAAGAAACTTCATTGACTAAAGTTCCAAACCTCTTTCCAAACTATTCAACGATAAAGGAAGCATATGAATTTACTTGCTTAACCCTAACTCCATATGTGAAACCATCAGTTCTCTCCCAACCCATATTAATATCCTCAGCTTCTTTGCTCCACTTTTTCATTTCCCTACAAACTGATGTTGGATTAACCCCCTTTAGTACACCATGAGCATCAATTCTCTTAAGACATTGCAAAGCCTTATGAGTCATGCTTGATTCAATAAATAATGAAGCCATGTTCCTCGGCATAAAATACTTACGAATATCTACCATAACAATTGATCGAATTTTATCAAGGAATCCATCTAGATGTTCAAGAACATCCTCAATTTTAGACTCTTCATTATAGTTTTTTCTCATGAAGTACCTGATTCCAGCAATAATGTCATTCTCATCCACATCTTCAAGTGATTTTTCAGAAAACCATCTCCCAATTTCTTTAAATTTCGTCTTCCCCTCATTTAGTTTGTGGTTATACCATCCCGACCGCTTCTTAAGATGCAATAAGGATGTCCTTAAGCAATTTCCTAGTGACATTCTCTTAGCATGCATAGTTTCATTTGCTGAAAACCCTTCTGGCATTTCTGCTACAGCTTGACCAATTGTAGAATTTTGATTTTCTGTAGTTGCATTTCTATCCATTTGTTCATGAAATGAAATTATTTCAGTGGTTTCATGTCTTCCAGTTGCATCCAAGTTCATAAGAGGTTCATTTTCCAATTGCTTCCCAGTTGGGATCTACACTTTGATTTCCTTCATCAATAAATGAAGTAAAAGGCTCACTAGGTTGTTGAGCAACACAACCTGCACTTTGCTTAGAGTGATTTGTAACAACAGTAGCTTCAATCATTGATCTTTGAGGGAAAAATAGGGCCTCATTCTGCAAAAATGGGTTCATTCTTTGGTAAAAAAAATTATTTTCCAACTCAACTTTCAATGCAATGGAAGCATGTAATGGGACCCTCACATTCTCTAGAACGGAGTTCATTCTTTCATAAATATTTCCACTTTTTTCATTAACATTACCTTCAAGTGCAATTGGAGACAAAGGTTGCCTCTGTTGTCCAGCAACATTGTTGTTTGTAATCGGTTGCTTACATTGAGGACATTGAGTTTGAAGAATGGATGGATGATTGCATGCTTTTTGAGGGAAAATTGTGGACTCGTTTTGTGGTATGGAGTTCTAATCTTCAAATCCTTGACATTCTCCACGAGCAATGCATTGCATTGTCTTTTTACCTCTACTACGAGTGAATTGAAGGACAATGTCACGTGGTTCCAAAGTTGGAAGTTTTGAGTAATCTAGACCCTTACGTCGACCTCTTTCTCGAGGAATATTTTGTTGAGATGGCTCATTTGAATGATCCATTGATGAGATACTCTGCAAAATAAAAAAAAAACAATCAATATTGGCATTAGATTTCAGACATAATTTCTCTAATTAAAAAATGAAATACATCTTAAATGTAATTTTACACTCAAATTTTAATTGTAATTTAACACTCAAATTTTACTTGTAATTTTACACTCTAAATAACGTAATGTTGTGCAATAAAAATTCAAATTTATGCCATTTTGCACCTTGCCAGAAAATCAGTTCACTCTACCATTGACTACTTTTTGAAACAAAGTCTCTGGTCAAGGAGATATTTTACTTCCAAAACAACCATTCAGCCTGTTTTGCAACCTCCTAGAATTGGTTAAGTATTGAAAAAAAGGGCTTTAGTAGGCTTGGGAAAATGCCCACCATTTCTCACCTATGAGGGATAATTTTTTTAGGAAAGCATCAGATTGTAGGTGGATGACTTATGAACATGACCACTAACTCATTTTTGAAAAAGGGTCTCTGTTAAAGAAAATATTGACCTATCAAAACAACCACTCAGCCCGTTTTGCATCTAAAACTGGCCTAAATGGCCTTGGGAAAATGCCTTCCATTTCTCACTTTTCATTGATAAATTTTTTTTGAGAGAATAAGTTGGTAGGTGGATGATTTATTCCCTTGAAAATTGACTTATTTTTTAAACAAAGTCTTTAGTAAAGGAGATATTTTCCTTCCAAAACAACCATTCATCTTGTTTTGCACCCTACAAGAACCATGCTCGCCATTGGCAAAATTGTTAAGTATTGAAAAAGAGGGATTAAGTAGCATTAGGAAAATGACCAACATTTCTCATCTGTGAAGGTAATTTTTTTTTGGAAAGCATAAGCTTTCAGGTGGATGATTTATGCATTTTAAAGCTGGCTCAATTTTGAAAAAAGTTCTATGCCATCAATAAAATATTGGCCTTCCAAAAAAACCACTCAACCTGTTTTGCACCTAAAACTGGCCTAAATGGCCTTAAAAAATGCCCACCATTTCTCATATTTGAGGGATAAAATTTTTCTGAGATAATAAGTTTGTAGGTGGATGACTTATTCACTTGCAAATTGACTCCTTTGTGAAACAAAGACTATGGTGAAGCATATATGTTCCTTCCAAAACAACCATTCATATTGTTTTGCACCCTCCCAGAAAATTGCTCGCCATTGGAAAAATTGGTTAAGTAATGACACAAAGGGCTTAAGAAGCCTTGGGAAAATGCCCACCATTTCTCATATGTGACGGATAATTTTTTTAGGAAAGAGTAGTTTTTCAGGTGGCTGACTTATGAACATGCTCAGTGATTCAGTTTTGAAAAAAGTTCTATGGTCAATAAAATATTGGCCTTCCAAAACAACCACTCAGCCTATTTTGCACCTAAAACTGGCCTAAATGGCCTTAGGAAAATGCCCGCCATTTCTCATATTTGAGGGATAAAAAATTTCTGAGAGAATAAGTTTGTAGGTGTATGATTTATTCACTTGCAAATTGAATCCTTTGTGAAACAAAGAATCTGGTCAAGGAGATATGTTCCTGCCAAAACAACCATTCATATTTTTTTGCACCCTCCTAGAAAATTGCTTGCCATTGGAAAAGCTGGTTAAGTAATAACACAAAGGGCTTAAGAAGTTTTGGGAAAATTCCCACCATTTCTCATCTGTGAGGGATAATTTTTTTAGGAAAGAGTAGGCTTTCAGGTGGATGACTTATGAACATTAGTAGTGATTCAGTTTTGAAAAAAGGTCTCCGGTTAAGAAAATATTGGGATGCCAAAACAAACACATAGCCAGTTTTGCACCTAAAACTGGCCTAAATGGCCTTAGGAAAATGCCTACCATTTCTCACCTTTGAGGGATAAATGTTTCATGAGAGCATAAAATTGTAAGTGGATGATTTACTCACTTTACAATTGACTGATTTTTGGAAACAAAGTCTCTGGTTAAGGAGAGATTTTCCTGCAAAAACAACCATTCATCTTGGTTTGCACCTTCAAAGAAAAATGCTCACCATTGGAAAAATTGGTTAAGTATTGAAAAAAATGGATTAAGTAGAATTGTGAAAATGCCCACCATTTCTCATCTGTAAGGGAAATGTTTTTTAGGAAATCATCAGCTTGCAGGTGGATGATTTATGCACTTGACCACTGGATCAATTTTGAAAGAAATTCTATGGTCAAGAAAATATTGGCTTGCCAAAGCAGCCAATTAGCCTGTTTTGCACCTAAAACTGGCCTAAATGGCCTTAGTAAAATGCCCGCCATTTTTCCCCTTTGGGGGATAAATTTTTTATGAGAGCATAAGTTTGTAGGTGGATGATTTATTAACTTTACCATTGGCTAGTTTTTGAAACAAATTCTCAAGTAAAGGAGATATTTTCCTGCCAAAACGACCATTCATCTTGTTTTGCACCCTCAAATAAAAATGCTCGCTCTTGGAAAAATTGGTTAAGTATTGAAAAAAATGGCTTGAGTAGCATTGGGAAAATTCCCACCATTTCTCATCTATAAAGGAAATATTTTTTAGGAAAGCATCAGCTTGGAGGTGGATGATTTATGCACTTTACCATTGAATCAGTTTTCAAACAAAGTCTATGGACAATAAAATATTGGCCTTCCAAAAAATCCACTCATCCTGTTTTGCACCTAAAATTGGCCTAAAGGGCCTTAGGAAAATGCTCACCATTTTTCACCTTTGAGGGATAATTTTTTTATGAGAGCATAAGTTTGTAGGTGGATGATTTATTAACTTTACAATTGGCTGAGTTTTGAAATAAAGTCTATGGTAAAGGAGATATTTTCCTGCCAAAACGGTCATTCATCATGTTTTGCACCCTCAAAGAAAAATGCTTTCCATTGGAAAAATTGGTTAAGTATTGAAAAAAAGGGCATAAGTAGCATTGGGAAAATGCCCACCATTTCTCATCTGTGAGGGAAATGCTTTTTAGGAAAGCATCAGCTTGTAGGTGGATGATTTATGCAGTTTACCACTAGATCAGTTTTGAAAAAAATTCTCTGGTCAATCAAATATTGGCTTGCCAAAGAAGCCACTCAACCTGTTTTGCACCTAAAATGGGCCTAAATGGCCTTAGGAAAATGCCCGCCATTTTTCACCTTTGAGGGATAAATTTTTTATGAGAGCATAAGTTTGCAGGTGGATGATTTATTAACTTTACCATATTTTTGAAACAAAGTCTTTGTTCAGGGAGATATTTTCCTACCAAAACGACCATTCATCTTGTTTTGCACCCTCAAAGAAAAATGCTCGCCATTGAAAAAATTGGTTAAGTATTGAAAACAATGGCTTGAGTAGAATTGGGAAAATGCCCACCATTTATCATTTGTGAGGGAAATGTTGTTTAGGAAAGCATCAACTTTTAGGTGGATGATTTATGTAGTTGACCATTGGATCAGTTTTGAAAACAAGTCTATGGTCAAGAAAATATTGGCCTGCCAAAACAGCCACCGGCCTATTTTGCACCTAAAATTGGCCTAAATGGCCTTAGGAAAATGCCCACCATTTTTCACCTTCGAGGGATAAACTTTTTATGAGAGAATAATTTTGTAGGTGGATGATTTATTCACTTTACCATTGGCTGAGTTTTGAAACAAAGTATTTGGTAAATGATATATTTTCCTGCCAAAACGGCCATTCATCTTGTTTTGCACCCTCAAAGAAAAATGCTCGCCATTGGAAAAATTGGTTAAGTATTCAAAAAATAGGGCTTAAGTAGCATTGGGAAAATTCCCACCATTTCTCATCTGTAAGGGAAAGTTTTTTTAGGAAAGCATAAGCTTGTAGGTGGATGATTTATGCACTTGAACACTGGATCAGGTTTGAAACAAAGTCTATTTTAAATAAAATATTGGCCTTCCAAAATAGCCACTCAGCCTGTTTTGCACCTAAAATTGGACAAAATGGAGTGAGAAAATGCCCGCCATTTCTCATATTTCAGGGATAAAAAATTTCTGAGAGCATAAGTTTGTTGGTGGATGATTTATTCAATTTAAAATTGACTCATTTTGTAAAAAACGACTTTGGTCATGGAGATATTTTCCTTCCAAAATAGCCATTCAACATTTTTTGCACCCTCCTAGAAAAATGCTCGCCATTGGAAAAATTGGTTAAGTATTGAAAAAAGGGGCTTAAGTAGCCTTGGGTAAATGCCCACCATTTCTCGCTTGTGAGGGATAATTTTTTTGGGAAAGCATCAGCTTTCAGGTGGATGATTTATACACTTGACCATTGGATCAGGTTTTAAAAAAAGTCTATGGTCAAGAATATATTGGCGTGCTAATACAGACACTCAGCCTGTTTTGCACCTAAAACTGGCCTAAATGGCCTTAGGAAAATGACCGCCATTTCTCACAAATGCTAGATAAAACATTTATGAGAGAATAAATTTGTAGGTGAAGTGTTTATTCGATTGACCATTGATTCATTTTTGGAAAAAAGCCTCTGGTCATGGAGATATTTTCGTGCCAAAACAACCATTCTTCTTGTTTTGCACCCTCCCTGAAAAATGCTCGCCATTGGGAAAATTGGTGAAGTGTTGAAAAAAGGGCTTAAGTAGCCTTGGGTAAGTGCCCATCATTTCTCACTTGTGAGGGATAATTTTTTTAGGAAAGTATCATATTGCAGGTGGCTGATTTATGAACTTGACCATTGGCTCAGGTTTTAAAACAAGTCTATGGTGAAGAAAATATTGGCCTTCCAAAAAAACCACTCAGCCTGTTTTGCATCTAAAACTGGCCTAAATGGCCTTAGGAAAAAAATGCCCACCATTTCTCATATTGGAGGGATAAAAAATTTGCGGGAGCATATGTTTGTAGGTGGATGATTTATTCACTTGACCATTGACTCCTTTTGGAAAAAGAGTCTTTGGTAATGGAGATATTTTCCTGCCAAAACATAAATTTGGCCTGTTTTGCACCTTCCCGGAAAAATGCTTGCCAATGTTGAAAAAAAGGGCTTAAGTAGACTTGGGATAAAAAAAATTCTCCTCCGAGGGATAAAGAATTTCTGAAAGAATCAGCTTGCAGGTGGATGATTTATGCACTTGACCATTGTCATTGCATTTCATAAAAACATCATTTCCAGAAATTTAGAGAGTCAACCAATCATTTTATATAATCACTGTTACATTCAGAATTCAGATGAATTTTCTAGCCTGCACGGCATACCTTCAACACAATGAAATTTTCAAAAGAAGTTTTTGCTTCGATGAATTTTCAGGAATTGTCTTTGTTGTGAGTCGTCTTGATGGCCAAAGGTAAGGATGGATACATTGGCATGTTTTCGTTCTTTCATCACCATGCCAAATATCACTGCCAAAAAAAAGATTTTTGAAAAAACTTCTCAGTATTATTTCTTCCATGAATTTTTTTTTAAGTTGCCCACCAGATCAGTGATTCAAACACTTTGATTTTCGAAAATCATTATTGGTTTTTAATTTCTTCCCTGAATTATTTTTTCGTTGCACCCCAAATGGGTCATCAGGTATGAATGTTCAACCGATTTCAATTTAGGATAAGTTTCTCAATTTATTACCAGTTAGATCATGCTCAGGAATGGATGCTCCACCACTCCTATCACATAATTGCACCACCATTTTCTTAAATACTTAGAAATTAAAAACTATTTTACTTACAGGTTTCACTCATGGAATACGTTGGTTATTGAATGCGATTTAGAGTTTCAAGACTCTTACACCCACCTTCGCAGCTGCCTAACTCATATTGAACCTGCGTTAACCCTTATTTTTTCCAGAAAATGTCCTGATTTGTCAGGAAATGGTCTCCATTAAAAATTTTACGGCCATATACTTTTGTGATTAGTTGACTCACTCACTGTCTTCACAATAAAAAAAATTATTTCCTCAACCATGTGGAGAATTTTAACCAATCAAAAAAAGGATATTTTACAAATAAAGCATCTTAAAGCATCTTTTGGAATTGTTACTAATGAAATAGGATACATTCTAGTTATGGATAGAATGTTATGACCCCAATGAATTTTTTTTCATAACATCCCACTAAATGAAACCCTAGTTCTAGAATCCATATCAGAAAAAACATGTCATTGTTATGTGACTAGTAAAGGAAAGGAACCCTAACATAATTACAATGTCATATATACAACAAAAAATATTATTCATCAATGTGACACCTAGTTTTCATCTTATCGTGAGTTGCATCTCACATCTAAATCACATTTAAAGATACCTATAAAAAAGACATTGATTTGCAAAGTTCTCCCCCAACATGAACCTTTTGCATTGCATCCCACTAAATGAAAGACTCCTTTTTTTAATTCATCTTGAAAAAGACATGTCATTAATGAAACCAACAACGTAAGTATGATGGAGGATTTCCATTTTAAACATGAGTATTTATCAAATGAAAATCCTACATAGTTTTTATTTTAAACAAGAAAATTATATTATATAAAACGGCCAAAAGGTAGGGGAGGGATACAAAATTCATCAAGCCAATAGTATTCTTCTACTCTTATATAGAGGAGAAGAGTATCATTCTTGGAACTATGTTTTCTATGTCTATTGTTTCTCCATAATATACACAAATTCCCTATGTAAATTCTGCAATAGGATCTAAGGATCAGAATACAAAAACAATTGACCATAAAAGACTTTTAATGGAGGACTTTCCTGGCATGTCCTTCGTTTATGATTTTCATCTGCTGATTGTCCTCTGAGACTACTTCTTCAATTTGTTGTTGGGTATGAAGCTTGTACACCATTGGTTCATTGAAATCTTCACTGATTGCTTACTCTTGTCTAACCATTATTTTCTGCATTGTTTCACCTTTTTGCTTCTTCTCTTTCCTTGGATTCTGCATACTGGACTGAGCAATAGAGAAGCTGCAGTACCGAATTCCAAAATCCTTCTTATATTTGCTAATTCCAATTATGTAGAGGCCAATTCACTCTATTAAATTGAAATAATATACCACACATATCTCTGGATAAGAAAAACGTGTGTCATTGTTGATCAAAGTGGTATGAAATCCAAGCTGCCATATTGCATCTTTTGGGATTTGGTTAAGACAAACACTTTTATTCGTTTTCCTTAGATAGGGTCCTGTGCTGCCTCTATAAAATTTTATTCCTAACTTAAATTAAGGAATTGGTTTGTCAGATAGCTTTCCATGGACGTTTAGCATTCCTACTCTCTCCGGCAAAGCCAAGTTTGCTTGCAAATATGTTATCTAGTTGTTCATCCTGATGACATGAAAAACATTGACTTTGGTAAAAGCCTGGATTTCTTTGAAAATATTCTTGAAGAAGGAGTTGAGGATCATGTCTGAAGGTAGAATTATGAATCTTAAATGATTAATGACC
Organism: Larix kaempferi; assembly: GCA_027924585.1. NCBI lineage: Eukaryota > Viridiplantae > Streptophyta > Pinopsida > Pinales > Pinaceae > Larix > Larix kaempferi. Next base: position 3,167,112 of record BSBM01000070.1, read on the forward strand.
ATCATTGAATCCCCAAGGATTACAAGAGAACTCCATCCATTCTCTTTTTCCAAACAAATGCCAAGGAAAAGGGTAAGAGCTTCCACTTGATTCTTCGTTACTTGACCAATGCTCCAAGAGTATTTAGTACAAGTGATACCTCCTGGGGAAATGATATTCCCTCCCGCACCTGCCTTCCTAGGGTTTCCCTTAGAGTTACAATCAAAGCAAAGCATGTGATCCGTTTGATGGGATTTCTAATTTTCAAAATATTGTGGGGAAATATGAAGCTACCAGTTTGATCTGGTGGGGACTGCTCACAAAGAAAAAGAATACATTTTACCATCGCCACTTTGATGGATCTTCATCTGTAGCATACAGTTGATGTCCTCTTGACGAAGGTGATTAAACTTTTTTTCCCATTTTTTTTATTAATAATTTCAGCTAGCATGCTTATGCTTCTCATCGCCACCATCGAACAGGTGGCGGATTCCTCTGAAAATAAAACCCTGTTCCTAGTTAGCCAAAGCTTCCAGGTCATAAATTTCACCATTCCCATGAAGTAGTCTTTAAATATACTTTTGCTTACTAACGTGTCCCTATAGCACCTTTTCCAGCTATTCAGAAGGTTGGTCACCTGGGTTGGCCATATTATAGAAGGATACAAAGTCCCACTTACCTGTTTCCAAAATTATTTGGAGAAAGGAAAACCAAGGAAGAGATGCTTTCTTTACTCCTCTTCCTTTTTATATAAGACACATATAAAAGGGCCATTGAAGCTTCTTTTTAAATATTCTCACCTGTTAATAATTTACCATGCGATAGAAGCCAAAAGACGGAGTTAATTTTTGGAAAACTATCTGAGATCCAAAACTTCTTCCACTTACTTTCATTGGGAGGTATCTCTGTTTGGTTCAAAAGTGCAGAATAACCTTCCTTAACTGTATATTCCCCATTTCACCAACCTCTCACATCAGCCAAGGTTGGGTGGGAGGATCGCACCCGCTCATTTTATAGCACAAAATATGGAAATGGTGGGATAATTCAGTAGGGAGACCTCTAATATACCATTCTTTCCATGCTCCTTTTCCATTCCAAGCTGCGATATCTGAAATGGTAGACATGTCTTGATTTTGATGCCAAAATCTTAAAGGGTTTAGGGACTCATCTTGCATCAAGGGGGGGTTTCCCATAATACTATCTTGCCACAAATGGATTTTCTCTCCATTACCTGGTATCCAAGTGATTTTAATTTGTAAAAGAGGAATGGATGAATTTATGAGTTTCCAAATGGGGGAACCATAATTCTAAAGGAATATTATTTTGTCATGATAGAATTATTTATGAATAAGAGTTTTTTTTCCACCATTCGTCCTCTCCAAAAACAAGTCTCCACAGTAGCTTTGCTCCCATTTCCAAGTCTTCTATTAAAGGATCATGGATACCTAATCCCCCATTAACCTTAGACGCTCTAACCAACTTTCAATTCGAAAGACTCATTATTTTTGTGGAGGACTTTCTTCCTTTCCAGAAAAAATTTCTTACATCTACAAGATTCTTTACCAAAGTGACCTCTATTATGAGCTCCACAACCCCAATAAGGAATTTTTGCCACATCTTTGCAAAAACCAAGAGAGTACATGGATGAATTCCTTTTAAAGTATTTAGAAACTTTGCTTTCTAAACAATGCTCTTTCCACGTTTCCATAATGAATCCATGTAATTGGGCAAGAGAGAATCCTTGCAAAGGAATATTTTTATCTTTCAAGAATTGTTCTACTGCATCTGGAACATGACTCGGGAAAATCTTGAGATGATGCTTTAAGTATGATGGCTTGTATGCATTTCAAGAAGAGATAAAAAAATTCTACATATTCCAAAAATATTGCTCACTTTTGGTAAGATCTCATATTCTAGCAGACATAAACAAGGATAATTTTAGGGGTGAAATTTAGCCCATGGGCTATTTTTCCATGTTTTTTTCAAAAAAAAGATTCACCAATTTGCATTTTTTGAAGCCCCACTTCGCCCAATTTTGATGGGGTAAAAATTTTTCACTCTAAAAATCGCCAAATTATTATATAAACTATATAAAATCCTTAGAAATTGAAATAATTTTAGAAAAATATGGCCAAATATTTTATAGTTGACATTTTAAGAATTGGTAAGACTTGCCAAGGTTTATACACTTTAAATAAGTATGGGTCCTTAAAATTATCCCTGGACATAAACAAAGATGCAAGATGTTCAAAGCCTTCAGTTTCTTCTAGACCATAGAATTTTCTTTCTAATGCTTTGAGAATTCAATCAGTTACATGTTGAACAACCAACATTTCACCCATGTCTTCTTGAGGAAGCCACCACCACCATTCACATGCCAAACCTGACATGCCCACTACTACCTGGAAAAATAATTGCTGAGACATTATATTGTGGTCTTGAGTCCCTTTGTAAAGAACCCATTTTCTTAGCAACTGAATGGCTGTCTTAATTTCAGCCCTCGATTGACATTGGATATTCAAGACAGGTTATTTTGGCATTTGAGAAATAAGGTTATTGATTCCATTAATTCTGAAATGGAATCTATGAGAAGGAGCAGAAGAGGTAGAGGCATCATTCATTACCTCATCAAAAGTGGGAGGATGAGGTCCTGCAAGTGGATTAGAATCTTGATGGGAAGAAGATCCATCCCGAAGTGGAGAATTTTCCCTTTTTGGAAATGCCATTGCCACAAGATATTTTTTAGGGAGATCTTTTGGCATTTTCTTGAATTGAGAGACTAGATACTGTATTTCATGGAATTCTTCTTCATCTTGTCCAAAGGTAAACTCTAGTCTAGTATATTCTTCTTTGATACTCATAATACTAAATGAGTAACTTTTAGCATGTTTCTTATCCTTATGCTCTTTATGACCTCTAGAGGCAATCTTTAGAGTAGACTGATTGACAGACTTAGTCTTTTTCTCTAAGTTTTGGGTTTTAATGAATATTTTTCCCAAAACATCTAAGCATTGTTCTAACTTGTTTGCAGTTGTAGCAATAACATTCTTAATTTCTTTATAATCATGTAACAAATGATCAATAAGATCCATCTTAGTTCTAACCATAGTGATCTTCTCATGTTCTTCATTGGCTTTTAGTTTCAAGAGGAGGATATCACAAGCCATATCATCTAGATTCTGAGATATTAACTGATGTTGCATATTGCCATAATTTTCTAGTTTGATTTCATTCAAGACAGTTTTAGATATAAAAGAGGACCTATGAGGAAGGTACTCCCTTTTAGATTTGCCATCATGTGAAAATTGTCTGAAAGGAGAATCAAGAAGATTTCTGCCAGGAATGAAAGAAGTATCACCCTTTGGTGTTTTGACCTCATAACCTGATCCATTTCTAGGAAGGGAGAACATGAATAGGCTGGGGATTTTATTTTTGGCTCTCATTCTTTGTAAAAAAATTCTGCAAGCAAGACATTTAGAGTGTTGTCCTTTATGTTCAATATTAAAAACACCATATGAAGAGAAAGTGGAAGGGCGCGAAGAGTATGGTTCATTCTGGCATTGTTTGAGAGGAAGGAGAGGAGGATGAACTTAGAGAAGTAGATCTAGTGAGAGGAGGATTAAACATAGGAGTGGGAAATCCATTAGGTAGTCAGAAAGAGTGAGAAGATCTGTCAAATACTACAGGAGTATTAAAAATTGTTTGATTATTCAACATTTTTCCTTTTTGACATACGTCTTTGTATTTGACCTCCCATTGCTTCAGATAATTTATGCCAATCCAGTTAAATGTTACAGGAGTGAATTGTTTAGACTTGTCTAACTCTACAACACTTAGCAAGTGAGAGCTATCATGCACTTTACGGGTGAGAGGTGGAATACTATCATTGCTAAAGCGAACAACAACCAAATATTTTAGATGAATGATTTTAGATCCAGTATCCATTTTAAATCCTTGGGGTAAGATATAAGCCTTAAGTAAATCATAGATGTGGGGGTCATCTAAACTGACAGAATATTTTAGGAAAATTGTTCCAAAAAAAGGGCCATTGTGAAGAGGGCCAACAAATCCACCGATGACTGCATCAAAAAACTCCTTATTCCTAGTATCAATAACTACACAGAGAGAAGATACAGGAAGGAAAGGTCAAACTAGAGGACCTAGACCCAGCTTGACTGCACCAAGATGTGCATATTTATAACCTTTAAATTTTACCTAGTCTATTTTTTCTTTGTTGATCAAATTTATGTGAATTAGTTCTTCCTTATTAGTAAAAGAAACATTTATTGAGATTATTTTTATCTGTGTATGTGACTGGTACTACCACCATCTCATTTTTTATACTTCCTTGGGTAAGATACCAGGAAGTTCCTAGTTAGAAGATGGATTGAGATAATCAATAATGATTATCGAAGAACAAGATTCAACATTAGCAAATGAGGTACATCTTTCAGCCAGAGAAACATTATTATGATCTTCTACACAATCCAGAGATGTGAGCTCTACTGAATCCATTGAAGGGTCCATGGAATACTTACCTTTATCGAGGAATAAAGGAATAGTCTATTTTGTGTGTATCCTATAGGTATTTATTAGAATTTTCAAAGATAAAGAATAACGAATAGGTATTTCGTGTGTATCCTATAGGTCTGTATAAAAAAATATAAAAAATAACTGATAGCTATGACAACTATGATTGATAACTTGTAATTGATGTATGGATAACGGGCACTTCTTTAACATACTGGCAATTTGTTAATAGGCAGTTCGTGTAACTAGCATGAAGAACAAGTAACTTATTTGTGGCACTTAGCTTGTGACCTATAGGTGTTCACCATCCACAAGTTAAGTGGTTGTGCTAGTAATGTACTTTTTGCTGAATTGAAAATTTTCAATATGAATGATTTTTGAATCGTATCAATTCAAATCTGTATTTGAATTTGAACTTGGTAAATATGGTATAGACAACAAGTAATTACAACTCTTCATAAACAACAAGTAAAAGATAACTTGACTTGTTAATGCCACTTAACTTATATTCTATGAATGCTTATTGGCCACAAGTTAAGTAGTTATTCTACTCGGAAACACAATCAAATCAAAGTTATTAGTATGTATTTTTTTTAAATATATGTAGGAAATTCAAGGAATATTTCTTCTCAGTGTGATCGCCAATTGCCAGCTTTGGGTAATCTAACTGTACGCATACCCTGCATGTCTAGTTCATTTGAGGTTCGAATTGAATAGATAGATGTGATCCTCGATTTATGATTTAGGGATATACCAATACTCACAAACGAGTTACCGAGATGGAATTATCAACTAAGATGTGCTTGTTTTGTTTTAGATATTTTTTTAGGGTTTTGGGTGATTAGAAATTCAAAGGATAAGATCATATGAACGCTTTTATAAATTTAAAAGCAATAATGGAGAGGACTCTATACCTTACAAACCAGCATAGATCCATCTTAAAGGGGATCTATCAAGTGTCGAGAGGGAAAAAATCTATCGAAGTATATACACCTTTTTAGAATGCAAATATTGAGGAAGTGTTTTAATTTATCTAATTTGTGTAGTTTTATATATATGCTTTGTAAATGTTTTAAATAACCTACATGTTATTTTTATAATATTTTATTATTTTTTAAAAAGGATGCAGTCAGCTCCAGAATGAGCACAAAAGGAGTTACACATCCCCCTCTACTAGGCTATAGAATACACCTCTTCGACCCAAAAAATTGAAAAATAGTCGGAAGATATATCATTCTAATGAAGACTTTGAAGGAAAAATACTATAAAAACAAGAAGAAAATCAACGCCTAAGAAATATTAATCAAGAACTAGAAGAACAAATCAAGAATTTAACAGAGGACAAAAATTTGTAAGATGAAAAGTTCGAGAAGATTCATCATAATAACAATCTATTAGAGAACAAATTAGAACAAATCTAGAAGGACTCATCAGGACTCTCTGGAAAAAAATTCAAGTTGAGGAAAAAGTAGCCAATTTAGTAAAAGAAAAAACAACAAGAACGCCCTATCGACACCCAAATTATAAAAATCATTTTGACCAACAACAGGGTCAAAATGAACATAACAAAAAGAATTATGAATTCAGAAAAGAAACAACTCAAAATCAACAAACTAATCGGAATACAAGAAGTTACATCCAACAAAGCGATCAACAAGTAGCTCTAATGAAGATAGATTTCGGATGGACCACTTCACAAACGATGGGACATTATTTATTTGGAATTGGTAACTCATATCGCCTTGTTTCCTCAAGTATCAGAGTTACAAGTTCAAAAGATCATGAGAAGAAGTTACGAATAAGAACAAAGGATAAGAATCTTCTATAATTATGCTTTAAGGACAAAGCATCTCTGAGAGGAAGACAATGTTATATAAAAAATAATAAGATATATAAATAAACATTAAATATAAATATTAATATATATTAATATTAATAATTAATAATTAATAAATAAAAATAAATAAATAGTTAATTAAGAAAAGTCAAGAGATGTTCCCTTATAATTGAAAAGGAATGATAAGGATTATATAAATCCCTATCATTGTAATTGTAAAACATCATGAATATCATATCCTATCTCTTATTCCAATATTTTACCCATGGCTTATTCGATATTCCAAATATTTTGGTAATCTATGTGTGATCGAACTTTTTTTTCGGCTCATTTGGTCCCCTTCACAAATGATGCAACATCTGTGTGCAGTGTTTAAAAGAACACATCATCTAGTATCATCATGCGTTGTAGCCACCAAGTCAGAAGATCACGAAAAAGCGTTACAAGCAAGAACATGGAAAAAAAAGTCATCCATAATTATGCTTTGAGGACAAAGCATTTCTAATGGAGAGGCAATGTAATGAACAAAATATATATGTAAACATTAATAAATATTAATAATAATAATAAACAAGTAACTAAATGAAAAGACACCTTATGAAAGATGGCGTCTCATCACCAAGACAACCCTTGCATGGGTACTCGTCTAATAACCAAGGAATCCCCTACATGGGTATTTATACAATCATCATTCTCATTATAATATCATCACTTATCAATTATTCATTTTTATATTTATATATCCATTTATGGAGTATCTATCCTATCTACATTGGATTTTTCTATAGAGAACGATTTTTTCATCTCAACGGCAGCATCAACAACCCCACTAATGTCTGGGATGGAGGACTCTCCATCCTGATGCTATAAACATGCGAAAAAAAACATTAATAAAAACAGGTTGTGGAGTGAATTGAAATCTAACCAACAAATATCATCAAAGGCTATGTAAATCACCGTGGAATCAGTAGGTCCACCTGCTCTTTTTATGGAAGAGGGCCATCTAGTACTGTATACAAGACCCTTCTCTACACTAGGACAAAATGAGAGATAAATGACCAGATGACCAAAAATTTTGGTCACCATAGCTTTGTCAAGGGATAAATGACCAAAATTGATAAATTTTAAGTGAATTAACTAAAAATGACCAATTTGGTAATGTGATAAGAACTAAACTAAAAATGACCAATTTGGTCACAGGATAAGAACTAAACTAAAAATGACCACATAACAATTGGTCTCTGAATCTATCTGCAGTGTTAAAATTTAGTAACTTGTAGACCCCCTCATGTGTCACATATCAACCATTGACACCAAATAATTAGCGTTACTGATCATGGTGAGGTCATGATAATTATTAGGAGACACCTGCATATTCTGCACAATGGTGTGACGCTGATGACTAGCATCATAATTATAATTATAATTATACCCACTGATGTACGCCATAGCCATAATTTTGTAACCATGTATATATTAATGATCATAATTATATAATATTATTCAATAATATCACATATAAATTAGAATTGAATATAATATGATCACGTACGTACCTCCACAAACCCAAATACAATATTATTTTTGTGTTAGTGATAATTCTCAAGATTCCTTGGTAAATTTTGTTTACGTTTATCAGGCTACAAACCATTTCTTCCCAATATAGTAAATAAGGTAAGCGTCATGTTCTCAATTGTAAACCATGTCGACCACCCAAAATATCTTGCCAAATATAGTTCATCTAGGAATTAGGGGACAATTTTGAATAATTAATTAGTAGTATTATATGCAATGATTTATGTTCAAAAGGAGAAGCGAGGGTGTTTAATGGAACCTAAGAGTTTTCTAGCAGTTGAATTGTCAATAGGTCGATAGATATTATTTATATCTTCCTTTCTAAAAACTTAAAATTACATAATTATTGAAACAATGCACTTCCAAAGACGAGGAACAAAAAAACGTTTTTCTCATTGCAAAAAAGATTTTAGTTAATTTTGCATATTATATGGTAAGGAAGTTTCCACCATTTGAGAAATTTTTTTTGTCAGCTAGCTGGGTCATGTAAAAAAGATAACCATAAGGAGAAACTATCAATTTAATAAAATGGTCATGGTCCTTTAGCTAGGATTTCTTGAATTTGTTATTAATTATTTACCCAAAAGCAACGTCATGTAAAAAAGATAACCATAAGGAGAAACGATCAGTTTAATAAAATGGTCATGGTCCTTTAGCTAGGATTTCTTGAATTTATTATTATTTACCCAAAATCAGAAGCGAAAAATATTTCTTAGTGTTCACAATATTGTGAATTGATTAACTATCATTGAAGAACTTATTAACTCTTATGTGTTCATTCGACCATTTGCACTTTTTCTAAAGTACTAGAGATGTGAGAACTGATATCCTTTCTAAGGCCATCAATATCCATGATATGTTTGTATGCCATGCTTTCAGAGTTGTAGTTTTTAATGATAGTTTTACCATGGGAAAAACATCAATATCCATGATATGTCTGTATGCCATGCCTTCAGAGTTGTAGTTTTTAATGATAGTTTTACCATGGGAAAAAATGAACATAAGTTCACCTTAGGAAATTACAAAACAAATGAAAACTCATATTTTGTTTTAAATAAAAAAGCAAAATTGTTATTTATAAAATAATATATATTATTTTAAATAAAAAACAAAATAAAATATATTTTAATTAAAAAAAATAAAAATAAAATAAAAAAATAAAAAATAAAAATTGTTAAAGCAAAAGAACCATGTTTATGGCAGGGTTGTCCAAAACCACTGCTTGGTCCATACCCGCGATACCCGTGAACGCGACCACAAAGGGATTCAGGGCAGTCGTGAAACCTGGATTTTACACCAAAATTTTTGGTTTTGGCAGGAGGGGAGGGGTTTGGGTTTGAGAAGGCATTTAATAACTACTTCGCATGGAAATTGTTGGGCAAATTCTGGTGTGCGAGGGCTTTTGCAGCAATAACAAAGTTAAAATCTACTTCTTCTCAGGCTTGGCTCCTTGGACCTCTAAACTAAAAGAAAACTTTACAAGTGGCACAACGATCTTGATACGTCTGTACCAAACTCGCGATCCTCTCTCCTACGCACTTATGTAGATGGTGACGAGGGTTGGGATCTTGACCTTTAGATTGTGCCTTGCCTCGTGAAGCGATGTTAGGACAGGGCTAAATAAATGATACAGTTATAACGTTGTCAGGGTGATTAAATGAACTTTTAAACTCGAAAGGACTACCTCGAAAAGGGTCTATTCTAATGTGACCATGAGAACCATGTTTGAGATCCATTCTTTTGCAACATGTTTCGAAGGCTCTACAACTTTGGTTCTGCTTACTGAATTGGCTTATACTCGGAGGTCTGATAACAATGAGGAAGAGCCTACTAATCCTACCAACTCTTTCAAGGCGGCGATAATACTCAGGTAGTGTTTAAATCTCTGTTCCAACTAGTTCCCACTATTACTATAGTTGTTGAACTTCTGTTATAAGAACTAAAAATTCGCACTCTTGCATGTACAGGGTAAGGACGATTCAGGCCGGTTCCATTTCGACGAATAAGGGTAAGTAGTATTCCTTACTGCGACAACTCTTCAGTTTGTCCTGGTATATTGAAGCATGTTAGGGTTTCTACTGTAAAAAATTATGGAAAGGAGGGGCCTAGTAATTCTATATGATGACCCAGGAATTAGAACCCCAACCCACTATAAATTAAAAATCATGTTTGTGTTTATGTAAGGCGAGAGACTAAAAAATAATCTTTGTTATCTGCTGAGACTCTCCTTCGGCCTTTCGTGTGGTTTACAGAGATGTAATGCTAATAAAATTTAAAAGGATTCCCTCTATCATTTTGGACTTTGTATATTGTTCAAAGCATGGATACTTCTTGACTCTGCGTTTTATTTTATGATTAAGGAACCAAATGAGGGTATCTACAAGGAATTTCAGAGTAATCTATGGTTCTCCTTTTATACGAACTCTGTGATAACCTAGAAAAGTTTGTTATAATTACATTTTGAAATGGATAAAGGATGTCGTCCTTTCAGGGTCTTTGCCTTCTATAATTTTACTAGTTTAAAACTATGATGTAAAAGGAGATTGATATAAATACATAGGGGTCCAACCCTAACCCAGATGTACTGAAAATGCAAGCTGATACATGTATGATATTTCATAAATTTCTTGCTTATATCATTGATTAATATTAGATTTTTGTATTAATTAACTGGAAAATACTCATGCATCTATTTTAATAAAAGTTCCTACTCTTTACTTGAATGATCAACAACTTCTATATCATTTTGATTTCTAGAAATAATTCATCGTTACTTAATAAATTACCATGTTTACCTAAATGTTTGCTATTCCATTTTATTCTTTACTTGGATCCATAGTTAGAGTTTATAAATAGTAGCTCATCACTCAAGAATGAAGCTCAGATCTCTGTGGTGAATTATTATACTTATACTGTGCGGACTTGATCAACTTTTAGATTCCTGGGGTGAAATCGTATTCTGAATGTGTTTGAAATCGGTGCATAGTTACCATATTTTGGTGGATAAATAATTTATAAATAACTCTCTACATCATTTAAACTTGACAGTCAAGTTTTGTCTCGATTCCATGGTTCCACACTGTCATATCTACGTGTTTTATATTATAGTATCTTTTAAGCCTAGATACAGGGTTTGATCTAAAACAATGATACTAAGATGCTAGGCATCGTCCTCACAAACTATTGATTGGGTGATCTTAACTTGCAGATTCAATGGGTAACTCACAAATGGTTTCCAGTTTAGGTTATTGACTTGGATGCCCTAGGATTTCTAAATTACCTTAGCTGAAATAAACACCTAAGATCTGTTGGTTAATTACAATACAAGAATTCGATTATTTCCTGCGCAAGATTTCATAACACTGCCTTAGAAAATTGATTTATTTGCACTCTAGACTGATGAATTCAGATTTTATACAGGGAAAATAGGAAGAAAACGTTCCTTTCAACTCCCATTGTGTTCAGTATTTAACATAAATAATATTGCAACATATAGATAATCCCATCAGTAGTAAATATCTGCTCATTCGCATATTCATGACTACACACATCCTAATGTACATTCAAAAATTTATTTGATAATATAATCACATATAAAATAAGGTTTTGGAACCTGTTATAACACCAAGTTGCAAATGAAGTAGGGACAATGCTGCTCCTCCCAACCGTAGATCCAGAGTAGGATACCCCACTCTGATCACCCCCGAGCTAAATCCAATGCTCCAAGAGTGTAGACTATTAACCAGATGAAAATATCATTTTCACTTGCTTTCAGAGTTTCTTGCCTAACACATCAGTTCTCACACAGCAATAGTTCCTCTCACGCGTACTAAGCAATTCCTCTCATGCATACTAAGCAGTGTCCTACCTCCCGTGTATGCATCCTATTTTATAATTTTCCTAGGTCTTTTCACCCAGCCGATTCCCTAAGAATCCTGTGGCTGTCAACTCCCTAATTTCTAGGGAGTGTGTCAGTGCCATAAATGCACTCTGACACCTGTTTTGATCCTCTTTTAGTTAACAATTAGTCTTGTCTCCCACTCTTGGAGGCCTGATTTCCGCTTTCAGCATTCGTTGCCCCTTTCCTCATTCTTTTATTAATTAATAATATTGTCTTTTACATCTTGGAACCACACAGTTACTTGACCACTTTCTGGTCTAGTTCTTTATTCAATAAAAAAAATATGATAAAATTATTTGTGGTGTGGATCTTACATCGACTCCCTAGGTGTCGAGTTAGTCATTAAAATAAGGGCCTAGTCAAGTCTCTAACTAGGCTCATTTACTCACAGGTCAGTTGAATATCCTATTAGCAAATCATGCAGGGTACTACGGGCCCAACGCTTGATTATCCAGTACACCATCTTGCTAAAGCCGAATATACATCAGGATATTTTTTTATTGATCTGTCATGCTAAGGCTGGACCTGGGTATGCTTCTTCCTCTGCCTTTAGTAAATAGAGTCAAATCCTTCTTACTCTTTATTGGATAAAATAAAATAATGGATTCGTCATGCAAAAGCACCATCAATATTGCAGAGCCTGATCTCAGATCAAAACCGGAGCATAGCCACTCTGGATATTACTACATTGTTGAAAACAGGAAATGAGTCGAGTGTGGATTGTTTGATGAAGAAAATCATGAATTTTATGCCAGATATAGCAGATGAGTTCAATATTGTGGTTGTGGAAGCAATTCGATCTCTGCGCTTAATGTTCCCACAGAAGTATCAAACCTTGTAATTAATATGGCAGTCAAAGATTAGAGACGACATCTAATGAAGTAACATTTAGATCACTTGGGCCCCCCTCATAGTCTTGGTACCAAGATGTTTTTTTTTTTAATTTTCACTTCATTCTATTGAAGAATGATCTCATTGTCAATCCTGACTACATTCAACGTTATTGGGTTTGTTAGCATTCAAAATTGTCTTTGGAGAATTTAGTCCCAAGGGGATCAATGGGCGCTGGTATTCAATGCACAGGTTGGTTCAAGCCCGCGAAGGTCAACTTTTTTTTAATGTTGGAGAGAAATGTTTTGGACTGCTCTGCCTTCTCCTTAGCTTGAGGAGATAGGTAATACAATGATGGTCCTCCTCTTCTTCTGTGCCCTTGTTTTCAGGTATTTAACAAGTTTGGGACATAGGGTTGTGGAATGAGGTGGATGAAGATTAGGATTCGAGGATTTTGTTTTCTATTTTAGCTAAAAGAAATAATCTATTTCCTTTGTATTTGAATAGAGAGGAGGCTGTGTTTCTACCCTCTTGTTATTTTGTCAATGTTTATTTCTTGAATTGGGACCTGATTGTCTTTGGAAGTTTTTCTGGGTATTTTTTTAAGCATCCTCCATATCCTGGGGGGTTTGGGTTTGACATTAGTTGCAAAGTTTGGAATTTGAAGATTTTAAATCTAACATTTAGGGAAAGTGCCAATGTCACCTCACATAATCCTCTCGCTTCGAACTAGTGCTTGTTGACCTAAGAGGGTCATCCCAACAGAAATTGGAGCCTAAAATTTAAAATTAGAAGAGTGATTGGTGCCAAAACCAATGGGTCGTGGAGAAAATTGAAAGACAAAAAGCTAGCATGTCGATCCTAAATTGAATCTTACTTACTTAAAAACACTTTTCAATTGAATCTTACTAACTTAAAAATACTTGTCAATTGAATCAAAAAGCTAAGAGAGCATTCCTTTTTGAATGAATTCTCAAAATAAGACAGCTTGACAAATCAATCATATGAGCTTTTCATTAGTCAAAGATGATGGTGCATAATTTTGGTACAAAACAAGACTTAACTATCCTAAGGCATTGGTGGGGACGTAGATAGATGTCAATGCTTAAAATCTTGTTGACCTATGACGAACCCTAGAACAATTTTGTGGCTCCACTCAAAAGAATAAAACAAAAGAAGACAAGTAGAGGAAGAAGAATGAGGCACTAGCTGTCTCTCTTGCTTGCACACTTGTTTATAGCCAAGAGAAGATGCAAACAGGAGGAAGATCAAGGATAGGGTTGGGCCTTGATGTAATGAGCATAAAAGTCCTTATACACAAAATGGACAAAGATGTCTATAAATATGATAGTTCATCGTGATAAGATTGATTAGATGATTACAATGAGAACAAGTTTGAGTATAAATATACTTTAAGGGGTATCTTTATGAAGATATCTTAATTGCATTTCCTGCACAAAGTGGCCATAAAAAATCTTTTCCACAATTTGTTATGACTAGAATGTGCCAGCTGCCAAGTGATTTCTCAGTTGCAACTTGCAACAATATTAGTAAAAAGATTTTCAGAATACCAGTTTTGATACTTCATTTCATACATATTTTAGGAGTGAAATTGTTTGACCTCTGTTTTGATTTTTGGCCTTTTCACTGTACTCTGTCTTCAATATCTGACTTGTAGAAGTCCATATGAGAAAAGTAGGGTAGAACTTTTATCTCTTTAATTCTAATGATGGACTTTATCTTTTTGTTGCTTTGGTTGATTCAGGTAGCTTTACAATTTGTTTATCTCGGTGTTGGTGCAGTAGTTGCATCGTTCTTCAGTGAGATATTGCATTCCACCTTAACCTGATGATTTGGTCATTTTATGGTCACGTTTCTAGTTTGAATACCCATTGTTTGCTTCTTGTTATTTTTATTGGGTACTGTTATAACAAGACAGTTAAATGGGCATCAAAATGGACTCTAGAGTGAAGTTTTCCTTGTAATTAGTGATACTTCATTATCTATCTTGATAAACTTTTCTTGGCAGAGGTGGCGTTTTGGATGTGCACAGGAGAAAGGAAGGTTGCTCGTATCAGGAGTGTCTGCTTAAAAACTCTTTTAAGGAAAGACATTGCATTCTTCGACTGTGAGACATCAACAGGAAAGGTTATTGAAAGGGTGTCAAGAGACACCGTGTTAATTCAAGAGGCTATGGGCGAAAAGGCCAGTCAATAACTGCTATTAAACAACCTTTTCAACAACATTGCACAAATTTCATGCTAGAAAGATCTTTGTTGTGACATAAGAGTGTCCATCAAATGAAAACAAAAGACCCGAGACACATTCATAATCAAAATGCAATTCTCGAGCTACCGATCCATACAAAGGCCTTGCTATCTAATAAATTGCACGAGCCACCTCTTTGTAATAGGAACATGAACATTTGGCCAATGCAACCCTACCAACCTACTTGCATAGGTGCATCAATCAAATTGTATTTGGTAAATAAAAAGCATTTTTTATAGTACAGTTAAGAATCAAAATATCAAATATCGCAGTGCCAGAGAAAAGATTATACTTTGGGCCCTTTAACTTTCTTCTTGGGTCCCCTATGCTAATAAAGGAGATTGCAACATTTGCCAGATCCAACCACTCATACTGAATTGAAGTACAGTCTTATGTCTGAAACAGTCTCAAGGTGGTCTTTACAAAACCTGAATACAATACCATTGTTTTGAAAAACAGATGGATCTTCGTCAGTTTGTCAAATCAATATCATTGATCCACTACTATCCTCTAGTTTCATATAAACTGAAAGAACAAACAAAACATAACATCCTTTAGGAAAGCCAAAGGCATTTTCACAAGCATTCTATTAGAGGTAGAAAGGTAGGTAACATATTTTAATGCTTGTCATCTGGAGACTCAGCTGTCCTGGTCCAAATGCTCCTGACCAGGGCCTGGGAAGCCTCGAATATTCTTGCCTGTTGTGGTGTTAGTTCCCTGCCCTTCACTGCACTGTAGTAATATTGATCATACCCCAGCCCTTGATGCTTTTCAACATTGTTATCATTGTTTGAGGAGCTCCCATGCACCTGAGAATCACTCCTCTTACTGTCATGCTTGGTCTTGTTCCACAAGTTTCTGATTTTGTTTAGGTGAGATCTGTTTATCATCTTTCCTCCAAGATTTGGATTCTATGGCCTCTTTGATGTTTTTAACAATTCTATCAGAGATCATCAATGAAATTGTCTTACATAACAAGGTTATTGTTTTTAGCATGTGTAGTCATAATCTTGTATTGTGCATGCCATCAATGTACTTCTTTGTGCAGACCAATCATCTTATGGTGTGGAAGTTGCCCTCCACAAAAATTTGTCATCCTAATTAATGAATTTCAGCTAATTCTTTCGCTAATTGCACTAATGTCCTAATTAATGTGTTGATTGTGGAAAAATATACCATTGAAGATAACTCAGTATGTCTGGGAACAATGAAACTTGAAAGGGATTGTAAGGATTGCTGACAGGGCACTCTTTGGCTTACAAATTTATCGTTATTAGTAGGTTGGATGTTTAATGAAATATGAAGGCAAACACATTTCTCTATAATGGAAAAACCTACTCATAGTATTTTCTTTATGCTATAAAATTGAATGTATGGTATTCATGAGGTTTGCTCAAAATTTTTTGAATATGATTTGTCATAAATATTAAAGTAATTGTGTTTTGTACCTTCTGCAGAAGAAGGTACGGTCATCTTATTATAACTTTATGTTTTTTGTTTCTGTTCAGGTTGGGATGTTCATACAGTACTTTAGCTTTCATCAAAGGATGGAAACTTAGCTAAATTCTTCAAAAATGTACTGTAGGTTATAATTGGGCATGCTACTGTAGGTGGTATTCAAGTAGGAGCATTCAAAATTGGTGATACAGTTGGCACGATTGACAACATTATTCAGTGCAAGTTGTACAGGGGAGGATCTATTGGCTTTGTTTTCATGGGGCATGAACTACTTGGCCAAGCATTGGGTGGAAAAAAATTCAAAATGAAATTTGGCCATCATGGAGGAAATCATCAAGTGCACAATCTTTGAAGTGACCATGTTGATCAGATAAGTGTTCAAGTAATTTTCACACTTGAATTTAGAGGTTTGTTTGCAGGTAGGAAATCATCAAGTGCACAATTTTTGCTCAGATCTGGATTTTTATTGTTTTAAGACTTTGATCTATCATGTGGGAACTTTATTTCATTAAAACAAACTTCTATAGCAGTTAATAATGATTCTCCTCTAGGTATAGCAGAATCACAACTATGCAGTCGATCCTGCCACACTTTTAGAAGGTGTAGAGGTGACTCACATTAACTTCACTGATGGAACTTGCACTCATCTCGCCTTCCTTGCAATGAAAGTAATGTCTCTACATAATCATCTAGAAGAATCCCTTGGTCCTCATGATTCAGATCCCGGTAAAATATTTTTAGGGGTCATGATATTTTAAATTTTCCTAAAACTTATTGACAATGTTATCATCAGTTATCAACTATCCAGAATTTGCTTGCATGAATTTTGTTGGAAGCTCATTCTCTACGTGTGTTTGCAGCATTTTTAGAGTTTGCACAATTGATGCAAGAAAATAAGTAGACTCCTTATTGTTGCTTCTCAGAACCTCTTGCAAATCCACCTAGAGCTTGTTGAAACTGTCGGTTTACCAAGGACGATGAATGGTGACTTATTAGAGAGGAGATGAGGAAGAGCACTTGAGATGAGGTATTCCACTTCAAGATTAGTGGTGAGGTATTTTGTTAGAGGACTTGTCACACATCTAGGTGGATATGGGTTTTGTATTCATAAAGTTAACCCCCCCTTGTGCTACTTGAAAAAGGTCCTAATTAAACCCCCCTAAGCATTTGAGCACCGAACTTCTTTGAATAATTTGATAGATGGAAGGATTGGCTCAGTTAATGAAATATTGCACCTATGCCTTAAAGCAGAACCATAACAACAATGTTGACTTAGCATTGCAATACTACTCATCCTTTTTTGAAGTTTAGGATGAGAGACATATACATTAACTATAGGGATAAGGATGGCTCAAGGCCAATGTTAAATACGTAGGAAGATCCAAGACCAATTAGAACTGATAAATAAAATAAGTCAACCTAATAAGAACAGTCATGGTCAATTGGCCATAGTTAAATAGTGTTAAACAAGATTTGGCCTATGAGTAGTAATCATTCATGTGGAAAATTTATCCCCTTGCGCTACTTGAAAAAGGTCTTAATTAACGTCCCCTAAGCATTTGAGGACCGAACTTCTTTGCATAATTTAATAGATGGAAGGATTGGCTCAGTTAATGAAATATTGCACCTATGCCTTAAAGCAGAACCATAACAACAATGTTGACTTGGAATTACAATACTACTCATCCTTTTTTGAAGTTTAGGACGAGAGACATATACATTAACTATAGGGATAAGGATGGCTCAAGGCCAATGTTAAATACATAGGAAGATCCAAGGCCAATTAGAACTGATAAATAGAATAAGTCAACTTGATAAGAACAATCATGGTCAAATGGCCATAGTTAAATAGTGTTAAACAAGATTTTGCCTACGAGTAGTAATCTTTCATGTGGAAAATTTAGAGGTTATTTTGCAGGTAGGAGCCTCCCCATACTTGGAGGAGGATTAGTGCATATTTTGGTTGGGCACTACTATATTTTGGCAGATATCTTCTCTACATTTTGGATCTCAATATGTAGGAAGGTCCAAAACCAATTAGACTTGATAAATAGAATAAGTCAACCTGATAAGAACAGTCATGGTCAATTGACCATTGTTAAATAGCGCTAAACAAGATTTTTCCTATGAGTAGTAATCTTTCATGTCGAAAATTTAGAGGTTTGTTTGCAGGTAGGAGCTGCCCCATACTTGGAGGAGGCTTAGTGCATATTTTGGTTGGGAACTACCCTATTTTGGCACATTCTATGGAGATTTTATAAAGCTTTTGGAATAGATCTAATATTTCTTTTGCACATTTTGGATCTTTCATCACTTGGAGACTCTTTTATGGCTAGCGCACCCCTCTTGGATAACCTTTGGAGGTAGGGTTTAAGGTTTAACTTGGTTATATTTCCACCTTGCATGGTGATACTTGTACATGTGGAAATCTTTGCTTTTGCTTGATCGATATTACCCACATTGAAAGTTGGCAAGTGAAAGAGAGGATGCTTATTCCAACCAATTTGGTTCAATTTATATGTTAAAACAAAGAGAGAATTTCAGTTGATTCACTTAGGAGGATGGCAAAAAGTTAAATTCTCTTATACTTCTTTGCTCCTTCAATATGTAATGTACAAGGGGATGAAACCCCTGCTGGTTCTGAGATGCTTGATGTAGCAAAGTTAGAAAAGGTAACTGACACAGACATAACTAGGGAGAAAAAGCAACCTTATTCCCTGGATTTGGACATGTCTGAGGTAGATAACTTCCTTGGTGCAGATTATGCTGTGCAGAAATTGGAGAATATATCAGCATCACCCCTCTTAGCTTCCAGTGTTGTTCAAATTAGAAGTGCCACTATGAGACATGAGGGGAAAGTTAAGAACCCACCATTGTTTCTGGGTGGAATGAAAGAATTGAGATCATTATGTGTTATTTCCATTTTTCTAAATAAGTATGATTCAATTGATTATGGTACAAATTTTCGGAATATATTTTTTACAGCAATAAAACCATTGGTTGATAAATTTAGGCAATAAAATGGGCGCAATGAAACACCTAGCTCTTTGTTTACTTGTTTCCTGGAAATGAGAAAAAGCTTAAAGATTGCTTCATTTCTCCAGAGAGAGAAATTGCTTGTTCCCAATATTCTATCAATCCTGTCTGTTAAAGGTGCGTCAGAAGTCATAGTTTCATCTATTCTAAATTTCATTAAGAATTTTCTGAATTTGGAGGATGCAAATGATGAAGATCAAGAAAATATTTCGCTACAACAAATTCTTTTACCACATCTTGATATACTCTTCACAAGAATGCAGAATTTGGTTCAACTTCGTTGAGAGAATAACAGGTAATAAATTAATAAGTCTGGATTGTGTTTGGTTTATAATTGTTTCTGTTGTTTTCTATCTTGTCAGAATGAATATAGATGGTCACTTTTTTCCCTTTTGGTTTTTTATTATCAGGAAAAGCATCTCAGGACCTAGGAAGCGTGAGCTCAGAATTTTTAAATTGTTGGGAAAATATGCAAAATGTTCAGAAGTGGTGAATCAATTTGTTGATTGTTTGTTACCATTCCTTGATGTCAAAAAAGTCAGAAAGAATCGTGAGTACATTGCATGAGCAAAAATAATATATAGGGATTATAGCTGAATTTCAGATTTGATTTTATGAATTTGTTGAAACCAACATAATTGCCATTTATTAACATATTGTAATCCATGTGATTTGCAGATAATTTCTTGGAAATACCCTCTATCCCGAAAGAGGTTTTGCCAGCTTTGGGTGACAAAAGTGTTATTAAAATGCCAACTTTGTTCAGTTCGTTGCTAACTTCATCAACATTGGATATTCGAGTGGCTATTTGTGATATCCTGAAAGGGCTTTCAAAAGTTGATCCCTCCTTAGTCTTACCTGTAAGATGGTGCTTCTTGTTTAGTTTTGTTGAACCAAAGTTTGATATTATTTAATTCCCATGATATTAGCCTACAGTGATTCCATTTTGTTATTCATTGGTTGTAACGTCAAATTTTGTTATTAATTGCTAACATGATTTATTGTTGCTTTCTTGCAGGAAAAACTGGTAGGTGATTTAAATGCAATATCATCATCTACAGTTGGAGAATATGATTATGATAAAAGGATTGTTGCTTATGAGAAAATATCATTTCAATTATTCTCCCATATAGGTGAGCAACATACCTTGCTTATTCTCTCAGATTGTGTGTATGTTATGTAATCAGAAGACCTCTCACTCAGGCATAGTGCCTCCAGTTGTTTGCTTTCTTTTATTCAATTTTGTGCCTCTGTATTAGAAAGTGAAGAGGTATTGCAACAAGAAGAGATTCAAGATGACCTGAAAAGTGAAAAGAAACCTAATCATCTAAACATGGTGGAGCACGAACTGCTTGATTCTTGCATCAATGATGGCTGTGGAAATTGGTCTAAAGTATCTATTAAGCATGCTAGTTATAATTTTCTTCTAGCACATGTGAAGAATGGTATAAAAATATCAGAGACCTCCACCCAAAGGGTATTTTTTGTTGATTTATTTTAAATTTGTACGATATCCTCTTTAACTTTTAGAGGTAAGCATTGCATTCTAACATTGTCAAATGTATCTATAGGAATGGGTGGCTTTACTACGTTAAATAGTAAAGTATCTATTGAATAAGATGATGATATCTCATGCGAATGTGGTTAATATTTCAGTTAGTCGTGCTGCATTGAAGTTATTGAAACTTATGCCTTTAGAAACAATGGAATCAGAGCTTCCTTGCATCATACAACATATTGCTAATTTGTTGAAAAGTCGGCCTCATTCTTAATAACTGCAAGGTGCATGACCCATAAGGAATTCTATTTAAGGGTGCTAGCTCAATGGTAGAGCACCTACCTTATAGGCAGGAGGTTGGTGGTTTGATTCCACCGTGCCCTATTTATATTCTGAAACCACTAAAAGGAGATAAATGACTAAAAAAATGACCAAAATTTGCATATAAACAACCACCAATACAACATGAGAGATAAGTGACCAAAAAATGACCAAAATATGCATATAAATGACCAGTTTTGAGTTGGCGATCGCTGGTAGCAAATTAGCGGTCATTTATCACGTGACAAAAAATGTGGTCATTAATTGTGACAGTTAATGACCAAATATATTACCAAATTAATGAACAAATATATGACCACAAGATAAGCTATAAATGACCAAGCTAAATATGACCACATTTTTGGTCGCGTGATATATGGCCACTAATTTTCTACCAGTGGTCACCAACTCAAAATTGGTCATTTATATGCGGATTTTGGTCACTTATCTCTCATTTTGTACTAGTGCTACGTTTGGAATGCGGGGAGAACCAAACCAAAGCGGTGGTGGATTGAGTTACACTAATTCCTGCAGTCACAGAGTGTTTTCATAATTAGACATGGATATGAATAGATGAAATAAGTTGTATTGAAAAACTAACATGTTGCAATACTTACCTCTGCTTGGGACATATCTCCCCCGTGGGAGGGATCACTACTACCAAATTCTTTCCTTTCTATAGAGCCAGATAACAAGGTCTGCAAGTTTAAATATTATAAATGTTAGCAATCTATAAAGGATTACACTAAGAAAAAATATTTTGAACAAGATTAAGTCATTAGCCATGTACTTACATTCCTGAAAAACTCATACAAGCCAGTTGTGGGGAATTCGCTCAGATCAATGTCTCCTGCATCCCATTGAGAATGCGATGTTTGCAACTTAAAAATTTGTAGATATTATACCATCTAATAAATTAATCAACTAACACGTATTAACAAAATGACATGCTGAAAATATGACCTCGGTGTTGGTTGTTGCTGTCTTAGATATGACAACACCAGGTACACTACTACTCGCTGCAGAGGCATCAAGCTCCTGGAAGATTAAAAATTGTATATATTAACAATCTTTTAATTTGTACAATATGGAAAAAAATAATTTGAACAACAAAATAATGTTTTAACTATGTCCTTACTTGACCAGAATTCATCGTAGAGGTGCCATGTGTTGGTCCACGACCACAGCAGGTTTGGCTGCACGTCGTGCACACCTGTGGCTCAATATGTGGCTCATGTGATGTCAGCCTATCGCCACTAGTGGATGGTCCTCTGTCGCCGGAGGCTGATGGATGTACCTCACCAAAGGAAGAGGTCCCTGCTTGGTCAATAGTTGTACTGTGGCATACAATGACCTAAGCTAGCATCAAAACTTCCTCCTGTGTCTGGGGTATCATCGTATGTGCAGGAGGGACGTCTATCCTGATCGGTACTTGGATACGAGGTGGAGGTATTGGTCGATTGGCATCTCTATGCCTAGAATTGGGACAATTATGGGGCATCCCCATACTAGAGCCCTGGAACCACAACATATCGAAATAGTTGACATATTTACCCATCACAAACTCAGCATAAATTTTTCGAAGGAAGTATAGTGGTACTTCTTTGTTGTTGTGTGGGGGAATGTCAAATACCATATACCATCTATCCATCCAATTATATCTGATTGGTGGAAAAACAAACTACTTAATTGAAATATGTGCTTTAGTAGTCTTTGGAATGGCATCTATCCCAGGCACTCTAAAAAGTGGATATATTTTCTCTTTATTTATTTTTAGTTTCTTCACCTCATTGTAACTCAATCCATTGGCATATTCTTGTCGTTTTTTTTCTCTGTACGATATTATGTTGTACAATGCATCATTTGAGTGACTAATAGTATCCACAATAACATCTAGTGATGCTTCCAATGAGTGTCGGAGTTCATCTCCACCCCTCCAAGCTGTACCAATCTCTCTCAATATCTCCGCATTCTGATCCATAATAGCCATTGCAATCATAAATAAATAAAAATATCATTAGAAAAATACATATGGTATAATGACATCTTGAAGCAATGGAAAATGCAAAACTAGTCTACAACAAATAAGAACATGAACTGTTTATAATTTGAAATTTAAAATTGGACAAATTATACACTAAAGACTAAACATTTAACATTTTTCCATCTCAAAATTCATGTCGTATGTGTATATTAATTTCAATTTCCAGATACATACATTAGATGCCCTAAGTGTATATGTTGATTGGGAATCCTATATAACTTATTTTTAGGATTGGATTATGAAGTTTCATCAAAACCGCAGGGTGTTGACTAATGCCCTTGGAGGACTAGCTCTGAGATTCCAAGTAGAGGCAAAAGATAAATCCTAGAGCAGGGGGCACATGGTGCTGTTGATGAATAAAATCCCAATATAGGCAAGGATTTTGATATATGTAATTATTTGTTGTGGCGTGAAGTTTTTTGGACTTTATAGACCATTTAGCATCTTTGTTTATATATATTTTGGGGCATCTATGAATTTCACCTAATGTTATTTTAGTTGTATGCACTCTTTCTATATACACATGAGAAAATTTGCATATTTGTTTATAGTGGTTTGGGATCTAGAACTCAATAGAATTAATAGTTTTCAATCTTTTATGATTGCAAGGTTTCCATTGGATTCTATCATGTATGATATTATGGGATTGACATGTAATCAAACACATCAACCTACTGATGATTCTTGATGTTGGTAGAGCCTCTTGTTGAACTCTGTCTTGACCGTCACCAAAATGCACCCTTCACTCATGTAAAAATATTTATTAAGCATGAGAAGCTTCTCTAGCTTATCTTAAAACTTGGATTAGGAGGTTCCATCAAAACTATAAGGTGTTGACTAATGTCTTTGGAGTACCAACTTTGATATATCGGGTAGAGGCAAGGGCTAGAGCCTAGAGGAGGGGTAAATGGTGCTAGATTAATGAGTAAAACCCCAACATTGGCAAGGATTTTGATATGTTATTATTTGTTGTGGCATGAATTTTTTTGGACTCTATAGGCCATTTAGCGTCTTTCTTTATGTATTTTGGGGAAGATATCAATTGTACTTGATTTTTTTTTTAGTTGTAAGCAACCTTGCTATATACATGAGAATCTTTGGATATTTGTGAATATTGGTTTGGATTCACAAGGATGCTTGAATGCATATATATGTATCTATTGAAATTGATTTTATTTTTACAAGTTAATTGGGGTTTTAATTTGTTTTGGGCATACAAATGTTTGGAGTTATGGTCTAAATTTATTTTAGGGCATACAAATTTAAAAATTTATGGATTCAATTGATTTTAGGGCATAAAAAAACAAAAAATGTAGAAATTAGAAGGGTGGAATTTGGTTTAAATACTCGAGGTTGAAGAAATTGGTGCCCAAGGTGGAATATTTGGGCCCTATACTTCAAAACGCCTTCACCACTACTCGTTTCATCGTCGTCACTGCTTGGTTGCTGTCATGGAGGAAATGATGATCTCGGTCCATTTCGGGCATAAAACATGTTTTACAAAATGCGTACACGTTTATCAGATCATAACACATGCGTGTTTATTAGCTCAAAAATGTATGCGTTTTATAACTACATAACATGTACGCCTTCTCTTTAACTATCCTACTTGGCCTTCAATGTGGCAGGCTCAGGACTAGGTTTGGCATGGTCAAGATTGCTTGGGATCAATTATATTTTATGGAACCTGAATGGGTTTCTTGAATCTACCGTTGCATCTAAAAGGTCCCTCAACTTTGTGCACTCACCCAAAACTATTTTGAATTTTAAAAAGAATTTGATTTGATAATACATTTTTAAGTGGAAAGTGGTTTTAGGTTTTGATGTTAAATTTTAAAATTATATTTTCTCTAAAGAATTGCTATTCATGTAGTGAAGAATATGTTAGAATCTTGATGTTAAGTACCATTTCACAAGGAAAGTGGTTGAAGAAGGTTGGGCCCTATTGGAAAGAAATGACACTAGTGAGAATACTGTAGGTATGCTTACAAAGCCATAAAAATAGAAAAAATTTAATGGTGCAAAAATTCTATGCGCTTGCTAAAAATGTGATGAAGGCAACATTAGGAAATGGAAAACAAGTGAAAAACATAGGCAAGGAACTTCATATATATCAAATTCAAGCAAGAGAGTGTAGGAGGTAAAGTCAATATTCAAATCTTTGATATTTTTCTGTATAATGGTACATGATTATCCCATCATGTGATTTATATGCATCAAGGTGGTTGTAATGGGGGCCATCTATCCACTCCCGTCTGGGGGTGTAGAGGCAAAGCCATCTACACAAAATTTTCTAAACCCTTCTAGGGTATTTTGATTCCTTCTAGAGCCCTCATATGTATTGTGTAAAAGGGAATTGATCCCTAACATTGCATCACAAGAGAAGAAAGGGTTGTAATTTTTTTTCCAAGTAATACTAAAATATTGAGCATTTGCCTAGTGGTTTTATTGTGCAAAGTAGAGTTCCACGTAAATCTCATTTTCTATTGTTATTGTTGTTTGCTTTTGTTTTTTTATATATTTCTTAACACAATGGTCAAGTCCCCAAATCCCAGATCCCTAATGTGAAAAACCTTCTAAGAGCACCATATTACCATTATGTGGTGGTTTGAGTTATCGATCATGATTCAAGCATTCATTTTTTATTATTTTGAAAATAAGTAATTAATGCATAAATATGAAAATTGTTATATAATAAACATTGTAGAGATCTTAAAACCTTTCCAATGAGTTAAAGATAGTGAAAAAAATATGATAAATTTATCAAAGATTAAAACATTTCTCTCATTTCCAGATTATAAAAGTTATTGGGTGGCTTTTAGAAGTCTTTATCCATAACTATTATTAAATAAATAAAGTAAATTGCTACAAATCTATATCATCAATATATACCATCCTAAATCCATTTTTACTCAGACTCTATCAAATATCAAAAGAAATCAAATCAATGACAATACAAACCATCCTAAATTTTGCTCCTTCAAAATTACTTTACTTTCACCTCCATAAATTTGATCCATCTTAAGACTTAATAAAAATTAAGTAATCACTAAACCACTACCACCTATCCCATAAGCTATGTTGCACAAGTTTTTGGAACCCGAGAATGCGGGTACGAGTATCAAATACGTCTAGTAGTTTCCCCCAAATTTACAGGAAACGACAGGTTGCGAACAACTATAATATATATTAAAAAATATAAAAAATACAAAAATAAAATAAGCAAATGGAAATGACAATAAAATCAAGATTACCATCCACCTCATTGATTATATAAGGTAGACTCTTTCTAAAGCTAAGACTTTTAGAAGTTATAGTCCCTATATTTGTGGCTATATGCATAGAGTAATTTTTCAGTTTTGTGTCAACTATGATTAAAATGTATTAAATTTAAATTATTATAAAATAAAAATCAAGATATTTTTTTTTCCAGCGAAAAAAAGCTACTATTGATATTTAAATGAATCAAATAGTACAAAGATGTTCGTGATTCAACTGATGAATCAAGTACATCATAAATTAACATAAAAAAGATCAAGATCCCTTCAACGATTTCATGCCACCAATAAGGTCTTAAATACAACAGGGCATCACTACAAAATCATCATTGCATAGAAACAAAAAACAAAATCAAGTATCCTGCAGCTCAGAAAAGTCTCCGAGATGAAAAACCACATGATTCAGTCAAAAAAATAGATGGAGCCACTGTCCTGAAAACTGTTTTCACACCATTCCTCCCAGATCAGATGCCCTTCCATACCAGAAAGAGCTTGTTTAGATAACTTATCAGCAAGAGAGTTGTGTTCTCTAAAGATGTGCTCAAACTTGATATTCTGCTGCTTAGAAATTTCAGAATGTGTCCGGATGGCCCAATGTCGCAGATGCATGACATTAAGCCTGAAATCACCCTCAGCCCATTTTATGGTGACCCCAGAATCACCATAAACCTTAATATTGATCAAGCCAAAAATATTTGCAACTTTAAGAATGCACCAGAGGGCCATTAACTCCGCTTTCATATTTGTGCCAGCTCCAAAATTGAGTCGAATAGTGTAATAATGTGACTCATTTAGATAGATAACTCCTCCAACAGCACATAAACCAGCTTGTGAAGCTCCATCAAAGAAGAGAGCGGTCCACTTTGAAGTTGAAATAACTAATGTAATATATGAATTTAGTTTTAAATACTAAAATATATAAATTTAGTTTTAAATACTAAAATATATAAATTTACTTTCTTTGATTTAACATATAAAAAGTCAAAATAGATTTTCATTTATTATTTTTTACAATAACCACAATTCAACGCGGGGACAAGTGAATGAGTGCTCTAGCACGTGTGGCAACTTAGTTTTCTATAAAAAAAAATCTTAGTCAACCATGTATATGTATGGTTGCGAGGAAATAGGAATGTGGTTAATAACCCACTTGACGATCATGAGAAAAAGTCCCCAAGTTCTCGATTTTAGAGGGTAAAAATTCCCAATAAGTTCCCAAACATACGGAACGGTTTCCGCGAGATTTGGAAGGTTTCCTACAAGTTCCCAGGTTCCTTGGAACACCGACACTTCGGAAACGAGTTTCATCTTTGTTAACCATATTAGCAATATAGATTATATAAATTATGATTTAACATATTAAATAGAGTGACCACTAAGATTACAAGTTTTTAATTTAAATTAGTAACTTCTTTAGCTATAATTAGCTATAATATAAATTATGATTTAACATATTAATTAGCACAGTTGTGGTCGGTGAACATGGATAGATCACAAGTTAAGTGCAATAAACAAATTATATGTTACTTGTTCTCCATGCTTAGTTGTAATCACCTATTGTTCATGCTTAGTTAAATGAGTTGTTTGTCACTTGTTATCCATGCATGAGCTACGAGCTCTCCATGCATCAATTATCAACTACCACTTATTTTATTTATTTATTTATTTAAATTGTTTATTTCAAATTTTGAACGACCTCCATAAAATCAATCTCACATCCTTCAATCTAGGAAAATCATAGATAATCGTCTTTAATTTAATTTAGTAACCTCTTTATCCATAATGTGACTTCTAAATTTCTTACTTAGAAAAAATCAAATTTACACAGGAGGCAATTTCATGGTCCACACACTATAGTTTTGAAGCTGAGCTTAAGCTGAAAGGCAAAAACAGCTTTAAATTGAACTTTTTGTCTCTGTTTGAGAATGTACTTTTAATTCATACTTAAATAAAATGCATTATTTTTCAGAAGGAAAAAAAATTAACCCACTTACTTAATAACAATTTTTAATCATCAATTACTATAATGACCATTATTAAATCACAAACTTTATACTTCCTAATTGTAATTGTAACTTGATAACCACTACCACCAAACCCCACCAATCGTCTGGGGCAATGAATTGATATCTACAGCATAAATATAAATGAATCCATCAATACAAGACAATGCAGGTTTGATTTGTCAAACCTGCTACAAAATTCAAAGGATTAAATAAATCGGGCCAACAACCGCCTCCACAAAATTCAAAATCTGTTGACAGGGACCGGCACAAATAAATTCCATTCCAAATTAGCTCAAGACGAGGTCTGCAGCACGAAATCCTTAATGGGTTATATTCCCAGTACAAGTTTGGGTTTTCTCTAAGATTCCTCAAAGCAACAAGTCACTTCAGTTCCGATTCCATTGAGGCCAAACTTCAAGTGGAATCTGGAAAAAATCATGGGGACATATTGCAGGAATAACTTATATTGTATTTACAAATCCCAGTATCAATGGAGTTTCATCAATCTAGCTAACGATGATTTCATGGAGGAAACCTGCGATACCGATTCTTGTTTAAAGTATGAAAACTCCTCTTCTCATTCAAGCAAAGTTGACAAGTTGGGGCAATGGCAATTGTGTATTGCAGATGATGCCCAATCCACAACCAGTGATTCCAGTTGTGTCGACGATTTGAGCGCAGAATGTGAGGAAGGAGATCATGCAGAGTCTCTTGGATTGATGAGTTTTATGAATTATCTTCATAGTGCTTCGGACGATGACCTCGGTCTCCCTCCCAATCCGAAAGAGGATCAAACGCAGCTGGGATTCTGTGGGGATGGAGACCTTGTTCAGACGATGGACTTCGACTTGGACTTTGACGTCGATTTGAATGAAAGAAAAGCGAAGAATCATGAAGATGATTCGCTCTTTTGGCTGTCTTTTCTGAGAGGTTGATGAATGTTTGGTTGCCAATACCATGGTAGGCCATGTTTGTTGGATGGAGGGAATCAGCAATCCAGATAAGGATGGTGGTATATTTGTAGATTTTGTAAATTCTAAATGGTTTGTGTTTGAGATGATCTGCATGCAATTTGCATAAATATAAGTAAAATCAAAATAAAAATCAGAGTTCTTCATGTCAATTATGAAACAAACTGTAGTCGGTTTTAATAATATTCTGATTAGGGATCTAGACTGGCATACAAAACCTAAATGGTTTACAAAATGGAAACTGAATGTGAATTTGAAAGGCCGGCTTCATGTCAATCTCAGCTTTTAGTTCTTGTAAAGGGCTTCAAGATACTGGCTATTAAAAGTTGATCGTGTTTGATACCTTCAAAACCATCAAACGTTGTTACAATGGAATATAACGAGCATTTAGCTGCTGTGTTTTGATAACAGGATTCTAGGTTTGTCTAGTTAGTTTCTGGCAACGATAGTTGTAGATATATGCTCCGTTGTTTTTAATTGTTTTGTGGCTTCCTTGAAGCCCATCGTCCAGTCAAGGCAACGTTGAGTCCTTGTACAAAATGGCATTGACAGAACTATGTCCACACATAACTTTCATTATACAGATGTTTATGGATTTTTTTGAAAAAAAAAAGTCAATCAATAACTACTTTCAATATACAAGTGTTTATAAATTTTTACATGGATGAAGGTAGTATATGAAAGTTCCAGATTCTATATTGTTACATCGATAGGTGTATTTATTTTAGAAATTGAGGTGGACTAAAGTCTATGTTTTTCCTAAATGGCACAAGGACGAGGCAAGTGTACTATTCAGATTGATTTTATGGTAGTTATTAGAAATTCAAAATAAACAATTATAAAAAAATATAAAAAATAACTGACAGCTATGGATAACTTGTGATTGATGCATGGATAACGGATACGGGCAGTTTGTTAACAGTCAGTTTGTGTAACTAGCATGAAGAACAAGTAACTTATTTATGGCACTTAGCTTGTGACTTATAAGTGTTCACCAGCCACAAGTTAAATGTCTGTGCTAGTAATGTAATCATTTCAAAATGTATTCTATTTCAATCTTGTTGATCCATTCCACATTGCCAATATTTTGACCCAGAGCAATCAGATTCGGTTTAATGATCTCTGGAGCAATACATGGCAGGTAGGAGGAAGCTTCTGTGGTAATGAGGATAGGAAATTAGTCACGATTTTTTTGTTGAATTGAAAATTTTCAATACAAATTATTTTTGAATCGTATTAATTCAAATCTGTATTCGAATTTGAATTTGGTAATTATGATATAGACAATAAGTAATTACAATTATTTATAAAGAATAAGTAAAAGATAACTTGACTTGTTAATGGCATTTAACTTATAGTTTATGAATGTTTGTCAGCCACAAATTAAATGTTATGCTACTGAAAACACAATCAAATCAAAGTTATTGGCATTTAACTTATAGTTTATGAATGTTTATCAGCCACAAGTTAAATAGTTATGCTACTGAAAACACAATCAAATCAAAGTTATTAGTATGTATTTTTTTAAAACTATGTAGGAAATTCAAAGAATAGTTCTTCTCATTGTGATTGCCAGTTGCCAGCGTTGGGGAATCTGACCGTACTAGTACCCTGCATGTCTAGTTTTTTTAAGGTGTTTGTGTGATTAGAAATTCAAAGGATAAGATCATATGCATGCTTTTATAAATTGAAAAGCAATAATGGAGAGGATTCTATACTTTACAAATTAGCATAGATTCATTTTAAAGAGAATCTATCAAGTGTCCAAAGGATCAAATCTATCGAAGTATAAACAACTATATGTTATTTTTATAATATTTTATTATTTTTAAAAAGGACATGTGTCAGCTCCAAAATGAGCATTGAAAGAGTTACACATCTCCCTTTACTAAACTGTAGAATGCACCTCTTGAACTTAATAAAAAAATGTTAATAAAATTCTATAAAACTAATTTAAATTTTATGTTGAAAAATTCCATGTAATTTTCAGTCAGATTTTCCAGAGGGACAACAAGATGCCAATTCAATGGTCAAAGATGGTATGGATTTCAAAAGGTAAGGGGACAATATATATGAAATTGAAAGAGATAATGCTGCTAAAAGTGAATTGAAAATTGCAGGCTGACTTATACGTGCAGCCATTAAAGAAAATATGTTCATATCATATGAATTATATGGCAAATGACGGCGATGGATTTCAACATTTTCTGGTTAGGCGTGCACACTCTTTGACAATTGCCAGGCAATATAATAACATAACTTAGTTTAGCCCGTCAATGGAAGCTGAATGCCATTAATACAAATTACAATTCAAAGATGGCTGGTTTGAACAGGATCACGGGGAAAGTTCGATTGAATTGAAATATCAGTTCGTAATTAAAGCGAAAGAAATACCTTGTGGATTATTTTTTCTTTTTGAAGGTGAAATATTAGTCAAAATGGCATACGATGGCGTGTGGGATGAGAACAAATTAGTCGAAAAATCTTCTATTCAGCGACGTCGAAAAGTCCTTTATCTCAACTACCCCGGTAAACGAGCCATAACTGTAGGCAATTGTGTATTGTGCACAAGAAGTCACGCTGCAATGTTTCCTAGTCTTTTAGGTTTAAGGTGAATGGCTAACTGATTTTTTTTTTCTTTATTATGAATGGTTTCATTCAGTGCATATGTGATATTCTGTGTTTTTAAGATATTAAAAAAATCTCTAATTTTATTATACTTTTTAAAATATTTTTCTTTAGTTTCTTTCTCTATACATATTTTTAATCTTAATTAACATTTTTTAAACATTTTTAATATAGATTTTTATTTCTATTTTTAATTAATTTGTTTTAAACATTTTTAATATAGATTTTTATTTCTATTTTTAGTAGATGAAGATTAAAAATAAAAAAAATTATACAAATAAGTGCATTAACATAAGGATATTGTTAATTTTTGAGTAGATATGATGAGCTTTTAACTTTAAAACTTTAAGTGCGGAAATAGTCAATATTTGAATCAATGAGCCATTCAATTACATTAAACATTCAACCATAACACAATATGTACCCTGGGGAAATCAAAGCAATGAGGATGAAAAACTCCAGCAAATCTTTATAGTATAATTATGATAGAGAGTAGAGAATGTCTTTTACAAAATAGCAGATTGCTTTCGGCACCCTGTGTGCTAGATAAGAGAGAATACTGAGCAATAGAGAATAGAGATCAATTGTATCAACTTGTCATGTGCCCAACACATTAATAACAAGCAAGAATCACTGCCATGCAAGTTGTAGCAAATGGTTGCATGGGTAATGGTGCATCACATGCAAAAACTACGAATTGCCTTCTTGGAGAATTATCATGTACATCAGTTTCTTCAATCCTGCATAACATATGTGCAATGCCTTTCATCTTTGACATTAAATGATGCTTAACTGACTCTAGAGTGAACTCGCCCTCTAATTGATTGCATGACCACTTAGTTAGGAAGCTAACTTAAGTGTCGTAATGCAATAACTCAAGTGTCGTCATGCAAACACTTAATTAACTGAAGTCGTCTTTTGGTTAACTTAAGTGTCGTCTTTTAGTTTAACTAAAGTGTAATCAATGCAAAACACTTTAGTTAACTAGTCCTCTTTATTAACACTTAGTTAACTATTATTAACTGAAATCATGTTGATTGATTTACTTGTAGTGACCACTGTGATTTCTTTAATTAACTAAGGCATACCTTGTGGTTTTAATTGAAGCTTAACAATTAGAGTTCACTTAGTCATCTCATGAGCAATTCAAATTCTCTTTTTCTCTATGCATTTATCTTTATCTCTTATCTTTACTGCATGGTCAATATGTGCTAACTTTAATTATCTATCATATCAGATTACACTCACAAGATTTGTCAGATGCTGTGATCATATTATATTAATCTCAGAACAAATGATCATATAGTAAAGTAATTCACTCTAGAGGTGGTCGGTCTCTAAAGGAGACTTAATAGCAATCAATAACCATGGTTAGTAATGCATCTCACAACATTAATGCTTCAATATGAAAAGCATCTACCTCTATAACTAGAGGTCCACCCCATGGGTACCTACTATAATTAGAGGTCCACATGAGAATCTGACTTGACACACAAGTCTTGAGCCTTGTCCAACAAGACTTTACAACATCATTGTTAGTTTTTCACAATTTAATTCAATATGATCTAGGATCTTATTTGAGAGAACAAAATGCACAACAAATCAAACACAAGAGACAATAGACACAAAGCATTTCACTGGGGAAACCATAAAAGAGAAAACCCCGCAACTTCCTCGGAGATAGAATGAGCAATACTACAAAACCTCAAAACAAGAAGATGGTCTCCAACAACTTCCTCCTCCTCCACTTGTACGAACTTGTCTCTCTCTCACTTGTATGAATGAGTGAGTGAGTGAATGAATCAAATGAGAGAGTCACACTCTCTATTTATACTTTACTTCATTTCCCTTTTACCCTAACTGGGCCGACTTCTCCTAGGAGAGTCTAATAACCCATTATAACTCAACTCTGGTCCGACGCCACTAGGGGAGTCTAATAACCCACTTAAATACAATAATAGCTTTCCTGATCGGAGGAATGAAACCTCTCTATCGGAAGTACAATGACATGTGAATACAATATAAAATATACAAGTGAAATACATTCTGAAGTTACAAATACATCAACACTCCCTCTTAACTAGGAAGGTATTCTCTTGAAACAGTTCATCGACACAAGTCTTCGTCACTCGATCATCATCAAAGTTGGATCATCATCAAAGCTGGATCATCATCATTATCACTTCTGCTATTATCTCGACCATCAGTCTCCAATCTACTCGTCATAGGAAGTTCTATAGAGCCAACCCTTTTTCATGCTAGATGTAGGCCTAGCCTCCATGCAGGTCTTCATCATCTCTATGAGCAAGCCATCCAGTAGGTACATCTCAAGACTTATTATATGCCTCTACAAAACCTACAAGATCTCCTAGGGTTGATTATATGCTAGTGCAAAACCTGAAGGAGCATCCTAGGACTGATTATATGCCACCCGCAAAACCTGCAAGATCTCCTAGGATTGATTATATGCCACTGCAAATCCTGAAGGAGCATCCCAGGACTGATTATATGCCTATGCAAAACCTATGTACCCTACTGTCTCCTCATCATCTTCACATCATCTCATCGTCAACGGAGCACAGCCCAGATGCACATAACACAACACTTACACTCACCGGCATGGGAGGACTAACCTACCACCATCCGTGAAAGGCTCAACAATTACATCAATGACCATGGAAGGACTAACCTCTGACCATGTCGAAAAAGTTCTAGCAATTACATCAACGACCATGGAAGGACTAACCTTTGACCATTTAGGAAAAGCTTGGCAATTATATCAACGGTCATGGAAGGACTAACCTCTCACCATGTCGGAAAAGCCCAACAATTACGTCAATGACCATGGAAGGACTAACCTCTAACCATGTCGGAAAATCCCATGTGCATCTGCGTCTTCTGGAATCATCACTTACCCTTGTAAGGAGCCTCGATATGAAGTACACCAAGCTTCTCTATGAAGTATTCAAACTTCACTCTGGCTAGCGGCTTAGTCAATACGTCGGCTATCTGCTCGTCCGTTGCAACATACTAGAGCTTCACTGCTCTTATCTGCACCATATTCCTGATATAGTGGTACTTGATCTCAGTGTGTTTCGACTTGTCATGGAACAGTGGGTTCTTGGACAACTTCACACAACTCTGGTTGTCGCAATGTATACAAGTCGCGTCCAACTAGAGATCAAACAAATCAAACAATAGCTTCCTTAGCCATACTTCCTCACAACTAGCTGAACAAGCTGTGACATACTCTGCTTTAGCTGTACTCAATGCCACGCAGGACTGCTTCCTGCTAAGCCAAGATATCATACTTGATCCCATACTGAAGCAGCACACCAAATGCTCTTCCTATCAATGGAATTGCCTGCCAGAGGAAGAACTATTCGGATGGAAGTGTACCTGGGTACAGGTGAAAATGTCTCCTCGTAGTCTATCCCTTCTTTCTGGGAGAATCCACGTGCTACAAATATTTCCTTGTATTTCCCTATGCTGCCATATGCAGTATGCTTGATCTTGTAGATCCACTTGGAAGTCACTACAGACTTCCCTCCTAGTCTCAGGACCACTTCCCAGACATCATTATTCATGATGGACTAGTACTCCTCCATCATGGCATCCTTCCATTCTTTCTTCTCAGCTACTTCCTCATAGTTGGAAGGTTCTTTGTTAATGATGTCACATAGCAAGGCTACATAATTGGTGTATGGCCTTGATCTCTTGCTTTCTTTGTGCATTCCTTCTGAAGCACCATACCTTTCTGCATATTGAATTACCTCTCATAGCCATGCTAGTTTCCTTGTATAGGAATTCTTCTCACAGGGTGGATCTAAAGGTTCCTGTGGATCTTCTATCTCACTATCTTCTTCTAGATTTACTTCATTCATTGTTGTATCTCGGATCCTAGGTGCTTCTGGTTCTTCAATGTATTCAACAGGTAGCTTTCTGGATTTGTTGTATGATGAATCTTCATCAAATGTTACATCCCTGCTGATGTCGATCTTCTTGAATCCTGAGAAATATATTCTGTAAGCCTTAGAGCTTTCACTATATCCAACAAATATACCCTTCTTTCCTGAAGGATCTAACTTCGTCCTCTTTTTCTTTTGGAATGTGCATGTATACTGGACAACCAAATATTCTGAGATGGCTGACTTCTGGTTTCTCGCCGGAGAAGACTTATTCTAGTGTCTTCTTATCAAGTACTCTATGCGGAGTACGATTCCGTACATACACAACTGTCCTTGCAACTTCTTCCCATAGATGCATAGGAATATCTGGTCATGAAGCATTTCCCTTGCTACTTCCATAATTGTTCTATTCTTCCTTTTTGCAACTCCATTCTGTTGTGGATTATATGGAGTGGTCAACTCCCTCTTAATCCCTGAATCTCTGCATAATTTATGGAAGTCTTCTGATGTGAACTCTCCGCTATTGTCTAACCAAAAAGTCTTGATTTTCTTCTTTGTTTGGTTCTCGATCAAGGCTTTGAATTCCTTGAACTTATTGAATACTTCATCTTTTCCCTTCAAGAAATATATCCATGTCTTCCTAGAAAAATCATCAATGAAAGAAACATAATATACATACCCACTCAAAGAACTGGATGACATCGGACCGCTTCATCAGAGTGGATGATTTCCAAGGTTCCTTTTACCTTGATTTCACTACTTGGAAATGTCTTCTTTGTGTTCTTTCCTTTTGCACATCCTTTGCAAATGACTTCATGCTTTGCCTGGATATCTGGAAGACCTTCAACAACTTTGCTTGCAATAGATAGTGCTCTATAATGCACATGTGCAAGCCTTCTATGCCATATTTCACTTAACTCCATGGATTCATGGACCAAGGCTTGTTCTGGTTGGCCCTTCAATTTGTATAATCTTCCCTCTTTCTCTCCAATCACTACTGCATCATCTATAGTTGTAATGTCCCCTCCTGTGGATCCAACTCTGGTAAGGGAATATGATGCCAATCTACGGGGCTTTCAAAAAAACTCAGCCCATTCATTAGATTCATAACCATAAAATTAATGTGTGCAGATGCAAATCAAACATATATGCGCAACGGAATAAGAACATCACCCACACACATCTTTCATATGCATTCGACATATCAATAATAAACATCAAATTAAAACATTGCAGAAGTAAAATGCACATAGAGAACACTTATCTTCATTTGTGCAATTGCCCCCAAACAACTACCTATGTTGCTGCAATGTTCCACCCAACCATAGGATAGTTGTGTTCATAGATCTCTCAACACAACTGCCACCCTCGAGCTAGGCATGATTCTTACAAGGAAAAGGGAACATTCTAGCTCATTCACAGCCAAAGCAATAGAAACCCATCTCAACCCCAACTTTCTTTTACACACAGTAGCTCCAATTGGGCATGGATACCCATTTTCAGCAATGGGATTTGCAAATACGATGGCCATAGGTTTTCCCAAAAACGTGGGCACACCAAAAACGGATTGGGAGTGAGAAAATCGTCCACAGGGAACCAACCCGATTTTCCATAGGTATTTTGGGCATCTAAATGGCCAAAATGGCCCAATGAAACCCCAAATCAAACCCCCATACTCCCAACCACTCTGCAACACAAAAACGCCCTCTTTTCCCACTGAAAACTAGGAAGACACAGGAAAAACATGGAGGAAAGATGCCCAGCCACTCCAAAAATGGGCTGTGAGAAAAGGCAATTCGACCACATGGAGAAAAAACAATTTATCCCCCAGATTGTGGGCATTCCAATGGCCAAAACAAGCTCCAGGAAACCCCCAAATCGATCCATTCTCTTCCCCATTGGTAACCAAAGCAAAAATTCCCTTCTCCCAGCTGAGAAACAAAGAAAAACCAGAAAAACATGGCTGGAAAACGCCCAGGAAGATCTAGACTCGTGGGAGGGAAAAACTGGTTAATGGGTAATGGCTTGGGAGGCAAATTCATGGCTCTTTTCTTGCCAAGGAAGCCAAACACGTTTTTCCATGCAGGGTGGTTGCCCATACTTGAATTTTGGACAGCCATACCTCTCATTCCCCAAGGCATTAACTACCTCAACCAACTTTTGGGAGAAATGAATGATTGGGTACAAAAGTCAACATGGGGAGTTGAGTGTTTGATGGGTTATCTCATTGACACTTGGCTTGACTCGATTGGCTCAAGAGTTTGAACGTTTTCCCTCCCAATTCCTTGTAAAACCATCCCCCATCTCTTGTTGCATTGCATAGCTAGTTGTGGGTATATTATTAAAAATGCATATTTACATAATATTTGCAATTCCATTGTGCATGGCTAGCACATGAACCATATGCATTGATAAATCGATGGCGGGGCCTTGGCCTTGAGCTCCTCACCACGATTTTACAACAATATTACATCATTTACGATTTAAATGCCATGGGGTCAAACTGGGGACATTACAATAGTCTTTCCTTTAGGCCACATAAGAACTTTGAAATCTACAAAAGAAACCCTCATACCTTTTACATCCAATGCAGATATGGAGAGAAGATTCTTCTTTAGTCCTGGTACAAACAAGACATCTTTCATCTTCATAGACTTTCCATAGTATAGCTTATAAGAGGCTTCACCACTTCCTTTTATAGGATATTGGTAATCATCCCCAAGTTTCACTTTGTGGGGTGACTCATGTTTAGATAGGTTCATAAAGGATTCCTTGAATCCTGTCATATGATTGGAAGCCCCACTATCTATAAGCTGATCATTGCTTGCATGTGTAATAGTTCCTGTGAGGGAAAAAATCAAAACATACTCTTCTTCGCTTGATGAATCTTCACTTTCTTTTCTGGCCCTCTTCTTGGGAGGTTCATCATCCTTTGCAGTGTGAGCATGATATCTTCTCTTGGTGTTATTCCTCTTGTGGGAGTTGCTTTTGTTCCTGGGACAATCTCTGGAATAATGTTCCTTCTCATCACAAGTATAACATCGAATGTGAGAAAGATCTCTCATAGATCCTCCAAAGTTCTCTCTTCGGTTCTGGTGGTGGTGTTTACCCTTCTTGTGATGAGGATGCTCCCTCTTGTTATTATTCTGTCTGGTGTGTATTGTGAGATCCTGGTCTTCATTACCCATATTTTCTTCTCAAGCTACAATTCAAGCTTCTTCCTGTGAGCACTCTTCCCACAACCTACTGAATGTGATGAGCTTCTTCCTAGCACAAATTCCTTGAATGAAGGAATCCCATGACCTAGGGACACAATTCAAGGTGGTGATCACTACTTCTCCATTCTCTATATCTTCTCCCACAACTTCAAGTTGTTCCTTTATCTGAGAGACCCTTGAAAAATAGGACTGCATGGTCTCTGCATTTTGAATCTTTACATTCTTCAATTGGTTTCGCAATGTCATCTTCCGATTTATATTCTTTCCTTCAAATAGCTTGGTCAAGGAATCAAACATCTCCTTAGGTGTCTTTAGAGATGACACATGTGGTATGAGATGGTCCTTGATAGAATCTGCAATGATCCTCTTGGCCTTGACCAAGTTCTTCTTATGTAAGGCCTTAGCCTCATCTCCTTCTGAAACTGGGACCTCTTCACTTATGTAGGTGTCCAATTCATTCTCTTCTAAGATTAATCCAATCCTGTACTTCCATGCTCAGAAGTTATAATCCCATTCAAGCTTATCCTCAAAATTGGTGTGGTGAGACATCTTAATGAGAAACTCAAATGGAAATAAAATATTTCGATCTTACCACTTCATTTGCTGAAACTGGATCTGGAGCTGGCTAGGGTTTGATAGAAAAACCCTAAAAATAAAAACTTGGAATTTCAAACTTTTGTCTAGATAGGAATATGTAATTGATTGAGGCGAGCAAGCTGGTGTGCTTAGATTTTGAAAACTTCAAAAATTGAACCTTCAAAAGTGACTTGCGATCTTCGGATCTGCAATTTCTGGTTTTTTGGTCCAAAAGTAAAGTTAGGGTTTGACTTTCCCAAAGATTCACCCAACCGAAAAGTTCGATCTTGGTCTCTAAATTTCGATTTTGATGAGGAGATCAATCGTATGCTGAGAGCACTCCAAAATTCCACTTTTGTCAAAAGGCCTAATTTCCCACAGCAGTGACAGGCCAAAAACTGAAAATGCTCGGAATCAAATTCTGTTTCGACAGAAAGATGCACCTTCCTTAGGAGAGTTAGCCTAGCCTCTTTCCCTTGATGATATGTGGAAAGAGACCCAAAAATTAAGAAGCCCTAGCTTCTGCAGCTGCACAGTGTCGTCTTCTTAGGTTAGCTCTGATACCATGTTATTTTTTCACAATTTAATTCAATATGATCTAGGATCTTATCCGAGAGAACAAAATGCACAACAAATCAAACACAAAATACAATAGACACAAAGCATTTCACCGGGGAAACCATACAGGAGAAAACCTCGCAACTTCCTCATAGAGAGAATGAGCAATAATACAAAACCCCAAAATAAGAAGATGGTCTCCAGCAGCTTCCTCCTCCTCCACTTGTGTGAACTTGTCTCTCTCTCACTTGTACGAATGAGTGAGTGAGTGAATGAATCAAATTAGAGAGTCACACTCTCTATTTATACTTTACTTCACATTCCTTTTACCCTAGCTGGGCCAACTTATCCTAGGAGAGTCCAATAAGCCATTATAACTCAACTTTGGGCCGACCCCACTAGGGGAGTCTAATAACCCACTTAAATACAATAATAGCTTTCCCGATGTGAGGAATGAAACCTCTCCGTCGGAAGTACAATGACATATGAATACAATATAAAATATACAAGTGAAATACATTCTGAAGTTACAAATATATCAACAATCATCACTTTGATACATCAAATCATTCACCTCAACACATGAGGAATAACCCTTTACAACTGAAGGATTAGTCATTCTTGAGTCCAACTCAAGAATATACTCCAAGTTCCCACTTCCAACTCATGCTCCCTACCTCAACACATGAGGCCCAATCATGGCTGCACAAGATTAGCTTGGAAAATGACTCGCGATGCTGTACATTTAACATATATGTCATTGTAGTTAGATAGCCTCTGTTTCAAGGGCTTTGTTTTATATTACTTTGGATCCCCTTTACCATAGTATACTATGTTAAAACATGGCCAAACCATAATTACCCATGATCAAACATAATCAAACATTGTCAAAAATAGTTTTAAAAAAAATGTACTTTCCATTCATTAGAGCATAAAATACAATCTACATGTGCCCCTAGCACATGGAAAAATATTCAAGGTTATGGCTACCTTAGCCTTTTATCATCCTTCCTACATAATTCTCTACAGTGTCTTCATAACTTAAATTACATTACAATTTGAATATATACTTCCTTCATAATCTTCATTTAAAACAAATCAAAAAGTGTTTGTTCAAGAGGAGACCATTGTTCCTCCTCATAACTCCTCAATGCATATTCTACCCACAATCATTTCCAATGTCTTGTTTGAGAGATGGTCATCAATTTTATTATGCTCATGATAAGTATGTTGGAAGTCGATCTTTTGTAATTTTTTATTGATTTCCATTAATATGCTAGCAAATTTTATGAATTCTATATCTTGAATATTTGTTGCACCCTTCATCCAATTTATAACAAAAGTCAAATCTCCATTGACTTGTAACTCTCTTACCCCCAAATTGGATGCCTTTTGAAACATATGGAAAAGAACTTGAAGTTCTACCCAATTATTTGATCCCTCTCCAATAGCCCCTTTGCCAAAAAAATTGTGATCATCTGACAAATAAATTGCATACCCAAAACCACATAACCTCCCAACACCTTGAGAGGCACCATCGAAAAAAGGCCAAGGATGCTCCTCTTTGATAAATAATTGTTTGATCCTTCTTTTCCTATGAGGGAGAACAAATTGAAGATAATATTGAAAAAGTGAGAAGATCTGGACAAAAAATTGTAAAGGTTGTGGCACACGTCCCTCAAAAACAACTTGGTTGTGGGCTAGCCACAACCCCCACGAAACTAAATAAGAAACATTGCAAAAAATAGTTAACCATAGTCAACCATAGTTACACATACTTAACCATAGTCCAATATGCTTAACTAAGGTTATCGAAATTCAACCATGGTTAAACATGGTCAAACATTCTCAACCATGGTCAACCATATTCAACCATGTTCAACCAAATGTCAACTATATTAAAACATATTTAACTAGTCAATGATAATCAAACATATTCAACCACGGTTAATTGCAATCA
The DNA here is from genome assembly GCA_027924585.1 of Larix kaempferi. Lineage (NCBI taxonomy): Eukaryota > Viridiplantae > Streptophyta > Pinopsida > Pinales > Pinaceae > Larix > Larix kaempferi. The sequence goes on from BSBM01000070.1 coordinate 3,209,493, forward strand.
ACCATGGTTATGCATGGTGGCGAATCAACCAAAGTCAAACATATTCAAGAAAAGTGGACTACAATAAAAAAATGTTCAACCATCTTCAATAATAATCAAACATAGTCAATTATATTAAACTATGGTTGAGCTAAGTTAATCATTTCTAACCACATTTACACATAATTAGCCATGGTTAACCATGGTCAACCATAGTCAACAATAATCTAGCATGACTAGTCATAGTCAACCAATTTTTTGGTTAACCACAGTCAAAAAAAAGTTTAATATTGTAAATACAAATACTAATTGTATTAATTAACCACAGATGTTAATTGCATGGGGGGTTCACTAGCGAGGAAATATTATATCACGTCCATTCATATTGGGGGTTTGAATGCTCTTAAAAACCTCAAAAATGTATTGCCCTGTATTAAGGGGTCAAGGGGGGTTTTTAATTTGACATAGTAATATAAATATTGGGGGTTATTTTATTTGGGTGGGTTGAGGAATAACCTCCAAATCATGGGATGGATTCATACCCACCTAAAACTTAAGGACCCTCCATTTTGATTTGATATTGCTTATGATCTTAAGTTTTGGATAAATCTAATAATAGTGTACCAATTATAATATCAATGGAAGTCTCTTTGGATTACTGGCCTTGAGAATTCCTCATTTAATATCGTATTTAGGCTTGGTTTGAATTGATGTTATATTGTTTTTCATATTTAAGTTAAGAGATGTAGCTAATTGGGAGTTCTGGAGTTGAATAATTGTATTGTATTTTTTGTAGGCATTTAAGTAAAAGATCTAACTCTTCATTTTTTAGGTTGGGGTTTAGGTAGGTATTGAGATTCATTCAAACCTTGCTCCATGAAAACCAAGAAAAGTGAGATCAATCTTTCTTGGCTCACTGGAACCAAGAAAATTTAGATCAATCTTTCTTGACTAATTATTTCTTTCAAATTTTTGTATTCTTCTTTAACATTTTCACATTGCCAGTTAAGAATAGTAGTTAAATTGAGTTATATTTGGCACATTCATAATTGTAATTTCAATTCTTATATGCAAGGCATGTGTCTTAATATTATATTGGAACTGACATGAACATAGGTAAAAATATAAATCCTTATTTACATACCCAATGTGTTATCGTTACCATGAAATGGTATCATATAAGTTTCACCATCTATGTATCTTTATAACTATTGCATGCTTGAACCTAACAATGGATATTTTTCTCTTTGCTATAATGATAAAAAAAACTAGATATAACCCAAGAAAATGTAACTAAATGTTGTTAATTCCCTTGATCGTAAAAATAAATGTAGAGGAAGTGGACGAAATTCATTGCATCTTGTGAATGACCCAAATCCAAACTATGCACATGATCATATGGTGTTATTGGAAAGTAAGAGGAATTTTTCTATGTTCATTTGGGTTCAAACGTCAAAGATGTTTTTTTAAAGGAAGGTATGGAAGTCCATCCACGAAAGGATTTCAATTTTGCATTTTTATGGAGTTTAATTTATTAAGCTTATAGAAAACATGATCTCTCTACGAATATACTTATATTTACATGATATAAAATTGGTAGATTGGTAGGCTATGGTGTGAAACATATGCAATTCTCATCTTTTCTAAGCATTGCACTAACTATTGGACTATTATCCTTTTACATTCTTTGTTATGTTGATCTCTTGGCTAGGTTTCCTTTTATGCATTTTGCCTTCTCCAATACTATTTTGTTGGGTCTTCCACTATCCAATGCTACAAATTGATCACTCACCCCTGCAATCCTGGTGGGATCATTATTAGCATTATACTATTATTTTATTTAGCATCATGTTTGCTTATACTAAGATGTGTTAAGGCTCTTGTTTGTTACGACTTGATAATATGGTATAAATGGGGTATTAAAAATGGATACATACAATATCTGGAGAAACTATGGGTTTTCTTAGTTGGAAAGGCATATTGGGAGGGGGGTTCAACAATAAAATTTTAGGAGAAATTTTCCAATATTTAGTGAAATTTGGGATATTCTTTACTATCATGCGAACGATCATGCTATGTAACAAATTCTATGAATGAACCCCCCGTGGTTAATTGTATTAATATATTAATTTTTAATTATACTAATAGATATTAATATCAAAATTTTGATTAAAAGTATATTATTTTTATTTTTATATATTACTTTATATTATTTTTTATGGTGCCTCAGTAGATAACAAGTGTGGAGATGGCTTCACTATTAGTGTTAGTGCAGATTTTACTCTCAAATGTTGGCTCACATGTGGTTCAGGTACTAACACAAAAGACAAACTCATGGGTCTATGGGGTGTTCTAAAGGTGGCTCCTCTTTGTGGCATTGATTCCATAAGAATATTTGGAGACTCCTTAGTTATTGTCAAGTGGGAAAACAAGATGTTTCAATTGGACAATGTTTTTATTCAACATTGGTGTCAGAGAGTTATTGGTTTGATGAACATATTTCCTGACCTTACCATTGAGCACACATACAGAGAAAATAATGACGTTGTAGACTCCTTGTCTAAAGAAGCTTTGTATGGCGACCCTAGTTTTCTCCTATGGGAGGAATGGGTGGATAATCAGAAGACTTCGTATGGTTCTTTTTCTTCTTTCTTCTCTGAAATGTATTAAAATACTATTCCATGTTTTGGATGACCTGTTTTGGTTTTTTTGCTGTCAAGCAATGAATTGTATGTCGCTGCTAGCTTTTTGAAGATGGTTGATGATCTAGGAATGATAAGTTAAAATATCAGCATTTTTAATGAGTCCAAGTTCCCATATTTGGCATGTTATGTAATTTCTGATTTCTTAGAAATAACAAAAGTACTTTTTTTCTCCGGAAAAATAATAATTATTCAAAATTCAAAGTATTGAATATTCATTACTATGTAATTTGATTGCATATTGATTATTTATATTTTTCCATAATTATTGTTATTATGATTTTATATTAAAAATTATATAATATTCCTTATTAATATTATTCATTTTAGTGATTTTATAAAAAAATAATGATGTGCTAATCGTTCCTTATAAGTTGTTAATTAACGCAATCATATTATTAAAAATCATTAATATAAACTTATTGACACCATTTTCATCTCTTAAAAATAATTAAGTATCTATATATATATATATTTATTGTAATTTCTCAAAGAAATTATGGGAAATTTTTTATAAAGCACTTAAACTTGAAGTTTGTTGGGGCAGTGGTAACTTTGATACAAGCTTAAAAACTTGGACCAAAACTTGTAAGACACATCTTACACTTCCAGTTTTTATCACCTCGTCGATCTGGAAAGTGCGCAATAAGGCATTATTTGAGGATATTTCCCCGAACATTGAAGTTGCTTTTTTACAGTATGAGTTTATATTTGCCTTATAAACAAAGGGAGACTTTAACAATTCCCAGGAAGGTGAATTTATTTCACTTGGTTTATGATGATCCTGTTATCGTTTTTGATGGTGCTGCTACTATGGGACATTGTGCAGCTGGGGGGGTTATTATACTTAATCAAGAACATTATTATACCTTTCGGCTTAAATGTGGCAAGGGCACAAATATGAAGGTGAAACTCCTAGTACTTTGGTGTTCACTTCAGCTGGCAAATTGTTTTGGTTTACCAAGGATCAAAATATATGGTGACTCTCGGGTTACCATAAAATGGGCCAAAGGTGAATACAAATTGAATGTGACAGCTTTGATGCTATGAATATTAAATATTGTATTAAATTAATCAGTAAATTATTAATTGGTTTAATTGAAGGGACGTAACCCTTCTTAAGAATGATCAAACCTTATAAAAGGCGAGCTCTTGTAAAACGTTAAGCATCTTATCAATTCAATAATATATCCTTTTATTCAATATGGATTTCATGTCCTAGTTTTTCTGTTGCATTTGGTATCAGAGCTGCATTCAGCATCAGCTTCTGCACTCCAGGCTCCAGCTGGGATCCTTGTCCATTCTCAAGTCACTCAAGTCACGCTTCCATCTGGCTGCTCCTACTCCACACCTATCTCCTTTTTTCTACACCTGCGACCATCCTCCATCCTTCGTTTCCCTCCTCCCCAATCTCCACGCCAGGACGTTCACTCTTCTACATTCGTTCCGCTCCAGCCATGCTCTCCATCGTGTACAATAAGCCTATGTCCCTCCTTCCCTTCACATTAGCTCCATGCTGCTTCTCCTTCGCAGGCTGCAGCTCTCCCCTCATCCCCTCACGCCTCCACGCAGTCCCTCACAGCCTCATCCCTCCCACTAAGCACCACTTAACCAGTGCACTCCTCCCCCACTAACTAAATCCCTCATGCTTCTGCAATGCCTTTCCCTGCTGCATCCTTCCACCGCAACTCCGACTCCTCTCGCGCTCCCTCCACGTCAAACGGACGACCTTCATCCACACACCATCGTTGTAAACCTATATTTTAATCAAAATTAAATATTATATTAATATTGTTATATTAATATTTAATTTTATTAAAAGTTACAATCCCAAGTTATAAAAAAAATATTTAAATATAATAATTATTATATTTAATTATTTTACCCAATATAATAATTATTGTATTTACAATAATTCTTATTAATTAATTTAAATCCTGCCAAAATTGGGTCCAATTATTCACCACCACACTAAAGAAGCATGACGACAGAGTTAAAAGCTCAAATGGCGAAAATAGAGAAGGATTTCCAAACATTCAAGGAAATGATCACCAAGAGCCAGGAAGCGCTTAAGAAAGAAATTAAGGATGAAGTCATTCAGGTAATGGAGCAGAAAATAGATGAGAAGTTTGACATTATGAGCAAGGAACAAAAAATGTTAGATCAAAAAGTGACTGAGAGCCAGAAAGGTATCGAGGCGATATTACAAAAAATGAATGATAAGGAAAAAAATCATAAACAACATGGCTCGGATATGTCGGTTACCCCATCTTCCAATTCTGAGTCACCAGAACGCAACAGGACGAAAGGTACTTAATACCAACCATTCGTAATGTACCCGCCGAGAGCAAAAATAGAAATGACGAAATATAACGGAGGAGAAGACCAATGCGTTGCTTGGTTGAATAAAGCAAAAGAGTATTTTGACATATATAACATTACAATGGACGAAGAAAAGGTCAAGTATGCTTCAATGCACCTTGAAGGATATGCCTACAACTAGTATATGTGGTGGAAGGGAGACAACTTCGCATACACTTGGAACTTATTCAAGAAAGATTTCTTAAAAAGGTTTCAAGGAATCACAGAAGATGAATTCTTCTCAAAACTTACCAGATTACAACAAAGGGGAAGCGTCGAAGAATTCACGCATCAATGGGAATCCCTCGCTACCAGAGTATTTGGGCTATCTGACAAACAATGGTTGGAAACCTACTTGGGAGGACTAAAACCATACATACAAAAAGAGTTAAAAATGCATGACATAACGAATGTCGAGGCAGCAAGACGAAAAGCAAAAGCAGCCGAGGCCAAATTTGACAGTTTCCAATCAAATAATGGGAAGTCATACTCACAAAGAAACATCCAGTCGACTCCAGGGGATGATACAAACAAATACATGCCTCCGCCTAGAAGGGACGATAGGAAGAGCCTCGAGAATCAACGTATGAGGGAAGGAAAATGTCGATGATGTGGAGACAAATGGAATCCTAAACATAGATGTTGCCCCGAGGACAGCTCAAATAAATTATATACTTGTGAAGCAGAGGAGAATAGTGAAGTAGAAGAAGAAGAGCCAGAAGATGAAGAGCCAGAAGATGAAGAGGAGGAAACCGCAAATATGGCAGCCGGGGAACGACGAGACCCCCAAAATCTCCCTAGCAGCCATGACAGGCATTAGTCAACCACAGACTCTCAAGTTAAAAGGGCATATAAAAATGAGAATGTTACAGTGCTAGTGGACACTGGAAGCACTCACAACTTTCTTGATATAAGAGTGGCACGAAAACTCAAGTTGTTTGTACATCCAGTTCCATACATGAAGGTGATGGTTGTAGATGGCAAGAAGATCGAAAAAGTTGGAAAGTGTCACAAGGTGAGATGTCAAATACAAGACTTCGAACTAGAATCAGAACTCTACACCTTACCATTGGGAGGAGTAGACATCGTTTTGGGAGTCCAATGGTTACAAACATTGGGAACATATTCTGCCAATCATCAAAAACATTTCATCAAGTTTAAGTGGCAAGGGAAAATTTTTAAGCTATATGGTTTTCATCCACCAAACACACAGGTAGTTTCATCTCAGCATATGGAAAAACTCATTCGAAAAGGGGCATCAGCATATGTAATACAATGTCATCAACGGGAAGGAAAGGAGGAGGAACCAAATGAATTCAAGAAGGAAATCCAAAAATTACTCCAGAAACATGAACACATATTTCAAGACTTACCCATGCATCTACCACCAGAAAGGAGTATAGAACACATAATCGAGATTAAACCGGGGTCAAATCCTGTCAAGGTTAAACCATATAGGTATCCCCACCATCACAAAATAGAAATAGAAAGGTTGGTTCAAGATCTACTGAATTGTGGTGTCATCGCCAAGAGTAGAAGCCCTTATGAAACTCCAGTCGTACTAGTACGGAAGAAGGATGGATCGTTTAGATTATGTATAGATTATAGAGGATTAAACAAAATAACAATTAAGAACAAGTTTCCAATCCCTTTCATCGATGACATGCTGGATGAACTTCATGACGCAAAATATTTTTCGAAACTCGATTTAAGGTCAGGGTACTATCAAATCAGGGTCAGAATAGAGGATATCGCAAAGACTGCTTTCCAAACTCATGAAGGACATTATGAATTTAAAGTAATGCCTTTTGGGTTAACCAATGCCCCTGCCACATTCCAGGCAACTATGAATGAACTATTTCAGCCATACCTAAGGAAATTTGTGTTAGTATTCTTCGATGACATCCTTATATATAGCAAGACATGGAAAGAACATTTGACGCATCTAGAAGAGGTTCTATCTCTTCTGAAGGAAAACCATTTCTATGCAAAAAAGTCAAAATGCACATTTGGGAAGCAAGAAGTGGAGTATCTCGGTCATATAATCTCAAAGGAAGGAGTTAAGGTGGACCCAAAGAAGATCCAGGCGATGAAGGAGTGGCCCGAACCAAAGAATGTTTCAAAATTGCGAGGATTTTTGGGATTAATAGGTTACTATCAAAGGTTCATCAGGAACTATGCACATGTCACTGCCCCACTAACAAATCTCCTAAAAAGAAATTCTTTTCAATGGGATGATGAAGCAAGAAGATGCTTTGAAACATTGAAACAAATTATTTCTTCCACTCCCGTTTTGGCAACACCTAATTTTGCAAAACCATTCGTGATCGAATGTGATGCTTCAGAGTTTGGGATAGGAGCTGTGCTAATGCAAGAAGGTCATCCAATCGCTTTTGAAAGCAGGAAGTTGAACAAAAGAGAATACCTACAGTCTACATACAACAAGGAAATGCTTGCCATCATGCATGCATTAACTAAATGGCGACAATACCTTTTGGGAAGTAAATTCCTAATCCGAACAGATCATAATAGTTTACAACACTTGTTACAGCAGAAGACATTAACAACCGAACAACAAAAGTGGATAGAGAAAATCTCTACCTTCGATATGGAGATCCTACATAAAAGGGGGAAGGACAATGTAGTAGCTGATGCTTTATCAAGGAAAGATGAAGAGATACAAGTCTACGCCGTATCCATGGTGATCCCAGAATTTTTGGATGAAATTCGTAAAGAATATGCCAAGAATTCATAGGTTTGCTCCATAATTAACAACATAAATCAGTATTCGAAGTTTGAATGGAAGAATGATCTCTTATGGTACAAAGGACGTATTTACTTAAGTTCCAATTCCAGTTTTAAGACCAAGGTGCTTAAAGAGTCACATGACTGCCCAACCGCTGGTCATGTTGGAATTTTTAAAACCTACTATAATGCAAGGAAATCATTCTTTTGGAAGGGTATGTATGCCGACATTCACAAGTATGTTGCAGATTGTGACATTTGTTAGCGGAATAAAACTGAGAATATCTCAAGTCCGGGGTTACTCCATCCATTACATATTCCAAATAAGAAATGGGAGGAAATTTCAATGGATTTCATTGAAGGTCTACCCATATCAAATGGAAAAGAAAAAATACTAGTTGTGGTAGACAGGCTAACCAAATATGCACATTTTGTTGGAGTGAAGAAAACTGATTTGGCAAAAGAAACAGCCGAAGCTTTTTGTAAAAATGTCTACAAATTACATGGTTTTCCGAAGATTATAGTAAGTGATAGGGATGCCAAGTTTAAAGGGAACTTCTGGAGAGAGTTTTGCAAGCAAATTGGAATGTCTCTTAACATGAGCTCAGCTTATCATCCCCAAATAGATGGATAGACAGAAGTTGTCAATAAATGCTTAGAAACCTACCTCTGTTGTTTTGTAACTGATAAGCAAAATAAATGGTTCCAATGGCTACATCTTGCGGAATGGTGGTATAATTCTACTTATCATACATCTGCAAGAATGACACCATTTCAAGCCCTATATGGATATGAACCCCCAAAATGGAAGGATTTCATCACCAACCAAGCAAGGGTCGCATCAGTAAATGACCATTTAGAAGAAAACCGAAAGTTTGTCCAAGTACTTAAAGAGAATTTGAATACTGCCAGGAATAGAATGAGATAACAAGAAGATCGACATCGAACAGAACGAGAATTTGAAATTGGAGATTGGGTATATGTAAGACTACAACCCTATAAACAATTATCACTTAAACAAGGTGGAAAAAATAAATTGGCTCCACGTTTTTATGGCCCATATCAAATCAATAAGAAGATTAGTCAGGTGGCATATGTGTTGGAATTGCCAACTACAAGTCACATCCACAATGTCTTTCATGTTTCATGTTTGAAAAAGATGATAGGTCAACACCAGAAGGCACAAACAATACTTCCCTTGTTAGATGAAGAAGGAAGAATCATATTCGAGCTAGAATCTGTCATTGCTACTAGAGAGAAGAGATTAAGAACACGAGTCATTAAAGAATACCTTATAAAATGGAAAAATATATATTCCCGAAGAAGATGCAACATGGGAATCAGAACAATTTCGACAGTTACATCCCTCATTACCATTGCTTTGAGGACAAAGCTCTTTAAAAGGGAGTGGCAATGCTATGAATATTAAATATTGTATTAAATTAATCAGTAAATTATTAATTGGTTTAATTGAAGGGACGTAACCCTTCTTAAGAATGCTCAAACCTTATAAAAGGCGAGCTCTTGTAAAACGTTAAGCATCTTATCAATTCAATAATATATCTTTTTATTCAATATGGATTTCGTGTCCTAGTTTTTCTGTTGCATTTGACACATTGGTGCAACAAGATCATGAGTGAAATTGATAAATTCAGTAGCATTATACTTGAACATATATATCGAGAGTATAATCACTTAGTGGACAACATGTCAAAACAGGCTTTTGAAGGTGAAGATGGCTTTCTGTTTTGGGAAGAATAGCTTGAAAAGACGGTCCATGAAAATGGTTCATTATATTTTTTGGATTAACATATATTTTTTGGTTAAAAAGTTTAAATATTGAGAGATGTAGAATTGATATTTTGATGATACTGAATAGTTTGAAAACTTTTGTAATGATATCTGAACTGAAGAGTTGAAAAATGAGATCAATGTCAGGTGATGATTGATCTATCATTATACTATTTGATTCACATTTTGAATATCAATAATACGCCTTTTTTTGCTGGAATATATATATATATATATATATATATATATATAATGATGTGAAAAAAAAATTGAACATATTTAAAGACAACTAAGTGTATGTTCAGAATCAACTAAGTGGATGGAATGAAATTAAATGAGATTAAGAGATTTTGGACTCACCACCTCCTAGATATTAAGAGTCCAACATGATTTGATTTGACAGGAGAGACCATGGCATTGTTGAAACTTTATTCATCCAAACTATAGACACTAAGGTTGTTGTAACATTCATGCAATCTAAAGGAAGTGACGCCATGAAAGCTAACGTTAGAAGGACGTTGGTGATAAGGAAACAAAAAACTTGAATGTTGATAGTTTGTACAATAAGGAGCATACGTATTAAACCACATAGTGTGAAGCTCTTTCAATGTTTGAAGGACGCTTACTTGTAGGAGATTAATTACCACAATTTTGAATTTTTGACACTAATACTTTAAATTAGTGGCTCTTATAATTAAAATCGACAAATGGACATATATTAGCAACTAAAGTAAGTAGAAAACAAGATGACATAGTTAACATTAAAGTGGGTTGGTTGAGATTAGACACAAATATATTTAGCATAATTAATATAAAATTTTGGAATATTGTTCTCATGTATGTTAGATAATTAACATTTAAACTTGGAAATATTGTTCTTACATCCGGGATTGAAAATTAATTTGGAGCTTTTAATTAAGTCAAAATAATTTTTTTTAATAATTTGTATATTTATTTATTTTATTTAAAAAAATTAAATGTTAAATGTTAATTATTTTTTAGTAATAGATATTCATTAATTAGTTTAAAATATGATGTTAATAATTTTTTAGTGATAATTAATATTTATTAGGGCATGTGTACGAAGATGGTGGCCTTAAAAGTGGCAATGGGGTCACCACGAATGCGCTCACGCATGAAAGCGCATGTGCTAGTAAGAACATGCACACATTCTCGCTTTGGACATTCTTGAACTGCCAATAGGGATTCCATGTCACCCTAGTAGGAGCATGCACATGTTAATAATGCACGCGTGGTTTTGGACCACACGCGTGGTTTTGGACCACGCACGTGTTCCTCTGCATATTTTTTTAAAAAATATAGCTGCTAATCTATTTTCCCCATAGACCATGCTGTGTATTTTAAGGGTGACTAAGCACACTACCAACAAAAAATTCGAGTGCCAAGAGAGACAACCAATTACCAAGGGGATTTCCACCTCAACTGCATTGTATTCCAGGTAGGATTTGTTGTTTTTATTTGTTTTTTAATTTTTAATTTTGTTTAAAAATCAAACAAAAATCCAAGCCCCAACCCAATTTTTTTATTAAATTGCAACAGTATTGAATACAATGAATCCAGAAGACAATCCAAACTTGTGAATCCCGAAGATATCCCAAACTTTAACCCCAAACATAACCGAAACATAAATCCCGAACCACCAAACATTGACCTGGAGATTGATGCAAATTCGAGAACTCTTAGAACCCTTTGCAATGAATTGCAAAATACGAGAGATCCCACCTGATTGTCACTAGCTACTTCGTTCGGGACAGTTATATCTTCCCTTGCATATGCAAAACCACAAGTAACCAATATATCCAATTACATGGCTATAATGTTTGAATACTATAGGATTGGTCTAAGTGAAGAGAAAGTTAGAGACCTGAACATCTCCAAACAACAATTGATGACATTGTTTATTGACCCAAGAACTAGATTAAATCCACCAGTGACAAAGAAACACATTTGTATGGATTGGTGCACCTTCCAACCATTCAAATACCATTGGATGGATAGGTGGTTTATGGTATTTGAAAAACCTCCTTGCAATAATAGGAAGGTGCCTCTATATTTCTTTAGGAAATTATATGCTAAGTTTGTCTCTAAGGGAACCATGTCAACTACTTTGACATTGGTGAATTTTAGGGGGTGGGTTGTGAGTTTTCCTAGGATATAGAGAATGCTCGGCCCAAACCATTTTTAGGTCCTTGTCCTGCTAGGAAACAACCAACCCATTGACTAGAATCCACCGATAGGGGGGAACATTACCGAGACCCAAACATTCCTATTTGTTGTGGCTCGTAAATTGGTGCAACATGACTGTTTCATGGCCTTATCACATGAGGATTGACCATCAGGTGACGTTGGGGGAAGCCTTTAGGCATTTATCCCCCATAATAGGGTGTGGGTAGGAGAGGTGGCATGGAGACTCACGTCAGCTCCATAAATTTTTGAGCTAGTATGGGAATACTTGTTATTGGGCAACGAAAACTAACATATTGATAGTTTTATGTAGATGCTTAGTATGTTGACCATCTACTTTTTCTTCATTATATATATATATATATATATATATATATATATATATATATATATATATATATATTTCTAGTTATATGGTGTTTGTAGTTGTTATGCCCAAATAGCACACTTGGGTCAGTAGGTGATGCAACAGTGTCAGTATCTACCACTGCTGATGTTGTTATAGTAGCCTGCTCCATTGGTGTACCACATACTCAGGTATCATGGAGTGAGTGGTCCGTGAATTAAAATGATCCCTTCTTGCAATTTTTATCATATGTTTTCATCTTGTATTCTAGATGCTTTTAGTTTGTGTATAATGTTTTCCTTCATTTTATGTTTGTACAGGTTGTGGTACCATATAGTGATGAACCTTGTCCACCTAGGGTGGATGCATCAACACCTTCTTAGGTATCATGCGTGAATTTAAATCTTGTTTAAATGCGAATTTTGTTAAATCGTATTTTGGTTAACTAATTATTATTTTTTTAAATATGTATGCGAGTGGCACCATTCCCTTCTAGGTTGGAAATATCACCACCACATACTCGACCATTGCCAACTTTATGCCCATAATTTTTCCCGAGAGGCTTGATAAGTCCATCCTTTGGCTAGTTTACCCTAGATCTTGGGTTACCATTTTCACTTCTTGGCATACTACCACCCATACTAAATCCCATGGGGCATTATCACCGCACATCCCCACCACCTTTTTCTGAAAATCCTCACAGCAGATCTAAGAGATGATGTATAACTCACAAGAGTAATTATGATTAAGTAGGAAAATATAAGAAGAGTGAACAATACAATATAATGAGCAACAGAATAATATGTACAATAGAACTCAGATAGAAGCAATAATACTTCACACACACTAATTAATTAATCACAATATGGACAAATAAATAGTACAATGGTAGAGAGGATTCGAATGCCTAAGGTGGAAATTTGAATTAGCCTCTCAGAGTGATCATAAGATCAATAGAGTGTCATCGAAGCACAACTAGGTGTCCTCATGATCATCGGAGCACAACTGGAAGTCTTCATCATTATCAGTGGAGTTATCAATGCTTAAGTAACTATCAACCCTCAGTCAAACTAACTCTGGTAGGTGTAACTGAGTGTAACTCAATGTAACTAAGTGTAACTGAGTGTAACTGAGTGTAACTAAGTGTAATTGAGTGTAACTAACTGTAACTGACTATAACTGAGTGTAACTGAGTGACAACTGGACTGGTAGGTGAAGAAGGGTGAGTTTCTCCCTAAAATCAAGGAAGAAGGGTGCATTAAGCAACTGGAGGGCTAAAACTGAATAGTGAGAAGCTCCTGGGGGCTGGCTAACTGAGGGCTAGGTGCTAAACTGATGAATGGGATGCATGCAAAATGCACGCAAACCCTAGAATGCATGCAAACCCTAAAGGTGCATGCATGACTGAAAATGTAAATGATCAAAATACTGGTGGGACTAGGATGGAGTATAGGAATATCCTAACACCCCCCCTTAATCCATCCTAGGCCCTGGTAACTAAGAGCAAAGGCCACCCAATACAATGAATAATAACAATCAATAAACCAAGGAAGTGGGAAAATTTCATGGGAAACATACCCCCTCCTAAAAAAATAGACTGTAAGGCACACATAAAAATAAATGCTCCAAACTCAAGCATGTGTGATGCTTGGTCATATGCCTGGAGGTATCTTCTTCTTGGGAAGAAGTGGATCATGCTCAAAAAGCATGTGCTTGTACTTGCTCTTCAGATCGAATGTGATGAGAACAAATCCAACAGTATGAGAATGATCCTTGAACCTATGATTCGAATCAGCTAAGGTAGGATCAAATCTGTGAAAGTGCATATAGTCTTTTGTCTTCTCCTTCGAACCACCATGGGTGAGATTATGCCAAAAATAACTATTACATGTTTGCTTGAAATCAAAATCAGATTTAAGACTTAAAAAATAGTTTCTTGAGATCTCCTTTGAACCAGCAGGGGTGAGATCAAAACTATCATATGCATGAGAAATTATCCCAAGCAGTAATTTCTTAGAATCCAAATTAGATCCAAGACTTCAATCATGGTTTCTTGAGATCTCCTTTGAACCATGAGAGGTGGGATCAAAACCAGTAATTGCATGAGAATTTATCCCAAGCGAATGGCAATGGCCATAATCTTCAATAACCTTCTGAAAGCATGAATTTATGATCATATAGTAGTATAAAAGAGGAGATAGCTGGAGAGGAGTGAATGCATTACCTTCAGTAGTTGTTTTGACCTCTGAAATAATCATGTGATCATGATGCAAACCAACAGACTCTGGTGCAAGAGAGGATTTAGGACCTTCTACAATATCTAGAGTGTGAACTAGCACATAAAGAGAAGAAAGTTTGAGCATGAGTGGAGAATCTGCAAGTTCTTTGTCAACAATTTCAATATGAGATGATACTGGTTCATGATCTGAGAGACCATCAAGAGGGGTGAATGCATCACTTTGCTTGCTTTCGAATGGGTTAGGACCAAGTCCTTCATTCTTTCTGCCAAATTTTTCCATCCAAGTGAGCCCATATCTCTTTTGGAGTCCATAACTCCTTTGGAGTTTCAACACCATTACGGTATTTGAATTGGAATCTCTGGCGTGCAAACAAAGAAAACATTATTGCTGCAAAGTGCATGTCACTTTTATTTAACCAGTCAATCTTCTCTTCAAGGGATTCGAACTCTCTTTCAAAATAACAATAAAAAAGATCATGGATCTTCAAGTCTGCTATCATTCTTGGTTTCCATTCATCATAGTTGAGTGGATCAAGAGGAGTAATTCCTGATGAATACATTGAAGCTGTAGAGGACCTGTAAAAACAATATAGAATAACTGCAACTGCTACTGCTGCAAAAATGCAGAAACTGTTGCACTCGAAATCTTGGTAATAACCTGCAAAAAACTCTCAAGAATGGAGATAAAAAATACTCTCAACATGCTCTGATACCATGTGAAAATCCTCACAGCAGATCTAAGAGATGATGTATAACTCACAAGAGTAATTATGATTAAGCAGGAAAATTGAAGAAGAGTGAACAATACAGTATAATGAGCAACAAAATAATATGGTACAGTAGAACTCGGATAGAAGCAATAATACTTCACACACACAAATTAATTAATCACAATATGGACAAATAAATAGTACAATGGTAGAGAGGATTCGAATGCCTAAGGTGGCAATTCGAATTAGCCTCTTAGAGTTATCATAAGATCAATAGAGTGTCATCTGAGCAAAACTAGGTGTCCTCATGATCATCAGAGCGCAACTGGAAGTCTTCATCATCATCAGTGGAGTCATCAATGCTCAAGTAACTATCAACCATCAGTCAAACTAACTCTGGTAGGTGTAACTGAGTGTAACTCAATGTAACTAAGTGTAACTGAGTGTAACTGAGTGTAACTGAGTGTAACTAAGTGTAACTGACTATAAATGAGTGTAACTAAGTGACAACTGGACTGGTAGGTGAAGAAGGGCGAGTTGATCCCTAAAATCAAGGAAGAAGGGCGCATTAAGCAACTGGAGGGCTAAAACTGAATAGTGAGAAGCTCCTGGGGGCTGGCTAACTAAGGGCTAGGTGCTAGACTGATGACTGGGATGCATGCAAAATGCATCCAAACCCTAGAATGCATGCAAACCCTAAAGGTGCATGCATGACTAAAAATGTAAATGATCAAAATACTGGTGGGACTAGGATGGAGTATAGGAATATCCTAACACTTTTCCATCACATGCACATGTTCAATAGCCAACAGTATTCACCACCATCTCATTTACTTCGATCTCACCACCCCGTACATGTGCACTTGCCATCACTATCCCATGATGATAGCATAGGGGACATGGTACAAGATGCTCAGTTGGATATGCATGTGAAACCAAGTGCTCCACCTGCTAGTGAATCCCCAACTTTTCCTAAAGTTTTCACCGTGAGATCATTCATTGAAGACTTTTTTAATGTATCATGAATGGAATTTATTTTAGGCAATTTGATTAAACTTCATGTTTTAATTCTTTTAACCTTTGCAGATTGACATAGATGAGAGATCGGGGTTGTAGAGGAGGAGAACACCCTCTCGATTGATTGTATCTTCTTTGGTGAGTTTATTTTGCTTGAATTGTAAATTTTCTATTTGTAAAGTTGTGTTAACTCGTTGTGGAAAAAGTCTTATTATTATGTTGTTTCTTTGTCTAGTCTCAAGAGATAAGAAGCACACCAACATGGAGAAAGGCCCCATATTCTAGTTCTGGTAGAAAGAGAAAGATTGATTTCAATGATGCAAATGATAATGGCTAGGGTGGTAGAGGTTAATGAGTGGCCAATGAGTGCCATTTTGTATCTAGGGCACCATATTCTAGTCTTCCATGTTTGGGCAGAAGATGGAATTTTTAAAGAAAGGAAATTTTGATATATATATGTGTGTGTGTGTGTGTGTGTGTGTGTGTGTGTTCCATAGCATGTATGGATTGATTTGTTTGTTTATTTTTTGTTGATGAATGATTATGATGAATGTTGTTGATGTACTCACATTTGGGTATGGAACAATGACTCTTTTTCTTCTTTCAAAATGTTTATGCTTAAGGGAGACAAGATCATGTGTGCTATGAGAGAAATAATGATAGAGAACTCGGGTATTAAAGTTCATATTTGATCCCCTTAATAATGTGCCATTAGATAACAACTTTGTGCCGAAAGTGATTTGCATTCCTTACACTCATCATCAAGGTGTAGTAAGGTCATATTGAGCATTTTTAACCATTTTTTAGTCTACTTTTGTGGGTTGATTGTAAGCGATTTCTCATGTGGCCCTATTTTTTCCTTGGAGATTGATGTTTGGACTACACAATGTTGTTTTGTCTATAACTATATTGCATTTATTTGAATATTTGTTAGTAGTGTTGAAATTCACTACTAGTCACACTGGTTACTATGAAGATTGGTGTAGTTATTTTAACATGTGTTTCAATATATTTCAACAATCCCATGTACATCTCCAAGTGTATTTACCACAAGGAATTCAATATTTCAATGCATATACTAGTGTATTTTGCTATGGTGCTTCAGAACATAGTCTTTCAATTCGATGTCAAAATGATCCATGAGTGAGTGGAAATCATTTATCTAGTCATCCATAGACTAATCATAGTGTTAGCATAATTAATACTTATGCACTAATGCTCTTGATTCCTCAATGGATATAACTGTTATGCATTTTGTGCATTCTTTTTCCACACATAGTGAGGGGTTCATAATCCTCTCGTAACATATTTTCCTTAGCAATTACATACTTACCTTCTCATCATCATTTAATTTATCATCTTCAATGTACATTTATATTGCACTAAATCACTTGTAAAGTACCTTATCCTCGACCTTTCCCTTGAAAATGGGTTTGGTATGGTTTATCTTAATTCCCCTTCAAGGGGTTTTTTCCCAAATGGGATATTTTCATTCTAAATGGTTATTTTGGGTGCAATTTTGTGGAATATGTATGTAAATTAATTTCCATCATCATCATCCCATCATAATTTTCATCATCTTTATCATCATCTTCATTTTCATCAGCATCAGCATCATTGTCATCTTCATCATCTTCATCATCCTCATCATCCCCGTCATCATTTTCCTCACTATAGTTATCATCCTTACCATTAGAATCACATCATCATTGTCATCATGATTGTCTTCATCATCATCATTGTTGCCATCAATATCACTACCACCACCACCAAAATCATCATCAATGTCATTATTATGTCCATTTTCATCATCATTGTAATCATCATTGTCATCATCATCTTCATTTTCATCACCATTTTCATCATTGTCTTCATTCTAATCATTCATGTCGTCCTTTCCATCATCATCGTCATCATCATTGTCATCCTCATCACCATATTCATCCTCCTCATCCTCATATTCATTGTCATCATGGTCATGATCATCATTTCCATTATCACCAACCTAGTATTCTTCATTATTGTCATCATCAACGCCATTATCATCACCATCACCATCATCATCACCATCACCATTTACATTATCAAAAACCTCATCCTCTTCATCACTATCATCATTGTCATTTTCATCATCATCACAATCATCATCACCATTACCATCACCATCACCATCACCATCACCATCACCATCACCATCACCATCACCATCATCATTATCATTATCATCATCGCCATTTTCATTGTCATTAGCATCTTCATTATCATCATCATTGTCACATCATCACCATCACCATCACCATCACCATCATCATTATCATTATCATCATCATCATCTTCATCATCATCATCATCATAATCAATAATGTTCAAGCAATGGATTACATCTATGAATGCCCTTTCCTTCTATGTATAATGTTTAGAAGCATCTTCTATACTTATGCAAGAGGAGAAACTAGGGTTTTGTTTAATGGATCACAATGCAATTTTTACATCGAAGGTTCAAATTGGGTCAAATTGATGGCGATATCCCCAATATGGCATGGTCAACTTTTCTAGGCCCATACACACATGTTGTTGACACAACGGCTATCGACAGTGGTTCATTTCGCACTGTCGTCAACAAACCCAACCAAACACCCTTAAGCACCGGCCCAGAAAGGTTTTACCCTTTCCAACAACACCCGCGAAGCGAGTGAAGTCTCACTCGAGATGATTAAGGGGGATGCGGGAAGCAAGTTTCCGCAGTGGGGAAAATACATGCAAGCATTTCAACTCTACCGCAATAGAAACCAGAGAATTAGATTCGAATATATTCACACATTCCTCATTCGCATATTCACCATTCGAAGATTCAATACATAATAGACATTCGCATTAACATGTTTAAATCAATCATTTTCATTAACAAAAATTACCTAACCACAGATTCTTAAACATTTCGCAAATGCTTGCATTCATCATTTAACAGAAACATAGACAAAAAATAGGACCATAATCGAACATCTTCATGCATTCATCAAAACCTGCAGTATAACCTTTGCAGAAACAATCACAATATCTTATTGCGGATACAAAACAATTAAAAACAACTCATTCTTCCCAATTCAACTATGATGCCCTTAGGCTTACAATATTATTCCTATTTATATGAAACTAAATGGTTACAAAATGGTCCACATGACCCATCTCTAACAAACTAACTAATCATGCACTTCCTTATTCTCCGCAAATGACCCTTTCGCGGATGGTCCTCTTCACAGTTGTCAGCTTCCGCACTTCATGCAGACTAATCCCGTGCCAACAGGCCCCCAACAAAAAATTGTGGTTCTCGCTCAAGCCACCTCAATTGGACACCTCTGGTGCGTTCACCTGCTATTGGAAATTGTCATATTCGTTCTTGATCTAGTCAACCACTTCCTTTGCCGACGTTCTGAGTTTCGTACATTCATCAACTTGCTGGTCTGTTGGGTGTTCATATCTTTTTTTTTGTGCTTCCTCCCATTGATTCTTAAATTGTTTCATTGCCTCTGATACCCGTACTACAAGAACTTCAGCTTTTGTTTGGAGCTCATCCAAATGCGTAGCCCTTCGTTGCTATCTTTCGCGGGCCTTCGTTACGCGCTACTGCATGCTTCTTAGTTTTGATACCTTTGTCATTCATATCATTGAGGGAATCGCTTTGATCGATCCCTTAAAGGACTCTAACTATGCTTCCTCTTCACTGAGTTGTTCCTTCGCGTGATTAGCTGGTCATCCTCAACTACACTACCCCAAAAATCTGTGATGCCCTCTGTGACTATTTGGGTTGCTTGTTCCATCTCCCGGATCTCTGTCACTGCTTCCTCGATCTCCATCTACTGACACTGAATCTGTGTCAACGATGTGCTGGGTATCGCTCTATCCTGGAGCTCTGCATTTTATTTCCTTAGCTCGGTGAGAGCCACTCCTAACATAACATCTTTTGCTTTTGGGGGTACATCCTGATCTAGCTCTGCCTTTTCACATGCCTTCACGAGCGCTCTTTCTATACGGTCTTGTTCCGCTATATCCCTCTCTTTCTCGGCTAGTGTTGTGGCTTGCTCGTCTTGGAGACGTTGTTCCTCCATCTCTTTGGTGTGTAGTTGCTTCTTATACTCGACTATCTTGTTATGCATCGCGGCCTCATGGTCGCGGATCTATGTGCTTGTTGTGGCTTGAATTCAGTGTAATGTCAGCATTGGCAGTAAACTGAAATTTACCATGACTAAGTCAGACTTCTGTACCTTGAAGTCCACAACCTCATCACTTGTTTTCATGGCATGTGATTCTATTTGTACTATCCGCAGTTGTGTGCCAACTTCTACTTCAACTTTGGGTGTCGACAAATTTTGTTGAATATCCTCGTGTGGTACACTTGAATTTATTATTGCCTCTGCTAGTGTGGATAGTAGTTGGTCTATCTACTGGAAATGTTCAGTTGAATGTTGTGTAACCTGCACACGGTTATCTTCCACATCTTCTGTGATGTTCTCCATAAATCTGTCAACCTGGTCTGCAGCAAGACCCTCCCATGTGTGCCCTTCATCATCATCCATATTGTTCTTTGTCCTCATCTCGTCATACTGCGCTTCCAACTCTGAATCATTCGGAGTGACTGACAAAGCGTCATTATGACTGGACCCCTGCTATTGTTCATTCACAGGATCATCTTCGCCTGCACCCTATTGTCCATCTCCACTTGCTCTCTATTGTTCCCTATCTGAATTCCTATCTTCTTCTGACTGATTTTCCTGGTGGTCATCCGCATGATTTGATAAGTCCTTGTCTTCAGCTGGGACTTTCCATTTTTTCAACCATGCTACTATGATGGAGTCCAAATCTATGTCAGTGAGCTTATACCATGTCAGTAGCTAGTTATTTAGTTTGTCTGCTCTCGCTTGAAGGAAAATGGTGTGAGACTCAACATATATTTTTGCAATCCGTTAATACTTCTCCACTACTTCTGTTGTTATTCATGGTACTGCTTTCATGTCTAGCCTTATCATGTCTAAAAAAAATAAAATTTGCATCACGTTGTCTATTTGTTGTTCCTTATCAGTCATTTCCCACAAATTTTGGTATCTTGCACCCTTGCGTGCCCTGGCTTCTATGGTCTCCATACCTTGATAATGAACTGGCTCTCTCCATCCTATTAGTGTGACTATCATGAGGATCCATGAATATGTGAATGGCTTCCCTCCCTCCTGCACATCATAGGAATCCTCTACCAACTGACTTAACATAAATTTGGACCAATTCCTTCGTGTTCCTGCGGCACATAGCTCCGTGGAGGCAGTTGTTGGTTGTGGAGCCTGATCTCTAGATTCAGAGATATTATTATTCAGCTGTGTCCGTACCCCAGGTTTGGTTATGATCTCGACACGATCCCCAGGGGGTTCGGGGGAGTGCTCTGCACTCCCCTGGATGGGGGGCGTGGGGGTTGATGAATTTGGTTATCGCTTATGGGATTATGAAAATAACAAAATCATCGGGAGTAGAGATGTGATATTCAATGAAAAGGTCATGTATAAAGATCAGTTGCAGGGAAAGAAATAAGAAAAGGAAACCATAGAGCACACAGTACTTGATGAAATTCAAGAAAATGAAGTTCCAAAGGTGCTAGAAAATCAAGAACAACAAGAAGTACCTGAAACGCCTGCAACTACAAGAATATCTACCAGGTTAACTAGACTCCCTGAACGATACTCTCCTTCAATGTAGTATTTATTGATGACTGATGTTGGTGAACCAGAGTGTTATGAAGAAGCAATGCAGGTGGAAAGTAGAAAGAAGTGGGAGCAAGGCATGAATGAAGAGATGGACTCATTGGTAGGAAACCAGACTTGGGATTTGGCTCAGTTGCATACTGGTAAAAGAGCATTGCAGAACAAATGGATTTACAGGTTGAAGGAAGAAGAAGGAGGTAAGAAGCAGTACAAGTCCAGACTTGTTGTAAAGGGGTTTGCACAGAAGAAAGGTGTAGATTTTGATGAAATATTTTCTCCTGTTGTTAAGATGACTTCAATTACGACTATTTTAAGTCTAGTGGCTGTAGAAGATTTGCATCTTGAACAGTTAGATGTAAAAACAACCTTTCTCCATGGAGATTTGGAGGAAGAGATATATATGCAGCAGCCACAAGGGTAAGAGGTCAAAGGGAAGGAGAATTTGGTGTGCAGGTTGAAAAAGAGCTTGTATGGCTTGAAACAAGCCCCAAGGCAATCGTATCTAAAATTTGATAGGTTTATGACAGAACAAGGTTATAGTAGATGTCATTCTGACCATTGTGTTTATTTCAAAAAGCTAGACAATGAAATATATATTACCTTGTTATTGTATGTGGATGATATGCTTGTTGCAGGGTCTAACATGAGGGATATAAATGTACTCAAAAGGAAGCTAGCTAATTCATTTGCGATGAAGGATTTGGGTGCTGCAAAGCAAATCCTTGGTATGAGAATAACGAGAGACAGGAAAAATCACAAATTGACATTGTCTCAGAGTGAGTACATACAAAAGGTGTTGCAGAGGTTCAGAATGCAGAATGCAAAACCAATAAGTACACTTTTGTCCAACCATTTCAGTCTAAGTAAGGAAATGTGTCCCAAGACACAGGAAGAGACAGATTACATGTCCAAGATTCCCTATCAATCAGCAGTTGGCAGCTTGATGTATGCCATGGTGTGCACAAGACTAGATATTGCACAAGCAGTGGGAGTTGTGAGCAAATATATGAACAATCCAGGTAAAGAACATTGGAAGGTAGTACAGTGGATTCTCAGGTATTTGAGAGGTACTACCACTCAGGAATTATGTTTTGGAGGTTCAGACATTGTTCGACAGGGATATGTTGATGCAGATATGGCAGGTGATAAGGATAGTAGGAGGAGCACCATAGGGTATGTGTTTACTGTAGGTGTAACAAGAGTAAGTTGGATTTTGAAACTGTAGAAGGTTGTTGCACTTTCAACAACAGAAGCAGAGTATGTTGTTGTTACAGACGCTAGTAAAGAGATGATTTGGTTGCAAAGGTTTATGGAGGAATTGGGTAAGAAGAAAAAGGATAGAAGGTTGTATAGTGATAGCTAGAGTGCCATTCATCTTGTAAAGAACTCAACATTCCATTCCAGAACTAAACATATACTGCTCAAGTACTATTTACGCTTTATTCTGGAAGAGGAACTGTTGAAGCTGGAAAAGATACATACTAGCCAGAATCCTACAGACATGTTCACAAAGGTAGTGACTAGAGATAAATTGAGTTCGTGCTCGGTTTAAGTTTGCCTTCTAGCATGAAGGTGAATATGAGAAAGTTACCAAGTCCAAGGTCCAGTAGCGGTGGAGTTGTTGTGATCAGTCTCCAAGTGGGAGATTGTTGGTTGTGGAGCCTGATCTCTAGATTTAGAGATATTATTATTCAGCTGTGTCTGTACCCCAAGTTTGGTTATGATCCCGGGACAATCCCTAGGGGGGTCCGGGGGCCAGCGCCCTCGAGAAAGGGGGTTTGGGGAAACACCTTTGGAAAAATGGGGGTTCGGGGGCATAGCCCCCGAGAAATTTTTTTGGGGCTGTTTTTGCTAATAGTTTTCGGGCCCATGGTTTTGGGTAACCTGTGGTATTTTCCCATTGTATTTACCTTATAAAATAAATACATTGTAATACGGCTAGAGTTGATGTATTAGGTATTATGCATTGCAAAGAACTCTCCGATCAAGAAGAGAGACTGTGAGACAGTGAAGAGGAAGTGCAATGGCTGTGCTACAGGTTGTATCCCTTCACTTTGTTGGATGGTATAATAATAAGGACTGGCAACTTCAGTGTGGATGTAGCCCATCTTGGGTGAACCATGATATATCTGTGCCTCTCTTGTAATGTGTATGTGTGATTATATTTGCATTTCTGTTTATTGTTATTGCTCTGCGGTCCTGTTTTTCTAACAGCGATGATGCCGGATGTGCACTCCCTCGGCCTGTTTTTTCGTGTCATCTTCACGGCAAGGATCTTCACTCCGACCCTGACGGCTTGGTATTGAATGGTGTGGATGAGGTATCCTAGGGAGTTTTTATCCACCCCATACTTCATTTTCAGGGCTTGTGTGTGCTTCTTGTCATTATATTTTCCTTAGAAAAATTGGGAGGGGTCGTCGCCCTCCTGTGGAAGCCCTGTGATTCTGGAAATCAGTGACCAGAATTTTTGTGTGCAACCATAGGTAGCCTCCATGGAAATATGCGAGCAATTGTTTAACGCATGCATTCACCTCCGTCATCCTACCAAAGTGCAGCATGTGGGTGAGGCCCAATATCCCTGATTGATCTAACCCTAGTGCCCACTTTGTTGGCTCCTTCATAATAAGGCCTACTGGTCCATGCAAAACATCAACATAGGATTCCATGCACTCGGGGTACCTCCTCAGGTCATAATAACTGTAAGTCAATTTCTATAGATTTTTTTGATAATTATGCCAGCTTGCACAACCCCTCTTGGTACCGATTCCATTGTAATATTGTATTTGTGGTACTTGGGGATATGAACCGATGGTGTTCTTGCCTTGCTTGGTGGCACATACCCAGGTAGCATTGGGATTTGTTTCCTACTTCGCGATGTTGGTGTCTTCTGGGTAGCCCTCGAAGTGCTGGCTCCGTCCTCCGCTAGGCGTGCTGAGTTCCTGGTCCCTTTCTTCGGTGCTCTGTCCATGTCTGTTGGTCGATTGGTGCTTGTTTTATTTCGAGGGATTCCTGACATAAATTCTAGTTGCTCCAGCAAAACTGGTGTGGGTTGTGGTCGTTCGGTGCTAGTGCTCGAAACGTAAACTTCGATGCGGCTATACAAGATCTTTCTTAATCACACGATGGATTAAACTGCCCTTTTTCCTTTATTTATAGCGTTGGTTGGCCGCATCCAACCGATTTTGGACCATGATTACCGAATCTAGCGGCGATTCGCCAAATCTGTCGCATGCATTGGGTATTGAATGTCATTTTTTCATTTTTGTTGCTCTCCATTGTGGCTTAACTACTGCATTTATGATGGGATTTGACTCGGTCGCTGTTGATGTATATGTAACTTCAGAATGTATTTCACATATATGTATATTGTATTCCTATAGAGATGGTATTATTCCTCTATACGGAAGTGCCGTCATTTATATTGTAAGTGTCGTAACTTATACTTGATGGGTTATTAGACCACCTTGTTTGGGGTCGGCCCTGTATAAGTCATGTGGGTCAAAGGGTTATTAGACCACCCTATTGGGGGTCGGCCATGTGGGTCAAAGGGTTATTAGACCACCCTATTGGGGGTCGGCCCAGTCAGCATTATGTTATGTGGTTAAGTTCGAGCCTACATGAGTTAGGTAAAAAGGCAAGTCAAGTCAAGTATAAATAGAGTGCGGGAGGCACTCTATTTACTCACTCACTTCTCACACATGCACTCAAGGAGGAGTGGCGCACTTATGGAGGAGGAGGATCTGCTGCTAGGTTATGGCTATCTCTCTTGGTTGGTTGTATCATTGCTCTATCTATCTCTGAGGAAGTTATTGGGGTTTTTCACCTTTATGGTTTTCCCCAAGTAAATCTTTGTGTCTCTTGTGTGCTTGCATTATTGTCTCCATGATTGATATGCTGTAGATATGCTGTACATGTTGTTCTCTCAGTTAAGATCCTAGATCAGATTAAAGTAAATTCTGAAAATTTAACATGGTATCAGAGCTAGCCTGAAAGAAGGCATGATATGGCATGTATGACACTTGTTGCACTTACGATGCTAGGGCTTGATATAGCAAAAACCAGTCATCGTAGAACTTTCGCTATAAATCCATTTTGGAGAATTTTTCGGATCTGAAATTGTTACAGGACGAATATTAAATCTCCAGGTACCTTGTGTCCAAAGAACAACCTCTAATTCGTGGTACTTTGTGATTTATGATCTGTGCAATATAGGGTTTCTGCCTCTTCCAGATCTGAGTTAAAATCAGGTGACCTTGGGAAAAAGGTCATAACTTGGGCTAGGAAGCTTCAAATAAAATTTTGTGAAAAGTGACAGGTAGTACACAGACTGTACTATCTCAGAAAACTTTTTCAGAGGCCGAAGTTGAACCAGTGACACATGGAACTCCGTACAAGTTCGCTCTCCTATATTATCCCATAAACAGGTCATGTTGCGACATTTGGCATAACTCTCTCTCAGAGAGTCCAATTGAGGTCAGACCTGTCAGGATGGAAAGGTAACAGGCCGAGCTATCTCAGAAAACTTTTTCAAAGGCCGAAGTTAAAATAGTGACACGTGGAACGCCGTACAAGTTCACTCTCCTGTTTTATCCCAAAACAAGTCACGTTGCGACATTTGGCATAAGTCTCTCCCAGAGAATCCAATTGAGGTCAGACCTGTCAGGATGGAAAGATAACAGGTCAGGATATCTCAGGAAACTTTTTCAAACCCTGTGGATCAAAAATTTCAGAGTTACACCAGAAACAATCAGGTACATATTTCTGTCAAAACAGAATTATTTTTTGGTACCTTCATTCATGGCTTCCGAAATTTAGGGCTTTGGAGAAAGTTGGAATTTTTGTAATCGGAGACCATGGCTGGATGCTACTCATCAAAATAGAAATTTAGAGACCAAGATCAGAATTTTTGGTTGGGCAGAAGGCCGGTCTTGATTAGACCCTAGTTCGGGACATTGATCAGAAAAGTGGAAAATTAGGGCTTCTGTAAAAATGGGAATTTTTGCAATCTGTGACCACGGCTGGAAGCTCCTCAGAAAAATAGAAGCTTAGAGCTTTGGATCAAACCTTTTGATGAGGCAAAAGAGTGGGCTTCATCAAACCCCAGTTCAGGGTCACGTCCAGTGAATCCGGAAGTTTCAAAGGCAAAATTGAGGAGTGAAACTTTGCAGTTTTCAAATTCTGAATATACCAGTTTGATCAGCTCATCAAGGCGCATATTTCTATCCTTTCGGAAGTTTGAAATTCAAAGTTTGAATTTTTGGGGTTTCTCTGACAAACCCATATCCAGCTCCAAGTCCAGTTCTTGAAAATCAAGTGGATTGGGTTAATCCTAGAAGAAGATGGATTGATCATCTACATGAATGAAGAAGTTCCTGTTTCAGAGGGAGATGAGGCTAAGGCCTTACATAAGAAGATTACAAGCGATCTCGACAGGTATGACTCATCGAGGTATGTTTCAATATTTGTCCATGATTAAGTTTATGGTATGTTTGTCTTCATGTTATTACGGTTAGTACAATCTTGATTTTAGACTTGTCATATCACCTTAATAAAACTATGAATGCACGATAGAAAATATTCATTGATTAGGGTGTTGACACTTATGATTGTACTAATGCATTATGGTGTTGTATGAGGTTTATGTTGTCTACTAACATGAAAGGTACACCAAGAAAGACAAATCATGTTCTGATCCAAGAACATATGATCATGATAACATGAGGACAAAGATTCATCCATTGTCATGGATCTCATAGAAGATCCATTTACGAGGTATGTATGACTTGGTTTTGTAATGGCTAACCTATGAGATATACAGGTTACTAGAACAAGTCATTGAAGAAGAACAAGAAGACATCTTGTGAGTATGTTAGACATAACTAACTAGCATGCTAATCCAGGTATGTTTTTCCTATATCAAGATAGAATCCTACCTTGGGTTAGGATCTTCTACTGTTGTTGATAATGATTATTCATGAAGTCATAGGTTTAAATAATCATGGTTGTATGCATATTATGTTTCTTACCATAATTGATGATATGACTAACCAGAAGAATCATGAAGGTATAGGTTTGAATAATCATAGGTTTTATGCATTTTATATCTCTTATCTTGATTGATGATTCAACGAACCTGAAGAGTCATAGGTTTGAGTAATTATAGGTTTAGACATGTTATGTTTATTATGATTTGACTAACCATAAGAATCCTACATAAACCTTGAATGCTAATGCTTATTATTTATGTTTGAAATGATCATGACTATACATGCTTGAGATTATTGTGTTTTAATAGTATACTAATGAATGTATGATTTTATATGAGATCACAAGGATAACACATTCATGATACTAATAAGCATGCATAGGGACCAAGGATGAATATGAGATTCAAGAATAGGTAATCCAGGAAGCAAAGATCAAAAGGGAGTACACTCTAGTGGTTTATTCAAGGATGCAGATATTCAGAGGGAGTTGACCATCTCTCTACATCCCACAACAGAAAGGTGTAGAAGAAGCTACTTCAGATTAGGACTCCAGCAGCTCCTGCAAGGAAGCGAAGACTCAAAGGGAGTCCACCCAACGAACAAACAAAGATAAGTATTTGAATTGTCATTTCTTAAATAATACTGTTCAATAATGTATATACTGATGTTCCTAGAATTAGGTTGTGTATTATGCATATTAGAATAATTGCATTGATGAACAGTATACTCCTAATATGCATGGGTAAGTGGCCTATGGCACTGTACAACATTCCATTGCTACTTATCTAGAATGAAACCTCTTTGTTGACATGTTGGGAGTTGTGCACACTCTTAACAATGTTCTGGTAGAGATTGGAAGGCATCTAGAAAGTTACGGAATATGGATAAATGTTGTATTGAAGCATTGGCTAAGATAATTGCATGACTGTATGGCATATTTCTTTATGTGTAAGAATTTGTTCTGAAAACTATGAGATGTTTTCTAATCATGCAATTTAACTTGTTGTGTAGGAAAGATCGTATGCCATCTCCTACAAAAGAAGAACTACAACATTTTGTTCCAGCAACAAAGATATCTATTGAAGATATTGAAGTTCCCAGGATCTGGGATGAAGAAATGAAATGCCATGATCCGTCGATCATGAAGAATGATGTTTGGGATGTAATCCCAAGACATGAAGGGAAGTTTGCTATGACTTCCAAATGGAACTATCAGATCAAGCATGTTGCAGATGGCAGCATAGAGAAATATAAAAGTGATGAAATAGAAGATACACCAGATGGATTCAAGACAGCTTCCTTGAATGGTGTAGTTGAAGAAGAAGTGTATGTGGAGCAGCCACTTGGTTCTGAAACACATGATAGGAAATCATATATGTGCAGAACTTGGTATGGTGAAGATAGATTGATTGCCGACACGCAGCGGAAGCTTACTACCGAGTTCGAGACGAAGAACTTGGGGATGATGCACTATTTGTTTTTGGCATGGAGGTGTGGCAGAGTGCAGAAGGAATCTTCCTTGGACAAGGGAAGTATGCAGTAGAGATCCTGAAGAGGTTCGGGATGATGGACTACAAGGCTATGGCCACACCTATGGCATCGAACCTGAACCGCCTATGTGATGCTTCATCTGAGCCGATTGATATCACTATGTATTGTCAGATGATTGGGTCCTTGATGTACCTGACGAACACGAGACCAGATATTTGCTTTGCTGTGAACACATTGAGCCAGTTCCTGACGGATCCGAGGCGTGTTCACCTGGTTGCTGTAAAGCATATTCTGAGGTACCTGAAGGGTACAGTGGATTATGGGCTCAGGTATGAGGCGAATCGAAAGTTTAACCTGCAGGGTTATGTTGATTCAGATTGGGCTGGCAGTGCTGCAGATAGGAAGAGCACATCTGGGTGCTGCTTCAGTATGGGATCATGTGTGATATCTTGGTTTAGCAGGAAGCAGTCCTGCATAGCACTGAGTACAGCTGAGGCAGAGTATGTTGCAGCCTGTTCAGCTAGTTGTGAGGCAGTATGGCTATGGAAGCTACTGTCTGAGTTATTTGATCTCCAGTTGGATGCTACTGGTATCTTCTGTGATAACCAGAGTTGTGTGAAGCTGTCCGAGAACCCAGTGTTTCATGACAGGTCGAAACACATAGAGATCAAATATCACTATATCAGGGATATGGTGCAGAGAGGAGCTGTGAAGCTCCTATATGTTGCGACAGACGAGCAGATTACAGATGTGCTGACGAAGCCGCTAGCCAGAGTGAAGTTCGAGTACTTCAGAGAGAGGCTTGGCGTTCTTTAGATCGAGGACACTTCGAGGAAGAAGTGATGGACACATTTGCTGAAGCCATTGCAAGCATGTTGGAAGGAGGATCCTTCACATGGCTGTGGATGTAAGCGCTGGATAATGGGCATCAGGATGATGTTCTGGTTTCTGCTTGGATATGATCAGTTGGATCATTTATGTATGTACGCATCATGTTGGATGCTGGATATGATCAGTTGGATCATTTATGTATGTACGCATCATGTTGGATGCTGGATATGATCAGTTGGATCATTTATGTATGTACGCATCATGTTGGATGCTGGATATGATCGGTTGGATCATGTGTATGTATTTTGTATGAACGCATCATGTTGGATGCTGTTGGATACATTGTGTGGATCATGTATCTTTGTATGATCAGGTAGATCATGGATGCTGTTGGATACATTGTGTGGATCATGTATCTTTGTATGATCAGGTAGATCATGGATGCTGATGGATACATTGTGTGGATCATGTATCTTTGTATGATCAGGTAGATCATGTATGTTGATGGGTACATTGTGTGGATCATGTATCTTTGTATGATCAGGTAGATCATGTATGATTGATGGATACATTGTGTGGATCATGTATCTATGTGTGCATCAGATGGATGCATTGTATGATCAGGATGATCGTGGATGACGAGCTTCTCCAGATGACATGCAGCAGGATGTTGCAGTGATGATGATGAGTATCAGATGATACTTTGTGGCCGTGGATCAGGTTGTGCAGGAAAGCATGTAATTTGTGCCCTGGGAGATTTGCAGATGGTCTTTCAAGGTTTTGCCTATGGCATGTAATTCGGTGCCCTGGGACATCTGGCAAATGCTCTTGCGAGGTTTTACTTGGGAGGACATGTAATTTGTGCCTTGGGAGATCTACAGATAGTCTTTCGAGGTTTTTCCTATGGCATGTAATTCGGTGCCCTGGGATATCTGGCAGATGCTCTTGCGAGGTTTTGTCCTATGGCATGTAATTTGCTCCTGGGAGATCTGGACAGGATGAAAAAGGCCTCAGATGGTTCAGCCAGGTTTTTCCATGACCACATGTAATTTGCTCCTGGGAGATTTGGACAGGATGAAAAAGGCCTCAGATGCTTCAGCCAGGTTTTGTGGTGAGATCACATGTAATGTGCTCCTGGGAGATCCGACAGGTAGAGCCGTGTGCTCGTAATAGTCTGGGATGTTTCAGCCAGGTTTTGTGATGGGTCACATGTAATGTGCTCCTGGGAGATCCTACAGGTAGAGCTGTGTGCTCGTAATAGCCTGGGATGCTGCAGCCAGGTTTTGTGACGCACGTAATAAGTCCTGAGGATTCCACAGTATGGCCAGTGATGATGAAGACCTGCAGGTGGTGGGCCTACATCCAGTATGAAAAAGGACTGGCTCTGTAGAACTTCCTATGACGAGTAGATTCAGAGATTGATTGAGATAGCAGCAGCAGTGATGATGATGATGACGATGCATCGATGACGATGATCCAGAGAAGATGACTTGTGCTAGAAGAACTGTGCTGAGAAATACCTTCCTAGTTAAGAGGGAGTGTTGATGTATATGTAACTTCGAAATGTATTTCACATATATGTATATTGTATTCCTATAGAGATGGTATTATTCCTCTATACGGAAGTGTCGTCATTTATATTGTAAGTGTCGTAACTTATACTTGATGGGTTATTAGACCACCTTGTTTGGGTTTGGCCCTATATAAGTCATGTGGGTCAAAGGGTTATTAGACCACCCTATTGGGGGTCGGCCCAGTCAACATTATGTTATGTGGTTAAGTTCGAGCCTACATGAGTTAGGTAAAAAGGCAAGTCAAGTCAAGTATAAATAGAGTGCGAGAGGCACTCTATTTACTCACTCGCTTCTCACACATGCACTTAAGGAGGAGTGGCGCACTTATGGAGGAGGAGGATCTGCTGCTAGGTTATGGCTATCTCTCTTGGTTGGTTGTATCATTGCTCTATCTATCTCTGAGGAAGTTATTGGGGTTTTTCACCTTTATGGTTTTCCCCAAGTAAATCTTTGTGTCTCTTGTGTGCTTGCATTATTGTCTCCATGATTGATATGATGTACATGTTGTTCTCTCAGTTAAGATCCTAGATCAGATTAAAGTAAATTCTGAAAATTTAACAGTCGCGCCGAGTCCGGCTATGCTGCGGTTCCACTGTTGAACGATACTTGCTTGTCAACAGATGTTGAGCTTCCTCATGCATTTGGGGATCTGTGGTAATTTTTTTTCCACTGCGTTATTCGATTAGCGACGCGACAAGCTCTGCTGTGTCAATTCTTTGCACTTTGTTTTTGTTTTCGCACTTCTTGTATTGGTCACCAGTTGCTTCCGATTTCTCTGGTTCATTGTCATGTACTTCCCGAACTCATCTGTTATTAATGCTATAGTTCCTGCATCCAACATTCTCTCAAGTTCAACTCGCACCCGCTCCTTGTACCTTGGATTCAACTGGTACGGCCACTGCTTGACTAGCTTGGCATTGGGTTTTAGGTGGATTTTCATTTCTCCTAAGTGCCCAAAAATTCCTTTCATCTCCAAGAATTTCATTGGGAACAAGTCCTGAAATTCATGCAACATATTAGTCATCTTTGCAATAGCCGAATCATCCCAATAATCTCCAATACTTGCGAACTTCAGATTCTCTTCCAACCCAATGTTCACTTTCTTGATTTTTAGCGGTTGTTGAAACTTGTCGAAAGGTATTTCTGGTGCCTTGACACTGTGACTTCCTTTTCAATCAAGTACATATGTGTCCCTTAGATCATCCTCATCATCCGGCTCTAATGTTATATTGTAGCATTCCATTAACATTTATGGTGTCACAGTCCACTGAAGTCCCAGTGGTTTCTCTGTCGGGACTACTTCAAATACCTTCTCCCAAATCACCTGTAATGCACTATGGATGAAGGGGTTTTCGTCAGAGAAACTGAACGTTTGGATAAATCCAACTATTAGTTGTTACCAAGAGATTGTTCTGCATTGTAGTTCTGCTATGACATACCAACTCCATGGTACTTCATCCAGTGTGTGATTAAACACATGGACCCATTCCTATTTCTCTCATGGTCCCCATTTGCTTTCACATTCATCCAAATGTGCCTTCGAATCACCTCTACCATCAAAATTCCTTCCACCATATCCTTCCGAATCGTCGAACCTAACCGTCATTAGGTGGTGACATAGTGGCCAGGTAGTTATGGTGGACTTGTGCGCTGCCCAGCATCGCGCTGTTGTAGACTTCAATGCTTCTTCCAAGGCCAAGAGTCGCTGTGGTTCTGCCACTTTTTCTTCAAATTCCGTGAGAAATGTAGCTAAATTAGGAAATCCCTCGTATGTTGGTAGATCACACTCTTCTGTGGCTACCCTTCGCGGTGACTGAGCGATCCTTGCACATCTTCTGAATGACACTTTGTGCAATCGATTCTGCCAATTTTTTAGTGCTTCATCCGAATCTTACGATGCAGAGCTGCTACTGTGCCACCCTAATTCTCCATCCACGGTAGGGTTGATATAATATTTAGAAATGTTGTAGATATTATCCCATCCCTCAGTGAACTCATCCATCGAAAACTCTACATACCTTTTCCATTCCGCATGATCAAGAGGTGCGACAAGCCTTAAACACATATTTCATTAAATTTGGAATTAAACAGTCGAGCTAGAATTCTAAAATAACCAAAAAATTCAATTCTATCATTGTTGTAATAAAATATTTCCAAATTTAATGAAATATGTGTTCTTATGTCTCATTTCTCAAATGACATAAATATTTTCTTGAAGTTGATAATATCTTGATTACCCATCACCCAGTCTATCCCTAGAAGCATTAGGTAGGGGCTTGTATTGTCCACAATTTTGATCACATCGAAATCTGCCCCTACATAGCCGACTGCTTGGGAAGAACTTACTTTGGTTGGCTAGGTGCAGTTGCACTGGGGACTAGGCCAACTCCGGTTTCCCCATTGTTTCCCATGCCTATTTGGTCAGGATGTTCACGTCTGACCTCAAGTCCAAGATGATGGAGTCGACATCGAATGCTCCGATTTGTGCAGACATTTGCATCTCTCGTCCTGTTTTTCTCTTATGTATGAGACTGACTGTCCGCTCCAATCGTGCACCCTTTCATTGATGTAGTATGTTGGATATCTCCGTCAATGCATTGTTGTCTTTTGATAACTCTAGGAAACTCTCCAGGAAGGCCTGTAAGGTGTTCTCCTTTCTCTTCGAATTCATTGTGTCAAATATCGGTGGCATGCCATATGTAACTTCTTCCTGTTGAAGAGGTGGCTGCCTCAACTTCCTTAGTGCTTCCCTTGTTTTTAGAAAAATGTCCCTTTCTGCTTTCGCATCAAATGTGACTTTTTTATTATGGTTGGTCGGACGCTAACCTACGACCTGTCAGTCCCTGTTGCAGCTCCTCCTCGAGTCACTATTCTGACAGTCGCACTTTGAATTCTAACTTATGCTGAGATATTCTGTATCGCTGGCGGATTATGGTTTTGATTTTGATTTTGAGGAGGTGGGGGAAGGTTCTTAGTTTTCCATTTTATGATTAGATGAGGACAATATTCGACCCCATGGTCCATAGAGCTGGAATAAGTGCACTGTGGTTCTATATTCGGGAAATCCCTCTGATAATGCCCCTATTGTACACAATTATAACATATGATGGGCCCTTGACCTCATCCAATAGCTTCTCTTCGGTCGGCACCAACACCTTAGCCATCATGGAACCCCCCTTTGTTTCCTCCTCGCAATGGCCCGTATGGCGGGTACTACAGTTGAGCATACTGTGGCTGTGGATATTGCAGTTGACTGTATTGCGGTTGTTGAAATTCTGGTTGAGGATATATCGGTTGGCTATTTTGTGACTGACCATACTGTGGCTGGTCATACTGTAGTTACGAAATATATTGAGGCTGCAGTTGACTATACTGTTACTGTTTTTGTACCGGTGGTTGCTCTTCTCCCTTCATGGAGTATCTATCCTTGATCCTTTCCTGGAGTAGGTCGTAAGCTATGCAGTCTTTCTTATCGTGACCAACTGATCGACAGAACTTGCAATACAAGTTCATTGGTTTCGACACCATCTTCTGCTTGTACACACATTCTTCTGGTCGGTGTCCTCGCAACTGGAAAACACGACACCAATGCATCCCTTCTTGATTGAGGGGATTTGGTGCACCCGATTGCAAATAATCTCGAAACTCTGGGCACTGATCCTTGTGGTGTCCTTTTGTCCTGCATCTAGTGCACTAGACATCCTCACGGGCCTCTTTTCCTTTCTTCATGTCTTGTAGTTGGATTTTCAATTTTTCCAGCTCCGCTTGTATTCGATCCATGTCCAAACCCATTTCGCCAATTGGTGAAGCCTCCAGCTTCATTATGATCTCTAATGCTTTTGCTTGAGTTGCTACCTTTTGTTGCATCAGTGGCCCACGAATGTGCGGTACCAACCTAACGATAAACCATTATTTGTGTTGCATATCATTCATCCCAAAACTTACTTTCGTTGTTAGTGTTTTATATCGCTGGTCGAAGTCCCATACTGACTCATTGGGAAACTGTTTGATTTCTTTGAGCTCAGTAATGTAGTACGACTTTGATTTTGGTTTTCTGAATTCATCGATCATCCCCTCTTTGATCTTTGACAACGTTTTACTTGGAGTTCTGGCCGGTACCTTAGTAAACTTCATATACCAATCTAGCGCACAGCACCTGAGGATTATCGTTATTTGTCCCTTCTTTATATCTTCATCCTGTACCTGCTTCATGGTCCATACTGCTTCGCAAAAAACTAGCATTGTTTGAGATCCTAACTCATGTTACCTTGGAAGGTTGGCATCTTTGCTTCATCACCCACCATTATTGTACTTCTACTATTATTATTTACCGATGCACTGCTCTTACTATTTTTATGGCACGTACGACAACTCTGCAAATAACTTGTATTTCCTTTTATCAAATTCTAAGTAGTGCACGGAGTTGAAGGTACATTGTAGCTTAGGGTCCGTCCTTCTTCGGCTTCTGGGGTATCCTATTCACTTCCTTCTTTGCAATAAGGTCACTTCCTCCCTTGTGGTCCTATTTCACAGTATTCTATTCTGGTCCTCTCAGGAGACTCTCTCTCAGTCTTCCTCTTCTTCTTAGGACGCTGGAATATCACCCCACTCCTCAAGGTACCACACTCTTCATCAACTTCCCTTAAAAATTCGTCATCGCTCATGTCCATCTACCCCGCATCTTTCTACCTTACCTGCATCCACGAGACGAAGAGTGTGGTACCTTGAGGAGTGGGGTGATACTCTGGCATCCTGAGAAGAAGAGGAAGACTGAGAGAGAGTCTCCTGAGAGGGACCCACATCCACGCGACACCCACAACTTCTACACACTGATCTTCTACTCGTCGGAGTTCATCCTTAATATTCCCTTTTCGAAGACGAGCATCTTAATCCATAGTTTCAACGACAACAGGAATATTCCCCTTGGTCCTTTGAAAAATTTCCTTTTTGCTTCGTTGTATAATTTGATCGTGTCCACAACGAACTTAGTGATGTATCCTTCTAAGATACTGTCTACCCAGAAGTCAACAGCCCATGATACCTTATTGTCGACCCGTTTCAGCTATTGAATCAATTCTTGAGTCCAATGGTCTGGCTTAGTCTTTTGGAAATGGTTCTTTCGAAATGTTAGTTGCACTAACTACTCATGCAGCGGTACTAGGAATTCGCAAAATAATATCTCGTGGATATTCGAATAAATGTGCTTCTGCAACCAACTGCTTACTGTATGTCTAGGGTTTTGATTTTCTCCTTCCGCGAATTCTTCTGCTCTCTTATCAAACCATTCCTAGATCTCCGGTCTCGTTGGTTTCCACAACATGTCCTTATATTTCCTCTTCAGGGTCCCGGCAACGAAACCATTTGTTAACACAACGACTATCGATAGGGGTTCAATTCGCACTATTGTCAACAAACCCAACCAAACACCCTTAAGCACCGGCCCATAAAGGTTTTACCCTTTCCAGCAACACCTGCAAAGCGAGTGAAGTATCACTAGAGATAATTAAGGGGGATGCAGGAACCAAGTTTTCGTAGTGGGGAAAGGACATGCAAGCACTTCAACTCTACCGCAATAGAAACCCGAGATTTAGATTCGCATATATTCACACATTCCTCATTCACATATTCACCATTCACGGATTCGATACATAATAGACATTCACATTAACATGGTTAAACCAATCATTCGCATTAACAATAATTACCAAACCACAGAGTCTTAAACATTTCGCAAACACTTGCATTCATCATTTAACATAAATAGAGACAAACGATAGGACCATAATCGAACATCTTCATGCATTCATCAAAACCTGCAGTATAACCTTCGCAGAAACAATCACAAGATCTTATCGCGGATACAACACAGTTCAAAACATCTCATTCTTCCCAATTCAACTATGATGCCCTTAGGCTTACAATCATATTCCTATTTATATGAAGCTAAATGGTTACAAAACGGTCCACATGACCCATCTCTAACAAACTAACTAATCATGCGCTTCCTTATTCTCCACAAATGACCTTTTCTTTCATGGATGGTCCTCTTCGCAACTGTCAGCTTCCACACTTCATGTGGACTAATCCCGTGCCAACACATGTTCAAACTCATGGAACTCTATTATTATACTCGATTATGATTTTAATCCCTATGAGCAATTTCTCGTATGTACCTAAATGGCTTTGGCAAGTGATTTGGAACATCCCACAAAACACAAACTCTAATTCGGATCACCAAATCATTAGCTCCATTGGATTCTGGGCATCAAATTACAACTAGGGATTCCATCATCTGGTTATCTCGATGGCTAGAAGTAGCCTCTATATGGCAAGAGTAGAAACTAGGGTTTTTCTCAATGTATCACAATGCAATTTTTGTATTGATGGTTCAAATTTGAAAAAATTGATGGTGAGAGCCCTAATATGGAATAATCACCTTTGGTAGGCCTAGACACACATGTTCAAACTCATGGAAATATATTATGCTTCTTGGTTATGATTTAGGCCCTATGATAAATTTCCCATATGTACTTAATTGGCTTTGGAAAACGAGATGGAAGACCCCAACAATTACAAACTGTGAGTCTGATTGTCAAGCCATCAACTTCGTTGGATTTTGTGCATCGAATTGCAGCTAGGGATGCCCTTGTCTTGTGATCCCCATGGTTGGAAGTAGCCTTTGTATGGAGAGAGAAGAAAGGCTAGGGTTTTGATCAATGGGTCATAATGCAATTTTTGCATCAAGGCTTCAAATTGGATAAACTTGATTGTGAGAGCCCTAGTATGGCATGATCACCTTTGCTAGGCCCAGACACACATGTTCAAACTCACAAAACTCTATTATGCTGATCGGTTGCAATTTCAAGTCCTATGAGCAATTTCTCATATGTCCCTAAATGGCCTTGGAAAGCGAATGGAAGACCCCACAAAAGAAAAACGTGATTGTGATAGCCAAACTATTAGTTTCGTTGGATTTCAAGCATCGGAATACAACTAGGGATTCCATCATCTTACGAGCCC
Source organism: Larix kaempferi (assembly GCA_027924585.1). NCBI lineage: Eukaryota > Viridiplantae > Streptophyta > Pinopsida > Pinales > Pinaceae > Larix > Larix kaempferi. Next base: position 3,248,235 of record BSBM01000070.1, read on the forward strand.
CATGGCTGGAATTAGCCTCTGTATGGAGAGAGGAGAAACTAGGGTTTGGCTCAATGGGTCTCAATGCAAATTTTTCATCAAGGGATCAAATTGGATAAAGTCGACCACAAGAACCCTAGTATGGCATGATCAGTTTTGCTATGATTAGACACACATGTTCAAACTCATGGAAATCCATTATGTTGCTCGGTTACGATTTTAGGCCCTATTAGCAATTTCCCATATGTTCCTAAATGGCCTTGGAAAATGAGTTGGGAGACCCCACAAAACAAAATCGTGACTCTAATTTCCAAAACATCAACTCCATTGGATTCTAAGCATCAGATTGTAGTTAGGTATTCCCCCGACTTGTGAGCCGCATTGCCATAAGTAGCCTATGTATGGCGAGAGGAGAAACTAGGTTTTTTCTTAGTGGGTCACAATACAATTTTTGCATCGAGGGTTCAAATTGGATAAACTCGATCGTGAGAGACTAAGTATGGCATGTTCACATTTTCTAGGACCAAATACCCATGTTCCAACTCATGAAACTCTATTATGATGCTTGGTTATGATTTTAGTCCCTATGAGCAATTTCCCCTATGTCACTAAATGGACTTAGAAAGTGATTTGGAATACCCCATTGAACATAAACAATGAGTCCAATCGCCAAACCATCAAATCCATTGTATTCCAGTATCATCTTTTAATCATTTCATTGAACTTACGTTGGCTCATCTTGTGTAAGTCAAATGATCAAAGAAAAAGGAAAAATCTCAAATTCTTAAGTAGGAAACAATGTTGGCTCCTTGCATCATTTCCATTAAGAAATAAACAAAAAGGTTCTTGAGAGGGTTCAGTAAAACATGATGATGGGTATTTTTTTAAATTCAATATGAGAATGGATTAAAAAGGACTACACAAACGCTAATTTAACCATGCTCTCAAAAAATCCCCTTAAAGTGCATGAGAGGAAAACTTAATAGAAAATTCCCAAGACACAAACAATCTAGGATTCATTGACAAGTTTCAAAGGAATAAAATAATAGAAAGAATAGCTCTTTTGGAAATGGCCATTCAAGGCAGAAAACATGGATTACAAACAATGCAAACTACACAATAATACTATGGCCCACATGCATGGAAAAAACCCAATAATCTTCTTGTAGAATCTCAAATGGATTGATCAACATTACTTATGAAATTTAAAACCAAAAAAATAGACTTGAGTTTGCATTTCTTCTAGCTCTAGAAACTATTTCTTGTTGCTTGCATTATTTGTACTAGCTCACAAGGACTTGTATCTAGTTTGTTTATAGGTTATGAACTAATATATGTTGTTGTCCAATCATTTTTAGTTCTGATTTTTCATTGGAAACAATCATTTATCGATGATTATAGTCATTACAAGTTCCTTCGGGCTTGTTTTTGAAGTGCAACCCAACCCAATCCATAATTAAATTACAGACCCTAATGTACTCATTACAACCCATAATTAAATTCTCAATCCATAAAGTAGGTAGTCATACTAATTACACAATGCCATGGGTACTTATCTGGCAATACATTCCACAACTTGCTAAAATAGCCTTTTACCAATACAAGAAAAACATCTCAAAAGCATAGAAGGCCAATACATAACCAAGTGATGCATACAAATTCATTGCATTTGGTTAAAATGTGTGCAAGTATCCCATGCATTCCATTTGCAAACACGTCAACCATGGATACAAAGGATAGTAGGGTGGTGAGAAAGTGTACATCCTTTTCTTATTGGCCCATGCAAATTTTTCACAAGAGGGTCGATTTTGAATATAAATCTATTGGGTGACCATGGGTAGTGTGGCCATATCTACAATGGCCAAACACATATATGGGAGCTGACGGAAGCTAGTTATGCTACCCATTTTGTATTTTGTTCCCCCGGACCAAATTCACAAATTGCCCTTGAATGACCCAAGGGGGCGAGTTGCAATTGGACATAGAACAAAAATTCTAACTCAAATAGTGAAACTGTTGATTTTAATGGATTCAATTATATGTTATTTTTCTACCATGGGAACCCCTCTACCACGATTCAATTTCTTGGAAATGGTTGTATTATACCATCTCTAGAACTAGTACTTTGCTCCATCACGTCCCCTTCCATCAATTCGGGGTAAGGTAGGGAACATGACCAAAAGTACTGGGCTTATTTGACAATCTTAGCCCCATTCATTAGTAATAAAATTCAAAGCAATTAAAAACTTATGCGTGTAGTTCACTCTTGATAAACACAGTGGAATTACACAATATCCACACACCATTTCATCATGCATTCAACAAATAAACAACAATCATTAATTAAAACACTACAGAGCACAGAGTTAACATAACTCAAACCACAAGAATACTTATCTTGAAATGTAGTGCAGAGTCATACCCAATATAAACACAATGGAATAACCATAATAACACATATGTAGAAGGGAATACATCATCCCATTTCTTCCAGATAGAATGATGAAACAAGCATACAATAATCAATCCCATTCTCATGCTATGCACAGATTTCATATTAATTTCATTAAGATAATCATTTCAATTCATTAACATGGACAATTAACATTAAGAACAGAACACATAATGATCATAATGTAAACCACAGAGACTACTTATCTTTGAGATGAATTTGTCCAACAACTGGCTATGTGGGAGCAACGTTCCACCCAACAATAGATATCTGTCCAACCTGTATTCTTTCAGTTGAGAGATCACCCCGAGCTGGGTTGTATATCCACTAAGGAGGAACTAAACAGGCTCACTCACAGCCATAGTTTCACTCAAATAGTCATGCTAAGCCAACACAGAGTTGGGTTTACCAATCATGCAATAAGAAACGGAGGAGGATGCTAAGACAATGAGCTCAACGACAGAGCTACAAACATCTCAAGCTAAATTCCAACCATCCAACCCTCTGTTCAAACATTTACACTTGGATTTTTCACAAATCTGTCATCAAATAACTCAATCTCGTCACTAGACTTCTGGGCTATAAGAACTAGGTTTTCCAATGGATTTCGGGGTATCTAATCCTCTCAATTTCGCCCCAAGGTTCATATCTATGGATCCCCCATTGGATTTCACTGTCAAATACCAATTCTGGGCGTTTATGGCTCTTCAAAACGTGGATTCTTTCAAAGTTGTGATTTCTAGTTTTTCTCACTGCTGGGAATTTGTAATGGATGGAAATTGATGCTGGGTTCTTCCACAATGGAATGGGAATGAGGAAAAACCCATTCCCATGAGGTAGGGTGACTTGTGGGTCAAGAAAACAGAGCCCATACTTTGCCATATGAATTTTTGGGCTGCCCATGCTCCATTGAAGCCATGAACTGATTTCTTCAACAAATTTCTTACACACAATTAAATGTTAGCAAAGAAAGTCAAATGAGTTCTCAAGATGACATTTGGCAGCCTATGGTTCAATGCCACAACCCCCTCACCACTCCCTAGTGGATACACATGGCCCCTTCTCATTAGTTGCTTCCATAGGCAGTTTTGGTATTTTATTGCATGATGTTTATTTACATCATTTTTACAATGTTCCATGTCTAAATATCACATGGGTAACATAATATCTAATACTTGCATTTTAAATAAAATTTGAGCATCCACTAGTGGGGCCTTGGCCTTGAGCTCCATGCTAGGAAAACATACATCACATGTATACAATATTTACATTAAAATCTAATATATCCTAAGGGTCAAAATGGGGTATTACAATTAGTAAGGGCCACTACCAATTTTTCACAAGGGGGTCAATTTTGAATATAAATATCATGACTTACTATGGGAAGCATGAGCATATCCATAATGGCAAAACACATATGTGGGAGTTGATGGAACTTGGTTATGCTTCCCATTTTGGATTTCATGCCCCTGGACCAAATTCACAAATCATCTTCGAATGGCCTAAGGGGTGAGTTCCAACTAGCCATAGAAGAAAAATCATAACTCAAATCATGAAATTGTTGATTTCGATGAATTCTGTATGTCGGGTTTATCTGCCCTTCATTCTAACCTTTACTTTGAACTATCCGGACCAAGTCCTTTGGCTTCCACAAACTGCTGCTACTGGTTCTGACCTTCCAGCTCATCCACAAGTCTGAAAGCTTTATGGCTGCTACCCTCTTGGTGTTCCTTTGTTAGGAAGTTGCGAAGGCAATGATTCCCTCCAGATTTCCAACATTTTATTGGCTGCTTTATCTTTTCCTGCTCAATTTCCTTTGAGTCTTCCCACCTGGAACGTTTCTTAGTGGACTGATTGGATGAATGTCTCCTCTTTGATCCATTTCCCTTTCCTTGGTTGATTTTTTCCATAATGGTTTTTACCTCCCTTTGCAGACAAATAGGGTCCTGCAAAACCTTGTGGTTCATCTCATTTTGCCTCTTCTGTAGCATGAGCAGCTCTCCAAGATTCTCTTGGGTCTTGGAAATTGTTTAAAGAAGAGTTTCAGCCAAATCCATTAGCTTTTGTTTTGTTTCCATGGAAATGTGCACAACAGTGCACTCTTTGCTTGCTAGTACCACTATTTTTGTAACAGCTGTAACCAATTAACTTTCACTTCTCACCTTTGTATTGTGCATTTCCTCTCTGGTCCACAGGATCCTGCTTTGCTTTGCAAGCCTTGGAATCCTCCTGCGGACTGGGATGTTTGGCCAGCACGTAGGATGCTCCACAACATCAAATAGTTAATTCTGAACCAGTACACCTTCCTGCCAACTGGATTTACCAAGCATTTAGTGGTGCCCAACCAGTCCCATACCTGGTTGGCCCTCTCGATTGTCGAGCCAGCACATCCGTCGACTTCATCGACCAGTGGAAGGAAACTACGCCACCGACCATTATAGGTCAAGGTTCTACTACTCTACCTTAGGTTGGCATCAGCCTTTCAGCTGTGTCACAACCCTTCATGCGCATAACAATTCTTCACCCACACAAGGATGGAACTCCTTCTCTTGTGAAAACCAGTGGTTCCCTTTAGGAACTATTTAGGTGACTGTCTTTACTGTCGGCTAGCACGGCCTCACAATACCCACACATACTGCACAAAGGTTACCACTGCTCATACAGTCCTCTTGGGTACCCTTTCTTCACTTTGTCATTTAACGTGCAACACCAAATTGCATCCGTGTAAGCTGATAGCACAAGAAGGATAAGCAAGTTCATCAGTATTGCTGCTCTAAAAATATAAACATATTTCATAACATTCACTATCCAATATTGAAACACCAAGAATGCGTCCATTCCCTTAGGGTGTAATCAATATTGATAATCTTGTCATAAACTGACATCGAAAAAGTGTGCACCTCTTTCTGATGTGAGCCATGTAGGCCCTACTCACACTCAAGTAATCTGTCATAAGGAAAATAAAATCAAAACATGATTTGCATATTGACTCTAACAATTAAACATGCATATTCTTAGTTAGTGCCATAGAACACTTATCCATTTGCAGATGTAGTCTTCTTCATTAATGAGGAATGGGGGCTCCCTTCTCTGAGTTGACAGTCCCTCGGTTTTCCATCCCAACTCCTTTTGATGTTACATAACCCTCATATGTCTTACTAACATAATCTTTACCATCTCACTCATATTGTTTACCAATCATGCAGTGCAGATGGGACATTATCAAAATATCCAATGGCGTTTCACCCCGAAACCCATTTAAAAGATATGGGATCCTTCCCATGAAGTTTGGCTTCTGCAGGTCCTCTCTCACGGTCTTACTACAATGTGTCTTCCTGGAACACTTATTAAATAGCCAAACAATCAGCAACATTTAACAATAAAATTCAAATATGACTGTTTCATAACCAATCAATGGCACTAATAATGAAATTCGATATGGATTTGCAATTCTGTTTATTGCAGAAATCAATTTGCTTTAACCATGAGGCCATCCTAATATGATTTGGCTCATGTAAGTGGCATCACTCTATCCATTATGGATTTATTCTTGCTACCATACATGAACATCCCCTTACGACATGTCCTCCTGACATAATTCATATAAGCCAAATAGCCATTAGTCATTTATTAGCAAAATTCCAAATCTAAGATTTACAAAACTGAATTGACAATCCTCCTTTCTAATAGAACTTAGAGTTCTCAACCATGAGATTCCTTCTCATAAGCTCTAAATCATTTTTTTTTCAAATCTGTTCCCTACAGAAATTAGATTTGTAACCATGATATTATTCTCATAACCTTAAATCAGAATATTTTTCAGATTTGTTTCATGCATAAGTTAAATTTCACAACCATGAGAACCTTCTCATAACCTTTGTCTTTTTCACATGGTATAGTTCGGTCTTTATTATGGTCTTATCCTCATTGCCATACGCAAGACATTTCTACCTGGAATCTGAAACTTTCAATCAGCCAAACCATGTTGTGAGTATCTATGCATATAATTTGTTCATTTCTACAACAGTCACTGAAGCATTTTCAGAATTATAACATTCCATAATTCAAACACTTCCAGTTATTAACATCTCAACATCACCAAACTCATTTACTTCACGTGAATCATTATCATACTAAAATTGCAAGGTAGAGTCGCATTATTCATGCAATTTAAATGAAACTTTAGATACTCATTATTTAACAGTCATATGATTTATACAACTCTGCCCTTCCACAGAGTATTCCGACATCCCATCGATCATGACTACCTTCTTTATGCACTTACTATTCTGCATTCGTAACAGTCCATGAAATGATCTTAGAATTATCATCAATTCATCATCTCATCCATTATTTAGTTTGCAATAACATATATACCATCCCCATGCATTTATGTAATGCATCACAACTTGTGCACCCACACTTATGCATGCACATTTACAACATTTACTCAAACTTTTCATATGCTTCCACTCGATGCATAATTACATGATTTATAAAAAAATTTAATGCATATCCACTCAATGCTACCTTGTATTGATTCATGAATACTATGCATTCAAACATATTATGGCCTAACCATGACTACCTCATATAGGATGCATTACCATAATCAAGACCACCGGTCCTCACTTGTTTTGGTTATTAAGCTCATAACTGACATACACATGGCATGATATATTTTTATATGAATGTAGTCTAAATTTCTAAACCACCACATGGTATGAGACCTCTTTCCTTCACCACTCCATGCTCCACCACATTATGGTAGTATGTCATTCACATGAATGCATTTCAATCCTAAATGCATACCATTCTATGATTACTAAATATGGTTCAATAGATTCTTACCCAATCCCCTTTCAACACATATGCAATTGTTATAATTAAACCATTACCTGTATGGATCTCATTTACACCTTTGATGTTACCTGATCAGTTGGTCTCTTACAGAGGATTACAAAATCCTACCACCAATCTCTTGATCATGGATTTGCTGCCCTAGCCTTTTCTTCATAAGGTTGTTGGCCATATGCAAAAACAACATCAACATATTTAGCCATGCTTCTGTTGTATTTGGTCCTACAACCAATATCAACACCAATAGTGATTATCAATCACAATATTTGCTTTACTACTTTTACCAATATGTAATATCCTATGTGTGTACAAGCATCTGCTCATGCACTGTGCAATGTTTATTAATATGCCAACCAATGCATATTCATGCCATCCCTCTAATCTCTAGCATTTTCAGCATTCTCATGCCATATTTTTCTACACATCAAGCTCATAAAATATAAATACAGTAGCAAAACAGGGTTAAGGGACTCCCCCTTTCCAATCCTTCATTGCCGCATGGGATTCTCTTCCACATCATAGCTGGTATGATTTCGTGGCCTCTAGCAAACACATAAGGAATCATTAGATATGGTTTAATCACCAAGCATCAATTCAATACATATACTCATGCATAATATTCTAACTTGCTACTTTCCAGGCATGCAATTCTAGAAATTGTCCATATTGACAACAATTTTGTCAAAATAGCCACTGACACTTTTCTGCTCTGCGTAACTATGAGGTATGATAACCTCATTCAAATTTTGGTCATGCACCATTGTTCCCTACTGGATAAGTTTTCCAATTCCTGTCCACGTGCTCCATTCCGACTTTGGGTGTGGAAACTACATTACTTCAAAAATGACAATTTTTACCAAAATTTCTGCACTTTTACAGAGTTACAAAATATTCTGAACTGCCAACTTCAACCATCTGTAGAAGCAAATCTATGAATAATCACGAAAATTTGTCTATCAGGAGAAGTTAGCCTATATAACAAGGAACACTCAGCAACTCACGGATCTCTGTTCCAATGCACCGTTCATCTTCTATAAAATTTTAGGTTTAATTACTTTCCACTTTTAAAATTTTGGGCCAAAAATGGCTATCTCCCAAACTGCGCATTTTGGGAAAATCTTTTTCTAATGTGAATTGTCTATTTTAATGAGAATAAGAAATTTTGAGTTCAGTAGATTTCTTGAATCCTTCATCTAAGTTCTCGTTCATCTACTGCAAGCTTTTCAAATTTCCAAAAATGTGGCCCGAAATAGTGCTTTTTGGCTTTCACACTCACCCCGACTCCACATCCTTTGGAGTTTGGCTCCAAAACTCCAAACGTAACACCGTGCCTACTCCATGACCACTCCATATCAGTTTCGGCTCAATCCGACCTTCTGTCAAGCATCGGGACACTGATTTATAAAAGCCATTAATTCCAATTTTATGCCAAATTGGAGCATAATGAGCTCGGGATCCTCACTGAACCTTCCATGGCCTTCGTTAATAGCCTCATAACGCCAATGAACTCATCCCATTCTTATCCCGCATTCTCCTTTTTTTTATCCCACCATACAGCCCACAACTCGCAACCCGAAACCTGAAATGCGAAATCAGGATTGTGGAAACCAAAACACAATTTTTAAAACTTTTACATTCCTGCAACCCGCAACCCGAAATGCGGGATCGGGATTGCAGAAATCGAAACACAATTTTCCAAAATTTTGCGTTCTCGCAACCCGCAACCCCAAACTCGAAATGCGGGATGGGGATTGCAGAAACCGAAACGCAATTTTCCAAACTTTTGTGTTCTTGCAACCTGCAACTCGAAACCCGAAATGTGGGATCGGGATTGCAGAAACCGAAATGCAATTTTCCAAACTTTTGCGTTCCCGCAACCTGCAACCCGAAACCCAAAATGCGGGATCGGGATTGCGGGAACCGAAATGCAATTTTTGAAACATTTGCGTTCCCGCAACCCGCAACCCGAAACAAAAAATGCAGGATCGAGATTGCGGAAACTGAAACGCAATTTTCCAAACTTTTTCAGTCCCACAACCTGCAACCTACAACCCGAAACCTGAAATGCAAGATCGGGATTGCGGGAATCCAAAACGTAACTTTTGGAAATCCTTGTTCCCGCAACCCGAAATCTGCAACTGTGGAACATCTCCGTCCCTGCAACTTGCGGGGTTGATTTCTCCCTCGTCCCTTACCCAAATGAGATGAGTTTGGTATTGTTGGAAACCTCTTGCATAGCTCTATGCACCTGTGTGAGCCTATACCACATCTGAGAAATCTGTTCCTATCATTTTGCCAATCAAAAATTCCGCCCCAAACTTCACCAATGTTGCATTAAAACATTCTGTTACTTGCCTATAACTCAGAGTTTGGACCAAGCAGCCCCTGTGCAACAACATGGGCTCTGTACCACTCTGTCACATCCCCTTCCATCAATCTGGTGTAAGGTAGGGAACATGACCAAAAGTACTGGGTTTATTTGACAATCTCAGCCCCATTCATTAGTAAGAAAATTCAAAGCAATTAAAAACTTATGCGTGCAGTTCACTCTTGATAAACACAGCAGAATTACACAATATCCACACACCATTTCATCATGCATTTAACATATAAACAACAATCATTAATTAAAACACTGCAGAGCACAGAGTTAACATAACTCAAACCACAAGAATACTTATCTTGAAATGTAGTGCAGAGTCATACCCAATATAAACACAATGGAATAACCATAATAACACATACGCAGAAGGGAATGCATCAGCCTATTTCTTCCAGGAAGAATGATGAAACAAGCATACAATGATCAATCCCATTCTCATGCTATGCATAGATTTGATATTAATTTCATTAAGATAATCATTTCAGTTCATTAACATGGACAATTAACATTCAGAATAGAACACATAATGATCATAATTTAAACCACAGAGACTACTTATCTTTGAGATGAAGCTGTCTAACAACTGGCTATGTGGGAGAAACGTTCCACCCAACCATAGATCTATTTCCAACCTGTATTCTTTCAGCTGAGAGATCACCCCTGAGCTAGGTTGTGTATCCACTAAGGAGGAACTAAACAGGCTCACTCACAGCCATAGTTTCACTCGCTCAAACAGTCATGCTAAGCCAACACACAGTTGGGTTTACCAAGCATGCAATAAGAAACAGGGGGAGGATTCTAAGCCAATGAGCTCAACCACAGAGCTACAGACATCTCAAGCTAAATTCCAGTCATCCAATCCTCTGTTCAAACATTCACACTTGGATTTCTCACAAATCTGTCATCAAATAACTCAATCCCATCACTGGACTTCTAGGCTATAAGAACAAGGTTTTCTAATGGATTCTGGGGTAGCTAATACTCTCAATTTTTCCCCAAGGTTCATATCTATGGATCCCCCATTGGATTTCATTGTCAAATACCAATTCTGGGCGTTTATGGCTCTTCAAAACGTGGGTTCTTTCAAAGTTACAATTTCTGGTTTTGCACATTGCTGGGAATTCGTAATGGATGGAAATTGATGCTGGGTTCTTCCACAATGGAATGGGAATGAGGAAAAACCCATTCCCATGAGGTAGGGTGACTTGTGGGTCAAGAAAACAGAGCCCATACTCTACCATTCGAATTTCTGGGCTATGCTCAATTGAAGCCATGGACTGATTTCTTCAACAACTTTCTTACACATAATTGAATGCCAACAAAGAAAGTTAAATTGGTTCTCAAGATGACATTTGGAAGCCTATGGTTCAATCCCACAACCCCCTCACCACTCCCTAGTGGATACACATGGCCCCTTCTCATTAGTTGCTTCCATAGGCAATTTTGGTATTTTATTGCATGATGTTTATTTACATCATTTTTACAATGTTCCATGGCTAAATAGCACATGGGTAACATAATATCTAATACTTGCCTTTTAAATAAAATTCGAGCATCCACTAGCAGGGACTTGTCCTTGAGCTGCACGCTAGGGAAACATACATCACATGTATACAATATTTACATTAAAAGCTAATATATCCTAAGGGTCAAAATGGGGTATTACAATCAGTAAGGGTCAATGTCAATTTTTCACAAGGGGGTAAATTTTGAATATAAATATCATGACTAATTGTGGGAAGCATGAGCATATCCACAATGGAAAAACACATATGTGGGAGTTGATGGAACTTGGTTATGCTTCCCATTTTGGATTTCATGCCCCTGGACTAAATTCACAAATCATCTTCGAATGGCCTAAGGGGGTGAGTTCCAACTAGCCATAGAAGAAAAATCATAACTCAAATCATGAAATTGTTGATTCTGATGGATTATGTATGTCGGGTTTCTTCCATGGGAGCCCCTCTACCATGATTCAATTTCCCAAAAAATGGTCGTATTATACCATCTGTTGATGTAGAATTTTCTAAGTGTGAAATTCCACAAGGGTAGATCACTAAGCTTGAACAAACCTCACATTTTCACTTAGTTAATTGTAGAGAAGAATTTAGTAGAAAGGATGAACAAATTCACTCATGAAACTCAAAAGATATGATAAAATAATGATAATACATTCATCAGTTGTAAGCTAGAAAAAATATGTCAATACAATAGAATGAATTTGATATATCCAAGGGTGATTCAAATTCTCCTCAATTCATGGCTTAGTCAGCATTGGAACCATCTCCCGATAAGACTCAATGACCACCGATGGTGAAGAAACAATCAATGGAGGTAGAATGTCATGTCCCAAATTTTGCATTGGGTTACAATGGCCTAAGCCCATTGGCCATATTCATGAGTGTTGTCAAATTGATGTTAAGGGTCAAATAATTGCCAAGGAGGAAAATTACTAGTTTCCTAGGTTGGGGGTGGAAGCATTAAAAGTTGGAGTGAAGGAGCTATAGGACCCAAAATAACTTTGATTTACCACATTCACATTAAAATGGGTCACACAAATAATAAATGTTGACAAAATAATGTGGCATTGGGTCATGAAGACAATTGGGGGCTTATGGAGTCCTTAGGTGGCTAGATTCCCTCCACACACTTGGCATGCACTTCATCCAATTCGAATCTATGGGTAAGGAAACATATTTGGAGGATGGTGAGGTGTCATATGGAATTTCACGAGCTAAGGAAGTCGAATTGGTAAAGAGGAGTAACTCCCATGGGGAGAGGAAGAGGTTAGGAAGACAATATGTGCCACTTGGAAGGATATTCCCTATACTCTATGACAACTAATGATAAATATTCTATGAGATATTCATACTTGATTGCAGACTATGACAAATCTGACATGTTAGGGCTAAATATAGCCACAAAGAGGGTGAATTACAGAGTTAGAGGCAACCATTTTACTTGGGGAAATATTTGGAGCACGAGGAGGCAAGACAAGTGTCATATGAGTTACTAAACCACAAAGATGAGTTGGAGGAAGCTTATGAAGGGAAATTCGACCTTGGGAGTCTCCATGAAGTCAATAAAAGGATTTCATGAGGAAGAAGAATGGCTTTTGATCATTTTTATAATTTGCAATTGCATTTGGAGAGAAGAGCTAGTAGAGTGCTACTCCACTTGCCTTAGCACCAATTTTGAGGGTGAAAGATTCCCATCCTAGATGATAATTGGAAATACCATTCAAACCTTTGATTTGGAGCTTCAATGGAGTCATTTGTTTCAGGTGTAATCTACAAGGAAAATCATGTTCACTTCTAGTTCAACTTGCTTCTTCAACCATTTCAAGTTTTCTATGCATATTCTTGATCCTTGAGGAATTGCGCCTTTGGTGAGATACTATTATCTTTGGGGGAGATTTTGATGCCCTATTATTTTGTAATATTATTTATATTCTCTGTATTTCATTCTCATAAGATCCACAAGTCTATATTCCAAGAAATACTATGAAAAATTGCTCATTAATGAACAAACAGTGCCATTTTCCCCACTACCTTGTTGCAAGTTAATGGTATGTTGATAAATTCGAATGGTTAAGTGAATGAATGATGGATTACTAATAAATGGACTGTCATTTATGTGTTCAAAGAGTTTCATTTTCACTAGACAAGAATTTGGAGGCATTTGGTTGAGTTTCATAACATTTAGTGAAGATTGCCTACCATTTCGCCTTATGTTGAAACTAGCAATTCTATATATGATTTGAGAGAGCTGTAGCAGATATTATAAGTTGAATGATGATGCATGAGAAAAAATTTATGTCCTTTATATGTCACCATCCTTTTTTCATAATTTCGAGAGGGTTCTATTGCATTTGGAGAGCCAACTTGTCATTTACCCTAAGGGGATTTGAACCACAATTTGCTAGTAAAACTCCATACATTGACCAGATTACCAAAGTGAGTTGCAGAAGTCATTTGAAGGTTGTAAGGAACCTATAAACACACTTATGTTTTAACATCATCCATACACCTTCTGGTATAATTTTAGATCATTTGGAGCTATTTGGAGCCATCTACCCTTGGGGGGTTTTAGCCTCAAAATTACTAGTAAACTCCCTGAGTTCTCTTGGATACCTATTCGACCCCAAAACCACATATAATTATGGAAATATACTTTAATTAATGTATAATAATAGATCCAATTATCAGACCCATCATTAGTGAAGGTTGTAAAGTGTTTGGAAGATAGTTTTTCCAAGACCTAAGGGGATTTCCACTTCCCAAGTTGCCTAGTCTTGTCCCGAAACTTCTTCCCTTGCAAATTGAAGACCATGGTTGGGTATATCAGTTTATTATATGTCTTATAGATGTGTTAATGTGTCCCATGACCCATCATGACCTTCCTCACCAAGTTTGAAAGTATTTGGAGGAGTTGGAATCAATTGTATACATATACCTAGAGTTGAAATTTGGTGAATTTGAGCACATTGGGAAATTTTATTCAGAAGGGAGATTACATATAAATGAGCCTAAATAAACCATGTGAGAACTGAAATAGGGGACGAGAATCCAAGGGGCGCATAACTGGTTATCAGTAGTCAAGTGGAGTCCTTCTACACTCTGAAACAGTCAACTAGGAGCTACAGTCAGTTAACTGAGCAATCAATGCATGAACTATTTGATGGAGGTCCTAGAACTATGTAATAGGGTGCATTAGTAACTACAATGATGACAACAATTCGCACTAGGTGGGTAGGAGGGATGCTGATGACTAGAAACAGGCTCCAGGGGGCCTAAAACAAGGATTAGGTGCTAGGATACTCCACTATTGTTGACTGGATGCATGCAGTGCTGCATGGAATGCATGCATGCATGCAATGCATACAATGCATTAAAATCCAACATGTGATGGTGAGAATATTCCAACACCCCCCCTTAAGCCGTACTATGAGGAAATATAATTGAAAAAGTAGGGCCTTGGTTACTGAGACCAAAGGTCACCCTATACAATCTAAATAAAATGTGAGGAAAGAGGGAAAACCTAGTGGGAACAAAACCCCCCCTCAAGATAGACTAAAGAAAAATCTAATCAACCAAGGTATCACTCACCCCAAGAAGGGATCAGAGGTAAGTGAACTTCCTCACCGAAAAAGACTTGGTGACAATATCTGCAATCTGCTCTTCTACAGGACAATAGAGCAGTGTGATGGTACGATCATGCATCAATCCTAGGATGTAATGCATGTGTATCTCAATATGTTTGGTTCTTTGTCTTAGAACCAGATTGGTAGAAATCTTGATAGCACTCTGATTATCACAATAGATTACTGGTGGAGTACTGTGGCAAATCGCAAACTCTGACAAGACGCCCCGCAATGAAATGCACTATGTGGATGCATTCACTGCACCTCAGTACTCGACCTCAATTGATGAAAGAGCTAAAGAAATATGTTTTTTTCTTGACTGATAGATAGGACCAGATCCAATAATGAAAACAAAACCGGATGTAGACTTCTGATCCGATTTGTCTCCAGCCCAATCTGAATATGTATACACAACTAGGTTCAATGGAGCCCTAGCTGCATAGTGAATACCATAGGTCTTCGTCCCTTGCACATAATGAAAGATCCTCTTTGATTCCTTCCAATGAAGCTCATGAGGCTCCAGCATGTATCTGGAGACAACACTGACTACATAGGATAGATAAGGGCAAGTATGTGTAAGAAACAAAAGACTTTCGATCAACTTCCAATACAAATTACTATCCACCAAAGGTGTAGAAGAAGCATCCTCAAGGCTAATCCTTGAAATAAAAGGAAATGCTGCTGGTTTGCATTTCATCTAATGAGACCTGTCAAGTAGATCTGATGCATACATGGACTGTGCAACCTTGATTCTTGAGTCACTCTGAGAGACTTCAATACCAAGAAAATGATTTAGTAGCCCCGGATCTGACATAGAGAAGGAGTTGTGGAAAGTTGTTTTGATAGATCTAAGACATGAAGAGAGACTCCCTGTAATCAACAAATCATCAACATAAAGAACAATAAGAAGTAGAGAGTTACCATCATGTCTCATGTAGACATTTGAATCATATTTGCATCTATGAAAATATTGTGAAAGTAAGGAGTCCATCTTAGCATACCATGCTCGGGGAGCCTGCTTGAGCCCATACAAGGATTTCCTCAATATGCACACTAGTGAAGGATCATTAGTGTATTCTTCAAGTTGCTTCATGTAGATATCCTCCTCTAGATATCCATGAAGAAAGGAACTCTTGACATCCATGTGATTCACTTCCCAGTGCTTGGATGCAGCAAGAGCGAGAACAAGATGGATGGAATCCATCTTTGCAACAGGAGCAAATGTATCTGAATAGTCAATCCCATGAACTTGGGAGAAACCTTTAGAAACCAAGTGAGCCTTGTACTTTCTTGTGACTCCCTCTGAATCCATCTTTGTTCTGTATACCCACTTGCATTGAACAATCTTGAAGAGAAACAAGCTCCCAAGTCTCATTTATTTGAAGAGATTGATACTCTTCATCCATAGTTGCTATCCATGTCGAATCTTGGGAGTCCTCAAAGAAAGTTTTTGGATATGATCCAATAGTAAGAAAACATATGTTAGCAACAAATGGATCTGTGTGAGAAAGTACAAACCTTGCATTTTGAAAATCAGATCTAGTTCTCCTAGGATCTTGTGGATCTCCAACAAGACCACCAGCAGAATCAATATTTATGGCATCCCATATTGGAAGAGGAGGTGGATCTTCAGGTGCTATATCTTCATGTTCTTGTGGATCTGGATCTAGCATTCGCTCATCTTCACTGTCATGGTCAGAATATGAACTTTCATGAGAGGATGCTTCGCTATCTTGATCAATAGGTGGTGGAGGTGTAGTTGGTAAGTTGTCTTCCTCGATATGATGAGCATCATGCAATGTTCACTCCCCAAACTACACACTTCTATCAAGAAATGTATGCATGGTGGATATATCCAGCAGTTTGTACTCCTTTTCACTAAGTTCATAACCAACAAGTATACACTCTTTACTCTGTGGCTCTAAGTCTTTCCTTTTCTCTGATGGAATCCTTGCCCAAGCCTTGGATCCAAAGACTCTCAGATGATATACATAAGGCTTGTATCCCATCCATGCTTCGAATGGATTTTTACCTTGTATCCCTTTATGAGGAACTCTATTATGGAGGTAAGAAACACCGTTAACAACTTTTGCCCAAATTTTAGGAGACAATACTTTAGATTCGAGCATGCAAGTTGCCATCTCTTTCAAGGTTCTGCTCTTTCTCTCTTCTACACCATTCTGTTGTCGTGTGTAAGGAACATTGTGCCGCATACCTATACCTTCATCTCCACAAAAATACTGAAACTCATTCTTCACATACTCTCCTCCATTGTCAGTACGAAGGACCTTGATCTTCTTATCGGACACTTTCTACAAAAGATTTAAAGAATTTGAAGTATCCAAAAACTTCTTATTTCAACTTAAGAAAATATACCTAACTGAATCTAGAATAATCATCTATGTATGTTAAGATTTTTCTTACATTATTCAAATATGGGTGAGTAAGAGGTCCTGATATGTCACTATGGATCAGCTCAAGAGGTGATGAGGCTCTCTTAGCCTTTCCTTACTCAAACTTATGCTCTGGATGCTTACCAATCAAGCAACCTTTACAGGTGCCTTTAGAAAATATGATGTTCGGAAGCCCTTCAACCATATTCTGATTATGCAGTTCTTGGAAGTAGTTGTAGTTGAGGTGCCCAAACCTCTCATGCCAAATTCTGCTCACTTCATTCGCATGAGTATGAAGTGCAATTTTTTTTTAGTAAGGTAAAAAGTGAGAAAACTGATAGAGTTTCGAATCGTAGTCTGCAATACCTTGTGCAATGATCTTCCTAGATGAGACCTCTTGGATTTCAACCGCATTAGGAATAAAGGTGACCTTCTTTGGAACTCATGTATGGGTCATTTGGTAAACAAAAAGGATATTATCTACAAGAGTAGGAACATAGAGTACATCATTGAAGTACCCATGATCTAGATTGATCCATCCAATCCTTTCAGAAGAGAATTCAAAATCATTTTACATCAGAATAGAAGGCCCCACAGTAGGTTCAAATTCAGAGAATAGATCCTTACAGGAATCCATGTGCTTGGATGCTCCAGAATCTATGATGAAGGAGGAGTCATTCAAAGTTCCAGCCATGAGTGCATGAAACCTCTCTTTGTCCTCTGATTTAGGATCAACTTCTTTTCTTCTAGCATTTTTAGGTACTGGAAGATTGTTTTTCTCAAGAAGCTGAGCCATTAGATCAATGGTATTCTTCACGCAAGATATTTCAGGCTGGAAACCTCTGTTGAAATATGGACATTTGTTCTTCTCCTTTTGATTTTGCTTGCCTCTCTTAGGATTCGAAGTCCCTTCTGACTGTTTGGGATTCTCTCTTGACTTATGATCATATGGTTTCTTTTCCTTTCCCTTCTGCTAACCTTTTCCATTCACATTCTTCCCTTCTCCTATAGCAAGGGCTTGATCCAACTTTTGTTTTATCACTCCCATTTGCACCAATTTGTCTTGCTCCTTTGAGAGGGAGAGGATGGATGCATCTAGAGAGGGAATTTTCCAGTTTGGAATGGATATTTTTGTTGATTGAAAGGTGGATACAAACACAGAGTAGTCTGCACCTAGTTTTGAAAGGATGGCAAGGATAAGCTGCTTGTATTCTTTCTCAATTCCATTTTGCTTCAGTTGCACAACCAGGTTCTTGAACTTTGTGAATAAATCATTAATAGAATCGAAATTGCTAAGGATCAAAGAGATTAACTCGTTTTCCAATTGATGCCCTCTCAAATCATCCTTTTTCCAAAATAGTGATTTGAGCTTTGTCAAAACCTCCTTGATAGTATTCAGACCAGTGAGATGAAAGTTTAGATCATTATAAATAATGATGAGTAGCAATCCAATTGCTTCATCACGTTTGTCAAGATATCTGGATTTCTTTGTAGCACCATTAGGTTTGACCGTTGTCTCATGTAACACTCTATGGAGACCTCTGCTAAGCATGAATATTTCTACTTTTCCTTTTCATTCGAAGTAGTTGAAGGAGGTGAGTTTTGGAATCAAGGAGAGATCCATAATAGCTATTGAATGCGCCTATTGATAGAATAACCTACAATAAACAATGAAATTTATTTGGAGGAATGTTACAGAATCTACTGAACACTGCTTTAGGACAGTGAGAACTTTTATTCGGATCCTTCACACCTAGATATACCTCACTGGATTGCTCCAGTGAATTCAATGCAATGGCACCAGGATATGCTGTGGAAATCCAGAGGCTTATGGTGCTCTACTGAAAAATAGTTGTTCAATAAACTATTGCAACTTATGAAACTGCTGCAAAAGCTCTCACAAGATCTGATACCATGTGAAATTACACAGGGGTAGATCACTAATCTTTAACAAACCTCACAATTTCACTCAGTTTACTGCAGAGAAGAATTTAGCAGAAAGGATGAACAAATTCACTCATGAAACTCAAAAGATATGAGAAAATAATGATAATACATTCATCAGTTGTAAGATGGAAAAAATATGTCAATACAATAGAATGAATTCGATATCTCCAAGGGTGATTCGAATTCTCCTCAAGTCATGGCTTAGTCAGCATTGGAACCATCTCCCGATAAGACTCAATGACCACCGATGGTGAATAAACAGTCAAATGAGGTAGAACTGAGACTAACTGAACTATGTGAGCACTGAAATAGGGGAGGAGACTCCAAGGGGCGCATAACTGGCTATTAGTAGTCAAGTGGAGTCCTTCTACACTCTGAAATAGTCAATTGGGAGCTATAGTCAGTTAATTGAGCAATCAATGCATGAACTGATTGATGGAGGTCCTAGAACTGTGTAGTAGGGCGCATTAGTAACTGCAATGATGACAACAATGCACACTAGGTGGGTAGCAGGGCTACTAATGACTAGAAACATAATCCAAGGGGCCTAAAACAAGGACTAGGTGCTAGGATACTCCACTGCTAATGACTGGATGCATGCAGTGCTGCATGGAATGCATGCAAATCCAACATGTGATGGTGAGAATATTCTAACACTAAGTAAGGGTCAACACCAATTTTGCATAAGGGGTTCAATTTTGAATATAAATCTCTCGGGTTACTATGGGTAGTGTGAGCCATCCATAATGGCCAAACACATATCTGGGAGTTGAATGAACCCAGTTATGCTACCCAGTTTGGATTTCGTGCCCCCAGACTAAATTCACAAATTGTCCCTGAATGACACAAGGGGGTGAGTTGGAACTAGCCATAGAACAAAAATCGTAACTTGAGTAGTGAAACAATCAATTTTGATGGGTTCAGTATGTTGGGTTTCTTCTAGAGGAAACTCTCTACCATGATTCAATTTCCTATAAATGGTTGTATTATACCATCTTTAGAACTAGTATTTTTCTCCCTAAGGGTCGACGCCAATTTTGCACAAGGGGGTCAATTTTGAATATAAATATCTTAGATTATTGTGGGTGGCATGAGCATATACACAATTTCCAAACACATCTTGGGAGCTAATAGAACCAATTTATGCTACCTGATTTGGATTTCATGCTCCCAGACCAAATTAACAAATTGTCCTTGAATGGCCCGAGGGGGTAAGTTGCAACTTTCCATAGAACAAAAACCATAACTAGAATCTTGAAACCGTTAATTTCTATGGATTAGTATGCTAGGTTCTTCTTTGGGAACCCCTCTACCATGATTCAATTTCCTAGAAATGGTCATATTATACCATCTCTGAAACTAGTATTTTGCTCAGTAATGGCCAATGCCAATTTTTCACAAAGGGGTCACTTTTGAATATAAATATCTTGCGTGAATATGGACAATGTGACCATGTCCACAATGGCCTAATACATATGTGGGAGTTAACGAAACCTATTTATGCTACCTGATTTAGATTTCCTTCCCCAGGACCAAATTCTCAAACTGTCACTAGATGGCCCGAGGGGAAAGTTGTAACTGACCATGGAAAAAAATTGTAACTCTGTTGGCAATCTTATTAATAGTGAGAGGGGGGATGAATCAGTATTAAGTGTAGTTTTAAACAATTTGTACTTCTACTAAATTCAAACAATACTTATATTATGTATTCACCATAAACAATGTCATTCATCAACACATTCATAAGGCACATAACACAAAGATTTGATGTGGAAACCCAAACGGGAGAAAACCACTGAATGGTTTCTTATATAATAAATATTACATTCATGGGAAGCACCAACTTCCAAAATTCTCCAGCATCGACTTGAAGGAGAATCCAACCCCATGATTTATAGGCTTCAACCTAAAAGAAGCATCAACTCCTCATTTACTAGCACCAATTGGAAGGAGGCACCGACACCTTGATTTATAGGCTCCAACATGAAGCAAGCTCCAAATATTTTTCCTTCCCCGTCCCGTCACCCTGATATGACTGTAGAAGGTCTTCTTACTTCCTTATGATCTACGCACACTTCAGACTTGGTGCATTACTTTCCTTTGCACACACCTTCTATATACTCCGCTCTACATAACCATTGTACTATATCATTAGTTCTTCTCTTAATTCACTTCTCTTCATTATTATTGCACATTGGTTCTCATATTTCATATACTTTTGCACTCGGTGTGTTATTCAACATACTATTCTGGTTCTGTGTAGCTGCATATTCATCCACTTCTGTGCATTGGCTAATTTAATGCTCTTATATTCTTGTGCATTTGTCTCATATACCATATCATCTTGCGCATTATCTACTGTACTTCTCTTCCATTCTTGCGCACTTGGCTCATATATTACATCATCCTACACATAATTTGTTGTAATGCTCTTCTATTCTTCCAGACTTGGATCTCTGCTAGATCATGTTGTTCTGGATCAACTAACCATTGATATGCCAATAATTTGAAGCTTTCCAATTCAGAATACTATCTCTTGTTCATCTTCAAGCTTACTTTTCACTCATCAAATTTGCTTCTTATTTATACTCGACTTGTTCAGACAACATGTCCACAAATTGGATGATAACATCCCTCCTTCCTTTATTCATGGTCGACTTGTCCATATAATACGTCCACAAGTTGGACGATAACATCCCTTGTTCATATAATATGTCCACTTGTCTTGATATGTGCAACTGGGGTATCATGTCTTGTGGATTTTGCGCACACTAGTTCATTAACATAGTGGTACTTACACACTTGGGAACCACTACTTGTTGGGTCTTGTTCCCTTGAGGTACCATTTCTTGATGTGTCTTGCGCACTTTCAAGACTTGGATACATATTTTGATCATTTCCGACCACCTCTTTGACATCAACTTGAAGTACCACGACTAGCTAGGACTTGTGCATGTAGTTTTATGGATTTCTTCAAACTGGCACATGGATAATAAGTTCTCTTTGACATCAATGACAACCAAAGTTCAACAATATCCCCCTTTGGCATTGATGTCAACACCTCATGAATATTTTCTCCTCCTGATTATGAATTCCTCTATTATGTTTGCACACAATACAATACTCCCCCTGTGTGTACTCCAACTGTGTTCTTTTCATTTTGAACCTTTTCTCTACTGCACAACCTTCAATGAGTACTTATATGATCTTTTTCATCTCTGCGTAGTTCTTTGTCACTAATACATGTTTAATGGTATCTCTCCCTTTGACATCAAAGGTAAAGAAGTGCTTCCCATGCAAAATTTCAGGTTCTCTTCTACACTTATGCTTTGGTTTTGTGTTGGATTTCATGTTTTCATTTGTTTCGGTTACTCTCCCTATATTTGTGATTTATTCCCTTATTGATTAATATTATTTTCTAACGTTCCTGGTTTAATTGTAGCTGCAAAATTATGTAGAGTTTCCTTTGCAGTTACAACCTTTTCTTTCATTTCTCCTTCTTTCGCTAAAACGCATGCTTCCACTTGCTCATCAAACGATGACTTCAAAATTTCTAAACATTCATTAACTACTTCCCTAATCTCCCCTTGTAATTGTGGGAAAAGTTCTATGATGCTAATGGATTCTTCTTGTAATGGTTCAATCCTGTTAGCAATCTTCTGTCGTTCATCCTAGATCCTTCCTACTTCTTGTTGTTTTTTTCAGTACTCTCCCATTTTTTTCATCTTTTCAATAGTTGGTAGGCAATTTAAGTTGTCATGCATCCTTTTTTTCCAATTCTTGTGTATCATGTAGCCTTTGATCTACTTCCTTCAACTATCTGTCCGTGACCAGATTTCCCGATAGTTGAGCACCTTCTTCATGCAACTATGTACATTTTAACTCCAAGGTCTTGATATTTTCTATTGCATTGTTTATTCTTTCTAATCTATTTTCACATTCTACTTTGACCTCTAGAGGTGTTCTTGGTTGTTGTCTTACTGACTGCTCTTCGATTTTAGCATGTAGACCTTTGTAACTTACTCAACCCGGAAACACACACAAAGTTATGGTAAATGGGCTCCTGAAAAAAGGGATGGATGAAAATAAACCATGCACAATGGAATAATACTCCTTAAGGTGGAGCTAACATGCCAAACAATTTAAAACGTTTTAAAAACATTCAACCATTAAGGAAGATTGCCCTTCCAATGCAACCTAGTTCCCATTCTACATGAAGTACAGTGTCAATACACATGCATACATTCAACCCAAACCTCTTTCACATGTTTCATATTTTCCTCTCATCTATGGGAATCCATCCATGGCTATTTAACCAATTTAATAAATCAGGTTCACATCCATCCGTGGACTCTATTTACGACAATAAACCATCAACATTTCTACATACTAGGGAGGCATAATTTAAACATCTAATTATGGCAGCGCTATAACAAATCATTCAGACTTCCAAACCCATCTATGATTTGACCTAGTACAACCATACCTAGCCATATGGACTTCCCTAAATATCATTCTGTGTCATGAACATAATTCCACAAAAGACTAGCTTCTAACATCACAGTAAAATCAACATTACTATCTTTTATTAATGTAGTTTTCTACATTAATGGATATCCGATTTAATACATGAAATTATCAATCTATAGACCCGTGTGGGACCTGATACGGTACAATCATATATGGCTATATGGACTGTCCAAATATGATACCCATAAATGTGCATAATCCATAAAAAAATAGTCTCCTAAAACATCCATCAATTCAGCAGTCTACTCTATCTCGAATATCATAATTATGACACTACTTTAGATAATATTTTTCCTCATTAAAATACAACCACAACCCCATGGAAAATTTAATCTAGAACAACCATATACAACCATATGGAATGTCCTAAATCATACCTCCTACCATTCATAAATTCCATAAACAAGCTAGTTTAAATACATAAACATACCTCTTCCGTGAGCTGCCAATTTACCAACATAGGGTTAGCCATTCACCATGAACATATATATAATTTAAAAACATATAATTACAGATATCTAGCTAATGAAAAAAGCTTATAAAATCCATCCAAACACTCAACATAACCCATATTCCAAACTTAGGTAGTCACAAATTAAATGACAAATTACAAGCACTTAAAATAATGAACAAGTTGAAACACTAAATGCACAGTGATTTTTGGTCAATATAGAACCTGGAAAAACCCACAAGGAGAAAATTAGTTCAAGAGTAACTTTCATTAAGCATTCTTAGGTAGAAATTAAGAGTTTACAACAGCATTTAAACATCATTAACAATCTATACCAGCACCTCGATAATTGTGCAACACCTTCGAAATTGTGCTTAGGCAGAAGTATGGCCTATACAACCTCTTGAAAACCACGCCCAGTAGTTCCTCAAACTCAAGGCCAATTTTTTCCTACAGCTATACGACCTCCCTCAAAATCCGTGTAGCAGAAAACCCTCCTCGATTTGTGTGCCAATTGAGGTGGTACGGTCCAGAAAAAAAGAGAGTATGACCTCATCAATTAATGCAACAGATTTGCTTTGGGAATTGTGCCCCTCTCTTGGGAATTGATCCCCCTTCTTGAGAAACTTGCCTCCCTTCTCCAAAATTCAAAAATTTCTCCAAAATACTCACTCTTGAAAACTATGTCTTGCACACTATCCCAGGGTTGCAATTATAACAGTAAAATGACTTTTCACCTTCCCCATCCCTAAATACGACGGACAAGATATAATCTTGTAGTCAAGGGACAAGATTCATTCTGTCCAAAATGAATCGGTAACAATTTTTAATAAAGTAATTTCACTTTATGAAATAAGTGCACTTTTATCTCATAAAGTCACTTTATAAAAAATAAACTAGGAACATTACATAAAAAGTCACTTTATTAAAGAGCTAGTTTATTACAAATTTATAAAAGTCAAGTTCCTAGGTAATGTAAAAGTATAATCACTTCCGCATAAAATATAAACATGTGGAGTGCCTCCTGAGCTAAATGCTAACACTCCCTCTTAGTGAGGGAGGTACTCACTTCCATCACCATCAGCTGGTCCAATACTCAGTTCCATCACACTATTCATAGTAAGAGCTCCCTCTAAACCTAGAGACAATGCCACCACCTGTACTGAACTCGAATATGAAGACACCCTCCTAGAATCAAATATGAACCCTAATCTCCTATGAGAATCCATCCTCCAATCCTGAGCATGGCTCCTCTCATACCAGCTAAGCCTCCTGCTGGTAGATAGACTCCCTCTCTTCCGTACAAAATCGAGACTAGACCCCTGGTGCCACTACAGCCTCGGGATCTTCATTCTCCTCTTCTGACTCTAGATCATAATTCATGGGTTGTCCAACTAACTTGTACAACTCATTGAACCAATCACCAATTAACTATGGATGGATCAGTTTTGCTCCCTCTAAGTCTATGAAAAAATATCCCAGAACTGCCCTCTCTGAAAAATAATACACATGTCCCCTCCGGAACAATGTTGAATACCATGCATCCTCCAAGGATGACAAAGAAAGCAAGTTCACACTCAACCCTGGAACAAATAGAACTCCATCCTACTCAAGGAGTTCACCCCGTCGAACCTAGAATCCGACTTTCCCAAATCCATGCAGTGAACATGTCATCCCCCCTTCATCTTGAACCATCCAGTCTGGATTAGTCTCAGTAATGCTGTGGAATATATGATACATTCCATTCATATGATGAGTGGCTCCACTATCAATGAACTAACTACTGTTTGATAAACATTTGTTAGTGTTGGAACTCAATACAACAGAGAACAACGAGAATTATTTCTTAAAATTTTCTGCAAAGCCATCTATCTCAACAGTTGTAGCAATAGTCACATCCTCTCCCTTCTTCTTCTTCTTCTTCTTCTTCTTCTTCTCAGGAGACTGAGAAGCAAGGTGGCCATACTGGTTGCAAGAAAAACATCTGAATTTTCTCAAGACTTCCTTAGTGTACATGTTCTTGCTCTTAGCTGAAAGAGCAACATTTTCTTCAACAACACCCTCCTTCAATTCACTGTGCTAGGATCCCTCCCGGATCTCTTCCCTAGTGAAATCATTCCACAATCTTCTCCAATATGGTATTTTATCCTAACCAACCACACACTTCATGAATACTTCCCAGTCCTTGGTGAAACCTTTCAACGCTATCCTCACCAATTCAGAATCAGAGATTACCTCCCCAACTACAACCAACTCATATTTTCCTATGCCACCCGGGTAAGATAGGATACCGCACCCTCACCCTTGGCCATCTTGGTCGCATGCAATTTATCCTTGAGTTCCATCTTTTGGTTCTCATTCTTCACCATATACAAGTTTTTCATTGTGTCCCACATCTCATAAGATGAATTCTTCTCATCCAAGTGTTGGATGAGATGGTCCTTAACACCATCTAGAATAACTCTATGTGCTCTGGCCTCTTTTACTTCATGAATTTCAAGAGCAATAGGGTCAGCAATGGGAGGATTTATCATAGTGCTAACATTAACCCACAGTCCACTTTCTTTAAGCATAATAGTCATCCTGACTTTCCATTGCAAATAGTTGGAAATGCCATCTAACCGATCCTCAAATTTGATGCAAATAGCCATTTCCATTTGCTAGTCCAAAAGAAACAAACACAAGTTTTCCCTTTTCTTCCCAACACTTACAAAACACTTGCAGATAGAGTTTTCCAGTACAAAAGTGGTCAAAATCCACAATAACCTTTCCCAACAACTCAATACACTATTGCAACAATAATCTATTGTAATCTCAGATCTCA
This sequence comes from Larix kaempferi, assembly GCA_027924585.1. Taxonomy (NCBI): domain Eukaryota; kingdom Viridiplantae; phylum Streptophyta; class Pinopsida; order Pinales; family Pinaceae; genus Larix; species Larix kaempferi. The sequence goes on from BSBM01000070.1 coordinate 3,275,197, forward strand.
AGCTCTGATACCATGATGGAAAAAAATCCTAGAAAATCCATCCAAACACTCATCATAACCCATATTTCAGACTTAGGTAGTCACAAATTAAATGACAAATTACAGACACTTAAAATAATGAACAACGAATTGAAACACTAAATTCTGAGACTGTTAGCAGCAAAAAAATAACATAATAATAGTCTGAAAATTGCATGCACAGTGATTTTTTGTCATTGCAAACCCTGGAAAAACCTAGAAGGGGAAAACCAATTCAAGAGTAATTTCCATTAAGCATTCTTAGGAAAAAATTAAGAGTTTACAGTAGCATTTAAATAGCATTAACAATCTGTACCAACACCTCGAGAATTGTGCAACACCTTGGAAATTGTGACCAGGTATAAGTACGGCTTGTACGGCCTCCACAACAACAGTCCCTTCTTGAAAACCGCACCTAGCAGTGCCTCGAAACTCATGCCCAGTCTGTCCATACAACTATACGGCCTCCCTCAAAATCTGTGCAGTAGAAAAACCTCCTCGATCTGCATTCCAACAGAGGTGGTATGACCCAGCAAAAACATAGTACAACCTCAGCAATTAATGCAACATAACTTCCTTGGGAATTGATCCCCCTTCTTAAGAAACTTGCCTCCCTTCTCCAAAACAGAGAAATTTCTCCAAAATGCTCACTCTTGAAAACCATGTCTTCCACACTACCCTAGGATTTCTCTTATAATGGTAAAATGAATTTTCACCTTCCCCATCCCTAAATCCAACAGACAAGATCTAATCTTGTAATCAAGGGACAATATTCATTCCCTCCAGAATGAATTAGTTACAATTTTTAATAAAGTAATTTCACATTATGAAATAAGTGCGCTTTTATCTCATAAAGTCACTTTAAAAAAAATAAACTAGGAACATTACATAAAAGGTCACTTTATTAAAGAGGCACTTTATTAAAACTTTATAAAAGTCAAGTGCCTAGGTAATGTAAATGTATGGTCACTTCCGCATACAAGACAAACATGTGGAGTGCCTCCTGTGCTAAATGCTAACACTAGCAGCCTCCACGGGCACATATGGAACAACATACATAAAGAATATAAATAACATAAATACTTATCTTTTATAGTGGCACAACTGAGATCATCCATACAACTTTCCTCCCAGCCGTAGACACTGTCAAGTCTATTTTCTTGAGCAGGTCACCCCCAAGATGAGGTATTGTAATTCACACAAGAAGGTATCTCTAACTCAATCCCTAAGGATAATTCTTGTAACACATGATTTCCCTCCTTTTTCAAGACAAAATGTGATCACTAACCCCTCCTTCTACGGATTATACCCCCTCTCCTGAAAGACAAGATTATGATCAGTACACTTTCTTTCTCAGCATTATACCCCCTCTCTTGAAAGACAAGATATGGCCAATGTGGTATCCTTCATAGGATTATACTCCCTCTCCCAGAGCTCCACTTACCACAATTAAAACTCTCACGTACATGATTATACCCCCTCTCCTGCAAGATAAGATTATGATCACTAAGCTTTCTTTCTCAGGATTATACCCCCTCTCCCGAAAGAAAAGCTATGGCCAATGTGGTCTCCTTCACAGGATTACACCCCCTATCCAAGAGCACCACTTACCATAATTAAAAATCCCTTGTACAAGATTATACCCCTTCTCTTGCAAGATAAATTTATGGTGAAGTTACTCCCCTCACCCTATCACAACACTTCTTGACCATTTGAATCCCTACTCGGGCATTCAAATCCAATGGAGTATAAATATCCCTTCTTAACCTTCCAAGTGAAAAATAACCAATTCAAACCCGTACTAGAGCATTCAAATTCAGTGGAGAATGGATCTCCAATTCTTACTAACATTTTTTCACAGGATCTCCATAACCTGCAAGACAAACTAGTGCAAAATGTGTGAAGAATCCTATGTCAAATCCCTCTTTGGAATTCACCATTCTTACCAAAGCCTCCTCCACCTCGAACAATTGACTCAACAATGAATGAATGAATGAACTCTTGAGAAATTCAAATCCCTCTAGGCTAATTTTAATTGCCTCCAAGAGATTGACTACAGACTATTGCGAAACAACTCTCAATCATTGAGTGCTCCTCAAAACCACTAACTGACCCATTCAAGTTCTCAACATAGTAACTTGAATCTACTAAGAATGACTCTAAACCAATGGAACAAACACTCCTAGTCACTAGCTAACTCAAATTTATCAACAATGACTCAAACTCACCATAACTAACTATGAATTACCCTTTAAGGCAACTCGAATTACACATATTGACTCGAATTTCCTTGAAAACACGTCCATGCACCAAGGATAATTCAAATTAACCCCAAAGATACTCAAATTAACTGAGAATGACTCCAATTTATCTAATTAACTTAATATTAACTGAAAATAACTTAATTAAGATCAATTTAACTCAGTTTAATTGAAAATAACTCAATTTAATTGAAATTAACTGACATTAACTCAATTTAACTGAAATTAACTAACATTAACTCAATTTAATTGAAATTAACTCAATATTAACTTATAGTAACTCAATTAAACTAAATTTAACTAAAATTAACTAACATTAACTCTAACTGAAAATTACTCAAATTGACTGAAGATAACTTAAAATTAGCCAATTAGGTGCACAAGACAAAAGTACAGTGAAAGTGTGCCCCACTATTATCCAAATAAGGAATATTCTCTCCAATGATGGCACAATTGTGCATGCAAAACATTAATTAGACAAAATAGGACCACCATGGTCCATTAACATCAAAATTAGAAAGACTATAGTACTTTTAGGGGGAACCACAACTCCTAACCCCAACCCCTTTAATGGGGAATCCCAAGACCCCCCAACAACGTTGTTGTCCATTTTGTGCCATTATTTTAGTTATAGGTAGATAATAATGATAATAATAAAATAATAAAATAATTTCAACAATAATCATCATAATATCCATGGTTCGTGGTCCAGGCACCTAGTTCCACCATAAAAGCAAATAACCAAAATCACAGGTTGTTAATAACCCATGTCAACCCTTCTATTTACTTTGTTAGTATATTGTTGTTGGACGCATATGCTTTGTAAGTCGTCCCGTAGTATTTGTTGATCCATAGTTTGTATTATTGTTGTTGGATGCATATGCTTTGTAAGTCGTCCCGTAGTAATTGTTGATCCATCTTTTGTATTGTCCCATGGTTTGTATTGACACATGGTATTGATCCATGGTATTGGCGCCTAGACTTAGTATATAAGTGTGTGTTGAGTCCTATGAAGGCACCGTGAAGTTATTTGTATTGAGCTTGCTCAAAGGAGGTTTCCCCCTCGAAGTGGCCTGTGATCAACATAAAAGTGATTCTGAGTTCTGTTATTTCTGCTATCTCATGTGTTTTCATTAATTAATTATTGCAGGTTATTCAAATTTGGTATCAGAGCACTTTCTTGGGCTCGCTAGGTGAAATTTCTGCCAATTTTTTTTTTCGCATTTGTCATAGCTTCGGATCTGGGAATAACCCCTATCCACTTAACTGTGGGAAGTACTTGGGAATAAGCCCTAAAACTCATTGTGAGGAGTACCACAGGAACCCCAAAGTAGCTGACCCATTGAGAGGACCTGCCAGCAAAAAGGGCAATGACCCCTACCTGATTGACTAGTTCCCACCCGTGAGGTAAACCAAGAGTTGTCGTTTGTGGCAAAGCGGTTGTCAGTTTTACCTGAGCCATGGAGTGAGGGGTACTGCCCCAATACGCAAGCCGTCAGACAACATTGGTGGCTGAGTGAAACCCCTGAACTGTTAGGAAGCCGCACATACCTAGGGTCCATATCTATTTTTCGCTAAACTATTTCCGATCACTGCCGCACCATTTCAGATCCAGCTGTTTTATATCCATTCTGAAAGCCATTCTAGATCCAGCCATTTCAGATCTATTTCAAATCCAGCCATTTCAGATCTATTTTAGATCCAGCCATTTTCGATTCATTCGATGCCGTTTCAAATCCCTCTGTTTTCGATCACTTCCGCGCCATTGCAGATCCGTTTTCGATTCATTCGACGCCGTTTCAGATCCCTCTATTTCTGATCACTTCCGCACCATTGCAGATCTATTTGTTTCAGATCCCTTCTGCATCGTAGCAACTCCATTCTGGAAAAAAAAAAAAAAAAAACTTGGTTATGGTTGTCACCCTTGCAGGAGCAAAAAAAACCAAAAAAAACTTGGTTATGGTTGTCACCCTCACAGGACCAAAAACCATGGAGGAAGCACTTGCAGCCATCCAAACCAAACTCCAAGATCTGGATGAAAAATTTCTTAGCCTCCATCTTCAGCGTTCAGACATGAATAATAACCGACAACCAGAATCTTCTGTAGCCAATGGGTTCTCTTCTTCCAGCACTTTCCGTGGTCCGAAACTTGAATTTCCTCGCTTCAATGGTACTGATCTGACTAGATGGATCTATTGTGCAGAATAGTATTTCAGTCTGCATAATACTTTTGATGTCCAAAAATTTCCACTTGCATCCTTTCATTTGGAACAAGAATCCCTTCAATGGTACCGTTGGTACATCGAGGCTCATGACTAGCAAAAATGGATAGATTTTTTTCAACTCCTTTTGCAACGATTTGGTCCTAATGCTTTTGATGACTTCACCGGAGCACTCACTAAACTTCGTCAAATTGGCACTGTGAGAGAGTATCAGACAGAATTTGAGAAACTAGCCAACTACACAGAAGGATTGTCTGATGACTTCTACAGGAGTTGTTTTATTAGTGGTCTTAATGATGAAATCCGCCCAGAGGTCAAAATGTTCTATCCCAACACAATGATGGAAGCCCTGGGTTGGCTAAGTTGGCAAAAGACAAGATTGCTACCCAACAACGCTCCAAACCCACTTTTGTTCCCTTCTGAAATATGGGTTCTCAATGACCTCCCATCCCGCCAGATCCTCGACCAACTCCTATCGAGCATTTGTCTGAAACAGAGATGCCGACATGTAGAGAAAAAGGGCTTTGTTATAATTGTGATGAAAAATTCACTCAAGGACATAGATGTGTTCAACAAAAGCTTTATCTCTTGGATGTGGATTCTCCGCCCGCCTATGAAGTTGGTGAAGAGGCTCAAGATACATCGGTTGATCAGGTCAACATTCAGGAGTCGCCTATTGACCTTCCATCTCAAGACGACCACCCATAGATATCTCTCCATGCTTTATCCAGCGTCACCACCCCCCAAACAATGCGGGTCAGGGGTTACTTCAAGAAGCTTCCTCTTACAATACTCATTGATTCTGGAAGCACTCATAACTTCATTGACCATCGGATCGCAAAACAAGCTGATTGTTTTGTCCATCCTTGCTCCAACTTTGAAGTCATGGTTGCCAATGGGGGCACCTTACCTTGCAAGGGGACGTGTCACAATGTGCGTATCTCTCTGGAATATTATAACATGTGCTCTAACATGTTTTCCTTGTCCTTAGGCGGATGTGATGTGGTTTTGGGCATTCAATGGTTACGCACACTTGGCCCCATCTTATGGGATTTTGCTGAACTTTGGATGCAGTTTTCAGTCAATGGGACACAACACAAATTTATGGGCTTACAACAAGGGTTTCTCCGCATCATCAGTTCACATCGCCTGGAAAAGATCCTTAAGAAGAATTCACATGGTGTCATCGCTCAGCTCCATTCCATTCAGATGCAACCACCAACGGTCTCCACTACTTCCTTGGATAGATATGTAGGTGTCTTTGTTGAACCAGTGGGCTTGTCGCCTTCAAAGAGACCTTTCCAGTAAGAATTTAGCCACATCTACATCTCACCAGGAAATTATGGCTATTTTGCATGCATTGCAGAAGTGGCCTCCATACCTATTCGGGAATTATTTCTGCATCAAGACTGATCTCCAGAGTCTGAAAAATTTCCTGGAACAATGGGTCTCCTCCCCAGCACACCTGAAATGGGTTATCCAACTCATGGGTTATGCCTATGTGATCACTTATACAAAGGGTAAGGACAATATGGTGGCATATGCTCCTTCTAGCACATTTGATGACCCAGTTCCTCTTCCAGCTATTTCTCTGTTTGTTCCAAATTGGTTGCAATCTATTCAACAGGGCTATCTCTTCTATGCACTCCATGCTTTTCCATCAGCAGGGCACACTAGGTTCCTAAAAATGTATGACCATGAACAATGTAACTTCTTTTGGCAAGAACTGAAAATGAATATTCAACAGATGGTGGTTGACTGTGATACTTACCAGGACAACAAGGGTGAAACGACACTCCTTTCGGGCCTGCTCAAACCCTTGCCCACCCCCACACAGCTTTGGACAACTATTTCTATGGATTTCCTAGAAGCACTCCAGTGGTACAATACCACATCTAAAAGGACATCATATAAAGCAGTCTATGGATAGGCACCACCAATTCTTCTTCCATACACCCTCAGCAGCTCCCCAGTTCAGGTAATTCACTCGGTTCTTCGAAACCGCGATCAAATTCTTCTCATTCTGCAGGACAATATTCACATGGCAAGAATTCGACTAAAACAACAAGCTGACCAGCACCGTTCTGAGCACTCCTTTCATGCAGCTGATATGGTTCTTCTTCATCTACAGCCTTCCAAGCAACCCTCCCTGAAACTCACAAGGCGTCAGTGGCCCGAAATGCAACCCGAGGATGCTACAGGGGAACCACTCCTTCAGATTCTGCATCAATTTCCACATCTAAATCTTTGAGGACAAAGATTTTTCTAAGGGAGAGGAGATGTTAAGAACCCATGTCAACCCTTCTATTTACTTTGTTAGTATATTGTTATTGGACGCATATGCTTTGTAAGTCGTCCCATAGTATTTGTTGATCCATAGTTTGTATTATTATTGTTGGATGCATATGCTTTGTAAGTCATCCCGTAGTAATTGTTGATCCATATTTTGTATTGGCCCATGGTTTGTATTGACACATGGTATTTACCCATGGTATTGGCACCTAGACTTAGTATATAAGTGTGTGTTGAGGCATATGAAGGCACCGTGAAGTTATTTGTATTGAGCTTGCTCAAATGAGGCTACCCCCTCGAAGTGGCCTGTGATCAATATAAAAGTGATTATGAGTTCTGTTATTTCTGTTATCTTGTATGTTTTCATTAATTAATTATTGAACGTTCTTCACACAGGTATCCAAGGCTTACCTTCGGGATATTACAACATTGAATGGCCTCGCCTATCTTCAACGCTTTTATTTCTGGAGAAGTATCTTTGTTTATTTGAACTTCTACAAGCGCATTGTATACTTCCTCTACTGCCTTTTGTAGCCTTAATGCCTTCTGTTGTACTTTGTCCACTTCTTGTTTCCATTGATCACCTTTTGTGGTTTCTTCTTTTACTTTCTTCTCCAACTCTGATGTCCCTTATGCAATATTTCCTTTTTCTATTTTCATCCTGGAACATTCTCCCTCTAGAATTTCCTTCTCATTCTTTCTTTTGTACCAGTCAGTTGTAACAAATTCATGTCTCCATATAAATTCCTGCGCAATGGACATATGCATAGCATGTATCTCATTCAAAGGTAAGTGCAATAGAATAATTTATACATGACTTAAAGACTCCTGCATCTCTTGAGTGGGAAGCGCTAGATCTACAGATGAAATGTTTAGTCTTTGATGCGAATCAATCATTTCCTTTATATATGCGACAGGGTGTGTCTGTGAACTACACAGATGGGAATCTGAGTGTGCCTCCAAATCATTATGTCCATTTCCCTAGGTCATCAATATGGGATACCTCATTGTCCCAAACTTTTCTTTAATCTTCAACAGGATCTCCTCTTGTTGTTTCGCAAGATCTTCAATTTATTCCTTTGTAGCCACATTCTCCTTCATTTCTTCAGTAATATTTTTGACCTCCAGGCCAATTTGATCATTATAATACATTGTCAGCGTCTGAACAAGAATATCTTTGGACATTTTCCTTTTATTCCTTGATGACTCTTCCGAATGAGTTTTTTATGTCCTCTTCTTAATTGGCGCAGATTTTTGTGTAGTTTCAAGGGGAATTTCTACGCCGTTGGTTTTCTTTTCTTTAATTGTTGGAATATTAGGTTGTTCCTACTATGCATCTTCTTCATCTTCTATTATTGGAACCTTCCATGCTGGATCCCACTCATTTACAATTTCCGCAATGTCATCCTTAGAACAAATGAACATAGTAGGTATCCATTTCATGTCAGGATCTCTTCTGGCTTGTATGTAGGTATTATGCATTCCTATCTTGAAGCATGCAATTCCCTTGTATGCTTCGATTATGTGAGGTTTTATGCATGGTGTATGACTTATAATAAACCTAATCTCTTCACTATATATGTAGAAATTAATGTCGTTGTATGTCTATCTGTGTGGAATATTAGTATCCCACAAGTTTTTAAACCTAGCTTCCAAGAACGAGTTCGTATTTCCGTCAAATAATTGGTTGTATTTTGGTTCCTTCCAGCCTATCAATGCAATACATATTAACAGCCAGGTATAATGAAAGGGTGTACCTATTTCTTGTGTTTCCTTGCAGTCCTCCATAAATTCATTCAACAAAAACATCGACCAATTCATCTGCACTCCCTCCACACATTGTGCTGCGTTACAATGATTGCTAGTGAGTCTTGGTCCTGGAGATTATTTCAGAATAGATTGCATTCTAGTATCTAGACTGCAAATCTCACATCCTTGTCATTTATCTGCGTGACTGAACACCCTCTACTATCCCATTGGGCTCCATACCTTTCAACCATCTTATTTCCAAGGGATTTTTCCTGTCTTCTATCCAGAAGATGACCTACGTCCTCTCCTATGATAGGAATCCCTGTGATTGATTAAGTCATCTTGGAATCAATGGATATGGGCTTGGTAAGCCACAGGAACCCACCATGCACTTGCGATAGAAGCATTTTTGCACGCATTTTCACCTTTGGGTACCTTCCAAAGTGAGGGATATCCAATAAGTTTAGTATCCCTGATTTCATCAGTCCATTTACCCATGTTTGAAATTCCATTACAATCAGTTCCATAGGGTCTGAGTTGACCCTTCTATCGATGTAGTTGTCCATAACTAGTTCTAGAAATTTTCTTTGTTGGTAATATGATGATCTTCAAACTGGAACTTGTATAGTTGGCCGAACAAATTTTCTTCAATTATCACTCCTTCTAGAGCCTTCCATGTCAGTATATCTGATTCTTCTCCATTGGGAAATTTGATAGGTGTTGTAGTAGTTTTTCTAGATGGAATGTAGTCACAAGTGATCTTTATCAACTTTGATGAAGAGGCACTTGGTGTTTGTGCAAATTCTTCATGCACATTCATGAATGGATTATTTTCCTTGCATTGTCTCTTGGGTGCCATGTCTTTCGAGCTTCAATCTTCACTCACAACTATTTTCTATATATCTAATGTTCTTAGTAGATGCAGGTGGTCATACTAGATATATCTATGGATTATAAGGGGTTTGGCGACTTTCCTTTTTCATTAATGATTTCCGGACTTACCTAGATTTGGTCCTTTGTCGAAAACTAAAATGTTTCGATTTTCTCAATATTTTTTATTGCCTCTATCCAAATTCAATTAACCATCCTCTTACCTAGTTACTAATGTTTCCCCTTAATTGGTCACCACTGCTGCTACTACTCCATTGGTCATTAATGATAATCTTTTGTCACAGTTTGTTTTGTGCACAATATGCTTTCTGCAATAAGTCAATCTGTCTATGGTTTATTCTTTGCATTGGAGTGGAGATAGATTGGTCTCCCAATTTCTCTACATTTAGATTCAATACAGGGGACTTAGTTTGATTTTAGTTATTTCATTACTAACTCCACATAGAATCAAACTATTACCTTTATCTGCATACTTCCTTTTCCAAATCCTTCTACATTGTTCTTTTTCTTGAATGGTAGGAGTATTCCTTCTTCTGTACAGAACTGGCTGAGATTCCTCATTAGTCTTCCCTATTTTATTCTTCCAAAATTTATTGAATTTATTTGGATTTCCACAATTCAGAGCTTTGTGACCAATTTCATCGCACTTCTAACATACTATATTGTTACAGAACTTTCCAGTATGCTTAATCATGTTACACTTCCAACATTCAACAGTTCTGAGTGAGTATAGTCCCTTTAGTGGCACAATCTTCTTGTAATTTGTCCTTTGAGTTTCCTTTTGAATAGTTTCTTCATTTTCTTCCTTGAGAGATGGCTCTTCTTTATTGTTGACTCCAACCTGGTAACCTAAACCAACTTTAATAAATGGTGACCTATGTTTTTTAAGCATCTCATTCAATACTTCTATTCTTTTGGAAAACTTATCATTTGTCCTTAGTTGTGTTTGCAGTCTTTCAACTTCTTGTTCCTTTTCCAGTAGTTGCATCTTTTGTTCATTGATCATTTTTGTATTCTCAATGCTTTTCTCTTTTAGAGAAATAATCTCAGGCTATCTTGCTTGAAGTTGATTTTGTTGTTCATTGATCACCATGATGGCATCATCACTTTGTTGTTGATATTTTTGGTGATGATATTTTAGTGACAATATTTCTTCATTTGATTTAGCAACCCTTTATTATCTTTCTTGTTTAGCATCTTTCAATTATTTCTTCAGAAGTATGATCTTTTTGCATAACTTCATATTTTCTACAACTGATTTTTTAAGTTCACCTTCCAATGTGTCAATCTTAAGTTTCTTAGTTTGACATGTTTTATCCATCTCCTTTAATTGACTAGTAAAGTATGTTGCCATCCTTTTTTACTCTTTGTCTTTCCTTTTCAGAGTTTGCACGATTTCTGTTGCAATCCTTATGACCTCTTCTATAGTTTTTCTTTGAGTGTGAATAACATAACTTTCTTTTGTGATAGATAAATGATCCATGTTACCATTTTCATGTAATCTTGGCGCTTTGCGTCGAGAATATATTTCTTTTCCACCCATATTTATGCAATTATTAAGTTGTTACTGAAGACACCCACTCAGATACCAATTGTTGGAAATCATATTAATATTGAGAGGGGGGTGAATCAGTATTAACCGCAGTTTTAAACAATTTTCACTTCTATCAAATTCAAATAGTACTTATATTATGTATTCACCATAAACACCGTCATTCATCAACACATTCATAAAGCACAAAACACAAATATTTTATGTGGAAACTCAAACGGGATAAAACCACATACTGATTTGTTATATAATAAATATTACATTCATGGGAAGCAAGAAATTCCAAAATTATCCAGCACTGACTGGAAGGAGGATCCAACCCCCTAATTTATAGGCTTCAACCTGAAGGAAGCACCAACTCCCTCATTTACCAACATCAACTGGAAGGGCACCGACCCCCTAATTTACAGGATCCAACTTGAAGGAATCTCTAAATCCATGTCCTTGCCCTGTATTGCCACCCTGATATGAATGTGTAAGGTATTCTTAATATTTTTGATATGTGTACCCTTTAGACTTGCTGCAAAACTTTCCTTTGCGTGCACCTGCTATATGCTCTACTCTACGTAATTGTTGTATTGTATCATGATTTCTTCTCTTGCTTCACTTCTCTACATCAATATTGCACATGGGTTCTCATATTTCATATACGTATCCACTCTAGGTGATGTTCACATACTATTCTGGTTCTGCACATCGTCTACTGTACTGCTCTTCTGTTCGTGTGCATCTATCTCATATACTATATCATCCTGCACAGTATTTGTTGTAGTGCTCTTCTATTCTTGTGCACTTGGATCATATACTACATCATCATGCACATCATTTTTTGTCCTGCTCTTCTCTTCTTGCACACTTGGCTCTCTTCTATATCATGTTGTTCCGGATCAAAGAGCCATTGATACCCCAATAATTTGAAGCTTGCCAATTCATAATACTATCTCTTGTTCATCTTCAAGCTTACTTTTCACTCGTCAACTTTGATTCTTATTTATACTCGACTTGTTCAGACAATATGTCCACAAGTTGGATGATAACATCCCTTCTTCCTTTCTTCATGGTCAAGCTTACTCACACATCTTCCATGTTTCTTGATCTACGCAACTGAGGTATCATGTCTTGTGGGTCTTGTGCACACTAGTTCATTAGCATAGTGGGACTTGCGCTCTTGGGAATCACTACTTGTTGGGTCTTGCGTCGTTGAAGTACCATTGCTTGATCAGTCTTCCACACTTCTGATACTTGCATACATATTTTGATCATGCCCAACCACCTATTTGACATTAACTTGAAGTACCATGACTAGCTGGGACTTGCAAACATAGTTTTATGTATTTATTCAAACTGTCACATTGATACTAAGTCCTCTTTGACATGAATGAAAACCAAATTTTAACAAACTCAAATCGTGAAACCATTGATTGCAATTGATTCACTATATTGGGTTTCTTCTAGGGTAACCCTCTACCACAATTCCATTGCTCGGAAATAGTCATATTATACCATCTCTGAAACTAGTATTTTGCTCAATAAGGACCAACGCCAATTTTACACAAGGGGGTCAATTCTGAATATAAATATATCAGGTGACTATGGGAAGCATGAACACATCTACCATGGCCAAACACATATATGGGAGCTAATGGAACGTAGTTATGCTCCCTGGTTTGCATTTTGTGCCCCTAGACCAAATTTTCAAATTGTCCCTAAATGGCCCATGGGGAAAGTTGCAACTAGCCATAGAACAAAAATTGTGACTTGAATAGTGAAATAATCGATTCTGATGGATTTAGTATGATTAGTTTCTTCCAGGGAAACCCCTCTACCATGATTAAATTTCCTAGAAATGGTCGTATACCATCTCTAGAACTGGTATTTTGCTCAATAAGGGCCAATGCCAATTTTGCACAAGGGGGTCAATTCTAAATATAAATCTTTTGGGTGAATGTGGGAAACATGACCATGTGCAAAATGGAAAAACACATCTGTAGGAGACGACACAACCCAATTATGCTACCTGATTTGGATTTTGTTCCCTCGGACGAAGTTCTCAAATGATGATGAGAATGGTTTTGATGAGGATAATGATGCCAATGCCAATAACAATGAGGCATATGCTGCTGATGGAAATTATTATGATATTGATGATGATGACATGAATAGTAATTATGACATGAAATGATGATGATGAGGATGAGGATGGAGAGGATGAGGATGAGGATGACGATGTCGATTCTAATAACAATGAGGATGGCGATGATTTAGAACCACCTATTTGTGTTTGTTCCACAACCAAATGAGAACCAAACAAGAGATAATTCCCATGGAAACCTCATATCAATGTTGATGGATAGGTTCATGGGGTTATGCCTCAAAACTTCAACATTTGGTGCAAATGGAACCAAATTATAGAACATGCACACACACATCATATCCCCCCACACACACTAACCTTGCATACACATGCTCCAATGCCACATGTGCATTCATCATTTCTTTCTTCCACCCTTCATCTTACATGTTTACTCAAGACCGTTATGGAATCCAAATTGGTTAGCCTACCGTATGAATAATACATATAGTGACCCATCAACATTGATGGAATTGAACCACCTTCAACAACACAAATGTACTCTAATGTACAAATGTACTCTAATGGTGATGGTGATAATGGGCATGGTTATGGTGAAAATGGGCATATGATGGCGATGGTAGTGAAAATAGGCATCAAGATGAGGATGGTGATGGTGATGATGAGACAATGAGGATGGTGATGGTGACAATGAGCATGGGGATCATGACGGATGATGGAGGACAAATGAGGAAGATGATGGTGGATGAGAATCTTATGGTGTACTTAGATGAGAGTAAAAATCAAAGACAACAAATCCATGACGAAGCTTGAGCGATTTATCAAGTTGTTTATGAATATGAAAAATTGAACCAATATAGAAAAAATGTTATTTTGCTTGGAAAGTAGTAAGAGAGGTAATTGTTGAGACGTATAGTTGCAACCAACAAAAATGACATGTTCTTGTTTCAACTATGGAGACAATGAGGATGAGGATGGTGATGGTGACAACATGAAAATGAGGATGATGATGCATGATGGTGATGGTGACAACATGAAAATGAGGATTATGATGCATGATCGTGATGGTGACAATGGGCATGGTGATGGTGACAATGAGCATGATGGTGAAAATGGGCATGAGGATGAGGATGGTCATGGTGACAATGAGACAATGAGGATGATGATGGTGATCATGACAATGAGCATGAGGATGATGAAGGATCATGGTGATGGTGATAATGGCCATGGTGATGATGACTTGTGATGGTGATGGTGGCAATGAGCATGGGGATGGAGATGGTGACAATGAGACAATGAGACAGTGAGGATGAGGATGGTGATGATGACAATGAGAATGAGGATGATGAAGGACAATGGTAATGGTGACAATGGGCATGATGATGATGAATTATGATGGTGATGGTGATAATGAGCATGGGGATGGTGATGGTGACAATGATGGTGAAAATGGGCATGATGATGAGGATGGTGATAGTGACAATGAGACAATGAGGATTAGGGTGGTGATGGTGACAATGAGCATGAGGATGATGAAGGTTGATGGTGATGGTGAAAATGGGCATGGTGATGATGACTTATGATGGTGATGGTGATGGTGACAATGAGCATGAAGATGGTGATGAGGAAAATGACCATGATGGCGATGATGGTGAAAATGGGCATGAGGATGCAGATGGTGGTAGTGAAAATAGGCACGATCTGGTGATGGTGAAAATGGGCATGGTGATGGTGACAATGGGAATGAAAACAATGAGGATGACAAGGAATCGAATGTTGATTCCAATTCCAATAACAATGAGGATGGGGAGATTATGGTGACAATAACAATGATCATTCAAGTAGACCATCATGATCACTTCTAATAATAATGGTCTCCATATATTTCTCATTTTTAGAGTAAGGTAGAAAGTATTGTACCATTGATGAGTTGTTCCTTAGCATTGTTTGTAGTTGGAGATTTGTACCAACAACTAAGTTTGTATAGTGGTATACAAAGTGACCAAGTCTATAATATTCGAGTTCATACCCTTTTTTCCTCGGTTTTCTTTCATCTTATGTGAAATGTTCTCCTTTAATGACCATCGACCCAATTGGAAAACTAACTCCCTTAGAGTCTATAAATGATACATTTAGGATATGCTTTCCCTCTAAGCAATGTCACTGCCAACCAATAGTTAGTGCCCCATTCATTACCCCTAGGGGAAACCACTACATATATATTCCCTACAAAAAATAAAGTCACAACATGTGAGTCCACTAAATAAATGAAGAATACTACATTCTTGCTAGTTAATAAAAATACATAAAATGTTAACCGGAATTGGATGTACAAAATCTTAGATGTGATCATAATTTGGTGAGATACTTGATTGGTCCTCCTCCAACTACGATAATCACATAATTATAGGTTTATTGATGGGGATAGATACACAATCCTATCCATCAACCCATCAAGTGGTTTCACAATCTTCCCATTCATTACTATTGCATGGACCATAGAAGCAAGAGAGATTTCTTGTCCATATTTCAACTATAGCATTGTTTGATGTTTTAACTAGATGAAATCCATGGGTACCCTAGATTTTGATCAATCTATGTTGACCACCTCCAAAAAATATGTATGTGTGTGTCTATTCCTTTGTGCTCCCTCCCCCATAATCGAAGAGCACCATTAAACAATGGATTTTGCATCTTGAGTGAGGGAAATGTTTGTGAACTTCATTTATTTCCTACGAAATACAGTCTTGATGTAGGAACCTACTCCATCATGTTCCTATTTTCCATATTCGATCTTGAAATAGTTTCAAATATGTGGTACCTTGATTTTTTTGTGTAGCATGCACAACCATTGGAATACACAGGAATTCTTGAACTGGACTACGGACCCATTAGACCAAATCCAATGTTGATCCATATTTATATTCCTCTTCTTTAAGTGATCATAGAACATATAAAAGCAATGTTGTATGTATGCTAAGTTGTGGCACATATCGGCACTTATGTAGGAGTGACATTCCTTCAAAATAACTCTATTGTCTTCATTTCTATCTGGGGAATGATTGTATGTGATATGGACTAGTATGTTGACCTTCTCCAAGTGATGGTAGTGTCTTTGAATCGCTTTTTTTTTTGAAGGGTATATTTCTCAGCAAATTCAACCACTGATAAGATAGTTCCAACAAGAAATGTATCTCTACATAATCTAAAATGCTCGTCTTTCCATCGAGCTACATGGACATGCTAAACATAGTGTGTTGGGTTTTATTGAAGAATTTCTTAATGAATTCATAGACTCGGACTTGGTAGAACAAAACCAAAGACATATATATGTAAATACATTGTTACATATACAAGTGAAAGCATAAATAAAATATAATCTTTAAGTACTCAATATAAACATAGGAAGTGACCAACTGTATCTTTTTTATTTCATTCCCTCCATCAATATTATATGTCACACATTTGAATCTTTGCAAATCAACCTCCATCCAACCTAGTTCATACTCATTTCTCACATGGATGCACTTGCACAATAATTCCATTCCACCGCACTTGGGGCATCTGTCATCTAGGCAATCTTTTTTATAAAATGTACAACTCTCTGGCCTTGTACACAATATGGTATGAATGAATTCTCTAGATGGCATGGGAAGTAATATAGCTAAGCATTCATGCATAAGGGTGTTATGCAAAACACTAAATATAGATATATATGTATCATAATAATAATAGTATTCAATGTGATATCAAATGAAACATGTGTTGCATGTTGTGTTTACTCTAACATATGAAGGCTTGCATTTCTCTAAAGATATTTCTCCCAAGTCAAGTTGATTATATTCTCTCTTGAATCTCTCATACAATTATGTCTCTGTCATGTCAAGAAAGTGTTTAATATGTGGTTCACGGTCCCTTGAACCCTTTCGCAATTTCAGTACATCTTTTTGGTTGGAAGAAGGACTAGCCTTGTCATGCCAAAAAATTTGCACTAGTCCCTTAACTACTCCAATTAACTTCATATAAAAATGAGGTAGCCTAAATGAAGGCCCACAAATCAATGTGGAAGGCTATGTCAAGGCTGTCTCATCTAATAGAATACCTTCGAAGGGTTTTCACATTGCATTTCATGATATGGTATGTTTATTTGAGTAAACATCTTTAATTTGTGATGTTGCTAACGATTGATTGTGAAAAGACAAAATGAGCTTCTTTACGACCTTGAGAATGAGTTTTGTGACCAATTTTGTGAAAATATTCAACAAGGTCTCTGACAATATGATTACTTTTTTATGAACCTCTAACCATTTTAATGCCTATAATTCTTCTAACAACAGTCAAGCTCCTAGATTTCAACAATTACAAATAATTAACATTTTCTACATCATTTTTTGATTTGAAATATTGTTCAATAATTTTAAAATATTGATAAGGAATGGTTCAGTCAAGTAACTTACCTTCAAGTGATGCTAGAATACTTTCATCCACCCGAAGGCACTTAGTATTTTTTCGGCATACACTTTCCAATGGTTGCATCGAAGATGAGCCCGTATAATGCCACTCTTGACTTTCTGGTAATGGAGTTACAATCTTGGGAGGAGATACATTGTGCTCAAGGATTGTTTATGAAACATCAGGTTGTTGAACAAGAGGTTGTGCCACATGAACTTCTTCGTTAGGGGGTACTGCATCCATTTCCATTACAACTTCATTCATGAGCTTCAAGTAGTATTGTATCTTTGTCATCTGCAACTTGTTCTAATGGATTATTGATTGGATGTTCATCGGTTGCATTAGAATTTGGGTGGTCCTTTTCTATCAACCTATGCTTTTCCATACTTATCCTTTCCTTTTCTCTTGCTTCGTTGACAACTTCTATGGGCTTTATTTTCCTCAAACTCTTTCTTATTTTTATTACGTTGGTTTCCAACATTGGAATGAATGTCAATAAAAATGATCTAATTTCACAAATTCTCTTTTAATTAAATAGTTCAAGAATGTATATTTATTCACCAATTTCATGCACTCTCATTCAAATACACAACAATTGGCTTGGAACTTGTGAATGTGAGAAGAATTTCATTCCAATCATACAAATTTACTTCTATAAGAATTTCACAATTTCACTTCTATGAGAATAGTTCAAGAGGCCATTTCTTCACCAATTTCACAAATTCTCTTCCAAATACATAGTTCAAGAGACCAGATTTGTTCACCAATTTCATACACTTATTCAAATACACAACAATTGGATTGGAACTAGTGAATGTCAGAAGAACTTTATTCCAATTACAAAAAATTATTTCTATGAGAATTTCACAATTTCACTTCTATGAGAATAGTTCAAGAGGCCATTTCTTCACTAATTTCACAATTTCTCTTCCAAATACATAGTTCAAGAGACTAGATTTCTTCACCAATTTCATACACTCTCATTCAACTACACAACATTTGGCTTGGAACTAGTGAATGTGAGATGAATTTTATTCCAATCACACTAATTTACTTCTATGATAGTTTCACAATTTCACTTCTATGAGAATAGTTCAAGAGCCCATTTCTTCACCAATTTCACAATTTCTCATTCAAATATGCAATATTTTTCCTCTACAACACACAATAATACATTAAACTATTTACCACTCACAAGTTCTCCTTTGAAATCAAAACACGATAAAGAGAAAACTTAGTTTTTGTAGTTGTGCTTGTCAATGTAAGCAAAATGTTGCATGAATTTGAGTTCTGTTGTATGATGAGAATGAAGCGAGAAATATGGTGGCAAATAGACAAACAAAAGTGTGCACTCACTATTTTCAATAGTGTGCACATGTTCCAAGAGCGTGCTTGCATTCTAGGAACGTGTGTGTGATTTTGATCATAACGATCACACCATTCAATGCCTCACCTTCCACCATGCCCATTAAGGGCATGTAGTAATCCTAAGATGGAAAATAGGGGCATGCGTGTTCTTCCAAACATGAGTGGATACATGCTTTAGTTACCTATTTTACCTATCTACTTCTCTCTCTTTCTCTCTCTCTCTACCTCTCTCACTCCTCTTGTGAATCACTCTCAAAATATCACTCTCCCACCCTCCCTCTATCACTCTCTCTTTCCCTCTCCCACTCTCTCTCTCCCTTCATCTCTCTCACTATGAACCTTCTCTCACTTACTATCCCCCCTATACCTCTACCCCCTCCCTCTTTGACTCTCTCTACCACCACCACTATCTCACACCCTTACTCCATATCTCTCTCCCTCCATATTCCCCTATCTCCCCCCCTCTCTCTCCATATTCCACTCCCTCTTTCACACTCCCCTATCACCCTCCCTCCCTCCCCCCTCCCTCCCTCCCTTTATCTATCTCTCCCTCCTCTTTGTTTCTCTATACCTCCATAACTCTCTCCCTCCCACTCTCCACCTCTCTCTATAAACCTTCTATCTCCCAATATGTCCCATTTTTACCTCTACACCCCCCTTCTCACTCTCTCTCTCTCTCTCTCTCTCTTCCACTATCTCTCTCACCCTCTTTGTTTCTCTATACCTCTATCACTCTCTCTCTCTCAATATCCACATCTATCTCTCTCTCTGCCTCTATTATTTCTCCATACCTCTCTCTCTCTCTCTCTCTCCCTCCTTAACTTTCTCTCTTTCTTTGTCCCTTCCTCTCTTCCACTATTTCAAGGTCTCTCTCTTTATTTATATCTACCTTTATAACTTTCTCCCTTTCACTCTCCACCTCTCTCTAAACATTTTCTCTCTATCTTCCTCTCCTTTCTCCCTATCCCTCTCTCTAAACTTCTCTCTCCCCCTCCCTCTCTCTACACCTTCCTCTTCCTCATTCTCTCTTCCTCCCTCTCTCACTATGGTCCATCCATGTTTCCCCTCTCTCTCTCTCTCTCTACCACCACCACTCTCTCCCTCTAACTCTTTGATACCTCTCTTTATCCATATCTCTCTCCCAAAATTCTCTCTCCCCCTCCAATTCTCTCATGCCATTGCTCTCTCTCTTTCTCTCTCTCTCTCTCTCTCTCTCTCTCTCTCTCAGGAGATTTTTAATTTCCTTCTGATTAATTGGAAAACAACTAAGAAGATGTACATTAATTATCAACCAAGGGTCTATGAAACCTATGACTTAGAGGACAAAATATCAGTCACTGTATTTTATATTCCCTTAAATATCATGAAGTTGTAGTTCTTTTTTTTAAATATCATCAACAATGATGAATAGTCTGGTAAGAGAATCCTAAAGATTCTAGATAACAAACTAACTACTTGCATAGAATAAATTTAATAAACCACACTGAAAGGAAACTCTAAGCTAATTCACATTGTGCATTCAAAAGCTTTACAAAATCAAAACTTAATCTATTTGCGGAAATTGAGATTTCTAATCTATAACAAAATCAGAGCCCCAAGTATCTTGCAAATTAATTCACTTACCGATTGCAATGAATCTTCTCTAAGAAATCAATAACCATCTATAGAATAAATTATCAACTATCTACAGGAAATCAATAACCCATCTATTACCATAATTCAATTACTGTTTTTACTCATCAATTTCTCATGAATAGTCAACTTCATTCCACACAACATAAGTCTTTCAAAATCTGGAAACTAAATTAATGCAATGATCAATCTTAGACAACGATGCAGGAATCATAAATCTTTATGAATTGTTGAGAAAAATGAATCATTCACACAAAATCACATTGATTAATCAAGATAATTAAAAACTAATCCTACAAGGAATATAAATACATTCAACACCTATCTGTGGAGGGGGGCTGCCTCTAAAGACAAGGTGCTAAAGATAGCCAACAATCACACGAAGATCATCTCAACAATACATGGAAAATGCGAACTAGCTACAACCTTAATATTAAAAGAGTGTTTAATGCAAAATATTCACATAATTCTCCAAAGTCTCGGCTAACATCTGATGAGAGATTAACTCATCTTTTATACATATCCAACAAAGATCTATTTTTAACAAGTTGTTAGGATGATTCCAGAAATTGAAGATTCACGGTCATCCTATAGTCTTCACAAAAAAACTCAAAACAAATTTTCTAAATACAGCATGATTGTTCAGATCGGCCCTCGAAGATTGTATAGACCAATTAAGGAATTTGCTACATTGATATCAGAACTCAAAGAAGTAGTAATCATGGATCCAATCCATAAGAGTGGTAATGTCATCTCCAGCTGGTGCATAACTATGAAGTCGACTACAGAACAAGATTGTGTCATCGGGCTGTGAAACACCTGTAGAGTTTCTGCATCTCTCTTCAATTGTTGCGTAACCACTTTCTGTCGCTTGATTCTACAACTCTGCATAAGGCATTTATATGGGAGCTTCACTCAAAATAAAACACATGCCAACATTCTATAGTGCCTGTAGCGGTTCTACAGCTCCGTTGAATTGGTATATATGTTTTGTAGCTCCATCAAACTATGATGTTGGATCTGTAGCTTCCAGAAAAACGATTATATTGATAGACCTATGACGTCACAATCTCACAAGCAAGCTGTAAGCACACAATCATACACCTATGCATTAAATTAATCAATGACATACGAAGAAATGCAATCTAATTCTTACCATATGCTAGGGGTGTATAATATGAACATGAAGAGGAATAAGTGAGGTTATAATGATGGAAAAAGGTAGAAAAGAGTATCAGAAAGGATGATTTAGAGATGTTATATCTAACACTCTTCATATCCCCCTAACAAAGGGCTTTGCATGTCGTCATGCGAAACAATATTATTCTTCACTGGTAGAAATACTAGGCACACCTGACTAACACCACTCATCACTCCATCTATATGAAGAATACCCCTCTTGTTGAGTTATGTAAAACCCTATGTGTTGAGTGAGAATATTCTAGAAGTCCTCCTCATTCTACGTAACAAGGATTCATAAAAGAGGGAAATGGAACCTTATCCCAATCTATTCAACCCCATATACGTTAAGGAAATCGAGATATATTTGCAAATTTTCTAGTGCTACCTCGAATCTCTTGTAAGTGACTGGCTCCTTTTTCCTCAATTTTGGATCGAGGGCTTCATATCACCTTCTTAAAGATAAAAGAACCTCTAACCTATTGATAGGTATCCAGTCCCTAAAGATTCTATGGTTTCCTTTTGACTTTCCTTGAATAAAATAAAAAATGCTTGATCCCTCATTATTTCATCCCTTTCAAAAAATAGCCTTGCTGGGAACCCCTCACCCATAGGATGTCTTCCCACTCTATAATTGCTGAAAATGATATTGAATTATTTCACCTTAATTGTTTTCTCATAAAGGATATGAAATCTTGTAGTTGTAAATCCCCCACGTGAGGGTTCAGGTCTCAGTCATTTATATTGATCATAACAAGGTTAAATGCAGATATAATTCACACAATAAGTCCTTGCCTTCCCCATTACTTCTTGAAAAAGGCTTAAATGAATTGCTCATGAGTTTCAATCTAGTCCCCATTGCCCGTTTCCATAGTCCTAATTCATAGAGAGATCATTTGTTCCTTGAGGTATACATAGTATAAATTCGAAGGAGGGAGAAGATTCCTCATTGTATGTGCTAAGTGGTTCAAATATTGTTTACCATGCTGCAACTGTTTGATCTCTAGGTTTATTCTTCGTATTGTTAGGATAGAATCATGTTCCTTCAATTTCTCTGATTTTGTCTCCTAAACCTTCCTTTCTTATTTATCCATAGAAATCATGAGCTCCTCCTCCAGTTCCTTCTCTATTGCTTTCAGCTTGGATATGTCGCTTTCCAAATTCCAAATCTTGACTAAATCATTCAATCGGCTTCCTTGACTCCTTACATCTTCTTCATATTCCTCTAAGGAATCCTCATCGTATTCAGGTTCCATTTTTGTGTTACTTGGCCTAGCATGTTCTGCACCTATAAATTTGTTGTCTGGTGGAATGGGCTTTATTTGACTAGGAAAACCCCTTGATGCTTCCACAGGATTAACCAAGACTTCCAAACCCCCATTTTCCTTGAAATCCTATGATTTCTTTCATAGGGTTATCAATTCTTATGACTAGGCTTGGTAAGAAAGTTTTAGACTCCAATAGGATTTCTTCAATTTCATTTAAGCCTTCGTGTACTTTGTTAACAATAGAGAGTGATATCTCCCAATTTCCATACCATCTTTTGTCTTCTTTTTAACTAGTTGTGATGGTTCCAGATCTTTATCCCTAACTCCAATTCCTTATCCTTTGTCTCCCTCCATGTTTCTCCTGCACTTGGCCCTAGTTCCGTCCTTTTATCTTCTTCCTCCTCAATTTTTTTATGGACTCTCGGATGTTTTCAGCCTCTAATTCTTTCTCCTGGGAACCCATTAAATCAGTCACTTCGAGGACTTCCACCTCATCAGGGTTTATTGTATTTGCTGCTCTCGACCTAGTCCTTGGTTGTGTAGACGATTCTGTCAGGATTCTCTCCAAAAGTTTCTTCACTTAGGTATCAAAGTCTCTATATTCATTAGAGCTTCATTTTGCAATGGTTCTGTTGTCCCTACATTTTCCAACACCCTTTAAATTTCAGGAGGTAGAGGATCCTTTATGAAAAATTTCCATGTTTGGTTGACCTCCCGCAGAGTATATTCAACCAACAATCTAATTAGCCCATGATTAACTAAACTAATTTCACAATTCCCACTCTCTTTCACCATTTTGCACCTCATTTTTTACTTATTAATTGAAATAGAATGCTCGCATTAAAAAAAGTTGTTTGTCAAAATTATAAAATTCATGATCCAAAAACAAATTTAACATTAATTTAGTCATGATATGACTATGTTATAAGGGATAAAACAAGAACTCAAAAGGTGATATAAGCACAATAGAAATCCCTAAGAGAAGCTTCCAAGCAAAAAAAACAGATTACATAAAGTACACACTACAGAGACAGTATAAGGCCAATAAAGGTTCTAAAGGGAAATATATTATTTGTTGCGAAATTATAAGTACCAGCAATAATCATGTCTTAGAAAATTCATTAATCCTCGAACTTAAAACGTGTGAAAAATAGAATGAACTCTTCATACCTTTCCACCACTTTCACCAACTTCTTGAATTTTTTTCGTTAACCCCAGCACCATCCACTTCACCTTTGATATCTCCAACGACAACTCCGGAGCTTGTTAATTTGCATAAATGCAGACAAATAAGCAAAGCACGAGGCTTTGTGAAAGGATCATCATAGTAAAGATCAATGCAAACGAAACTTCTATTCTTTATAAAATACACAGAGCTTACTCGACATGATGTCACTTTTAATTTTTGGACCTTTTCATTTGTGTTCAGTGAAAGTATGACATTTTAGCTTTAAATGTGGATTTTTTAAAATTTTGTTAATTACAAGTTAGAAAATTTTAATACAATGGAAAACCATCTTAACAATGGTATTTTATCTCGAAGAATGGAAAACCATCTTAACAGTGGTATTTTATCCAAAAGATTGGAATTATGAAGAATATATTAAAAATATTTTAATAAAGATATTAATAATATCAAAATTAATATAAAAAATAATAAATATCTTAAAAATAAGATAAAATAATTTTATTAATTTTTAACCAATATTAAAAATATACCTAATACAATATAAGAATGAATGTAATTTTTATATTAATATTAAATTAGTAAGCAACATTTATATTGATATAAAACAAAAAAATAACTTTTATATAAGTTATATCTATATAGAGAATTGAATGTATACATAGGTATATAAGAAAAAAAACTTCTTTATAACAAAATTTTGTGGTAAATGGTAATTATAGAAAAGAAACAAAAAACAATATCACAAGAATTGGGATAAACTTGTGAAAAATGCACAATGAAACCAGACAATGGATAGGAAAAGAAGAATGGAATATGTAAAATGCAACTTATAAATGACATAGTACTTTCTCTTGTAATATCGGTCAACAAATCAAGAAAAACAAAGATATAGTCTAAACAATTAAAATTTTTGACTTTTTCAACAATCATTAATGAAATTTGATATTAATTTTGGGTTAGATCATAATTTTTCATTGTTCAAATTCCATTTTTTATTATAAAATTTATTCCTTCATATTATGTAATCTCAATAACTTATAATTATAATTCCAACAACTTCAACCAAATTTCGAACAAAAAAAATTGAAAAACAAACAAAAAAAATAATAAAAACAATCTATTATTTAAACTATTCTAAAAACAAATACACAAACTTATATAAATAATATATGAAATAGTACAATGTGAAAGAGAGAAGAAAAAATACAGATATGAAAAATACTTTCTCTTGCATTGCTCATGCAATTAATTAATATAAGACAAGTACACAACCATTTATACTTATAATTTTCTAACTAAAAGAATTAAATTGAAACAGAAAATTACTCTCTAACTAAAATAATTAATAAAATGAGAAATTTTATTATCAGAATATTCAACCACAGAACAAAATATTTAAAACTAAATTTTTTAATTCAAACATTACATTAAATTTGAATGTAGACTTTGATGAAAAGGAGTTCATATAGACTAAGTAAATCTCAGGAGATGAATATAAAACACGAACAAATAAGCATATTAAAAGAACGCATTCTAGTCTATATAAAGCTATCAAGGTAGCAAAATACTTGAATTTTTTGGGTACTTGAAACAATCTCATCCTGGAGATGGGATTCCAGCTTGTTTCCAATTTTCAATTAGCGAAGTTGGCTATAATTTGGGAGACTTTTTTGGCTTTGTTGTAGGTGTCATTTTGCCCCAATTCTTCATCGCGACTTTTTCTTGGACTCCCTAAAGGAATCTCAGTTTCTGCATCTTTTATGTGAGTAAACCTTCAACCCAACACTGGTTTGCCATACAATTTTTCAAAGAGAGAAACTGGCAGTTCGGAGCAGGTTACAAGACCGCCTTCTATAACAGACAGAGGTGACGCCAGAATGAGACAGAGGTTCTCCACTTCAGTCGGCGTCAAATAAAACAAAGAACTTCTCTCTGAAATCTCTACCGGCATGCTTCGATGACCTATTCTGACCAAAACTGAAAATGTACCATGTTTTTCCTCTACTCTGCTATCTTGTGAAAGATAGCATTTCCTGGCATTACTAACCCTTTCTATCGCCCCTGCCTCATGATCCATTAGTTTTGCCTTCTCCAAACCCTAAAGAGCATTAAAGATTGTATTCTTGCACAGAGATTAACTGAAAGGTTGAACCTTCCAGACCATAGTATTTCATGTTGAGGCATCAAATTCTCGTTCCCATAGAAAATAGAAACCGCCTAAAAATATCTATGAACAACATGAACATAAAAACAATTCCAGTCGCAAAACCCTCAATTAAATCTGTAAAGAATGTGGCATTAGCTTTCGTACCTTACCGAAAGCCTTAATCTTCTATCTGTTTTCCATCTTGAAAATCTCAGTAAACCTGTAAAGATTCTGGCATTATACACGCTTATCATATAAAAGCCCTGGATTTCTATCGTCTTGTATATGATTTGAACAGAATACCATCAAATGCCACAATAATCAATGCCTACTCTCCAAAAGCTTGAAATGCGTAGAACCGCAGGAGAAATCATTCCATCAAACTATTCGCAATGCATCAAAATCCCGATCCTTTAATTCAGTTAACTTCTTCTTCTTCCCAAACCTATCGTTTTAAACAAAATCTTGAGCACAACTTCCTTTAGTATGTTTATACAAAGCCTTAATTTATGAAATTTTGTCTGTAAGACAAAACACATTCAAAATTTTCAATTAAAAGCTCAGAATAATTCCAGCAGAACCAACGGTTAAAGATACCTGAATGAACCTTTTCTTCTCTAATTCTGCCTCTTAAGATAGTGCTTTAAGCACAGCCTCTTTCGATACTTCTAGCTCAGAGAATACAACGCCTTATTTAATGAAATTTTGCCAAAGCCAAAATAAGGCCAAAATTTTCTATCAAGAGCTCAGAATAACCGCACCAGAACGAAGCGTCAAAGGTTCGTGATGACAACAATGAAAACAATGGGCACTTTGCAATTTTAGCACTCAATTAGCATTCTATTACAGAAAATTTCCTTTTTGAGGTCCTTTTGATGGCGAAAAAATGAAAATGGCCTGTTAGAGCTTATGCACGAAGAGATCTAACAACTCGGTGATCTATTATGGGGAAAACATTATGCGATTTAAAGCCAAGATTGTTCAGATGCAAGTTGTTATCAGTACAGGGAGAGGGATGCACACGATGGTGACAAACTACCAAGAGCCTTTAAATCTATAGGCAAGATAGAATTCTAACCATTCGATCATACGATCGACAGCTAGAGATTTATATTTCAGTTAAACAGATTTTCAAGGATTTTGGAATATATTTTTTTTAATATTATTTAACTCAGAATAATTTTTTACTTGGAGAAAGAAATGGCCACATAAAACAATTATGCAACATTATATGGATGAGGTTTGATTCTTAATGCAGTTTTGGGGGCTATGCTCCACTCTAGTACATGTTCAAAGGGGGTTTTACTGTAGTTTTGAATTTTAAAAAAAAGCCAAATATTATTACTATGGTACTGGTAATTAAGTATCCTATATTTGTTTTTATGGTGATGGTAAGTATTCTATATTTCATGTTAAGAAATTATTTTGTATTGTTGAAGATTAATCTTTGTTTGTAATTAGCTAAGACTTAATCTTGCACTTAGTGCTTTGTTTCCATATAGGTTTTTGAAGCAAAGAGACTACCTTCTCTTCTATAACTTAGATTGTCTCTCCTTTTGGAATGGATGCCAAGGGTCAACACTTGAATCCTTGTTCTTTTAAAGATGTAATCCAGTTGAATATACAAAAAATGTAATAGAATTTTTTCATTGTAGACAAAATTGAGTACATGCTCAGGGTAAGTATTCATCTCATATGGTTAACAATGTCATTGACAAACACAAACAAAATGCTCTGATTTGTAGATTTAGTTATCTTTGGTCACCATCTAAAGAGTTTCAATAATTGGATAAATTTCAACAAGAGTTCCAAGTGCATGGTAAGCCCTACTATAGAGGTTCTATTATTGTAAATTTTGACCACTGTAAAAGTTATCGTAAGGTGTTGGAGGAGGGGCCATGGTTTTGAGGAAAACTTGGCCTCTCTTTAAAGTATGGCTTTTGAAATTTAAGCCATCTTCAATGTCCATCTCCTCAACCCTGTTCTAGATTAGAATGTTAAATCTCCCCCTCTTATTTTGGGTTGAGAAAATCCTTCAAGCAATTGTAAATATATCAAGGACTTACAACAAGATACAAACTAAGCGGAAAAAGGTATACTCATGTTTGCAAGAATTTGCATTGAATTGACTTAGGCAAAGGTATAGTAAGCCATATTGAATTAGATATTGGTGATTTCAGTGGCCATAGGCATTGGATTACGATAATGGTACTTTCATGAGTAACTTATATTCATATACAAGATACTTGGAAGATGCCTACCCAACAATAAAGGTCACTTCAACAAAAAAATGAATAAAAAGAAACCCCAGTGGGTGGTAGGATCCAGTGAAGAATCCAAAGGGTAAGAAAAAAGAGGCATCTAAGCTTAGTCCCATTAAAATATCCTTTCACACCCTCTGAGGGGTGTGTTATTTAAAGGGGCACATACATGACAATGGAGTCCCTACCTAAATGTCATAGGTCGATCAAGAAGTAGCATGAATCAAATGATTTGGATCTCAAAATGGAAGTCACATAATCCATTCCAATGGAAGTAAGGCAGTTAGTGTTACTTGAGCCTCTCTAAGCTCCAAATTAATTGGTCAAGTGGCAAGAAATTCAAAAGAGAAATGAGAAGAAAGGAATATTCATCAATGTATGCATCTACAACAAATAAACTCATAAGTATAAGGTGTCCCCATGTAAACAACCCAAGTTCAAACCCTTGCATATGTATAACCTTTGTGTGCAAGAGAAAGAAAGAAGGCATTCGACCTTTGAGAGTTGGTTTCCCTCCATCATCGAAGGAACTTAACACATGTCCAACAATCCAAATTCATTTAATTGGATGTTACCACCTATCTTGATAATGAGCTTGGCTAATCCAAATGTGATTAGAATTTAAACTTAGACACATGGTTCGAAATGAAAAATTAACCCTAGATCCAAGGAGAAATGAGTCAACATTGATCATTGGACACAATATTGGGTGGCCAAATGTATCTCTTGGATTAGTGTTATTTCATACAGGAATATGAATTTTAATGCTTTTATATACTTAAAAAGGGGAATGAAATTGATACGCTTTAGTTCATGAAGGAAAGTATTGAGGTGGAAGGAAATCTCAAGGGATATGTCACTGTAATGGTAAAAGTTGCATTTATTATGGATATCACATAGAGAATGTAACAATAATTTATAATAATCTATATCTTTGCTCATGTAAAACAATGACCTAATCTTAAGAAGAAAATTCATTAATCAAGTTGCAACTTTAGTTAAACAAGTCTTCAAAACCTTTTGGATGACAACACTAGGCAATAAGGGAATGATCCCTAACAACCTAGAGAAAAAATAGATATGACGATCAATTGGGTCAAGGAAGTCTTGTGTGCTCACATAATTAATGTAACCATAGAGATTCCAACTTAGAACCCCATGGAGAGCCCACACATATCATATCTTATTCTCTAATCAATTAAATCCAAGCAATGAATTTGGATATATCATGTTGGAAGGACCAACAAATAACTTTGGATTCAATTTCATAAAGTGTAGTCTTCCCCTAGCCATGTATAGAAACGGTTATATTCCTAACTAGTTTGACCTTAAGTGCCTAGAAACATTGAACTAGGACATGGCTCATACCTTCAAAGAAAATTCTAAGTGTCTTTATTACGAAAACATGGTTTTATTTTTTAATGTATAGGTTAATTTATATTTTTAAAAAATCACCAAACCCCTTACAATTAGAAGCAAAGGCTTTTTGTAGATTTGAAGAGGATTTTATGGATGATTTAGCAGAGGTTTTTGGTTGGTGTGTGGAGGTTTTCTTTTGGTGTACATATACAAATATGGCATGCTGATACATCAATGATACATGAGAAATGATAGCGATATGAAACTCATGTGTTACAATATATATATATATATATATATATATCCCTAGTTTGTAGAAGCCCTAGTTTGACCAATCATTAATATCAAATGCAATGTCACCATTGAATGATATCTATTATCAAATATTCTTATCTACTAGAAACCCTAGAAACCTAATCTAGCCCTAGAAACACTAATCTAACACTAGAAAACTAGAAACCTGATATAGAAATATAGAATCCTAGAAACCTAAGCTATCACTATAAACTTAATCTACCCTAGAAACCCTATACATCTTTTTCATTCTGTAATTGTTGATGGGTCACTATATGTCTTCTTCATTTTAGGCTCACCAATTGGAATTCCTTAACGGTATTGGGAGCACATGTGAGATAAAGGGTGCATGCATGGAATGATGAATGCACACGTGGTATTGGATCATGCACGTGCAAGCTTAGTGTGTGTGGGGGGGGATCTAATGTGTGTGTGCATGTTTTAAAATTTGGTGTGCACAGTTCCACTTGCACCAAATGTTGAATTTTTCATGGAATCATTACTATTCATGTTGAATCATCCTTAATCTCATCATCATTTCCATCATTATCTTCATCCTCATTATTATTGGCATTGGAATCATCATCCTTGTCCTCATCATCCACATCATCATCATCATCATCATTTCCTTCGTCATCCTCATCCTCATTGTTATTGGCATTGGCATCCTCCTGTGGTAGGGATTCCTTTTATTTGGCTAGACAAGACACTAGGGTTTTTCTTTGTGGAACACAAGGTCCCTAGAAACCAAATCTATAAACCTAGAAACCTAATATAGACCTGGAAACCTAATCTATCCCTAGAAACCCTAGAAATATAATGTAGCTCTAGAAACCCTAGAAACCTAATCTAGCTATGGAATTCTTAGTAAACTGCACGCCCAATGCTGCACATTAGTTAAAAATTGAAACCAAAACCATGGTCCTAAATCAAGTTACATTGTGCACAAAAAATTCTTTGAGATTATTGAAATGATGGGTCATTTTCCTACAGTGAATATGCCAAGATAGCAGTTTTTCAAACAACTTTTGCTCAGATTCAAGATAATGATGGACTACTCAGTAAATTGCATGCAACAGGATATACATTGGTTAAAAATTGAAACCAAAACCACAGATCTAAGGCTAGATACATTGTGGACAAAAACCTCTTTTAGATTCCTGAAATGATGGGTCATTTCCCCACGGTGAATCTTCCAATATAGCAATTTTTCAAACAACTTATGATTAGATTCAAGCTAAGGAATGCTCATTGCACACCCCAAGATGCACATTGGTAAAAAATTCAAACCAAAACCACAAGCCCAAAGATAGTTACATTGTCCACAAAAACATCTTTCAGATTCCTGAACTGATGGGTCATTTTCCCGCAGTGAATGTTAGGATAATTAATACTCCAACCTTGTCCACGTTAGTATTATTAGTATTTTCCTAGTACTGGATGATGTAATTGCCCCCCCCCCCCTTAGTGGTGTGCAGATTTCATCTAGGACCCATTAGCCACTTGATGCTCCCTACATGCATGATTTTAGGCCATCTAGAGTCAGTTCCCTACATTTTAGGAGATAACTCAGTGATCTAGTTCAGTCCACCTAAGTTCATGACTCTAGTGGGGGGTTTGTGCTCTGATTTCCATTGATTGTGATCTAATGCACCCTCTCTATCCTGTTTGTATGATATTTTGCATGACAAACTCACTTATGTGCCCTTCTTGGTTAGTTAACCAACAGTAGCTTCGGTTCACTGACAATCAATTGAGTTTGGTTGAGTTTGGAACTTCTGGAGCACTGTAGTGGTGATATTTCCTAGGCTAGACTAACTTGAATTTGAATTCTCTCTATTGTACCATATTTGTTGACTATACTGATTAATGGAATATGACATACATTTTTGTGCACATCTGAGTTGCAATGCATGTTTAATTTTACTGCTCATTTCATTGCAATTTTCACTATAATTCTTCCTCCTTGCTAATCCTATCACTGTGAGGTTTTCTCAAGCTTAATGATCTGCCGTGTTATAGAATTCCACATGGTATCAGAGCTCAGGAGAGCTAGTTTATCTTCAATTTGAGAGTTTTTGTAGGATTTTGAGAATTTTTTTAGTGCAGTAGTAGCAACAGTTTCAGTTTGTATTCACTCCAGCAGTTACACATGGAGAATTCTAATGCTCCTTTGACTACAATAATTCTATCACCTGTCAATTATCTTGATTGGAGGGAAGATATGCATATTGTGTTGTGCAACAAGAGTATGTATTGGGTCACAATGGGAAAGGAGGTCGAACCTCAGGCAGTTGTTGAGAAATAAAAGTACTTGAACAAATTAGATGAGGCTTTTGTTTTTATGTGTATTCACATCTCCATAGATTTTCTCTTCCATATTGATGGATTGAAGACACCAAGAGAGGCTTGGTTTAAGCTTGAAACTTTCTTTGGCAAGCAAGATGAGCTGAGAGGCCACATTTTGGAGAATGAATTAATTGCTCTTCAACCCAGCAGTTTCAAAACCATACAACAGTTCTTTACAAAGTTCAAGTCCTTAGTTATGCAGTGCAAACAATGTGTCATTAACAAAAAGGATGAGGAGTTGGCTATCCATCCTAAGAAAGCTTGGTCCTGATTTTTAAATATTTGTTTCTACCTTCCATTCTAGTAGATTGTCAATCCCCAATTGGAAAATTCCTTCTTTAGATGCATTCACTGAATACCTCATCCAAGAACAAGACAAACTAATTCAAATGGGCGCCTTGAAGGCCTCCAAAAATAAATCTCTTGTGGCTGGGGAGTTAAAAAGTGTGAATGCTAAAGGGAGGAAGAAAGGAAAGGACAAGAATCAATTTGAATCCAAACCATATGAGAAACCTAATCCATCAGAAGAATCCTCTAGATCTAAGAAGGATAATCAAAATGGGTTTGATAAGATCAAGTGTACCTATTGAAAGAAACGAAACCATCCAGAGAGATCTTGCATGAAGAAGAAGATAGATCAAATGACCAGACTTCTTGAACAACACAATGTTTCCCTCCCAGAAGGCATAAGGGAGACTGATTCTGGAAGTCAGACAGATGATCATGAGAGATTCCATGCACTGAAGGTTGGATTCTCACAATTATATGCCTTCCTCATAGATTTTGGAGCCTTCAACCACATGGTTGCCTCCAGAGAATGATTTTCTTCTCTAGATCTCAATGATGGCCCTAGTATTCACATGGGAGATAATTCAAAGATCTCTGCTGAAGGGAAGGGAACAATACAAATGGAGCATGGAAATTTCAAAAATGTTCTATATGTGCCTTCTTTGAAAGCAAACTTGTTATCTATTTATCAGATGACACACATAGGTTCACCGAAGAAAGATTTTTTTGGACCTGACATAGTTGAGATTACAGAGATCTCTTCTAGGAAGATAATAGCGAAAGGTGTTGCAAACCAAGCCTCAAAGGAATATGAATTCTCTCACTTTTTTCCATACTCTATGCCTACTCCATTTGCATCTGATGAAGATCAGAATGATGTCTCTTATGATGATCCAATTTCAGATTCCGAAGATGAGGATCAACTTGAATCAGATCTTGATGTTGAGCATGAAGTTCAAGCAGATGCATATCCAGATCAAGCACCTACTCCCAATCCAAGGCCAAACTGGGATCATGAAGTCATTGGAGTTGTTGGGAACGTAGCTGGGGATCCATCTGACCATAGAATCACCAAATCTGAGTATCGAGATGCAAACCTGGCACTATGTCATATGGATCCACTTCTCTCAGAGAGGTACTACATGATGGTGGGGTATGATCAACAATCCTTCAAAGAGACTTTACATGATCCAATATGGCAGGCTTCCATGGATGAAGAATATTAGTCACTACAGAACAATGAGACATGTGATCTTGTCTTTGTTTTCTTAGGGAGAAAGCTAGAATAGTGCAAGTGGATCTACAAAACAAAACTTGCTTCTGATGGATCTACAAACAAGTACAAAGCTCATTTGATTGACAAAGGGTACTCAAAGGTTCATGGCTTCGACTAAAATGAGACATTCACCCCAGTAGAAAGAATGGATTATGAAAGACTTGTTTTGGAAAATGCAGCTTCAAAATAGTGGGAGGTACATTAGAGGACCAGATCCAGATCCAGATCCAACACCTGCATTACTATCCTACATAGGAGCAGATTGCTGACATTTTTACAAATTCTTTCACGCAAAAGAGATTTTCCTTCTCTGCTTAGTGTGAAGGTTGTTTGAGTTTCATGTTGTTCATTTTTAAGGGGGGGTATTTTTCCCATGAGGTTTTATGCCATTTCCTTAGTTTCATGAACAAATATTTTATTATTATTATTTGATTGTATGGGTGACCTTTTGTCTCAGTAACCACGACCCAATATTTTCTAATTTTGGATTAAGAGGGGGTGTTAGGATAATTAATAATCCAACCTTGTCCACCTTAGTATTATTAGTCTTTTCCTAGTACTGGATGATGTCATTAGCCCCCTAGTGGTGTGTAGATGTCATCTAGGACCCATTAGCCACTTGATGTACCCTGCATGCATGATTTTAGGCCATCCAGATTTAGTTCCCTACATTTTAGGAGCTAACTCAGTGATCTAGTTCAATCCACCTGAGTGAATGATTCTAGTGGGGGGTTTGTGCTCCGATTGCCACTGATTGTGATCTAATGTGCCCTCTATAGCCTATTTTCACGAGATTTTTCATGACAAACTCACTTATGCACCCTTCTTGATCATTTAACTGACATTAGCTTCAATTCACTGACAATCAGTTGAGTTTGGTTGAGTTTGGAACTTCCAGAGCATTGTAGTGGTGATATTTCCTACGCTAGGATGACATGAGTTTGAATTCTCTCTGGATAATATAATTTTCTCTATTGTACCATATCTGTTGACTATACTGATGATTGGAATATGACATACATTTTTGTGCACATTTGAGTTTCAATGCATGTTTAATTTTACTGCTCATTTCACTGCAATTTTCACTATAATTCTTCCTCGCTAATAATATCATTGTGAGGTTTTCTCATGCTCAATTATCTGTTGTTTTGCATAATTTCATAGTGAAGTGGTAGTGAATCTGAAAAGATGGTAGTTTTTTAACTAATTTTACTTAGATGCAAGCAATGGAATGATCGGTAAAATGAATTCATTGGGATGCACATTGGTAAAAAGTTGAAACCAAAACCATAGGACCAAATCTAGATACATTGTGCACAAAAACCTCTTTCAAATTCATGAAATGATGGGTCATTTTCCAATAATGAATCTGCCAAGATGGCAGTTTTTCAAAAAACTTGTGCTTAGAGTCAAGCTATGGGCTGCTCAATAAAATGTATGCCCCAAGTTTCACATTGGTAAAAAATTGAAACCAAAACCATGGGTTGGAATCTAGATACATTTTCCACAAAATCCTCTTTTAGATTCTTGAAATGATGGGTCATTTTCCCGTAGTGAATCTGCCAAGATGGCACTTTTTCAAACAACATTTGTTGAGAGTCAAGCTATGGAATACTTACTAAAATGCATGCCCCATATTTAAAATTTATCAAAATTAAAACCAAAACCACAAGCCCAAATCTAGATACATTATGCACAAAAACCTCTTTGAGATTCCTGAAATGATGGGTCATTTGCCTACAGTGAATTTGCCAAGATGGCAATTTTTCAAACAACTTTGCTCAGAGTCAAGCTATGGAATGCTTAGTAAAATTCATACCCTAGTATGGACATTGGTAAAAAAATATAAACCAAATCCATGGTCCTGAAGGTAGATACATTATACACAAAAATGTTTTCCGGATTCCTAAAATGATGGATCATTTTCCCGCAATGTATCTACCAAGATGGTGGTTTTTCAAACAAATTTTCCTAAGATTCAAGCTATGGAATACTTAGTAAAATGCATGCCCTAGGATGCACATTGATAAAAAATTGAAACCAAAACCATGGGCCTGAATCTATCTACATTGTCCACAAAAAACTCTTTAAGATTCCTGAAATGATGGGTCATTTGCCCACAGTGAATATGCCAAGATGGCAGTTTTTCAAACAAATTTTGTTCAGATTCAAGCTATGGAATTATCAATAAAATGAATTCCCCATGATACACATTGGTCAAAAATTGAAACCAAAACCATGGGATGGAAGCTAGTTACATTTTGCACATAAACCTCTTTCACATTCCTGAAATATTGGGTCATTTTCCCATAGTGAATCTACCAAGATGGCATTTTTTTAAACAACTTTTGCTCAGAGTCAAACTATGAACTGCTTAGTAAAATGCATACCCTATGATGCACAGTGGTTAAAAATTGAAACCAAATCAATGGGCCTGAATCTAGATACATTGTGTGCAAAAACCTTTTTCATATTCCTGAAATCATGGGATATTTTGCCCACAATGAATATTCCAAGATGGCAGTTTTTCAAACAAATTTTGCTCAAATTCAAGCTATGGACTGCTCAATAAAATGCATGCCTCAGGATTCACATTGGTCAAAAATTGAAATCAAAACCATGGGCCCGAAGAAATATACATCTTCCACAAAAACCTCTTTCAGATTCCTATAATGGTGGGTCATTTTCCTGCAGTGAATTTGCCAAAATGGCAGTTTTTCAAACAACTTTTGCTAAAAGTCAAGCTATGGGATGCTCAATAAAATGCATGCCCCAAGATGCAAATAGGTCAAAAATTTAAAACAAAACCACAGTTCGGAAGCTAGTTACATTGCGCACAAAAAACTCTTTTTGATTCCTGAAATGATGGGTCATTTTCCTGTAGTCAATCTGCCAAGATGGATATTTTTTAAACAAATTTTGCTTAGATTCAACCTATGGAATGCTTAGTAAAATGAACACCCTAAATTCAACATTCGTAAAAAGTTAAACCAAAACCACTTAACCAAATCTATATACATTATGCACAAAAACCTCATTCAGATTCATGAAATGATGGGACATTTTCCCGTAGTGAATCTACCAAGATGGCAATTTTTCAAACAACATTTTCTCATATTCAAGCTATGTATTTTTTAGTAAAATGCACACCCGAGGATGCACATCAGTCAAAAATTGAAATCAAAACCATGGGCTTGAACATGGTTACATTATCCACAAAAACCTCTTTCAGATTCCTTAAATGATGTGTCATTTTCCCGCAGTGAATCTTCCAAGATCACAATTTTTCAAACAATGTTTGCTTAGAGTCAAGCTATGTACTGCTTAGTAAAATGCACAACCCAATATTCAAATTAGTCAAAAATTGAAACCAAAACCATATGCCCGAAGCTAGTTACATTGTACACAAAAACCTCTTTCAGATTCCTGAAATGATGGGTCATTTGGCCGTAGTGAATTTTCCAAGATGGCAGTTTTTAAAACAAATTATGCTCAGAGTCCAACTATGGAATACTTAGTAAAATGTATTCCTTAGGATTCACATTGGCAAAAAAATGAAACCAAAACCACAGGGCTAAATCTAGATACATTATCCAAAAAAAACTCTTTCAGATTCTTGAAATGATGGGTCATTTGCTTGTAATGAATTTGCCAATATGGTATTTTTTCAAACAAATTTTGCTCAGATTAAAGCTATGGCTCAATAAAATTCACACCCTAGACTGCACATTGTTCAAGAATTGAAACCAAAACCATGGGCCTAAATCTATATACATTGTGCACAAAAACCTCTTTTAGATTCCTAAAATGATGGGTCATTTTCCCAAAATATATCTACCAGGATGACAATTTTTCAAACAACTTTTTCTCAATGTCAAGCTATGGACTTCTTAGTAAAATGCACATGGAATTCTGTATAGTGGTAAAAAATTGGTTCAAATTTTCATATTCATAAAAAACTTGTTAAATTGAACAAGCTTTGTCATGGATTTGTTGTCTTTTTTTTTCTCTCATCCAAGTACACCATAATATCCTCATCCATCATCATAATCCTAGTTCACCATCCCCATGCTCATGTTTTTATCATCATCATCCTCTTCCTCATCCTCATCCTCCTCATCATCATCGTCGTCATTTTCATTATCACCATCACCATGACCATTGTCACCATCACCATTATCCTCCATTCAAAAACTTTACAAGAGGGGAAAATTATATATGTTGCACTCTTGGTATAAAAGAAAGTAAATAACTATTACCTTTTTGGAAAACTTGAATTTCTTTTTAATTTTAATTTTTTAGCCTTGAAAAATGCATCTAATTTAACATAAATTATTTACAGGTATTATATCATATGCTAACCTAACTTGGATATTTACTAAACCTAAACTTTCCTACCCCACTAGACAACCCTAATCTAGCCTAAACTACCCCAACCTTAGTTACTACCGTAACCTCACCTACAAACCTAGAAACCTGATCTAGCCCTAGAAACCTAATCTAATCATCCTTTACTCATTTTTGCAAATTTACCAAGCTCTAAACACCTATAAAGTCTCACTAAATCATGTGACCATGACGGAGCTCTAAACACCTATCAAGTTGCAC
This sequence comes from Larix kaempferi, assembly GCA_027924585.1. NCBI lineage: Eukaryota > Viridiplantae > Streptophyta > Pinopsida > Pinales > Pinaceae > Larix > Larix kaempferi. The sequence continues at coordinate 3,313,943 of BSBM01000070.1, forward strand.
TAAATCATGTGACCAAGGTGAAACCATGTGCCAAATTTTCATTATTTATTAACCAAGACTCTAGCTAGTGCATATAAAATATTAGGGCTTATTAGATTATAAAAATAGTTTTTGTCCTAGCCAAATTTTCATTTATTATTAAGCAAGCCTATAGCTATCTCATAACCAAGTATCAAGGTTTCTTAAAAGATTGGGTCTTGGTCAAGCCCCAATATTTATTGCATTCTCCAAGCCAACTACCAAGCTACAAACCATGTGTTTGAGATCTGAGCGCCAGCACACGACTAAGTATCAATGTAATCCCACAACATGATATGGACCACAGTGTTTATTATATGCACAATGTGTCGAACAAGTAATGAGAGTCATGTGGCTATAAACAAAAGAAGATATTTTTTCTTCATGAATGTGGGAGATATTATTATCCAAAACCATAAAACGAGGGTGCATATATAGCAAGTTCAGAATGTATGTTCATTGGTTGCAGATAAACTACAAGATAGAAAGTGTGTTGATAAAATTGGATGTGTATAAGGAAATGGAGGTAAGAGGAATCGAGTTGGTTGTCATTACTTGTAACATGCTCATCAAATCACTTTGCGTGGAAGGTCATTTTCAGGAAGTGATTGATATTTTCAAGTGGATTCCTAACAAGGATTTGGATCCCAATGTTGTTATTTTCTTCCCATTATAGAAAGATTCAACACCCTTATAAATGGTCTTCGCAAGCAATGCATTTTTAAAGATTGATTTTCTATAGAAGGAAAAGAATAATGGGTTCCTCCATCTCTCTTGCAATTATGTATACCGTAATTCTTTAGTTGTAGATATATATGATTTCAGAAGGCCATTAACAAGTTATATAGAAAATATACTCCATTTGATTGCATTTATGGAGAATATGGCCTTGATATCCATGGCCACAATTCTTCATTTTCTTCTTCTCTAGCTGCATCTGCATCTACAACCAATGCTAGAAGTGGGAATAAAGTTATAGGAATGGATTTTGAATTACATAGAGAGTATTTCTAGTTTATATAAAATCAAATGGTACGTCGATTAAGAGACATTCCAATTACACTAACGCAATTTTTTTGACATTGATGTAGCATTGATACCATGGTGTTAGTGTTGATGGAACATCTCTTAATCGACATACCATCTGAGTATATTTGGAAGTGAAGGATCTATGGTGGGGAAGTCTGTATATGGAAAAATTGGACTCGGGTGGGTTGTCTATGGGTTTAGGAATTCAAGGAGTACGACAAATTCTATTCTTAACATAGAATATCATGCTTCTTGTTTCCAACTAACAAACATAACTCACAATTGGAAGTTTGCACTACCTACATTAATATGCATATAATCCACAATAAAAAATTTCTTTAACCGTAACAATTTCCCATTTATTAGCTACTCAAACTACTCTAAATATGTTGTTTACAAATACTATTGTATACCATGTGATCTCATAAAGTCATAATCCAATGTGTATTTGATAGTTGTCACCTACAACAAGAAGGGTTACGAGCTGACAGAGATAGAAGTTAATTCAAACAAAATGCTTCTATTATAAGTTAAGATAGTTCCTACTCAATGGTCACTTGGATCACCAAAATTTATATATTTTTGGAACACCAAATTCCTAGTTAAAATATTTTAATCAATCATACTTTCTTTTTAACTAGATTAATACCTAATCATTAAGGATTATTCCTTGTATTCGTTATTTTCCTTCAATTATTTTCATGAGTTCTTCATCCATAATATTATACCTGCCATTGTTATTCACTTCTCAAAATAACATCTACTCCACCAAGTTAAGAAAAATATGATAGAATTAATTACTCAATTTATGAAATGAACTTTACAATAAATTAAATGCATAAGGGAACCAGAGTCTACTCTAACTGAGTGAATTTATTAGAGCATCCATTTGCACGAGAGGAATTCAACTAAAAAATTGGGAACATTACCAAAACTATCTCCAACAACAAAACATGTTGCTACATCTTCTTCTTCTTGATCATGAAAATCTTGATTGTCGGGAAAAGTATACTTTATAGGTTGTCCTCTTGAATCAAATATAACAAGAAATGACCAACCTGCTCTACTTAGTACCCCTGAAAAAAATACTTGCTTACATTGACATGCATAGGGATATGTATTTTGCTTGTACCTATTATTATTAATCATGGTAAATCCACTATCATGACCAATAACCATCCTTTCATCACCTTGCAACAACAATCTGTACCAACTCACCTTAAAGAGAAACGCTTTAAAGGATTACAAGATAATCAAGGCTACAAAAAAATAAAACCTTGATAAAACATAAATCTCATGAAAACATAAACACAATAGGTGAAGTGTCGCTTAAGAGACGTCCAGGAGTGTCTCTTAAGGTATTTTATTGAGCATCTCTTAAGCAATGCTCTAGGATGTCTCTTAAGCGACGTCATGTAGATACAAATATCTTAAGTGACATCAACTAGAAATGTCCATGAGAGTTGCTTAAGAGACGCTCAATGATGTATCTTAAGCGATGCCCTGTAGAGCTACGTCTCTTAAGTGATGTGACATTGTCTTTTCCGAAAAAAACCTACCTAAAAGACATATATATGACGTTAATTTTTTTTCCCTTTAAAGGTCGGTCCAAATGTCAAATTTCGACCCCAAATGTAGTAGTGAGTACGATATATGTAGACAATTTTACATTCATTTTAGCCTAGTGTGTTAGTACAAGTGGTTTATGATATATCTAGAAGTATATATGGATTTTAGCCTAGTGTGTTCGTTCAAGTGCTTGAGTGTTTTGAATTGCAAGTAAGAGGTTATGGATTAAGTTCAAGAGATCATGACTATGTGAATATTGTGTCTCTTGCTTGATGTACCCACCAAATGAGAGGATTTATGTGTCTGGTATAGAAGGGCTTCTTCTTCAACATGGGAAGAATGCATATTGTGGGCCTCACATGATTATCCCACCAAATGAGAGGGTTTATGTTTTTGGTATGTAAGGATTTCTTCTTCAGCATGGGAAGAATGCATGGAGTCTTTTTACAAATGGAATTATGTAATGTTATGTTCATCTCCTGCTAGTAAACAGTTGAGAAACCTTTTTTCTTTGGTCGGAGAGTCATCTATTCTTTTGATTTACCAGTATGATCCTCTACTCTGTAGCAATGGGTAGTGCTTGTCCATCTAATTTGGTATAGGAAATTCATCCCTGTTCAACACTCTTCTACAATATATTGGGGGAAATATGCTAGAGAGGATAAAACAAACAACCCTCAAATGACATGGGAATCAATGTGATGAACATCAACATTTCCACAGTTTTGGCAGGAGAGGCCTCTAACCCATTCAACAATTTCTACTTCCAAGGGAATGTTGTTGTACCAATAGAGGTAATTTTTTATTGCTCGGGAGTATATGGGAAAGGTTCATATATGAGTTTCCCTAGAGATCTTTTGGTGGATTAAACAAGAAGCAAAAACTACAATGGATTTTACCCCAATGAACATGGTGAGACACAATGACATCCTCGAATATTAGACAATAGATGTATCTAGGTATTCACGATATCTTGAGCACAAGAAGTTACAACAAACATTATGGGCCATATTTTCACATACATATCAAATGATTTTCAAATTTGAATGCCTAATTGGAGCAAGCCTATTTCATTCCTCTCTATTATCCTCATGTGAGAGTGAGGGTGAGAAGTACTATATTTAATTACAGTGTTCAAGTCTCTAGTATTTTTTCACCTTCTTAATATCAACATGTTGTTGTGCTTCCACCTTCCCCTTATAAATCCATTTTGGGTCACCATTCTACAAGAACCTCTTCCTCTTGGAACACCCATGTTTTTGTTCATGTTTATTCTTCTTCTTCAATGAGTTCAAGGAAATATTATGGCATATCACAACTGCTGAAAAATTCAAATTATTCTACACTAACTACAAATTTACAAGTGTGTTTTTTATACCCCTTATTCTTGGGCATGGATTCCTCTCAACTTTATTTAGGGATCAATACCTAGGTTTTATCCTTGAACCATCTCGAAGACCTTGAGTCCCATACCTTTCATTCAAAAAATCATAATATCACTAATGGCCAATGCCACGGGCTATAATATTGTTGTGCACTCTATTAGAACCACCATAATGCTAAAAAATTGCTAATGAAACACATATCCCTAGTTAGAGGAAAAGTATGCATTCAAGAGGTCATTTGTAGTGGTTCAAGGCATCATTATTTTCCCCAAATGACTATAGGATTTGTTTACTACATAAGGTCTAATCCCCATCCCATGACCATGTTGAAATCCTCAAGACCCATACCTAGTGCTAAAATACTCATAACGGTAGCAATATCCATTCTTGGAGGCCAAGGATACCTTGGAAAGGTACCTTGTGGTGATTCAATGCATTTTTATTGGCCCTAGTCTAAGGTCTGAGTTTCCTTCCTTGATCATATAGATCCTAATGATGCACATAAGGTCACTCAAAGGTCAAAGATCACCATAATAGGTCATTTGTGTTTGCTTGAGGTTTCATTCATAGAACTTGAGCTCTAGAATTTTCTTGTATAGATTAATGCCTAAACTTTCTCAATTTACCATGGTTAATGCTCAAACCTCCATACCTAGTGCTCAAAAACTCCTAATGGTTCCCATATCCTCATATGGAGGCCAATGATAACCTTAGGAGGCCATAGTGACATTATTTTCCTTGGATGCCTAGAAGCTTTGTTTATGGCCTCATTCTTGAGTTTCCTCCATCAACGATGTGCCAAGACACATGACTCAAATTGTTTTCTATAAACCTTATATTGGGGCCCATATCCCCTCTCAAAGGATATGATCCAAGAGTAAGGTCATATGTGGTGGTTCGAGGCCTTGTTTGTGTTCCTTGAGCCTTAGAAGCTACCATTAGGTCCTAAGTCTTTGGTTTCCTCCCTTAACCATGGCCAAGGCACCAAGACCAATATCTAGTGCTTGAAACAACCTAAAGATTCCCACATCCTAATGAGGTCTTAAGGATTGGGTTTCCTCCATCGTCCATGTCTAGCAAGTTGAGGCTCATTTTTATTGCTCAAGTGTTTATAATGTATCCATATCTCACTTGAAGGAAAAATATTCCCATGCAAGTTTCAAGGCATCATTCTTTGCCCCAAATGCCTAAAGGATTCATTTCCTACCGAAGGCCTAAGTTTCATCCCATGACCATGTTGAAGGCATCAAGACCCATACCTAATGCCAAAAACCTCATAATTGTAGCAATATCCTTTCTTGGAGGCCAAGGATACTTTGGAAAGGTACCTTGTGGTGATTGAATGCATTGTTCTTAGCCCTAGTCTAAGGTATGAGTTTCACTCCTTGATCATAAAGATCCTAATGGTGCGCATATGCTCACTTGAAGGCCAAATATCACCACAAGAGGTAATTTATGGTGTATTGGGTTTTCATTCATGCACTTTGAGCTCTAGAAGTTTGCTTTAGATACCAATGATTGAACTACCCCAATTGACCATAACTAGTGCTTAGAAAATCCTAATGGTTTCCATATCCTCACTTTGAGGCCAAGGATACCCTTAGGAGGCTATAGTGACATTATTTTCCTTAGATGCTTGGGATACTGATTTAGGGCCTCATGCTCGAGTTTCCTCCCTCAACCATGTTCAAGTGCACATGACTCAATCTTGTTTCTAAGAACCTTATAATGCCCCCCCTATCCCCTCTTAGATGATAAATATCCAATAGTAAGTTCCTATGTGGTGGTTCGAATCCTTGTCCATGTTCCTTGAGCCTTAGAAGCTACTTTTAGGGCCTAAGGCTTTAGTTTATTTCCTGGCCATGGTCAAGGAATTGATACCATTATCAAGTGGTTTAAAATTCATAATGATTCCCATGTCCTAATGAGGTCCTAAGGGTTGATTTTCCTCCCTTGTCCATGTATAGCAACTCCAGACCCATTTTTGGTACTCAAATATTTCTAATAGTGCCCATATAATCACTTGAAGGAAAAATATTCCACAGAAATATATCATTATGGTTTAAGGCCTCATTTAAATCCCTTGATTCTTAGAAGCTACCTTTTAGGACTATTGTCTAAGTTTAATTGACTAACATTTGTAGAAACCATCAAGGTAATACCTAGTTCTCTAAAGTCCCTAATGGTGTCAATATGCCCACTAAGAGGAAAATACCTACTTAGGAGGTCATGAATGTTGGTTCAAGGTGTTTTTCTTGAACCTAAATCCATAAAATATTCCTTTAGGGTGTAAGGTGTAGGTTTTCTCCCTCCACCATGTTGAGAGCCATGTGACCCATACCTTGTGCTATAAAATTATAATGGTGATGATAACTCCATTTAGAGGAAAAATATCCCCTTTGGAGGTCATGTGTTTTGTTAAAAGGCATTGTTCTTGCGAACTAATTCCTATCATCTTCATTTGGAGCTTAAGACCTATATTTTTTCCTGAAACCATATCCAAGACCCTGATAGACATACCTAATATTCAAAACATCATAATATCACTAATATCTCCACTAAAAAAATAAGTATATACTTGGGAGATCATGTGTGGTGGATCAAGGTGTTGTTTCTAAACTTAGATACTTAGAATATTCATTTATAGTGTAAGGCATTGGTTTTCTCCTATACCTTCATGCCATCAACTTCAAAGGTCACCATTCTATTCTTTAAATTGATTACTCCATAATTTTCATAAGCCCACTCAATCCCTAACGAAGTTGCATAAGGATTAGTTTCCCCCATGATCTCAATTACTTCAAAATATGTTATGGTCTTGACTCCTCCAAGGTCAACTTCAACATTCTCTAATAGAAAAATTGGGAAGATGCGATACTAGTTTGTGATTCTTAGTTGAATAGGAGAGTAAAATAGAGGTGGGATCCCCATCACTTCCCAAGATTTATTTGGAAGTATGTTCACATCTGAACCCAAATATAGCATCACATTCTTGATGTCATAACCATGCACTTACACATCTAATCGAAATTCTCAACTAGTCCTTTTCCTTCTTTTCTTTTGCACTAGCTGAAGATTTCTCTCAAGTAATGGGGTGCATGTCATTTCCTTAGCTTCTGCAACTTCCTATATCTCATGGATTGTTTTTTACAACTTATGGGTGGCACCTTCATCTTCTAAGATATTCTTTAGTAGAGAAAACCACATAGAAACATGGTCCATTACCTTCTCACCATCAAAATCTGGTGTATCATTTCTTTCATACTGATGAGAAGGTCTTGCCTCATCTTTGGGTGGAAGGGTCTGTATCTTCCCGAACATCTTGGTTGTGTCACGGTAAATCTCCTTTTCCTAGACTAGGACATATTTAGTCTTCTTTAAGGAAACTATTCATACTACTAGTGAGTTTGGTCTACGTTGGTCTACTCTAGTTCCTACCCATCCCTGGATAATAACAAATCCTGCTACACTGCGATTTATTGCGATATTAAGTTAATAAGGTTAGCTAGCCTTTATGTGTGATCCTCCCATTTGGCGATAAGCTCTGGGAATTCTTCAAGAGTGTGGGTACTTGTACGACAATATGAGCACTAGGGTCTCTTAGGATACATGTAATCTTGAGAAAGGTGTCCAATTTCATTATAGTTGTAATAGTGAAGCAGCCCTATGTGACCTCCTCTTCATCTAGATCCAAAGCCTCTTCCTCATCCTCCTCTTCCTCTTCTTTCTGAGGTTCGATCTCCTACTCAATATATGGAGCAGTCTAACCTTTTTGTTAATGCATCCAATGCTTTGAATTTCTCGATACTATGCATAGTACAACTACAAAATTCATAGTAGAGTGTATTGGGAACTGAAGAATACTTCTGTAATATTGGGTAGAGTCATAGAGGATGGCAATATGCTTTGCAAATCTTGTAGTAATTGTTTGGAGAGTAGCTTGGTCGATCTGGGTACGTTGATCACCCTATTGAATATAAAGGGTTTTGATAGGCTAATGAATTGTAGCTATAAAACTGAATCCATTGGTTCATTACTTTATCAACCTGGGAGTTCATACAAACTTAAGAGGTATCGTGCACTATTTATGCAGTTGCAAAGGAATAATTTGTCTAGTAGTAAAAGTGAAATATATTCTAACAACATAAAATAAATTTAATCTAATAAAAAAGAAATGAAATCTAATTTAACAATTCTAAAATTTAAATGATGTCTAACTACAGGTTGCAAGAGTCTAAGATACAGATATCCCACTTAGAACTTAATTCCTCATTAGTTCCTAGAGGGGGCAAGCATAGGGTGATCTTTTGCATTCATCTATAATGACCTTCAGTGAAATTCCCCCTTACTTTTCCTTAGGGTTACAATATGCAGAATTTGAGAAACTAGGAGTTCCATACAAGTATTTACTACAAGCAGAGGACTAACATTAACTAAGTTGAGATAATGAAGTCATACATAAAATAAATGGAATAAAAAGTAAATGCTGAAATAAATTTTAACTAAGGGTTGCAAGGAACATGAATCTCATAATTTAACCAAGCACCTATTCCTTTATCAATAGTCTCAGAGAAAATTTTAAGGATATCTTCGCCTAGATTTACACAAACCTTTTGAAGGACTCCCTAATCTACCCTACCATCAACATATAGAATGCAAGCATTTAGTCACCAAGCATTGAAATTGAGATCATATGTATTAAATAATGACATTAACAACATAAATGTAAGTTAATCTAATAAACATGAAATAAATATATTCTAAAACAGAAAGGAAATCTAATTTAGTCATAAAATCATAAATAAATAAAAACTATGTGAAAGCAAATGCTAAAATAAAACGTCCTACAGAAAACAGCCTACCGAATGTAGAACTTCTATAGTCTGTTGTGGAAACTGCATAATTTCTACAGTCACTGTAATCCGAATTTAAATTAAGAAATGAAATGAATGAATGAAAGGAAAGGTATGCAAGGGTAAATAGTCCTTCCCTTGAGTGGGCCCAACCGAAGGGATCTCCTGGAACCCTTGCTAAACTAATTAATTCAAAGATAAATCAAAACTAGTTTTTATTCATAAAAAGTATGCCATTAAAATAGGGAAGCAAGCCGCCTCTTACAAATTCGCCTTGACCAAAAAGGGAGAAGAAAATGAAATGATAAAGAGAAGAATAATAATTGAACATTTGTGCAATGCTATCAAATTTAGTAGAATTTATAAAAAAATAACTCAAAACTTCCAATGCAATCAACTCCTTGATTTTTGGAAGCTATCCCAATTAACTAGAACTCTGCATGCAAGTTGGTGGGATCGATTGCCTCTTTAGAAATTTGACTTGGAATCCATCATTTCGACTTGGAATGATGTTGATTTATTATTCCATGTGGTGGTATATCATGAAAATAATCAGCACTTCAGAAAACTGGCCATTCAATCATCTCCTTGATTTACGGAAATTCTTCTAGTTAACTAGAAATGTGCATGTTGATTTTTTTCGAATGATTCACCCTCTTAGGAATTCGACATGGACTTAATGATTTCGTATTTGGATGAGAATGAGTCCTTCTTTATGCACTGGAAGTTGATGAGAATCAAGAGGGGACATAATCCCTTAAATTACTCCACCAATCTCTAGTTTTAACTAGTGAACTGATTGAAGGAGATTGAGTTAATTTTGGCGACTTGATATCTTTCACTTAGCTTTTAGATAAACTCCACCTACAAATCCATCACAAATGAATAATACTTTGAGAAATATTAGCTCATTAACTCAATAAATAAATCAAAAGAATAATCAAATTAAGCAATCATTACTAATCAAATGTCAAGATATTCATTAAACAAACATGCACAGGCTTTTAGGAAGAATGTCATAGAGTTAAATTTATCTTTGTCTATTTTAATTCCTTATTCCTCCTCATAAGCCTTCCATGTTACATTATATGGCCAAATAATGTGCCTTTTTAAGGGCCCATAGGTTTGTTGTGGCAACTTGTGCAATAATTGCACTTGGTCTGCTATCAAATGGTCCTCCTGGTGGGATCCCCCTCCACCTCATTCCATTACATTTTGATGCATGATGGCCTTCTATCATACATCTTGTACACCATACTTGTGGTCGGTTTGGATTCTAGACAGGTACTTCTTGGATTTTCTCAGTTAGATTAGTAATCATGTTGTATACTTGCGCCAAATACCCAGAAGACAAGGAAGTATCTACAGTGGAATTCATATAGTTAGCCATGGCCTCAATCTTCATAGCTTCTTCTAATGCCATCTATGGCAAGTCTATAAGTTGTTATGACAACAAGATTCTAGTTAAGGGTAACAATCCCTAGATAAACCATTCTTTGTGATGGGAATCATTCATCAAGAATGAAAACTATGTTAATACATCTATAAAGAACTGTGCATATTCACAGGAAGATTCTCCCCGCATATACTGAATCTCTCTCAGTTCTGCAATACCTTTTTTTGTAAAATTAGTCACAACAGATCTAATGAACAAGTAAATCAATCACAACAGATGAACATAGAAAATATGGTGTAAAACTGTGCAAAACATGCAGCAGTGCTCAATATCCCAGAAAGGGTGAATGAATTACAATAGAATACAATATCTGTCAATGAGCAATTCGAATTGACTAAGTAGGCCATTCGAATCACTGAATGGAGTAGCTTGACTCCAACTAGGAGTCCTCATCATCAATCGGTGGTGGTCATCAATGCACAAGAACCAGTCATCCAGGTGTCAATCTGAGTCTAACTGAGTGTAATAAGTGTAACTGAAGTGTGTAGCACTGATTAAGGAGAAGGAGGCTCAGTGGGGGCGCATGGGAGGCTAACTGAAGTCAGAACAAGTCATCTAGTCAATCTGGAGGTCCAACGGAAGTGAAACAGTCAGTCGGGAGTGAAACTAGCCTCAAATCAGGGAGAATCGGAGCTAACTGAATGTAACTGAAGTGGAACTGCAGTGGTAGGTGAACAAGTGCGCTCTTCTCTGGCAGTAGGTGAGAAGTGGGCGCCTTTCAGCCTAGGAGGGCTAAAACTCTGTAGTAAGTGGCTCCCGGGTGCTAGAATGAGGTGGCTAAGGTGCTGGAGGCATCAAACTGGTGACTGGGATGCATGCAAGTGCATGCAGGTGCATGCAAACCCTAGATTCTGCATGCAAACCCTAATTGCATGCAAGATCCTGAAAAAGATGATGTGGATATCCGAACATTTTTTTCTGACTTAGGTTGTGAAAATTCATATAGGAATAATTTATTTGTTTCCACTAAAGTAGGAACTAGTGAATTTGGGACTTTTCTTTCAATCAACTTCATGTACCAATGCAAAAATATTCCTCGTAAGGTTTTCTAAAACTCAACCAATTTGGTCGTTGCAGGGTCGTTCTAGCATTCCATATCACTTTATAGAGGTATAAACAATATGTCGCATCATATTCTCCACCTCTCCCCCAAATTTTGTACATTTCAGGGGTGGTCCTGTCAGTACTCCAACCATTGTGGTATTCAGATATTCTACTAGCACAAATCCTTGAGGTCCTGGTTTCACTATAGTGTTACCACTAATCTGTGAAGAACTGCTACTACTTCCTCCTGCTAGTGAACTAGTTTTTGAACTATTCATTCTACTACTCTTATGATTGTACCAAGGCAATAGTAAAACTAAGTTATGAGAGTCTGTTACCAAATTATGCTAGCGATCCTAGGGTTGATCAAAGGAGTGCTACTTATGTTGCTTTTGGTATCTAATTTTATGACAATGGGGTGTTAACTTTCAGGGGTACTTCCATTTTTTGCAGGTCTTGATAGTTATGAATGTTCTGCAGTTTCATTCATGGATGGTTTCGGTGACTAATATGGCACTTCATCACTCTATAACTGGATTTCACAATCTTGTTTCTTGCTTGGGCCTTCTCCCCAACTTCCTCTTACTGGTTTTTTTTACACTTCTATCCATATTTCTCTTATCCTTGAGTTAGTCAGCTCCTCTCTCTGCTTCATTTGATGTAGCTCGTTTTGATTTTCTTCACTCTTTTCCCTATTCCACATCTATTTTTCTAGTTGTGTGCTTCTTCTTTGTTCCTTTCTCATCTATGCTTTCCACCATTATTCATGTATTTCCTCCCTTCTTTCTTCTCTCTCATCCCCTTCTTCATTACTGTCAATCCCCTCCATTGATGGTAGTTACTACCTTCCGCAACGTAGTTGCAATACCTCAACCTTTACCCCTTGGTGTGATGGTTTCACTCCTCCATTCTAATCCAATTCAATGGTAAGAACCCGAATTCAACCATCCATGTGTTAATCCATAGTGGAACTTCTTTTAATAATATCCCGCTAGCCTCCCTTCTGAGCTCGTCCTCGGCCTTAGATGTCAGTTGGTTATTTTATGTTGCAAATTCTAGAATATAGCCATTAAGAGTGTTTTATACCCAGAAATTAATGGCTCTAGTAAAAAATGAATCCAGGTGATTCAATTCAATCAGATCTCTTTGTGTCCACTGGACCCTTCCTTGTTAGCGACAATATTCAGGGGCTTCTGCAAGTATTCTTAACTACTCCTTAAGTACTACTGTATTTTTAACCTACAAAATTGCATATTGATCTAGTGGTGGTCCTGCATAGAGAATATATTTCCTGAGCCTTGATACTTCCCACCCTTGCAATTCGACTTCTTGTGTCACAAAATCATCAATCTTCTTATCCCACCATAATTGAATTTGGCTTGTCATCACCTGTGTATCCATATAATTAACAATGTCCTATTAAAACTAGGTTTTGAAAATGGAACCATTTCTTGACACAAAATTGGAGTTTGAGTTCTTCCTCATGTGCCAACAAAGGGCACTGCTATAGCCTAGTGTGATGACATTTTCAATCCCCCAAATGGGAAGGTCTCACATGAAGCATAGCCAAGACCTGTGTGTGATAAGGATGGTTAACTGTAAAGATACATGTGAGATGGTTTATTATCCATTCCACAAATACATTCATTAATCAATTATCGCAACAAAAATCCATTAACCATAACATGTAAGTAAAGAACAAACATTTGATCCATTAGACAATTAAAAAATACACAAAAACTTTAGGGGCCCAAATATCCTTCATTCTTATAAATCAATATTACATTCAGTTCATGGCTCTATGGCATTATAGCAACTGAGGAATTACCCATTGTGATATCATGTAAAATAGAGAACTAAAACCCAAAACCCAGATACATCATCTTCCAATGTGGCTCTATCTTCGATCTGTGTTATGTGCCTCTTCTTTGTTATGATATTCATCTTATGCTCTGATATCTCTTATTCCTCTCTTCCACTTGCATCCTTAGTCCTTATATACTTGTGGGTGCGTGTCCAAAATGGTTGCGGCAATTGGATTCTTTCTACAACTCCCACTCTACCCCGCGCTTCCTTTCATGATCCTCTCCTTTTCTTCCTTCTACGGTCCTTTCCAAAAAAAAATGAGACAACAAAGCCATTGGAAAGGTATCAAAGCGTAGAATTGCATGAAGGGTCATAACAAAGAGATGGACTTTTTGACCCCCAAAAATATCATTTAGACATGAAACAGGCCTTGGAAGGTTCTAAACCCCAAATCTGAAAAGTGAGACCGATCCCTAGATTTGGCCCTACAAGCCAATTCATCCAATATTTCAACCCAAAAGCAACAAAATAGATGAAAAATTATATATTGATCCATTTCATATCACACCTCCTCATTTCGAATTTTTGGTCTCTAAAAGCTTTTACTAAATGAGGTGAGGAAATTTTTCCTCTACCTTCTCCTTGGAGTACCATTTAGCTTTCCTGGAAGTTGTCATTTAAACCCCACCTACAAGATTTCATACTATCCTTGCATGGTTGTTCTGGACTTCTTTTGCAAAAAGTGTCTTATGATAAATCTACCTAAGAATCTGGTGCTAATTCCTTTATAGAAGGTAATATTTGCTCAGGTTCTTAGTCCAACATGGAAGGTTCATATAGTTTCAAATTTTCCATATTCACTACTAATTAAATGTGCATATATGTGGGAAAACTAAGTCTATAGGAATTATCTCCTACCTTCTCCAACACTTCAAAACGACCATACCACAATTCCTTAATATTTTTACCATGACCATGCAGTCTTTCCTTATTCAATTACAACCATAATCTATCTCCCACCTTGAATGTTTTCTCAACCTCGTGTTGGTCATGTCTTTCCTTGTACTCTTCCCGTGACTTCTTCAATGTATCATATACTTATAAATGGATTTTCCTGATCTTATCAATGGATTTTTCAGCTCTTAATGCTTCAACGGTGGTTTCCTCCTTCATTCCTCCTTGTTGTCCATAAACAACATCTCTAAGGTGAAGATGGTAGGCATCCAAAACAAATTTTAAAAGGGGAATTTCCAATGGAAGTGTGGGATGCTCTGTTATAAGAGTGTTGGATGTAGATCACATTTTCATCCCAAGTCTTTAAATGCTTCTGATTGTAACCCCTCAAAAGCTATACCAAAGTCTTGTTTGACTATTTTTTTATGCCCATCTGTTTGTGGATGGAATGTTCTATATCTCTTAAACTGGGTGTCCATATTTTCCTAGAGTGTAGTCCAAAAGACACTAGAAAATATAGTATCCATGTCTAATATGATTCTCCTTGGTAACCCAAAGTGCGCCCAGACCTAATCGAAAAACATGTTTGCTACTTTTTTTCCTTTGATGGTCTTTTTACAAGGCATAAAATTGCATATCTTGGTGAATCTGTTAACTACCATAAATAAATAGTTAGGTCGCTTCCTTGGATGGAAGACCACCCACAAAACCCATGTATATGTTCTCCCATGGTATCATAGGAGTAGGGAAGGGATGGTATAGACCTTGCTTCCTATTACTGGGGTTGCTTGTACAACAAAGTATGCATCCCTTGATAAATTGAGCTATATATTCTTTCATTGCAAGCCAATAAACATACCTTTGAAAGTTAGCAATTGTCTTCCCAACAACAAAATGCCCTGCAAATTTGGAGGTGTGAGCCTTTCTCATGAGTTGCAATATTTCACCTTTAGGAACACAGAGCTTGTTCAGCTTGTAGTGTAACCCAAATCTGGAGATGATAGTCAACCTTGTTGTCATCTTCTTCTACATGGAATCATCCTTTTTACTGATGAAATACCTCCTTGAAGTCCTCATATTCTATGTATTCCTCCTTGTATGCATCATCGACGAATGCATAAGAGTACCCAAATCTATGATCTTGGTTGTAGTTGGCCTTGAGAGAATATCTACCAGATTGTTTGTACTTCCCTTATTATATTTGATGATTAGATTAAATTTTTGTGAAAATCCCATCTACTTGTAGTGTTGTGTTTGCTAGAGCTTACTCTAGGCATGCAAATATTGCCATGGCTAGTGATAAGTGTGAATGATGGTATCCTTTCCCATCATATAGTGCTTCCACTTCTTAATAGTTTGAAGCAAGGCATAGAGTTACTTTTCATATGTAGGGAAATTCAAGACTACACCATGAAACATTTCAGAATGATAGCATATTGGCCTCCCTCCTTGCATCAAAACTGCTCCCATGGCATACCCACTTGCATCTGTCTCCAATTCGAAAGGATTCTACAAGTTAGTAAATGCGAGAACTAGTTCCTGAATAATCTTTGACTTTAGCTCTTCAAAGGCTTTACGTTGATTCCTTCCCCAATGGACCCCCTTTCTATTGGTTGTTATCGAATGGAGAGGCATAGACAAAACTGAAAAGGAAGCTATAAAATTTTGAAAGTATTGTGATACCTCTAAAAAACTCCTAACTTCAATGAAATTTGTAGGAGTATGCCACTTAGTGATGGCCTCTATCTTTCCAGGATCAATCTTTAGTTTTCCGCCAACAATCACATACCCTAAATATAGCAAAGACTACTGATCAAATTCACACTTAAGGTTTTCTAGTGGTTAATGTTTTTCAAGGTCTCCAACACCTACTTGATATGTGAGATATACTCTTCCCAGGTATCACTATAAAGCAATATATCATCCAAATACACTATCAAAAATGAGTATAAGAAATGACACAATATATCATTGACCAAACACATTAATGTAGCTAGTGCATTAAACAAACCAAAAGGCATTACTAAACATTCATACAGAACTTTCCTAGTCTTCAAGGAGGTTTTTTAGGTGTCCTCTTCTTTCACTCATACCTAGTGGTTCCCCAATTTGATATCCAACTTGGTGAAGTACTTGGCATGCTACAATTGATCTAACAAATCATCGATCCTGGGTGAACGGTATCAGTTCTTGAGGGTGATCTTATTCAAAGCTATGTAGTCAATACACATACTCCAAGTCCCATCCTTCTTTGGTATTATGATAATAAGTTACCCACATTGTGATGTTTTTGGTTGGACTACTCCCTGCTCCTACAATTGTTGCAACTGTTTCTTCACTTATTCTACTTATAGAATAGACTAGTTGTATAATCCAATGTTCGGAAATGGAGAAACTGGAAATAGTTGTATCTCATGCTCCACTTCCTCTTAGGAGGTATCCCTATAGGATCTTGGAACACTTATCTGTATGCACGCAAAAGGTTAGATCCAATATAGTGTTTCTTCACTTTGGTTCATCCTTCTAGGGATTCTTTTACTTTTATCGATTCACCTTCTTGTTGATTATGTCTTAGGAAAAGTAATACAAACTTTCTACTTGAACTAATCAAATTTCTCATTGGGTTGGCACTTACCACTAAGATATTCGATTTAGATTTATGCGCATTGATGATGAAATATTTCCCATCAATGATCAAGCGGTATTGGTTTTCTCTCCTTGTGAAAATTAAATTCCTATTATACATGTAGGGGCTTCCTAAAACTACACTACAAAAATCAAGGGGTGCTACCTCTACCTCCACTTCATCAATATAATTTACACTTATGGAAAATTTAATCTTGCGTTGTTTTGTGACCCTAAGTTATGTATCCTTATTTACCCATCCCAATGGATAGGGGTTGGGATGATAATGTATTTCCAATCCAATCTTACTTACCAGATCTTATGCTATGAGATTGGCCTATGAACTAGGATCAAATAGAGCATCTACCTAGGTCTTCTTGATATGGAAGAGTTTTGTCATCTCCTTCTCTTCCTTATGATGAAGGCTACTCAAGTTCACCTCTTTCTGCACTAAAGTGAAGACAATCTTCGCATACACATCTGAGCTACTCTCTACCTGTTTGCTTGAATCCATGACTAGAAGGTTGCTCTTCTTAGCTTCCTTCTTGCAGTTCTTAGGGTTCAACTGTAGATGTAGATTCCAACACTTGTCTTCAGTGTTACCATTGATGTTACAATGGTTATAGTGGTTTTTTGGATTCTTGAACTGATGTTCCATGTCTATTGTCTTCTTATATTTTCCTTTCCACTTCTTCTTCCTCTCTTTGGAAGTGTATTGGTTCTCTTTCTATTTGGAACTGCTTGGCTTCTCTTTCTTATGGCCTATATTTTCCAGGTACCGCGCTTTCACACAAACCTCATCAATTGTCATGGGATTGAAGAGCATCACTTGCTTTCATAAATGATTGTGTAGAGCCCCCAAATACTCTAGGAGTATATATGGATTCTTCAATTATATACCTGGCATGATATCCATCTTCCTGAATTCGGTGGTGTACTCTTACACACTCTACCATTTCCTTTTCCTGAAATAATTCCAACAGATCCATTGGACCTGTACATACCCAACATGCTAGAATTGGGACTTAATGAAGGTTTTAAAATTCCCCCACTTACTTACTGGTATATAACCCTCCAACCTAAGTTCCTCTATGTGGCTTTCCCACTATGTTAATGCATGGCTTCTAATTTCAATCGGGAAAATGAAATTTTATGCTCATCTATTTGATGTATACAAAAATAGACCTCTAATTCAGGGTATTTTTTAACGGTTCTAGAAGTATACCCAAGTATGGTATTCTAGGTGATTATTTCAGATTCAAAAAATAAGTTATATAGATAGGTAGGCGAATGTTAAATATGAAACATGTAGTTTACTACTGAAATCTGCAAATTTTGGCAAGTATTATAATAAAAAAACATAATTTACATAAATATAGGTGATATTGGAGAGTAAAAATGACCAATTAGTGAATTTATTTTTTGGAAAAAAATCTAAAAAATAGCCAATTGGCAAAATTTCGCCCTTAAAAATTACCTTGCTCTAATTGTTGCATTGAATGGTTCATCTTTAAAGCATTGATAACACCTTGATACAACTTGATATCAAAATTTTCTTCAATATTGAATAAATACTAGGAAGGAATATTGGCATTGGAACTTGGCTTCTCTTTCTTGGACTCTTTCCTTGGATCCTTTCTTGGTTCATATTTATATTATGATTTCCCCTCTAAACCGATCTCTGAGTTAGAGCCTCCAAAATCACCAAAAGGTCCAAAATTTCCTCTAGAGTTTCCATGAGGATTGACATGTTGCATGAGATATCAACAACTTTCACTTCCATCTTTGTAAATTGCTTCTCATAATTTCCTACCACTTCACCATCACAATAACATAAGATATACCTGGGAAAACCCACTATGGAGAAAAATCCATCCATAAATGAAGATTATGCCTTGCTCGTTTATATAGAATGCAAATACAAAGGAATGAGTACTCTCTATGTATTTACCTATGACTCCAGGGATAGAATGTCTACTACATGATCTCCTACTCCCTCTGTTATGCTCTAAAATCCACTCTTCATGTTGCTTCTCAACTATGGAACAATACCATAAAATCAATAGATTGGAACCCCTTTTCCTCCTAACGATTCGATATTTAACATAGCTCAATAGCCATCTAGGGTTAATTTTGGGGCCTTTGCATGCCCCAAATCTCTATTATGGTTATATTTTTGGACCTTCTAGAATGTTCTTGAAAGTCCATATGTGACTAGCTCCACATGTGTGAGAAACGAGAGCTAACATGGAATCCACTCAGTAGCATGGTGGTCAATTGGATAGGTCAACTTGCAAGAGGTATAAATTCTTCATACATACTCTATTTGAGGCATTTCTTGGACTGTTGGAAAGGTCTCGGAGTGTAGAATCACGTGAAGGGACATAGAAAATTGATGGATTTTTGACCCCACAAAACATCATTTAGACCCTTAAAGTACATGTCCTAGAAGGTTCTGGACCCCAAACCTACAAAGTGAGACCTATCCCTATAATGAGCCCTATAAGCCAATTTATCCAATCTTTTGACCCTGAAAGCACCAAAATATATCACAAATTATATATTGATCCATTTCGGATCATCCAATAGCTCTTTGGTCACTAAGGAACATGCTACGCAGTTTAATAATTAAAAGCCTATGGCTTTGTTATTTTTTATTTTGAAATAGAGGAACACACATGTGCTTAAGCATGTGTGTGCTCTTAGGAATGTGTACACATTCCTTAGTGTAGGCACATTCTTTTTCCATGACTTGTTAATTGAGCTGGAAAGCAGTGGTGTCGGTTCAGGGATGTTGAGCCAATAGTAAAAGGAACACATGTGCATTCTTAATAATGCATGCTCCTTCCTTCATAAGCACGCTTGTAAAAACAACATTGGCACTTTTTCATCCATCAATAGTGTGTGAGCCCCTTAAAGCAAATTAATTTATTGTTGTTTTTTATTATAGTTTGAAAATCCCCTTTACAAGAGTGGGAATACCAAAAATTATCTGGTTGTAAAGCAGTTTTATAATAATAATAATAATAATAATAATAATATATTTTTAAGGTCACATCCAATCTGGACACCAATTTGGTGTATGAGACCCCTTTGTTTGTGGGACAAGGGAACCCTCTCTATGCAACGATGTAACTATTAAAGTCTACAGAAGTGTACATACCCTACCCCTTCGAGATTTGAAGATATTACCTCCTAAAATAAAACACATGTTCTTAACCGTTAGACTCACTCATACATCTTTAATGACTAGTGAGACATAAAAGATACATTGTTTTTCAAAACAATTCTAAAATCCATAATAATATATATTACTAAATTTTGAAGAATAAATGTTTTGACTTTCATTTTTAAAAAAATATAATTTATACATTTTTTTAATTATAAAATTATAAATAATATATTTTAATATTTTGCATTTTACCAAATAAAAAATTATATGCAATGTGTTTTGTTTTTATGTAGCCACCTTTATTGAAGTTCTATTATAGTCATCATAAGGACTTTGTTATTCAACATGTTACAATATACACTGTTACATCTAACAATATATGTTGTTACATCGTACTTTGCATTGTTGCTTATGATTTAAAATTAACATAATATTTAGATCAACCGTCGTTTATGATTTAAAACCAACATAGATCCATCTTAAACCCAGATCTATCAAGCACTGAGAGGGATCCAATTTCTTGAGGTGCAATTTTTTTAATCTTAAACTCCAAAAATTTGATCCCTCTCTTGTTTGATAGATTCGGGTTTAAGTTTTACTTTTCATAATTTTTTTATTTTATGAGCCCACTTGTATTTTTTTTATGAGTCGACATGTATTTTTTTAATTATTTTTTATTTTTGGTAATGTTACATTTCGTTACAACATCTCCAACACCTCGCTCCTCTCAGTACAATTAACACCAGCATAGATCCATCTTAAACCCGTATCTATCAAGAACCAAGAGGGATCTAATTTCTTGAGGTGTATTTCTTTTTTTAAATTTAAACTCAAGAAATTTGATATCTCTTGATTGATAGATCTAGGTTTTCCAATTTCTTGAGGTGTATTTCTTTTTTAAAATTTAAACTCAAGAAATTTGATATCTCTTGATTGATAGATCTAGGTTTAAGTTATAAGTTTTTATTTTATAAACGAACATCGATTTTTTAATTACTTTTTGCTCTTTTGGCCAAGACTGGTCGTACCCTTTTTGTTTAATTTTTTTCCGACTTGTCGCAATCTTTTGGCTTATCTTTCGTCGACCATTGCACAGTAATTTAGCTTATTTGGCGCCGACCATTCACGGTCAGGGTAATTTTTAGGGGTGAAATTTCGCCAATTGGCTATTTTTGGGGTTTTTTTTCAAAAAATAAGTTCGTTATTTGGTCATTTTTACACTCTAATATCACCTTAATTTACATAAAATATGTTATTTTATTGTAATATTCGCCAAGAATTACAATTTTTAGTAGTAAATTGTATTTTTCATATTTTGTTTTTGCCTACCTATCTATATATATGATTTTTTCAATCCAAAATTATCGCCTAGAATACTATACTTAGGTATACTATTAGAATCCTTATAAAATACATTGTTCGTGGTGCCTTAAAATTTTTATCACCGATCGTTTCGCTAATCTGTTGTCCGAGCCTTTCCCTATTGCTGCATTCCGGTCACGGCTTTGAGTGTTTAAAGTTCCGACCGTGTCGCCACTGTTGAGGTTAACTCTGCCGACCATTGTGCCATTTGGTTTTGTCTCTTCGGCGATCTACGTTGCAATGCCCCGGTCGCAGTTTTTAACACTAATTCCGCAGATTGTTGCGTGAGACGTTGGCTTACCTTCGTCGACCGTTGCGCAGACAACCAACTTATGTTCCGTCGACCGGTCACCTTTTCGGAAGCCCTGTCTCACTCACCCGTTGCAGTTTTAACCATTATTACGTCGACCATTGCGCGATGGCTAAGTTTATATCACCAACTTCCTGTTCCACCCAGACAATCCTCGTCGTCAGAGTAGTTTGTTTGGGAAAGCGCGAATGTGGACAGTAGAGACATTAATGGAACCCCATGTGCATTTACTTTTCAATCCATCGAGCCTCGTGCATTTTAATGCACAACTATCAACCCTGTGTGTTTTAAATGCTCAGGTGTATATATGTATGTAACGGGGTTTTGGTTATTTTCTCCCACCATTTGCAATCTCGAGAAGCTCTGTTCACGCACCAAAGGAAGAATGCCAAGTATTCACTAGCTAGAGGACTCATACTTGTCCAGTAAGCCACTATAGTGCCGACAGGTAGGTTCTTGAAACCCTGCCCCGTTTGTTTGGTCAGCTATGGCTTCTATTTCAACGTTGGATCTTTTTTAAGCTGTTTATGAAGGTTTTTTTTTTTTTTAAGAATATAGGTCCCTGCTAGGCTCAGGTTCTCCTGTTTCTCATGATGCCGAAAGATAGTGGTGACCAGACACCCACACAAAAACCTTTGTGTCCTAAGCATTGTTCTCTTTCTAGGTTCAATCCCGTGGGCCTATTGTCGCTAAGCCTCTCCAAGACCCTAAAACCCTGTCAACCACGATGATTGTGCTTTTTTGTCTTCCAACTCACGCAGTTTTATTCATGCCATCTCATCCTTCGTGGTCTTGCATCGTTGTGTCCATTGGGTCTTTTTAGGCCGAGGAGGAGTCATCTTTTAAGCAAATTTTTCAGTAGTGGAAGTCTTCCCTAGTGGTGGATATCATACAGCCACTTTGTTTCGTTGTTTCACATGCACACGTTTCTGTTATTAATTTTTACAACATCGTATTTTTCAGTTTCAGAAATTGGCTGCTTGCACATATGTTTTTATTTGTTTTGCTTTCATAAGCTAAGAAAAGGCTTCATTCGTCAACCTGTTAGTTGATTGCTCAAAATCTAGAAGCATAATTAGCTACATCCTGATTTTCTAAATAGTGTCGATGTTGATTGTGGACGATAAGATTACATTTGAATGTTTTCCCTCACTAATTTCAAACTTTATAAGTGAACACTCATATCAATTTGAGTTTTGTTTTTCTATCATGAAGACTGAATTTCTCATAAACAATGGTGATCCCTCATTTGTCCATTCATTGTCATCACAGGTCTGATATGCACAGGAGGTCTGCCAGAAGGAAAGCTAAGCTAGTCGAGTTAGACTCAAACATAGAAATACTTTTAGACACCTCACTCGAAACAATGTTCGGGGACACGAAAGCTGTTACAGGAGCTTCCCCATAGTATCAATGGGGCGAACTATACAAAGCTGTAGAAGACCAAAACTTCCATGAATCCTCCTTCGAAGAGCTAATGGTTTATCAGAACATCAAAAAGTCTGGTCTCCACAAAGAAGCCACTCGCCCATAGCTATTCCCATGCTCGAAAGTTATTGGCTGGATACTTCCCCAAGTGAATGCTAGCATGAGGATCATCACATATATCACTGGGATGGATCTTGCATCTTTTGGACCATATCATATCTTTGTAGCATACAGGATGCCCTTCCCTAAAGTGTTCCTAAATAATGAGTGGATAACAGGACTCAAAATGTATCCTTTAGACTGTGCCAAGAAGATGACAATCGCTGAAAGACAGATTAGATCAAGGTCCAACAGAGAATACGATAGTCAGCACCTAAGGACTCCGTACAGGCTCATTGCCCTCATGTTGAGCCAAGTTTTTGGTTTGGAAAATGCAAACATGTATAAGATCAACTGGGTGCCAGTGATTTTCCACGTGGCCACACACGGTATGGTATTCAACTGGGTAGACATCATCTTAGGTAGCATGTCCTCACATATAGCTGCAGCACAAGGGGGATTGACACAAAAGAAAGCCAAGTTCTTCATGTCCTCTTATCTGGTGGACTGTTTATTCATCAAGCACCCTTTCCCTAATTTGGGATGCATCTGGAACCGTACAGAGTCTCCCCTCCATGTGGCCTATTAGATGACGTGGGCACACAAGTATGAAAGCCACTACACTCAGATTTGTGAAAAGTTCATCATGCCCATATATCAACTACTCTTCAAGGCAGAACCAAATTTCCTGTAAGAGAATGCTATGTCGATCATAGAAGCATTCAGAGATTATTACTTCTCTTTGGAGGGAACATACATCAGAATGTGTGGAGGGAGTTGACCCCCATCCCTATTACCCCGATATGCCACTGATTACATCGTGCATAAAGAAGCCGCAAGGAAACTCTTTATTGATGGAGTTAGTAAGGTACTCCATGACAAGAAGAAGGCTGCATACCCGCCAATGCCTTTTACCATTGGAGCATACCAGCTCCCGAAGGAAAAAGATGGTATTTATTTTGCTTAAGGCTTAGAAGCCTTCCATTTTGGAACAAATATTTTTAGAAGGAATGACCCTGAAGGGAAAGTTGTTGCTCACTGTACTACCTGCAAGGTCACTTTTGACTACGTGCATTTTTTTGACAAAGATGAAGAATTCTATAGAAGCGCGAAAAACATGACCGAGTTGGCCAAGTGATACAACCCCAAAAGTGGAGCTAGTTCCAGTTCCAAAACTGCAAAAGGAGATGGGTTGAAGTAGAAGGAAGAATAAGAGAAGCAGTGCCAAGAGGCAGTGGCCATGTAGTTAGAGGAAGCTGAAAAGAAGAAAAAGGAAGAGACTGAAAGGCTTCAAAAGGAACAAGCAGAGAAACAACATCAGGATGCAAAAGTTGCCAAAATTCAGCAGGAGTAAGCTGAGAGACTGCAGAAAGAAGAAACTGATAGAATGCAGAAGGAAGAAGTCGAAAGAATAAAAAGATAAGAGGCTAAAAAGTTGCAGGAAATAAAGGAGAGAGCGAAAAAGGAAGCGGTGGAATTGCAAAGGAAAAAAGAGGAAGCCGAAAAGTCCAAGGAAGTTGTGGAACAAGGGAGCTCAGGCACACAAGACATGGACATAGATGTATCAACGAAAAACCCACCAGAGACAACCACTAAAGGACATGTTTCATCTCAGGAGCTCTCTCACACCCCATTCACTCCTTCAAAGCAGCACAAAGTGGCAAAACTGGATTCAATCTTCTTCGACAAAAATAAGAAGGCTATCATTAGAAGATCGGAAAAGAGGATGAGATGCCCTAACTACCAAGATATAGTCACAATAACAGAAATCCTGATTTTCGAGGGGACTAACAAGGACCCTCAGTTCACGGCAACAGCCACTGTGTCTACAGCTCATGCAACTGCCGACAATGTAAACCAGTTGGTAGAAGACTTGAAAAATACAAAGACAAGCTCTTCAAAGTAAAAGATAACCTGATGAAAGAGGTACACCAAGGTAAGGAACTGAAGAGGAAGTATAGCGACCTTCGGGAAGAAAAGGGAGAGATAGCAGAGGAGAAACGAAATCTTGAAGAGGAAAATAATGCACTAAATTCCCAACTAATAATCGTAGAAGGCGAGAAGAGAGATTTAGAAACTCGCATAAAAGAGTTGGAGCAACATGAGGCAAACAATATACAGCAGATCGGGTTCTATAAGCCTTAGTTTGAAAGGCCAATGAAGGAAAAGGAGCAACTATTGGAACAACTGAAGGTTGCAGATGAGAAGAAGCAGTACTTAACTTTGTTCCATGAGTAGGCTTGTGATATTCTAGGGAAAATCTACCAGTCACAAGAACTCACTGCAGTAGAAGTGAGCAAGATGAAGGAGGTGATTTCGAGAATGAAAGAAATTGATGCCAAAGCCCTGAAGCTCAGGAGGAAGTGCATGCGCATCATGGAAGATATCAGAAAACAAATTGAATGGGAATTCAGAAAACCATCGTACAGTGTACCGACCTCTACCAAAATATTCGTGAAGCACACGAGAAGTGCCAGATGATTACTCCGCAGACCATAGAAGATTTCCCGGACAAATACCAGTGCCTCTTAGGGATGCATAGCGAGCTGAGCATGAATTTGGACTACATATGGAAAAATAGATGTCCTAACATCAGAATATCTCCACCAGTTCATTGGGAAAGCATCCATCCATGCATACTAAGCATGAAATATCTCTAAAAATGATGACTCATGTTCGTAGCAATATTATCGTAAGAGAAACGGGCATGTGGGCTAGTTACATAGCTGGGGTGGAAAGGCCAGTTGTCACAGAAAAGCCAGTTGAAACAGAAAAGCCAGCTGAAAGCTAATTTTGACATTGTATAAATATTAAATAGTAAAGACAATTGGAAGTTGATTTATTGTATAAACATTTAATAACAACTCGAAACTAATTTTGTCTTATGTGACCACTAGAAGACAAACTTTTGTGTTTCCCTAGGGTTAGGGTTGGAGAAAAGAAAAATTTTGTAAACTTATAAATAGAAGAATATAATAGAAGGAAAAGACTTTTGGCAGGTGAAAGGACTGGATTGTTTTGTACGTGAATTACTTTGCTGCATTAATAAAGAAGGATCCATTTTGCCTGGGAAAAGATAGCACTTCGTTTTGCTTGGGAATGTGTTGGATGTTTCCTGAATTATTTCTACACCATTCGTGCATATATTGTGAGATCGTTCTTAACTGTTCTGAATTAATTCTTAGTTATGAATTCTTCCATTTCTTGTGCAGACATTTATGTGTTAAATGAGTAATGGAATGTTTTAATTACATCAAAGCTATCTCTGTTATCTTTTATATTCTTATGTAAATGTGCTTATAATATCGGAACAACTATATGTGAGATTCTTATGTACATTTCCAGTATATTACTCATATTTTAGAATTGCTCCCTGTAGGGATAGATTAATTAGCTTAGATAGTTTTAGATCAGATTTTTTTTAATCGCGTGCATTTATATAGGGCCCTTGCATATCATTTTTAAACATAAAATATATAAACGGTGGGTCGGGATGCAATTGGTGAAAGTTAATCTTTAAGTCACATATGGTAGTCGGGCCGTTAACCGGATAGATTCCCAACACCAAATGGTGAGCGATCTAATTGGGCTTGCTTACTGGGGAGAATCCCTAACTGTAGGTGCTACAAATTTCAGGGCATCAACATAGGGGTTCTCATCAACTTTGTAGTCCCAATTTGTTTGAACTCATGCAACACTTCGCTTAGAGTGGATTCTTCAGACATTCACTTGCAGTGTGAATCTGAGCTCAAGAAAGTCTATGAATTCTATGTAATACTGAAGCTTGAAAATCATGGTAACTGAATCACTGTGCAAACTGCGGTATTTATAGGCACTGGAAGCCTTACCCGCATCCCATAACGGTTAGATTAGTATTAAAATTTATGACTGTTCGGTAAGATCTTAGCAAAATCTGTTTACTTTCCTTCCTTAACTATGCCTTCAACGAGCGATTCCTCCTTAACTACGCATTCAACGGGTGATTTTTGCACAATAGCACTATTTCCAGGTGTTGGAGGCATGATGGGGGGGTTCCCTGATCTAGAACCTAGTGTCCCGAGTCCATCGGAATCGATGGATTCGCGATCAGAGTCACATTTTTGGTGCTATGGGCATATTTGTCAGGCACCCCGTGGCCATTCAGGGACACTTTGAGGATTTGGTCCAGGAGCACGGAACCCAAACCAACCAGTGGAGTTGGGTTTCGTCAGCTCCCACACATGAATATGTCCATTTTGGAGGCGTTCACGATTGCCATGCACGCTCGGGAGTTGTCGGATCATAAATGACCCCCTTGAGAAAAATTGGCATCGCCTTCACTAAGAAAAACCCTAGTTTTGGAGATGGAACAATAGCACCGCTTTTGGGCATTTGAGGCATGGTGTGGAGGGTCCCCCATCTGGAACCCGATGTATTGAATCCATCGGAATTGACGGATTTGCGATCGGAGTCATGGTTTTGGTGCTATGGGAATTTTTGTTAGGCACCTCGTGGCCATTCAGGGACACTTTGAGGATTTGCTATGGGGGCACGAAACCCAAACCGGCAAGCGGACTTGGGTTCTGTCAGCTCCCACACATACATATCACCAGTGTGGAGGTGTGCACGATGATCACACATGCCCAAGAGTCGTCAGATAAGAAATGACCCCCTTGAGAAAAATTGGCATAGCCTTCACTGAGCAAAAACCTAGTTCTGGAGATGGCATAATAGCACCGTTTTTCAGGCATTGGAGGCATGGTGTGGGGGGTCCCCAGCTGAAACCCAACGTCCCGAATCCATCAGAATCAATGGCTTCAAGATCGGAGTCATGTTCTTTGTTCTACGTGCATTTTTGTTAGGCACCCCGTGGCCATTCAGGGACACTTTGAGAATTTGCTCCGGGGGCACGGAACCCAAACCGAGTGGAATTGGGTTTCGTTATCTCCCACACGTGCATATGGCTAGTGAGGAGGTGTTCACGATGGCCATGAATTCCCGAGAGACTTCAGATAATAAATGACCCCCTTGAGCAATATTGGCATGGTCTTCACTGAGAAAAACCCTTGTTCTGGAGAAGGCACAATAGCATCGTTTCACGGCGTTTGAGATGGATTTGTGATCAGAGTCACGGTTTTGGTGCTACGAGCATTATTTCCAGAAACCTCGTGGCCATTCAGGGACATTTTGAGGATTTGCTCTGGGGGCACGGAACCCAAACCGATAAGCAGACTTGGGTTCTATCAGCTCCCACATGTGCATATCGATAGTGTGGAGGTGTTCATGATGGCCACATACGCCCGAGAGAATTCGGATGAGAAATGACCCCCTTGAGGAAAATTGGAATGGCCTTCACTATGTTAAAAAATTTAAACCTTGCAATGTTATCTTACCCTACTCTTTCCAATTTCTTCTTCTCCATCATTCTATTGTAGTAAACAAGTGATTCTCATCTTGAGTCAAGAAACATGATGGGTATGTGGTTTTGGATTTTGGTTCCACTTCTTATCACTATGATGGTTTTGGGAAGTAGATATATTGGTGGTAGTGATGAGGGGGGAGAGGTAGAGAGTGACACATACCATGGAGAAGAGGAGGAAGTGGAAGAGGGTGATGATAATGATTTGCTTGAGAGTGATGAGGGGCAAAAAAAAAGACACAACACCTTTGTGGAAGTATGTGATAAGGCTTGGGGGAGGGAGAGGGGGTGAAACCACAAAGTTTATATGCCCCCATTGCACTAATACTTACGTTGGTTCATATGCTCGGGGGAGAAAGCATTTGTGTGGGATTATGCCATGTGATCAAGGTAAGGATATTGGAGTCAAAACTTGTGACAAAGTGCCAACTAAAGAGAGAAACAAATATAAGATGGAAGAGGAGGTCGATTAAAACACTTCCAAGAGATCAAGGGTTGAATCTGAATCCTCTCACTCAAATAGAATGTTTGGTAGTGTATCATCATTGAATCCATTGGGATCCTCTCCTAGATTATCGAATATGCGAAGAACATTATCATATTTCCTTGACCTTGGTTGTAGAGATGATGTGGATTCAAAAGTTTACAAGTTTCTATATGCATGTAGTCTTCCATTCAATGTTCTTCACTCACCTTATTGGCATGAAATGGTACAAGCCATCAATGGTTCCCCTAAAGGATACAGGAGCCCTGGGTATGACAAATCCAGAACCGTGGGACTTGACAGGGAAAGAGCCAAAATCAATAGTACTCTTGGAAATTTTACAAATGATTGGTCCAAGTCATCACTAATAATGCTGCTAATTGTAAGGCAGCAGGAGCAATCATTGAGGATAAGTATCCCAACATATTTTGGCCAGGGTATTTGGTTCACACATTGAACCTTTTGGTTCATGATGCAAGAGCAGTAAGAAAATGATCAAATTTATTACCAATCATAGCATGACCCACCACATTTTTCACAATCACTCTAGGTTGGAGCTATTGAAGATTTCTAAGACTATAGTTTCTAGCTACTACCTCACCTTCAGGAGGCTAGTATGGTCTCAAGTGATCCATGGCAAGAATTAAAAGGAAAAGCTACAAGCGTAGCTGATAGACATGACTTTTGGGAGGTGGAGGACATCGTTCTTGATGGTCAGTTCTGGTCACAGGTTAAGTATGTTCTGTAGTTCACCAAGCCAGTTTATAATATGATTCGTTTTGCATATACATATGAACTAGTGATTGGGGAGGTATATGAGAAGATGGATAGAATGCTTGGTCAAATCAAAAACATTGTTGAGCAAAGAGATGCAATATTGTATGACCATATTCATAAACATGTGGTCAAAAGGTGGGATAATCTAAATGTTCCACTCGATGCCCTTGCATATGTCCTTACCCCAAAATATTATTATCCAATTTGGTTGTCCCAACCTACACCTGGGGGTGGAGTTAGGAAAAATCCACACACATATCTAGAGGTGCAAAATGGGTATATGCTTTCATTAGACAAGTTGGTCCTTGATGAGGAGGAGTATGCTCAAGTATGGAGTGAATTGAGCGAATAGATCAATGCATGTGGAGTCTTTGGTACCTTGCATGCAACCAAAGATCGAGATGGATTGGATCTTATCCATTGGTGGAACATGTATGGCTCTGGAGCCTCATATTTGCATAAATTGGTGGCGAGGGTGCTTTCACGGGTTGTTAATAGTTCTTCTACAGAGAGGTGTTGGACCACCTACAACTTCATCCAAAGTGTCAAGAGAAACAGTTTGAATGTAGAATGCACGGAAAGCTTAGTAGATAGTATCATAGTACTTTGTATTTCATGTTTATTATGGCCTATTTTGTAAACATTATGGCCTACTTTTAACTTTAGTTTTTGACCTTTGAATCTTGAACATATGAACCTACCTTTGAAGTTTAAACTTTAAATTTTGTTGCATCCTGCAACTCTTTGGTATTGAATATGATATTATGATGCTTTGTTTAATTTCATGGTTGATGTTATTTGTGAGAGTTTGTTGATGGCAAATATTATATGCTGAAATTTGAAGGTTGATGTTGTTGATGATTGATGATTGATCATTTAATGACAATGTTATAAGTTATAGATCCTATATGATTATTGTTATATCAATATGGCTATTGTGGATGTGTTCAGGATGGCCACTATCTCCTGAGAGTCTTCAGATCATAAATGACCCCCTTGAGCAAGATTGGCGTGGCCTTCACTGAGCAAAACCCTAGTTCTTGAGATGGAACAATAGCATCGTTTCTAAGCATTTGAGGAATGGTGTGGGGGGTCCCCTAGTTGAAAACTGGCATTCTGAATCCATAGGAATCGACGACTTCACGACCAGAGTCATGGTTTTGGTGTTATGGTCATTTTTTCCAGGCACCCCATGGCCATTCATGGACACTTTGAGGATTTGCTCCAAGGGGAAGGAACCCAAACTAGTGACAAGACTTCGATTATTTCATCTCCCACATGTTCATATGGCCACTGTGGATGTGTTCAGGATGGCACACTTGTCTGAGATTCTTTGGATCATAAATGACCCCCTTGAGCAAGATTGGGATGGCCTTCACTAAGCAAAACCCTAGTTCCTGAGATAACACAATAACACTGTTTATGATCGTTTGAGGCATGGTGTGGGGGTCCCCTAGATGAAACCCGGTGTCCTGAATGCATCAGAATTCATGGCTTCACGACCGGAGTCACGGTTTTAGTGCTAGGGGAATTTTTTCGACGCACCCCGTGGCGATTCAGGGACACTTTGAGTATTTTCTCCAGGGGCATGGAACCCAAACCCGCGAGTGGACTTGGATTCTTTCATATCCCACACGTGCATATGGCCATTGGGGATGTGTTTAGTATTTCCACGCTCTCCCAGGAGCCTTCAGATCATAAATGACCCCCTTGAGCAAGATTGGCATGGCCTTCACCGAGCAAAACCCTAGTTCCTGAGATGGCACAATAACACCATTTTCGAGCATTTGAGGCACAATGTGGGAGGAGGGATAGCTGAAAACTAGGGTCTCAAATCCATCGGAATCAAAGGATTCACGACTAGAGTCACAATTTTGTTGCTACTGGAATTTTTTCTAGGGACCTCGTGGCCATTCAGGGACACTTTGAGGATTTTCTTTGGGGGCACGAAAACCAAACCGGCAAGCAGACTTGGATTCTTTCAGCTCCCACACATGCATATGGCCATTTTGGATGTGTTCAGGATGGCCACGCTCACTCGTGATCCTTCATATCATAAATGAACCCCTTGAGAAAGATTGGCATGGCCTTCTGCAAGCTAGGGTTTATTTATTGTGTATGTGCATGATCTTATGTGTGTATGTATGTGTATATATTTGTATATGTGTATGTTGTTTATGTACACATTGATGCGGTCAAACTTTTGTGCTTGATTGCGTCAATTAAACATCTTTATAAGGACCAAATGCAATAAGAACTCAACAAAACATGAAGAGACAATTGTAAAAAACATTAGAAAATTTGTATTGGATCCATAGTGTTTATGAGAGATGATTCTATAAGAGACAAGTAAGTTTTGGTTTGCATAAAATAAGGTTGGTTTCCATTTTTTTAAATTGTTAGAAGAATTTGTATGCATTATAAATGTGATAGACACATTACAAAGGTGCACACATTCTTATGAAAACACATATGGCATTAATTAGTTTTTATGGTAGGTAAGATCCTTGCAACCACAATAACTCCCTAGGTTGTAATTATTTTCAAGGGGGGGAATGTGAGCCATTAGGATTTTTTAAGCACTAAGTTTGGATGTGAGTTCTTTGGACATGATTAAGGTAGAAAATTTGAGCCTTAGGTTGTAAGAATGGATTATAAGCATCCCAATCCATGGATGATGCCGTAAAGAATAACAATTGACCTCTGAAGGGTATCCTTTGCCTTTGATTGTTGACCTAGATGAAATAAGTAGGTTGTGGACATTAGGTATGGGTCTTGGGACCATGAACATGTTCAATGGAGGAAACATATGCCTTATTCCCTAAACACGACTTATATGCATTTAGGACCAAGAATGATGTGTCAAATCACAACACATATAGGATTGAGGTATATTTCGCCTCCATATGAGCATATTCAAATATGATTAGGAGGTTATGAACACCAAGTGTTGGCTATTGAGGGCCTAGTTATCTATTGAGGGATATGGCTATGAATAGTTAGCTTATTTGTGAGGATATGAAAACTAATTGGAGGTTTTGAACACCAAAATTTGTTCTTAGGATATGGAAGTGGTCAAAGGATGAAACGTAGCCCATAGGTTCTAAGAGAAGCTTCTAGGGCTTGAAGACCATGCGCAAGGTATTGGACCATAACACTTGGCATCTATTAGGTGCATTTTTTCTCTATGTGTAAATATAAGAGGAATAGGTTAAGCACTGGGAATTTTTGAGCCCTGTATACAAGTCATGAATCGATACGTGGTAAATGTAGGAAACTTAGGATTTATTCCCTAAATGCACAAACTTAGTGATCAAGGGCAAGAAAGGAGATTTCAAACTACCATATAGGACATTTCTTAGGGTTCTTTGGATCCCAAGTGTTGATACATACTTCATTAGGATATTTTTAGAACCATTTATGGATATTAGGGCCTTGTACATGCTTGGGAGGAGGACTGCAAACCTTAATAAAAATAAAGCTTCTAAGGGAAGGGAAACCCGAGGCTTCAACCTTACAGGTGTATTAATTACATAGCTTCACAACCATGAAAGAGGCTTCAAATGAGAAGGATATGTTTAGCCTCCAATAAATTATATGGGCAACTATGAGTATTTTAGCACTAAGTATGAGTTTTATGGCACTAAACATGATCAAATGATGAAATCTTGACCTTAGGCTCTAAAGGAAGTTTCCAAGGATAGGGAAAATGTGAAGCCTTAACCAACCACATAAGATTGGTCTAGTATAACTTAAATATTTGAATGTCAGTATGGACACCATTAGCAGGTTTTGAGCTTTATGGGTGGACCTCAAATCCATAAACATGATTTGAGGAGGGAGACCAACATCTCAAGGCTAAAAATATATATTCATGGCTTAGGAAAAATGATCAATTTGATGGGTCATTGTAATGTTTCAGGGCATCATTCATGAACCTTGGTCCCTAGAAGGTGCCTTTATAGCCTAATGCATAATTCAAAATTCAAAATATTTGAATGTGATATTTAGGTGTGTAATTGTGTTTAACAAGATGATGTTGTTGTTATTTTATTCTAATATTTGTATGGTTTTCATTGTGCAGATTTTTGTAAATTTACTGTATGTGTGCATAGTTATTTTTATGTGTGTATGTTTTTGTAGTGTAAATATATATGTATATGTACATCTTTAATATGTGTGCAAATATAATTATGTGCATCTAACTTGTGTGTGTTTGTGTGTAAATGACTAGGGGTGGTAGGTACACAAGGGGGGTGTCTAGGGGTGGTAGGTACACAAGGGGGATGACTGGGGGTGGTAGGTACAAAAGGGGTCTCCATCATTGATCTAGATAGAAATCAATAAATCAAAATATCATGGGGTCTAGGGAATGATTCAAACAATAAAGTATAGACTTAAATGCTCTCCGTCAAGAGATCGAGATCACATTTTCAACAAACATAAGGAACCTTTTGGTATTTGGGAAGATCACCATTATCATTCATCACTTACACAACAATTTCATATGCAATGACAACACTTTAGCAAAAAAAATCAAAATAATAAGGTATAGGAAAAGGTCAAGTATCTCCCTAGTCATCATATCAAGGGCCCCATAAAATTTCTCCAATAAATACTCAATGTGTTTAATTTTACCATCAAACTTTCATCCTTGCATTGTGATGTATACAAACTAGTTAGATCTTATTAGAATGACATTTTACAATCAAAGTACATTTCATAATATAAACCAATTGAAATAATATTCATTATGTCAATTCTAAATCTAAAGTCACACTTAAACCTAAACGAAGGAAATCATATAAAAATCCATTCAAACTCAACCATTTGTTTTAAAAGCATGATGTTGTTTATTAGGAAACTAAACACAACAAGAGACAACAAGATACAAATATAGACAACATGGATATAAATCACATAACTGAAAATACATGTACATCAAAGCTACAAAATGCGTCCCAACATATAGATTTTCTGGAAAAAAGTGGAACATGGTTCCCAATGTACACACGATGGTAACTTGTGCCCTATACAAAGTTCGAGTGTGTCATAGATACAAAATACATGGAAACTCCTGCCGTAGATATCAAATACATGGAATCTGGTTCTCAAAAGTGTCACATCGTGGCTAATGTACATAACATGGTATGTCAAACATTGTGCCCACCCCCGTCACTCCCAGGCGCATCTCCGAAATCGATCTTCCTCTTCTTGGAGCTAGTGGTATCTCGGGCCTTCTTCCGTCTAGGAGTAGACCGTCTCTCCAGGATCTGAAACAAATGATATAAGATACCATCATTTTCAATCATTTGTAACATTTACCACATTTATAAAATGAATGTAGAATTCAAATCTTAAATAACTCACTGCTAATGGGAGTGGGATACGTGAGGCAAGTGTCCCCAATCTACTAAGCCTATTAGCAATGCCACCCTACAACATTTATGACAATCATTTCATTTGAAAAATAATAATTGCGTAAATTAATTTTCGTTAATAAATCAAAATATTTTCATAAATTAACTTGATTCTCACTGTGAACACCTTCGACAATGGACATGACTGGGATTCAGGGCTAGTAGGTGGAACAGTTGGTTGGACAACCTGCTCTGATGCAGTCATGGGGGGGTGCGCAGATGTAGTTGCAGCAAGTACGGGTGCAACCACTGTAGATACATCGACGGATACTAGAAGAGTAGTTTCCATAATAGTGGTAGGAACTAAAGAAGATATGGTGGAAGAGGGCATGGTGGTGTGGGGTGGAGGAGGATGTCGTGGAAGATGAACCCGTACCAGATGTACGATAGGGGGTATCGACCCAAAATGGCTAGGGGAGATGTTGAGGGATGGTGAATGGGAGCGCAGTACTGGATAGAGGGAGAAGGATGGATACAAGGGTGATTGTGGACGAAGGGGGGAATTTGGATGGAAGGTGGGGTGTATGAATGGGGGAGGATGGATAGACGGTGGGTGTGGATGAATGGGGGAAGATGTATAGACAGGGGGACGTGGATGAATGGTGGAGGATGGATGGAGAGGGGAGTATGGATGGAGAGGGGAGTATAGATGGAGAGGGGAGGCTGGATGGAAGGGAGGGGGTGGACGGAGGGAGGGGTCTTGATGGAAGCGAGGGGGGAGAATCATGGGAGAGGGTGGAAACATGGGAATAAAGTGGGGAGGTGGAACAACATAACCTACAGTTGTTGGTGGCCCCTGCATATACATTTGTAATATCATAGTTTAGTAGACAAAAATCAAATTAAACCATAGACTTAAGTCATAACAATTCAAATTAAAAGCGTTATTTTAACTACACATTGTACCTGTGTATATGGTGACCTACCGATCCTTGGCGGAGATGGTTGTTCATTGTAGTTTGGGCATACCCGTGGACACCAAAATGCATGCGCATTATGAACATATTAAACAAGTAATTATTTAGGCAATGGAAAAATATTCAAAAATATTGTACGAACTATCATCGTGTATGTCATAAATATAAGTAAATAAATAATATAAATGCCATAAATAATAACAATATTGTGTGAGGTACTAAAAATACCTCTGTGTGAGGTGCTGCAATTTTAGTTGCAATTGCCATTGCTGCATCCAGGTTGGGAGATCCTACATTCTCCAATGTAGGCGTCTCCACTCTAAATAACTATACATTGAAATAATAGTTTAAGTCATACATAATTGATTTAAAATTACTTTACAATTTCTCAAGTGATGACTGAAAACTCATTAAGAAAAGTGCTAACATGGTCCATATAGAATCCCTCGATCAGGCCAGTGCAAGTTTTCTCACAATGGGGACAAAGATATGGCATTTTCCCCGTCGAACTAGAAGGCCCAGCATGGCTACCACCAGTCATAGGTCTATCCTGACTCTATCGTAAAGGCCTTGCACCTAAATATCTATCAGGGTCAACATGTCTCTCCGCTGTAGTCGCTGCTGCAAAGGCGATGTGTCTAAGGAGTCCACGTGCAACACTCCTCATCGCCCCCTCGATCTGACCAAGTTTGTGGGGTAACTGAGGTGGATTGGTGCTACGAACATAAATAGTAAATTGGCTTCTAATTTCTCTATTTTTAGTAGCAAACCAGATTCCATGGTTTCGATTTCTTCGGCAATAGATGGTATTTCTTTGAATTATGATGGTCTTCGACTTGTTTGACGAGTCTTCCTTTAATTTCTTCGAATCTTATTATTATTAGGTTAAATAACCCTTTTTCTTTTCCACAAAATAATTATTATTTCTAAATAATAAGAATAATTTTTTTTTCCAATAGTTATTATTAAGGATAATAACTATATCTATAATATAAAAAATATATGTTATTATAAATAATAACAATATTTTATAAACTTGGATTTGAGTAATTCTTATAATAATAAATGTTATTATTATAAACTTATATATATAAGGTTTAGAAGAATTAGATTTTTTAATAAAAATCCAATATTAATAATTGTTTTAATATTGAATTTGATTAGAATTAGGGTTTTGGTGAATGGAGGAAGGATGATGGGGGGGAAAATGGCGTGAGGCGTAAGTTGGCAGGGAAGGGCGTGAACATGAAATTGGAGTAGAGAGGTGGTTGAGGAGATGGCGAATGGAGGGGCTATAAGGAGAGGGCGTGGATGGGTTGGATGGAGAGAAGAGTGGGTGGAGGAGAAGTGGCGCATGAGCAAGCAGATGGTGGGGATCGTGAGGGCATGGTAGGATGGTGGAGCATGGATTTTGGTGGTAGTGGAAGGGTAATCCGTGGGAGCAGGGAGTTGAAGGGGAGGCCGAGAAGGGGCATTGGCGGAAGTTCATAGGGAGGGATGGCGCGAGCAGAAGGGGGGAGGGTCGGGGGGCAATGACGGATGGAAGCCACGAGGGTGGCGTGATGGCGTGGGTGGCGTGGTGGCCTCACAAAGGGAGCGTGCGGGGGAAGGGAGCAACAGGAGAGTGCAGGGGTGGCTCGCGGGGGAGAGTAAGGAGGGGAGAGCGTGTGGAGTTGAGGGGAATGGGAGTGTGCTGGGGCGCAGTAGGGGCACATGTAATCTAGAACAGTGGTGGAGGAGGACGAAAATATAGGGAAGGGAGCAGACGAAGAGCCATGGTGGTGGTGGAGCTTAGCGAGAGTGGAATGCATAGGAGGGCGCGGCCATGGAGCAAGTCGCCAATGGGAGTGGCACTGTGCAGGAGGTTGAGGTCTTGGAGAAGAGATGGCGGCTGGGTGGACGAGAGGTCGACGTGGGAGAGACGAGATGGAAGAGTGGGCTGTGTGGGATGGATGGGGGTGTGAGAATGAGGAAGGAGGGGAGACGCATGTGGAGGGTGGAGATTTGAGGAGCTGCCGGGTGAATTTTGAATCTTCTTCCTTTCAATTGAAATATGAAAATGGCCAAAAGCCAAGACTGGTCAAAGACCAAGTGCACAGGGAAACTCTGATTAATGTGTGGCCAATAGCCAGAATCTGCCCAAGAAGGGGCTCTGATACCAAATGCAGCAACTGTATCCAGTTGGCTCGTTAATAGTCGAATCCGACTCTCATATTGAATGATAAATAGAATAATATATTAGATGATAGGATAAAAGATGATTACAATGGTTGATAACTTGCCTATTAAATAAGGCTTGGGAATCGTGAATGAAAGGTCATGCCCTTTCGTTCTTAAGTACAATTAATTATGTTTATTGATTGATTATTTACTATTTATGTTCATAGCAATTGTGAGAGGGGTTGGGATCGCACCTAGGAGATGGTGGCCCTCTCAGTGGGTCCTCCTAGAAGCAGGTCGATCTTGGGAAGATCCAATCCCAACACCCTGGAACTTGGTTATGTCAAAATAGTTGACATGTAAACCAAGCACAACTCGTCCCACAGTTGTCTAAGTAAGTACTGTGGAACCTCCCTATTATTGCATGGATGTTTATCATAAACCATGAACCACCTATGCATCCAATTGTCTCTCCATGGTTGGAAATGACACTAATCCATGTAGACACATGGATTTCTAATGTCTGGTGGTTTTTGTGTTCTTGGATCGGTGAACATACTGATAATTGGGACTTTGTAATATTCAATGCTTTTATTTCCTCCTTGGAAATGCCTGTGGAATAATACTCTCGCATCCTAGCTCTATATTCGGTCATGTCAGTCAATTGGCGATGTGCATGGATGAGGGAGTCAATTGAGCTCTCAATTGAGGTGGAAAGGGACACTCGAGATGGTTCCCCTATGTTTCTTAGTTCTCAAGTGTGCACTCCCATTTCATTTACGTAATGGTTCAAGTTGTCTTGGTCAAAATTTTGTTGGGGGTTTTGATTTTCTTGGGCATTTTGATTTTGTTGAGGGTTTTCATTGGTTCCAAGATTTGTGTTTTCTTATGTTCCACCACACACCATGTTAACATTTTGTTCATTCATTGTATAGGTTTAGACTCCGCAAATAAAAAATTTTCTATTATTTTACTAATTTGGGATTTATTAAAAATTTAATAAACAAACAAATAATCAATAAAATGACAAAAAAAAATGATGTTACCTATCCAATGCAATTGATGATCACTTGGTTGATGGATTGAGGGAGTTCTTGAGTGAAATAGGTGAGTGTAGTGGTCTCTTGGTCTGCATACGCACCGGGTGAGTGAAGCTTGACCAGTTGGAAGGAAAATATAACGTGTTCTGCCCTGTTTTTTATTTTATTTTGCTTAATAGGACCGCGTGCACACTTTTGGGTGCATACATGCTAAAAACGTGCACACGTAGCAGTGCGCATGTGCCTCGGTTCGGTTCCAAACCTAATGGCATGTGCACGCTTCCTTAGGTGTGTGTGCGTCTTTGCTTTGTCCCCACTAGCACGGCCCCATTGCAATTGTTTTGGGGAGCAACTTTGTGTGCCCACCCTAAACATAGTTGACCCCACTTATCCTTAAACCCTAACAAATGACCTTCAATTTAACACATGAATCCATGAGGATTATAGCAACTAAACCACTAGTCACCATGGTTGGCCATTGTTAACCATATTAACTACATAGATTATATATTGAAATATGATTGTTCATATTAATGACTTTGACCACTAACATCAAATTTCTTAATTTACTAACCTCTTTATACATAAACTTAATAATCTAATATAAATCATTTTTTAATAGTAATAGATAAGATTTATATTAAAATAAGTGGATTGTAGTAAAGCCATGTACCAAGAGAAAAAAACACATAGTTTAGGCCAAGTACATAGATCCAAAATTCACAATTGAAAGAAGTTTTTCCTTGAAAGACATGCTTTCCTAATATACCCTATTCTATCCTCACATGTATGATGGCTTACAAACTATTGAAGAAAAAACATTTCATGATAAAACATAAGATAACAAGATAAGAAAATACTAGTTTTTAGACATCTCATGTGCTTTTACTAGCTCGTGTCTTTTTACTCCTTTTGTCCCTAGGACCTTGCTACTCTATTCTTTAGGAACTACAACTTGTAGAGAGATACCTTTAAGGATTCATTAAGGGTACAATGAAGCCTAAGGTGTCTCCATTGAGGGATATGAATCAAACAAAAAGGATGATTTTACCACACTGTCTGAAATGCCAAGGTGGTCCATAATTATCTCCATGGGTCCTTTTAAATAATCAATTTGATTTTAAATATCCAGGATTTTGTTGCATTGAATTCCCATAAATGTCTTGACCTCCTTTTTTCAGTCTCTTATTTAAAAAAAATATTGTTGTATAAATGACTCAATTTTCATGAGCTGCAATATTTAGTTGTATATTTATTCTCTAATTCAAGCTTGTACTTTCCCCATTGAATATTGGAATTGATAATACTACATTGGGCTTCACCTAAATCTTATCATAATGCTTCATCCATTTCTTAAAATATCTTACCTCAAGGGAATGCATCACCCCTAAGTTTACAATAACAATGCACCATGAAGACCCCAAATAGAGACACCAATATGACCTAACCAAAACCAACACACATAGAGTGATAAGGACACAGACTCAGAGTTGAAAGGAGTTTCACCTAACACTGCCCTCGATGACAATCATGAATATTCCATAACTAAATATAAGAAGAGACACAAACCAAAAATAGCTATAGAGGACACCTATCTGTTGGATTTAACCCACATTTCTTTCCAAGCTAATTTTCCATGTGCCTCATACTATTTTGCATAAGTTAAAATGCAAAGATCGTGATGTTATGTTGTCATATATATCATAACTAGTGAGCACTTCAACCTCAATATGCAAAGAAAACATAAATTTAACGTGTATCCCATCAACACTAATGTTACATTATCGGGGTAATTGAAAGGAGTCCCCCCCCCCCATTTGAATAACAATATCCCAAACTTCGTCTAGAAACCAAATTGGCTTGCCCATCTATAATTGAGTTTTGATGCCTTAGGACATGAAAAAATGAACGTTTCAAAACTCCAACTTCTTG
This sequence comes from Larix kaempferi, assembly GCA_027924585.1. Classification (NCBI taxonomy): domain Eukaryota; kingdom Viridiplantae; phylum Streptophyta; class Pinopsida; order Pinales; family Pinaceae; genus Larix; species Larix kaempferi. Next base: position 3,355,181 of record BSBM01000070.1, read on the forward strand.
AATAATTATTTAGATTAGGTTAGATAGGTTAGGTTTCTTGGGAAGATACTTGTGATGAAGCACTCTTACAATTATGATTGAATCGTGCATCATTGATGCCTCATGGATCCCTTAATCTTTGAGAAACAAGATGTCCTTGACAAGAGGGTGGTATCTGATCCACTTATGTATTGACAAGGAGTGTAATGAAAGTCTCATGCATTCAACCACTACCTCCAAGTGCCCCCTATCTCAATCGCATGGGTTTGAAAACCTCGTAGGATTTGAACCTTGGTCATTGGTGAAAACTCCCCATTTATCACAGGTGGACCCAACCTCTTTGGTCTAACCCTATAACAATATTTAATCATCAATTACCATAGTGATTATAATTAAATCACCAACTTTCGACCTCCTAATTAAATATGTCAATCACCATAATTCGCCAATTATAACTCAATAACAATTAACCCCAAACCCCTTGAAATTATCGATTAGCACCAAAACCCTTTGGCAGTGAATTTATATCAACACCTTAAAATTTTTACATTCATTTTCATGAATATTATATCAATTAATTCATTAATACAATATAATGCAAGTTCATTTTTTCAAACCCTTGGCAAATGATTCAATTTGCTTCAACCATTTTTTTACTTAAAATGATTAATTTCAATCAGGCTAATAATTGGAGGACTTTATCAAACCCTTGGCTAATGATTCAACATGTTTAAACCATTTTTTTTACTTAAAAGTATTAATTTCAATTAACAATTGGAGGACTTTGTCAAACCCTTGGCTAATGATTTAGCATGCTTAAACCATTTTTTTTACTTAAAAGGATTAATTTCAATTAGGCTAACAATTTCCTCCACAAAGTTCAAAATCTATATATAAGGACCCATGAATAAATTGCATTTCAAATTGACTCAACGCTAGGTTTGTAACATAAAATACTAATGGGATTAGGGTAGGAATTTGGGAAGAATCCCACCCATCAAAAATGATTGTTTTGACACTATATATAGACTTTTTATTGTTTTCTTTATTTTTTTATGGTTAGTATAAAATATAGGCAATATTTGATGGACAAAATGGCCCATGACGGGCATTTTTCCCGTCAAATTCCATCCCTGATTGGGATGTATTCCCTACACATTACTATACGATTTTTTTATCTAAAATCCTCAAAGAAATTAGTATCCTAAGTTCTCATTCCATGGTGACCAAACTTTCAGTGGAATCTAGAAAAAAATCAAATCATGAGAACATGTTGTAAGAAAATTCCAAGTACCATTGGAGTTTTATCCATGCTACTACTGATAATTTCATGGAGGAAACTTGTGATCTAGATTCTTGTTTAAACTTTGAGAATTCCTATTCTCATTCTAGTAGAGTTAACAACTTGAGACAATGTCAGTTGTTTTGATATCCATTTCATGGTTAGGGTTTTTCTCCATTTTAGTTGAATCAAAATCACATTTAAACCATATGAAAAGAATCTTACAAACGATATAAATTTGGTGATTTTACAAATATAAAAAGGATATTTGGAATAAAACCTATGTGGAAATGAGAGCTCGTTTATTGGAAATGCCAAGTGCTAATGATGCCAACCTCACTCCTCCTTGTCCTCATTACGTTTGGGGTAAATCAACAACAGAGCATGTGTGTGAGTTGAAGAAAAAAAGGGGAAATGATATGTCGGGGCAAGAAAAAATAATAGAGGAAAGGGTCACATTTCTTTTAAATTTTGTTACATAGAAGCATGTGCATGAGTTAATAATGCATGCACACTTTTAAAAATGTACATATGTACCTAATACAGATATGTTTTTTTCATATAAAGAAAACTATGTAGATTCCGAAAAGCGAAAATGATTTAAATAAGAATACATGTGAGTTCTTGAACACAAGTACATTTCTTAAATTCACAACGAACGTGTATTCCTAATACAACGATTTTAGATACCAATTTATACACTTACCAACTGAAATATACCATATTAAATTTTTTTAACTAAGTCTTGCTATGCCCAACAACTTTAGAAGCATGGATCAAGCTTCAATAGATGGCACTAATCCAAGGAGCAATGGATCATTCCTATTGGATGCAAAGAGAGGGAATAATTGTGGTTCATGGGAGATAATGGCTTTTCTCAACCACTTGTCATTAAATTTTTAGCAAAAGAGAAGAAATTCCAACAACAAAGTTGATTCTATGGGATGATGAAACCCCAAAAGAATTAGAGGACGTGTGCAAGAAGTGCACATATAAATCAAAAGCGAAGGACAATGTGGTTGGTTATTTAGAGAAAGGATTCCCGCATTCCATTGTATTCTAAATAAAAATATTAAACAAGGACTTTATGAAGGGTAAGATTCTACATCAATGTTGATTTAGAGAAAGGGTCCTTGCAGTCCATCGAATGTCAAATCAAAGAATATGTCCATGTGTAAAAATTAGGTTGTGAGTGAAAGAAGTTAAACATTTTCCATGACTATGGTCCCTTTGACGAACACTATTTAAAGAATCATGCAAACACCTTAAGAATCTATGAGGATGAAAGATTTGGATACAAAAAGTTAGAAATACCAGGAAAAAGAAACAAAATTGGTGAAACACAACATTCAAATGAAGTGTAAATTAAATATTCTACAGGGCCCTCTAAAGCCGGTGCAAAAGAAGGTATTTTTTTAAAGGCATTTTTTATCTTAATGGAGTCTTTCGTATTATTACATAAAAACATAGACAAAGAAAGAGATAAAATGATATTTGTTAACAATGGAGATTTTACTCATTGCTTCTTTTTCACTATAATTTTGTTGTTCCATTGTTTTGTTGTTAGTTTTAATGTGTGTTTATTTTGGATTTTTTTAGGTATTGTTTTTTCACAAGTTTTTAATTGTTAGTATTTATATTATATTAACTTTGGGTGACCAATGTTAATTTATATGAACATTAATTATAATGATTATTAAACTTAAATTCCCAAATTTATTAATTTTTGTTATGAAGAAACCACATCCATCCACTAATCCTAATTTACTAAATCTTTTAATCCACTAACAATTTACTTTCTTTGACCATGATTGACCATTGTTAGATTATATAAACTATAATTAACCATATAAACTTCAATAATGACTAACCTCAAATTTCCAAATTTACTAAGTGAAACCATCTACCCACTAATCCTTTAATTTACTAACTTCATTACCCACAAACCTAGAAGCTATTACTCCAAAATTTAACCATATTAATGATGGTTAAACATAGTCACCCACTAATCCATATTCCTTTAATTTACTAACTTCATTATGCACAAACCCTAAAAAGCTATTAATCCAAATTTTAACTATATTAATCATGGTTAAACATAGTCTATGATAACCGTTAACCCCTAACACATGATTCCACAAGGCTTCTAGTTAGTTACCAAATAGCTAATAACCTTTTTCACCACTGAGCACATTGAGAGACTATCCTATCTTTAAGATAAAATCTTACTAAGCATAATAGTTTACACTTTTCATTAATTGAATAAGACTATTAGAAAAAATATCCAAGAGAGACTTGAGCTACAGGAAACAAAAAGACTCTAAAAGTGAAAACTAAAAACCAGAGGGAACATAAACTTGACGCACCAATTGAGCAAGACTAACAAAGTTGGATAGAACCTTTAGCTAGGACATGGTTATCATGAATTTCTTCCAAACAAAAAAGATACCCTCCTCAAGTCTAATAGCTCTTTTGGATAATCTAAATTTTAAGGAGCCATACTTATTTAAAAGTGTATAAACCTTGGCCAATTTTATCAATTCTTAAAATGTCAACTATAAAATATTTGACAATATTTTTATAAAATTATTTCAATTTGTAAGGATTTTATATAGTTTATATAATAATTTGGCGATTTTTAGAGTGAAAAAAGTTTACCCCATCAAAATTGGGCGAAATAGGGCTTCAAAAAATACAAATTGGCTAATAGTTTTTTGGAAAAAGACATGGCCCATGGGCTAAATTTCGCCCCTAAAATTATCCTATTCTATGTGCAAGAAGGTTAAACTGTCTATAGATATGATTGAAGGATAACCAATTGAAATTCCTATAAGGAACCTTGATGCGTTGCATCCAATGATCCCAAAGAGTCATCTGCAACCTTGCTTTTTCAGGGACCCAATCAACTACCACTCTAGAGTCACACAAAACTTGTAAAGATAAAATTCCTTGGAAAATAATAAAATATAAAAGCATCCATAGTGCTAACAATTCTGCTCTAGTGTTGCAACCTTTCCCACATCCAATTGAAACAATTGCTCTAGTATTGAAACATTTTCCACATCTCATCGAAGCAATAAAACTATTATTATTCCCTATTTTAATAAAAAATCACTAATAACCTATTCCAAAATCTCTTGATCCACTAACCTTCATAACCCTCTAACTATTTACCTTGATTAACACGATCATTATTAAATTATATGAACTATAATAACCATATTAAGTACAATAATCACTAACCTCAGATTCCATACGAGAACTTTTATTCAAAAACCATGATCACCTAATAACCATCGCCATCCGAATCAAGTATGCCAAGGACCATAACCCAAAGCGTTGACTTGAAACTCTTTTGGCAATGAAATTATATCCACATGAAAAACGTTTTCCACATTCATTTCCCCGATTATTCTAGAGGTCAATTATCACTACAGTACACTGAAGGTTTACTTTGTGAAACCCGTGACCAGATATTCAACACGATTAAAGCATTCGTTCGGTTTACTTTAAAGGATTGGATTCTTCATGGGACATACTCCCAGGGCATTACTATAAGGGTTTTCTCTAAGAATACTCGAAGCAATAAGTCCCCTGAATTCCGATTCGATCGCGGCCAAACTTTCGTTGGAATCTGGGAAAGAAATCATGGCGACATATTGCAGAAATATGTTAGATTGTGTTAGCAAATCCGACGGCCATTGGAGTTTCATCCATCCAGCCGATGATGATTTCATGGAGGAAACCTGCGATTCCGATTCTTTTTTAAACTCTGAGAACTCCTATTCTCATCCTGGCAGAGCTAACAAGCCGGGGAAATGGCAATTGTTTATTGCAGATGATGCCCAATCCACGACCAGTGATTCCAGTTATGTCCAAGATTGGAGCGCAGAATTCGAGGAAGAGCTGGAAGATCATGGATTGATTAGTTATATTAATTATCTTCAGAATGCGTCAGATGATGACCTCGGAATCCCTCCGAATCCAAAAGAGGATCAAACGCAGCTGGGTTTCTATGGGAATGGAGACCTTGTTCAGACAATGGATTTAGACTTGGACTTCGACGTGGATTTGAATGAAGGAAAAGCTGAGAATCATGAAGATGATACGCTATTCTGGCTGTCTTTTCTGAGAGGCTGATATAATTTTGCTTGTTTGAAGATAGCCATAAGCGAGATCAGTTGGCGAGTGAGAAGGAGCTGCTTTAATCACTTTGAAATTCGATCTTTCCATCTTTATTCTGGAATCATCATCAGGAGACAATTGAAGCTTTATATATGATTCTATGATGTAAATCTTTCTAATGATGAGAGTCGGTTTCATTCATGTTCTCATTGTTTGTAGATATCTGGGTGATCTTTATTGGGGTTGCTTAATCCAATAGCTTCAAGTCATTCAGAGTATCCCTTCCATGGAGGGATTCTACCTGTTTGAAGATAGCCATATGCAGGATCAGTTGAGTAGTGAGAAGGAGTTGCATTAGTCAGTTTGAAACTCAAGTTTGGATACTTACTCTAGGATCATCGACATCAGGAGACAATTGAAGCCTGAGGGAGAATAATATTGCTTGCCAACGCAATGGGTGGTATATTTTTAGGTTTTGTTAATTCGAAACAATTTCTGTTCGAGATGAATCTGCATGCAGTTTTGACAAGTGTAGGTAAATATCAGAATGAAAATTGCAGAGGGATCAGAAAAACTTATTGTCTTGTATAAAATATTGATTGTGAGTTTTTTATTTTCTGATTACAGATATAGACGGACTGATAGAAGCTGATCGATTTCATTGTTTCTGATTGCATAGAAAGTAACGAAGTGTTTACAACATACTAGGGGACATCTTATAAGTTTGTCAAGATAGATTCATGCTGGTTTAAGATCAAGAACACAGGAGCAAGGCTTCAACCTTGTGAATTCATCAATTAAGATAAAGATTAATTAACATTACTGGACCATTTTCTTGTTTATTTCGTTGAGGTCTTGCAATTAGCCATTTCTGTTTATGGTTCCCAATTGCCAAAAGTCCTCATTGTCACAAGGCATAGAAAACCTAAATGGTTTACAAAGGAAAAGTCAATGTGAATTTTAAAGGCCGGCTTCAGTTCCAACTTGTTCATTTAAAACTCTGAAGAGCTTCAGGAAATTGGCCCTTCAATGTTCATCGCCTTTGATACCTTCAAAACCATCAAGCGCTGTTGCAGTTGTATGTAAGGAGCATTCAGGCACCGTGCGTTGATATCAGGATCGTGGGTTTGTCCAGTTGGTGGCAACTATAGTTGCATTGTTTTAATTGTTATGTGATTTCTTTTGAGCTTTGAAGATCATCCTCAAGGCAACGTTTAATCAGTGTACAAAATGTCATTGACAGAACTCTGTCCAACATAGCTTTCATGTTTTGTTAATCCATAGCTTTCATTACACAGGAGTCTATGAATTTTCTGTAAACCTTCACTCGACATGCGATCGAATCAATACATTCTACCTTCAATGTTATGTATCGTTTTTTATTTAATGGACTGTTATACATTTGCGTCTTTTATGAATTTTATGTGGATTGTTTTAGTCCTTGGGTTTGATAAAAGTTCATTACAGTTTTTTAATATTTATATACTGTGCATGGTGATAAGCCATACTGGCCTTCTTTTAGTTAGTTTGAATTGATCCTTCCTTACATTCCATTATTACACAGCTAGCTAGATTCTTTTGATATAGAATAAGCTTAATAAGTTTTTAAAGATGTGAAAGAAGCAAGAATTGATCTTCCTTAGCTTCCATTAGTAGGAGATAGTTAGTTTGAATTGATCCTTCCTTACATTCCATTATTACACAGCTAGCTAGATTCTTTTGATATAGAATTGTCAATTTTGGCTAATCTCTGATATCTTTCTTGATTAATTATGAACAATTCAATTAACAGCCCAAAGATCATCAATACCGAATATTTCACATTCAAAACTTAATATGATCTACTGTTTAAGATGACATACCTTGATTAACAGCGGAAGATGTAATGGCTGCCATCTTCTTTCTTTTGACTCCTGACGGTTACTCTTCTTCTCAGAATTCAGTTTCTCTCTCTAACCCTATTTCTTTATGCGTTTCTTGATGGAGAAGAATGCGACTCTTAACCGGGAGAGAAAGGACCCAATCCTTTATATAACATTTAACTCTAAATCTGGTACGTCCATCATATACCAATTCAACGTTTAAGATTAATAACAGATCTAATGCTTTAATTATAGAGCGATCTATTTATGACTTAATTAATCGGGTCACATTAAGATTAGAAACTGCATAACGTTAAAAGTAATGTGTCCTGAAACTAAACAAGACACGTTCCCAAGTCCTGCGTATCTATATCCCATGTGTCAAACACAAGTTTGTCACTACTGAAACAGGACGTGTCAAACTCAAGTTTGACACATGTCTTAGCATGTCCCAATGTGTCAAACACACGAGGCACCTAAGCAGTTTCTAATAGCAGACTTCTAACATTCTCCCACTTGACCCGATTATTCATAATATCAAGTGTTGAACATCATACTATGATAAATTGCTGAGAGTTATGGCGGTTGTGCATTATTAATTCAATGCATTCCCTTCCATACACTACAATACCAGCAATCCATCAATTCATACTCATAATTTATATAAAACAGCATAATGGTCCACACAATGTCTTATATCATAATGATTAAACATAATATCTTTATAAGACTCTTTCTTGTTTAAAATTACATAAAATACGTACTACTACATTAAAACAAGAGACACATAATTGTATATCAGAAACACATAAAAGAGCTCAGAATGTCACACATCAATAATTATTAATACAACCAAGACCCATTCTTTGAACATGTTCCTTAAATTGTCTTGGCTGTAACCCTTTCGTCAAAGGGTCTGCAATCATAAGTTCTGTCCTGATGTGCATGATTGACACTCTTTGTTTCTGAACCTCGTCTTTCACAACAAGATACTTCAGTTCCATATGTTTGGCACCTTTAGAGTACTTGTCGTTCTTTGAGAAAAAAACTGCTGCAGAGTTATCACAATAAATTTTCAGCGGCTTGCTAATGGTGTCGACAACCGCAAGTCCTGAAATAAAGTTCCGCAACCATAATGCATGAATTGTGGCTTCAAAACATGCCACAAATTCTGCCTCCATAGTAGATGAAGCAACGATAGTCTGTTTCGCACTTTTCCATGATATGGCACCTTGAGCAATCATAAACAGGTAACCAAAAGTCGATTTTCTAGTATCGATGCATCCAGCAAAATCTGAATCGCTATATCCAATCACCTCCAATTCATTGGATCTTCTATATATGAGCATGTAATCTTTCGTGCCTTGTAAGTACCTCAAAACTTTCTTTGCAGCTTGCCAATGTTCCCTTCCTGGATTACTTTGATACCTTCCTAACATACCGACCGCAAAACTGATATCCGGTCTAGTACAGGTTTGAGCATACATTAGGATACCAACAACAGATGCATATGGAATTGATTCCATTTCCTTTCGTTCAACATCATTCTTAGGACATTGCATGAGATTGAATTTATCACCTTTCTATACAGGAATTGTCCCAGGTGAACACTTACTCATTCCAAATCTCTCTAGAATCCTTTCGATATACCCTTTCTGAGACAATCCCAATATTCCTTGTGATCGATCACGGAATATTTCTATTCCAATCACATAGGATGCCTCTCCCACATCTTTCATTTCAAAGTTCGTTGAGAGAAATTCCTTAGTCTCATGCAATATGCTTAAATTATTTGCAGCAAGCAAGATGTCATCAACATAAAGGACCAGATAAATAAACTTGCTCCCACTGATCTTTTGGTATATACAGTGATCAACCGTACTTTCCTTAAAACCAAAAGATGTAATAATGGCATTGAACTTAATATACCATTGCCGGGATGCTTGTTTAAGCCCATATATTGACTTCTTAAGTTTACACACCAATTGTTCTTTACCTTCTACAGAAAAACCCTCAGGTTGATCCATATAAATATCCTCATCAAGTTCTCCATTCAGAAAGGCTGTTTTCACATCCATTTGATGCAACTCCAAATCATAATGAGCTACTAATGCCATTAGTATTCTTAGTGAGTCCTTTTTCGAAACAGGAGAAAATGTCTCCTTGTAATCAACACCATCTTTCTGAGTGTAACCCTTAGCAACAAGTCTAGCTTTATACCGTTCGATATTACCACTAGAGTCGTGTTTGGTTTTAAAAACCCATTTGCATCCGACTCTTTTACAGCCATGTGGTAACTCAACGAGATCCCAAACTTCATTCTGTTGCATGGATTTCAGTTCTTCTTTCATGGCATTAATCCATTCCTTTGACTCTTTACTTTCTACAGCATGTGAAAACGAAACTGGATCCTTATTGATTCCAATATCATAATCTGATTCTTGCATATAAACCACATAATCATTAGAAATAGCTGACCTACGATCTCTTTGAGATCTTCTTAATGCTACTTGTTGTGGTTCATGCATATCAGCATTATGTAAGTCATTTCCTTCAGGAAGTACTTCTTCATTTATATGTTGTTCATTATCATCATGCTGTTCTACAACAGCTGGAACAACATTTGGAGTAATAGTAGATGGAGGAACTATTCTAGGCAATGTAACATTTACCCTTGTTTCCTTTATTTCTACTATTTCTCTTCTAGTACTCCCACTGACTTCACCATTCTCAATGAATCTTGCATTACCGGTTTCTACAATTCTTGGACTATGATTAGGACAGTAAAACACATACCCTTTAGATTTCTCAGGGTAACCTAAAAAGTACCCACTGAACGTTCGAGAATCTAATTTCTTTTCATGTGGATTATAAATTCTCGCTTCCGCTGGACAACCCCAAACATGCAGGTGTCTTAAGCTAGGTTTCCTGTTAGTCCATAACTCAAAAGGAGTCTTTTGAACAGCTTTACTAGGAACCCTATTCAACAAATAATTAGCGGTTTTGAGAGCATACGACCACAAATTCTTAGGTAGTGTAGAATCTGACATCATACTCCTAATCATATCTATTAACGTCCTATTGCGCCTTTCTGCTACACCATTTTGCTGTGGTGTACCTGGCATTGTGTATTGCGCACATATGCCATAACTTTCGAGGAATTTTGCAAATGGACCTGGACACTGGCCTGACTCATTATATTTACCATAATATTCACCACCTCTATCAGACCTTATGATTTTCACCTTTTTATCTAATTGCCTCTCAACTTCCTTTACAAACGTCTCAAGGACATTCACAGATTGAGATTTTTCATGAAGCAAATAGACATAACCATAATGGGAAAAATCGTCAATAAAAGTGATGAAATACTTTTCTCCATTAAAGGCTGAAGTGTCCATAGGTCCGCAAATACCAGTGTGTATTATTTCAAGAAGCTGGCTGCTTCTAGTGGCTCCTTTCTTATTATGTTTGGTTTGTTTACCTTTAATACAATCCACACATAATTCTAGATCACTAAAGTCCAAATTTGACAAAATTTCATTACTTACTAATCTCATCATTCTTTCTTTGGATATATGACCTAGTCTTTTATGCCACAAGAAAGCAGAATTTTCATTCAACATGCTACGTTTACATCCAACATTATTTACTACATTCAGCAAGGAATTCGCATAAGTGTCATTCAGTTTCAATTTATATAAACCATCAATTAGAATACCAGAACCAACATTATCAGTATTCTTATATAAATCAAAACAACCAGATCCAAACATACATCTAAAACCAGAAATATCCAACTTACTCACTGAAATAAGGTTTCTAGATAATGAAGGTACATAAAGGGTACTGTATAAGTCTAATACATATCCACTTTCTAGAATTAGACGATAAGTCCCAATGCCTTCAATTGAAGATTTCATTCCGTTTCCCATAAAGAGAAAACGATCTTCATTTGGATTTATGGTTCGGATCGTAAGAAATCCCTGCATATTATTGGAAACATGAGTTGTAGCACCAGTATCAAGCCACCACGTATTAATTGGAACTTCAACTAAATTTGATTCAAAACATACGAAAGATAGATAATTACCTTTCTTTTCGAACCAAGCTATCCTTTTCGGACAATCACTTTGATAATGTCCTTTCTTTTTACAGAAATGACATTGAACATCCTTTAGTTCCTTCTTTTCCTTATCCTGCCCATTCTTAGCAGGTGCCTTTTTCTTCTTGAAATGACTTGATTTTCCTTTCTTTTCTTTACCAGCTCTATTACTCACGAAACTTACTGAGTGATTCACTTGATTTTTCAAACGTCCTTCTTCCTGAACAAGTCTACTGGCCAATTCATTAACATTCCACTTATCCTTTATAGTGTTATAGTTAATCTGAAAAGGTCCATATTCAGAAGGTAGCGAGTTCAGGATAAACTGGACAAGAAAAGAATCCTCTACTGTAAGTCCCAGGGAATTTAACCTTGCTGCAAGATTAGTCATCTCTATAATGTGCTCTTGCATAGTTCGCGACCCATCAAACTTCATGGTCGTGAGTTCTGCCATAAGAGTACCAGCGAGTGACTTATCAGCTGAACGAAAACGCTCTTCCACAAACTGCATATATTCCTTAGCACTTTCTGTTTGTGGAATTGTTGACTTGATGTTGTTAGCAACAGTCATCTTAATAAACATAAGGCTCAATCTGTTACTGCGTTCCCATGCTTTATGGTGTGATTTTTCTGCCTCAGTACTAGCTGCTACAAGAGCAGCAGGTTTATTCTCAAGGAGTGCCAAGTCAAGATCCTGAACACCTAAATGGAAATTGACTTGTTCTCTCCATTCAGAAAAATTAACACCAGTGAACAATGTAACAGATGAAGCATGTGTATTCATGGGAACTACTGCAAAATAAAAAAAAAAATGAAATAACTATAAGCTCATAACTAACGCGATTCAGATGTAGACATAATAGTATAATATAGCACTCCTTTGGGTAGATACTATCTTATACTTAACATAATTAAATACCAAAACATAAGTAGGTAATAAATATATTCAATTAAAAAGAACTGACATCTTTGGATGATCAATATTTATTTAATCAAAATATCTATTAAACCTCATCATGTCAACTAGTTATAGAACAAGACTTTCCTTTGGGTAAGTTCTCAGGTTCTATCATTAGTGACGCCAGTTTTAATTGGTATTATTATAACTGGCAATTTCTATCAATAATCATTATGTCACTTATGCACTAAATGATTATTCTGATTTTGACCACTTTGGTGATTAACAAAATCATAAATCTCATGTGCATAAATGACTTATAACACAGACTTTATGCAAAACAATCAGTCACAGAACAATTACTTTTATGCCCAAATTTCAAACAATTATTTTGTACCAGTGAACTTTAATCGTGCAAAGTCAAAACAGTAAATGATGCACGAAAAGACCCTAAAAACTCTGAAATTGTAAAGAAAATTCGAAAACTCTATATCCGACGGTGAGCGAAACGAATCTATAGATTAGTTTCGTTTCAGCCTTTGGGCTGTGGATTTCATGTCAAAATTTCAGCCCGATCCGACGGACGGATCAAAAGTTACACCCCTTTTTGTGAAGCATGCGCATGACTTGATTAACATCATGAGTAAAGCACAGAACAGATCAATTGCAATCATAGGAAATATTCAGTTATTGATTGGTGGCTCTGATACCAAATGTCAATTTTGGCTAATCTCTGATATCTTTCTTGATTAATTATGAACAATTCAATTAACAGCCCAAAGATCATCAATACCGAATATTTCACATTCAAAACTTAATATGATCTACTGTTTAAGATGACATACCTTGATTAACAGCGGAAGATGTAATGGCTGCCATCTTCTTTCTTCTGACTCCTGACGGTTACTCTTCTTCTCAGAATTCAGTTTCTCTCTCTAACCCTATTTCTTTATGCGTTTCTTGATGGAGAAGAATGCGACTCTTAACCGGGAGAGAAAGGACCCAATCCTTTATATAACATTTAACTCTAAATCTGGTACGTCCATCATATACCAATTCAACGCTTAAGATTAATAACAGATCTAATGCTTTAATTATAGAGCGATCTATTTATGACTTAATTAATCGGGTCACATTAAGATTAGAAACTGCATAACGTTAAAAGTAATGTGTCCTGAAACTAAACAAGACATGTTCCCAAGTCCTGCGTATCTATATCCCATGTGTCAAACACAAGTTTGTCACTACTGAAACAGGACGTGTCAAACTCAAGTTTGACACATGTCTTAGCATGTCCCAATGTGTCAAACACACGAGGCACCTAAGCAGTTTCTAATAGCAGACTTCTAACAAGAATAAGTTTAATAAGTTTTTAAAGATATGAAAGAAGAAGAATTGATCTTCCTTACCTTCCATTAGTACGAGAGTGCCATTAGCTAGTTCAACATAATTGTTTGATCCTCTTATATCTGATGTATAGAATGAGATTATTAAGAAATATGAGGCCTCATGCTTCACAAACAACGGGTGTGCTTTGATTAGCATAATGAAAGTATTTCTTGCTCTTATTCTATAAATAGGTTTATGATACAATTGTGTCTGGCTTTATATCTTTAGGGTTGTCTTGAATTTTTTATACATTGGATGCACATCAAAGAGGAGAATGAACTTATTCTCATTGATATTTACATTTCTCATTTTTAGTAAGTGATTATGTTTTCCAATTCCATCTTGCATCGAGTACATCTCCCAAGCCTATAGCAATTCTTTTTATGCAAAACTTCTCATGTTAAACATTTAATCATAAAAATTAACTACATGAATACCCTTGTTTTCAAGGGTAACCTTATTTTCCACAAAAAGGCTTCCACTACCATAGATCACTCCGTTAAACTTCATTAATAAATATTGTTTTTTATCCCAACCCAACAATATACTCTACCAATGTTGAATTCTTGGACTAAATTAACTCATTCTTAATGTTTCTAATTCTAACATGGTTAATCATTAACTTTCTCCTAGTTCTAAAAGATATGCTATTCCCAATCCTTATTGCTAGATGCTTTTGAATTCAAAGTATGCTACTTAAGTTTGATTGATATTCCCTTCCCTTTGAGAGAATGAGATTTTCAAATAGCTAAATGTTTTCATCTCCACACCGTATCCATGGATCAATCCCTATTCTAAGATTTTCTCCATTTCCTAACCCCTAAAAAAAGTATTACTTGTAGCAACACTTTTCAATGTAAGTTTTATTTTAAGATTTTGACTAAACCAATATTGGTTGTTATGGTCATACTTTCAAAAAAGTCTTTTATTTCCTGAAGTCTTGCCATTAGCCATTTCTATTGATAGTTGCCAATTGCTAGAAATCCTCATTGTCACAAAGGTAAACTAAATGTGAATTTTAAAGGCCATTCATTTAAAACTCTGAAGAGCTTCCAGAAATTGGCCATTCAAAGTTCATCGCCCTTGATACCTTCAAAACCATCAAACGCTGTTGCAGTGGTATGTAAAGCACCGTGCGTTGATATCAGGATCGTGGGCTTGTCGAGTTGGTGGCAACTATAGTTGTAGATTCTGCTGCATTGTTTTAATTGTTCTGTGATTTCTTTGAACTTTGAAGATCATCCTCAAGGCAACGTTTAATCAGTGTACAGAATGGCATTGACAGAATTCTGTCCATATATGGCTTTCATGTTCGGTCAATCCATAGCTTAGATTAGACAGGAGTCTGAATTTTCTGTAAAACTTCACTCGACATGCGATCGAATCAAAGTTCTGCATTCAATGGTATGTGTCATTTTTTATTTATTTAATGGACTGTTATGTTGCGTTTTTTTATGAATTTAATGTGGATTTTATTAATGATTGGGATTGATAAAAGTTCATTACAGTTTTTTAATATTTATATAATGTGCATTGTGATAAGTCGTAGTGGCCATATTTAGCAGAGGATGGGGTATGGTCCTCTACATTTTTTTGAACTTTTAGCTAAAGTAAAACATGAACATGAAAGAAAAGCTCAAACATATGATTATGGTTTGTTTAAAATGGAAGGCTGTTAGTTTGAATTGATTCTTCCTTACATTCCATTATTATTACCAAAGTGTCAAAGTGTCATCAGCTGGCTATATTATAGTGATATAGAATAAGTTTAATGTGTTTTTAATGAAAGAAGCAAGAAGTGATCCTTCTTTACATTCTATTAGTAACAAATTGCTATTAGCTAGTTCGATACCCTCACTCTCTCGATATTGAATAAGCTTAATAGAGCTATAGTTATTGATACTTTTCCCCTCTCTATATTGAATAAGCTTAATAGAGTTATTGTTAAAATTGAAGATACAAAATTGGACTTACCACTAGGTTGCTTATTTTAAAATTACAATTAATCTAATTAATAACCACTAAAATTTGGAAAACTTAGATCTAGATGACCCATTATTTGTTGAGAGTCTATCTTTAAAGATAAGAGTTCAACATAATTGCTTGTTTGATCCTCATATATCTGATTTAAATATTATAGTATGAAATTCATTAAGAAATATGAGGCCTCATGCCCCAAAAATAAAAATAATGGGTGTGCTTTGATTAGCACCATGAAAGTATTCCTTGCTCCTATTCTATAGATAGATTTATGATACAATCATATCGACTTTGAATCTTTAGAGTTGTCTTAAAATTTGTATATATATTGTTCTTAATTGAGATGCACATTAAAGAGGGGGATGAATTTGTCATCATCGATATCTACATTTCTCATTTGTCTTAAGATACTACCAAAAGGAGTTCCTTGAACTTCTTTAAATATTTTTTTGTACCATTGCCACCTTCAAAACCTTTTTGTAGTTTCTCCCCCTCTTGACAATTACATCTTACTCTTGTCACGATGTTCATCTCTATTTATACCCTATAAGTACAAGTACAAGATATTAAAAGGTGTTTTATGTTTTCCAATTGCATCTTGCATAAAGTACATCTCCCAAGCCTATGGCGATTCATTTTATGCAAAACTTTCCATGTTAAATATTTAATCATAATGGTTAATTACATGAATGCCCTTGTTTTCAAGGGTGACTTTATTTTCCACAAAGGCTTCCACCACCATGGATCATTCCCTTGAATCTCATTAATAAACATTGCTTTATACCTCAACCCAACAACATACTTTACCAATGTTGAATTCTTGGACTAGACTAGCTCATACTTAATGTCTCTAATTCTAACATGGCTAAACATTAACCTTCCTATAGAGGCCTCCCACCACTCATGTTTCGGTCTTTCTAATCCTAAAAAAAATATGCGCAACTCAACCCTTGTTGTTAGATGCTTGTGGATTCAAAGTAAGCTACTTAGGTTTGATTGAATATTCCCCTCACTTTGAGAGAGAGAATGAGATTTTCAAATAGTTAATGTTGTCGTCTCCACACAGTAACCATGGATCAACACCTACTCTAAGATTTTCTCCATCTCCTAAGCCCTAAAAAAGGAAGTGCTACTTGTAGCAACACTTTTCAATGTAGATTTCATTTTAAGATTTCGATTAAAACTATGTTGGTTGTTATAGTTATGCTTTTAAACAATTTGTCTTTTAACCATTAATAAAAAAAATGATAATAAAATAACCATTTTTCAATTATGAAATTGACGTTTAATTTTTAATTACAATGCCACCAACTTTTCAAACCATTATTTCAATTATGTTGTAATTTTATTCCTAATAAAAACAAAAAAAATGTTACTAGTAGTATTACTTTTCACAAATAATTTTGGATTTTTTTAATTAAAAGATTGATTTCAAGATCACCTTGTAACATATGTAACAATTATATGAAGAGCTAAAATGTATAGAGATATGTAATAAAGAATTTATGAATAGGAAAAGTACAAAGGAAAAAGACAATACATATAACTCACGAGACATAAAGCATTGTAATGTCGCGCACATGAATTGCGCTTTGCACGTTCACCTCATATATGCATGCATTTAAGAAAAGCGGAAGCAAATATCAATCAAAGACTATTGGCCAATTTATATCGAAAAAGTAAATCGTTATAGTTATCGGTCTTTTTAGGCTTTGAATCATAGTTTTATAGAGTTATATTTCAAATTCGAATTTTAGATAAACAAAAAGGTTTGATTATTTAACAATTAGTATATATTTCAAGTTTGAGTATCCAACGATTAGTATATATCTTTATCTTCACCAGGAATAAATATTTTAGTTATTAATATTTAAATTATTCCAAATAATGTCATATGAATGATTATCGATTCTCATTTTCATTAAAAGAATACAAATGAAATGATTTTACTAGGTTTGTCTCCATATTATATTTTTTTTTTCACAAGAAAACAAAACGTATTATTGTTATTCATTCGAATCAAATAGTACAATGATGTGTCCAGTCTTATATTTCCAAGACTTCCCTCCAAAAACATATACACACAAACTCATATGATAGTTAAGTTAGAGAATTGTCTTGGAAAAATAATCACATATTTAAAATTAATAGCAATAGAAAATATTTAATATATATCCCTACTTTAAAAAGGAATAAATATTTTAATTACTAATATTTAAATTATCCTAAATAATAATAAATATTTTTTACTAATATTTAAATTATCCTAAATAATAATAAATAATTTAGTTACTAATATTTAAATTATCCTAAATAATATCTACTAATATTTAAATTATCCTAAATAATATCATATGAATGATCATCGATTCCCCTTTCCATTAAAATTACACAATAACACAAGTGAAATGACTTCAATAGGTTTGTCTCCATATTATACTTAAGTTCGGGGATTGTCTTGGAAAAATGATCACGTGCTTAAAATCAATGACAATAGGAAATATTTATTATACTGTAATAATTATAATACAACATAATAGTTATAAAATGATAAATGAAAATTAAAGGTTTCTTTATTAATTTTTAGTTGAAATGATTTCTTTTTGAAAAATAAAAAATAATTAAATATATATATATAATTTATTGAAATATGATATTGATAAATGTAAAAAATTGAATGAGTTTCCAAAATATATAATTTTTACTTATGAAAATTGGTATAACTAAAAAAACTTATTTTTATAATAATATGTTATTTTTTTCTTTTTCAAATATAATATATAGGTTTATGTTAAGAAATTGGTTTAGTATCTAAATGACATAATTTTTTGAAACAAATTTTTACATATATACAAAATAATCATTTTTGTTTTTTGCTATCACAATTTGAAAATATTTACTACAATATTGACATTTTTAACATTTTAACTCATTACAATTATGGTGACTTAGGATTTCTCCTCTTAAATTTTTTTGAGTATAAAAATAAAATTCTAAAGAAAACCAATTTATTCCTTAATTTTTTTAAGGCTAGAGAGAGAAAGAGATATAGAGAACTCTATAAGTGTGTGTAGTAGATCATATCTAAAATCTTAGTGGAAAACATAGATAAGAATTTAGAGCATGGAAAAATGGATGTGTTTTTGTTTATGGAGCCCCAACCAATATGTTTGTCAATCTGAAGCTAAAACCAAAGCATCCAACTCATCCAACACACAGAGGAAAAGACAATGAATACCACTTCCTTTTAACCAACTGTGCCCTTAATAATATATACAAAATAATTTTACTTAGTTTCACAACTTTAATTGTTGAACAAGTTATACAACTCGACGAGAAATTTATACTCCAAACAAGAACTCTAGCCATAAAAACTCATATTTTCGCATAAAAAAAACCACAAATCAAAAAGTGGTGCTTCCAGTAGCACCACATTTTTTTGAGGTTAAACTATAGACATGGACCAAAACAATCCTTATTGTTGTTTACAAAAACCTGAAAATCAAGCCTTGAATTGAAAACTAATGCTACCGGTAGCACACTTTTTAAAAAAATGGCATTATTATATCATTTGATCATAATTTAAAATTGTATTTATTAATCTCTTAGTAACACTATATAAAACATGCACTCAGTTAAACAAAAATTATTCAAGAAATTATTTCACCACTCTTTCCACATAAAATAAAAGAGTTTATGATAATATTCATAATAATTTTTATTTTTTTTAATTTATTAAAAAAATTATAAAATATTTTGAAAAACAAACCAATTTAAACAAAAATTATTAAAAAAATTAAAAATTTTAAAAATAAATTAAAAATTTATTTAAAAAAACACCAAAAACTACCCTAACCCCAATCCCCCTCCACCTCTCCCACCTCCCCTCCCCTCCCCCGTCCTCATCCCCTCCCTCCCCTCCTTGTGACCCTCACCCTCCCCCTCCATGCTCTCCCCCTACCCGTCCCCCTTGGTGATCCCTTTGGTTGCACGAGGGGCAACAACACCACTCCCTCGTGTGCCCAAAGTGGCAACTCGATTCTCATAATCGAGTTGCCACCTTGGACATCCCTTTGGGAAAATGAGTAGCAGTGACGTTGCTCCCTTGTGCGCCCAAGGGGGCATCCCTTTTGCTCCCTCATGCACCCAAAGGGATGCCCAAGGGGGCAGCTCGATTCTCATAATTGAGTTTCCCCCTTGGGAGGTCCTTTGGGTGCACGAGTGTTTGGGCGCCGATGGGCTAGCAAACGGAGACGGGTAAGGGGAGAGCACGGAGGGGGAGAGCGAGGGGCACGAGGAAGGGCAGGGGAAGGGGAGGGGAAGGAGAAGGGGAGGGGGATGGGGGAGAGGGGACAGGGTATTATTTTTGTTTTTTTTTAATTTTATTTTTTTAAAGTTTTATAAATTTTTTTCTTTTATTTTTTTAATTTGTTTTAACATTTGTGTGTGTTTTTTTTTTAATTTTAAATGTTTTAAAAAGATTGTTTATATATATATATATATATATATATATATATATATAGATATATAGATATATAGATATATAACTTTTTGTTAAAAAAAATTTGTTTTGAAATTGTTTTTTAATAAATTTTATAAAAACAAAATTTATAATTTTTTAATTTTTTTTTTACTTTTTGGAAAAAAAATTAATCTGTTTTCTTATTTTGTTTTTTTTCATTTTGTTTTTCATTTTTAATTTTTTACTTTATTGTGCCAAGCCCCTTTGGGCCATGGGGAAGAGCTCCGCTCCTCCATCGGGCCCCATTTTGGCGTCCAAAGTGCCACCCAAACTGGCGGCACGATTCTGAGGAAAATGTCAAACTTGACAAATTTTTGATAAGATGTTTTTGTAATGCTTTGACTTTAAGATTTTATTTTGAGAATAAATGTTACGTTTTTAATATGTTATTTACAAATATATGGTATACCTTTTGTTGATTTTATGTGAATCGTCATTTTATAGAAAATAATGCTAAATAGTATCATTTTTATACATAAATAACTCAAAATATGTTAAAAATGGTTTGAAATGTCTTTAGTTTCTCATTTTTTTTACAAATTTGCCCAAAAATATGACTTATTTAAGAGAAAAGTTGAAAGAAAAAATTTCAAAAATGTATATATTTTTTATTCTAACTAACTTCTAAATGTTTTTTTTGTAAATAAGTAAACCTTTATATTAACAAAGTATACAAAAAAATACAGTCATAGTGCTTCCACTTATCTGTCACCCAGTCTAAACTAGAGCATAAACAGTCTAAAAATTCTACAAAGCATAATTTCTAGGGCCCCTCCCCTGAAGGAGAAAACAAGACGTACACATTCATTCAACTACTTCCAAAAATCCCAAGAGCATATACAAAACAAAACAAATCCTATAGGCTAAGCATGGCTATTCGCCGCTACATCGGTGAGCCAATACTAAGCCCCCTGGTTCAAATAAAGCATTACCCTTCCTTGGAGACATAACTAGATAACAAAAACATGAAGCATAGACCTGGTAGAGAATGATAGATGGAGGGTATCCCACCTCACCTACTGCTCCATCGCCATTACCACCATCCTACAAGTCCACCGCCAGGCCAGAAGTGAAAATACCCATCTTTGGAAGGTACGGGACACCTAGCTCTTTCCCAATTGCATTTGTTTCCATGTGTAGAAGACAAGCATCTGCATACAATTCCTTCTAGAAGGCCAAAGGAATGCCATCCCCACCCAGTTTCTCCTCATGCCCTAATAGAACCTAGGTTAGAAGACCTTTAATAACCCAGTAAAGAGTCACCATTTTCTATTATA
Source organism: Larix kaempferi (assembly GCA_027924585.1). NCBI lineage: Eukaryota > Viridiplantae > Streptophyta > Pinopsida > Pinales > Pinaceae > Larix > Larix kaempferi. Next base: position 3,376,600 of record BSBM01000070.1, read on the forward strand.
GGCCCTAGTGCACCCTCAATGAACTCGGATCCTGGATCCAGCTTTCCAACACTGCCTCATTCAGCGTCAGTGAATTCTCCAAGACCTCGCGCCAAGCCTCATTCTCCATCATTTCCAAGTTGGACCTGATGGACGGAGGGATTGACGCTCGATAGTGCCAAGCATCCTATGCAACCCGGGTCTTCTCTCGAATCGTTCTTCTTTTCTTATAGTTCTTCAGGTTCCCCGACAGCCACACAGGTACCATGATGAATGCAACGAACATGCAGCGAAATTCGTCACCCATCCCTCCACCACCTTGCTACTTAGTGTCTCCCAAACTCACGCCTTCAATCTCAAAGTCAATTGAGTTCCCACTTCGAGCGTTAAGAGAAAGCTCACACTAGCTCACAAAAATGACAGGAATGCAAGAGGAAATTACCATAAGGTGATAGGATCGTCCTGTTATGCCCCTCAAATCTAGTGCAAACCCCATCAATTCCCATAATTGCCTTTAGATGCAACCACTGGATCATCGTACCACCTTCGTCTGCCATCACCATTCTCTTATGACTGATCATACTACTCAATACATAGGATATCATCCACACACTCAATCCCACCAGATATCCCATCCATCCACCTTCCCTCATTAAATCACCCTCCCGGCACGCATTATGTTTGTTTTGCATGTGTCCTGGGTGCCCCATCTCACCTTTACCTAGCCTCACCCGCATCTGGGGAACTAGCTTCTAAATGTTAACAAAATTAAAAAATGTATATATTTTTCATTATAACTAGCTACTAAATGTATTTTTTTGTAAAATTTGAAAAAACGCGTGTAAATTAAATTATATTTTTTTTATGACCAGGAATTTCAAAATCGCAAAAAAATGGCTCGAAATGAAAAATGGTGCTACTCATATACACACTTTTTGCTACCCATATACACACTTTTTGAAATGGAGGTAAAAACAACTACTAAAATTGACCCCCAAAAAATGAGAATAATGTTGAGTTCTCATCAAGTTGTATAACTTGTTGTTGTTAAGGCCTCTCTTAAAAAAACCATAATGAATTTAGTATTTTCATTTCCACCATGTTCAAATATAGAAATGACATTTTCATAAAATAATGAAATAACATTTCTATATCATATTATTATTATTATTATTATTATGGTAAACATTTTTTTTTAATATTTTATTATTATTATGCCTAACTTTCGTTTTCAAATATAAAAATGACATTTTCATAAAATAATGAAATGGCATTTCTACATCATCTTATTATTATAACATTTTTTTTAATATATTTTATTATTATGGCCCACTTTTGTTTTTCCACCTTAAGTTTTCTATCATTTAGTTTAATAACTGTTACATTGACATTAGGTTGCGATGTGATACACTATTGTGATACCCTATCCTAAGGACCTATGGATAACAAGTTTGGATTTACTTTTCTCATAGATTATGCATGTAAATTGTTTCCAAATGGAAGTGGGAGCTAACAATTCTTCTGCAATATCAAAACTTGGAATAAAATACAAACTTGGCATCACTTGTTGCAAATTGTGGGGTATCTTAAATGTATGAATTATAGTAGAAAAGGTTCTAGTCTATGTCCATAGAACTTGTTGGTTGAGCTTGGAGTCAATTAAGAAGAGTGACCTTGATCACATGAAAATGAATCATGTTCACTTTCAACGCATAATGGCATAGTCACTAGAATGTGATCACATGAAAATGAATCATGTTCACTTTCAACCCATAATGGCATAGTTACTCGGATGCATAGTGACACTAAAGTGTTATTTTGATGTATAAAATGATTTACAAGATGTAAAAAAGCTTTTCATTTATAAACATAAAATGATGTTGACATAGATCGGGTTTAATGGCACATTGTACTACCTAATTATTTTATAAATAAAATTATACAAGTTATTCAAAGAAATGCTTCATTTAAAGAACTCAAGGATTTGAATTGTGGATGAGTGAAACCAAACCTAAAATATAGTTGGATATCAATAGAGTTGTTCATGGGTATGGAACTATGGTTGAATTATATTAATTGTTATCTAACATCTTTTTCCATAGTCAATGTTTTAAATTCATGTTCTTTACTATGTTGTGTTTTGTAGTGAAATTATGATAATTTTGAACAACTTTGTAAAGGTGGCTAGTTGATTTTCTAGTGTGATTTATTTTAATCACAATACAAGCAAAAATTGATTGCAAGAATAAATAATATTTTTTAGGAATGTTGATCAATTCATACATCACATGATGCAATATATCAATATTTAGGCCAATTGAAATTTTATATGCCATAGAAACATAGAGTTATGTGACTTGGAGCATGATGTGTCCATAACCCATGGGTTCTAGAATAAAAAAATTGCTCTAGTACATGTAGTTCTCATGTATAATTTGTTTCAGTGATATTTTTATTTTTACCTATAAAATGTTGCATTATTATATGGAAGTTTAACTCAAACACAATGAACCAAATCCAACACACAATGAAATTGACCTTAAATATATCTATGAATTAGTGAATTGCACATATATAAAACATATTTCCATACATAATGGGGTGAGTGCAATCTAAATATGGTCTCTCATGATGCAATAGTGGCAATGCAAATATGGAAAAAAAATCTATTGACTTGGAGGGACGCTTTGAGGTACTTTTGTAATGAATTTGAATATGGTGTAAGAAGATGAAATGTAGGAAATTGAACTAGCTTCCAAAATATATAAATCTTATTTTTTAATTTTTTGTATAAATATGTTAAATTCAAGTTTTTCTAACATTGGTATGTTATTCTTCAAGCAAAACATAATGCATATGTCGTTAGTGCAGGTGTTGAGTACCTGAATGATGGAATTTTGTTACAATTTTTTGTACAATTGTAAAGAATAGATTGTTCTTGTGCATGACTATTTTTTCAAAATTTATAAATTTTTTTGTAAGCTCCAGATCTAAATTATATTAATATACAACAAAATACATGCATGAAAAACAAGTTGTTAGGGTGGCCGAAGAGAAGCTGCCCCCCTTATCAGTCAAAACAAGAAAGAGGTTGTCAACGCTGCCTTTCCCTTATGTGGAAAACCAAACCAGCAAAAAATAGATTTAAAAAAACTGCTCATAGTCGAGAATTCATGCTTACAATAGTCCTTTGCAAAGGAGTTCATGAGAAGCTGCTTAATAAATATAAAACTAAATAAGTTGATTAATAGATGGCGTTCGTAATAGACATGGCCAACAAACAAAAAGATGAAAAATAGAGAACCTAAGATTACTTGGGAGGGCGACTTGGAGTCGACTCTTCTGTCTTTTCTTCTATAATTGAGTAGAAAAAAATTCTAGAGTCGGAGGAGGAGTCTTTGGGATCCTTAATGGGTTGAGAAGCAGTCTTGCTGAATGAAGAGGGCCCTTTTATATTGCAGGGTTCCTTGTGCTTTCATTTCTGAACAATTGATTGCCCAATTTATTCCATCACCTGCACTTGCTGAGGATCCTTCCCTTGCGTCTATTCCTGGTGCTGTGGGGGATCGAGCGCAGGAGCGAACCACCCAAAGAATAGGAGTGAGCAGAGGAGGAAAGAGACATGGAGGATTTGCTCTCTATCTTCCCACCAGGAGTGCACAATAGAGCCTGAGATAACATATTTTTTACTTTCCAATATTTTTTCCTGCGTGTCCAAGTCTGCTGCCCGATGAGCTATTGGACCACCACTTCTTCCTCCCAGTCATCAAGCATGCTTCTCAAATTCCTAGGGATGCATCTATCGTATCCACCTGTCGAAGAGCCTCTGAGTCCCAAGCGACCACTTCCCCCACTTCCCCTACGTAGAGAAGCTCGTAGTCATCTTGACATGGTTTCTTCAGGGGGTCGAGACGACAACAACACCTTGTGCAGGGAAGTGTGAATTGCTTCAGGGAAATATTTTTGCAAAATCTCCTAGTGGAAATGCAGCTGGTGTAGTGCTTAGAACCTACCCAAAACCAGAGATAACCAGAGAAGGAACGTCTTTTTATATCCACTAATGGTGCCCAAATCCCACACAAAATTGGCATTATTGCTATAGTACTGAACCACCACCTTCACTAGGGTCAAAAGACCAGGCGATTAAATGACCCCGGCCTCGTTAATTGTAGGAATTTAATACGTATGGGGGATTTCCATAGGGGGATCCATGTGGTGTGGAGATGGTGTCCTCCTCCTAGCTCCCACACGTGTCATGAGATGTCGTTTGTCACCTGCATCCGGGGCAAAATTTATAATGTTAGTTTTATAATATTTTAGAATTACGAAATTCATTATACCCATAAAATTATGAGTTCATGCATTAGTGTATGGTATTAACATAATCAAACTATATATAGTAGGAACAATAGACATGTATTTTAGGATTTTGATACCCATCAATTCAAAAATAAATTTAAAATAGTAAACAAAAATAATTAAAAAATAGTTATATATTTAAAATTTACATTCATGAATCTATATGTCTGTATATTTTCATCGATGAAGGATTTGTGTTTCCTATATAAAAATAATATCAAAAATGCATTTATTGAGAATTATCATGAAAAATGGACTTTTGATATGTTTGCAACTCAAACCACTAGGTTTTTCTTTCTGAACCAACCAAATCAACAAACACATAATTTGGAATTGATAATGGTGCCATAAAAAACATGAAGTCAAAGAATGTGCACACGCTATGAAATCCTGCATGTGTTTTGAGAATTTTCACAATCTAAGAGCATGGACACTATTGCTGATGTCATGGGCTCTAAAGTGGGTATGTACTCTATTAGACAAATGCCCATTGTTCAAAAAATGCTAGTAAAACACAAATCCCTAGTTAGAGGAAAATCATGCATTCTAGTGGTTCAAGACATCATTATTTTTCCCCAAATACCTAAAGGATTCCTTTACTACCTAATGCCTAAGTTTCATCCCATGACCATGTTGAATGCCTCAAGAACAATACCTAGTGCCAAAAAACCTCATAATGGTAGAAATATCCTTTCTTGGAGGCCAAGGATATCTTGTAGAGGTACCTTGTGGTGATTCATTACATTATTATTGGCCCTAGTATAAGGTCTGAATTTCCTTACTTGATTATAAAGATCCTAATGGTTCCCATATGCTCACTTGAAGGCAAAGGATCACCACAAGAAGCAATTTATGGTGGTTTGAGGTGTCATTCATGGACCTTGAGCTCTATAAGTTTCCTTTAGAGACTAAAGCCTAAACTTGCTCAATTGACCATGATTAATGCCCAAACCTCCATACCTAGTGCTCAAAACTCCTAATGCTTCCCATATCCTCACTTAGAGGCCAAGGATACCGTTAGGAGGCCATGGTGACATTATTTTCCTTGCATGTCTAGAATATTCATTTAGGGCCTCATTCTTAAGTTTCCTCCCTCGACCATGTTTAAGGCCATGTGTCTCAACCTTGTTGCTAAAACCCTTATAAAAGGGCCTGTATCCCCTCTTAGAGAAAAATTATCCAAAAGTAAGGTCCTATGTAGCGATTCAAGGCCTTGTTCATGTTACTTGAGATTTAGAAGCTACCTTTATGCCTAAGGCTCTAGTTTCCTCCCTTGACCATGTCCAAGTCATCGAGACTGATATCGAGGGCTCAAAACATCCTAATGATGCCCATATACTAATGAGGTCTTGCAGATTGGGTTTCCTCCCTCATCCATGTATATCAACTCAAGAATCTTTTTTGTGCTCAAATATTTCTAATGGTAGTCGTATCGCCACTTGAAGAGAAATATTCCATAGATACATATCATAAGTGGTTTGAGGCCTCATTCATGGCCCTCGAGTCTTAGAAGCTACCTTTTTAGGACTAATGTCCAAGTTTCATTGACTAAGATTTGTACAAACCATCAAACTAATATGTAGTTCTCTAAAATCCCTCATGGTGCCAATGTTCCCACTAAGAGGTAAAGAATCCCCTAGGGAGGTCATGCATGTTGGTTCAAGTTTTTTTTCTTGGCCCTCAATGCAAAAAATATTCCTTTAGACTGTAAGGTGTGGGCTTCCTTCCTCCACCATGTTGAGAACCATGCTACTCGCACCTTGTTCTTGAAACTTATAAATGTGATGATAACCTCATTTAAAGTTCAAATATCCCCTTTGGAGGTCATGTGTTATGTTACAAGGCATTTTTCTTTGGCATGGATTACTATAATATTCATTTAATGCTTAAGACTTGTGTTTTCTACTTGAATCATATCCAATACCCTGAGACCCATACCTAAAATCCAAAACAACATAATATTGCCAATTTTTGATGTCATGGTCTCTAAGGTGGGTACGAGATCTATTAGACCCTTACCTAGTGCTCAAAAAATTCTAATGAAACACATATTCATATTTAGAGGAAAAAAATGCAGTCAAGAGGTCACTTGTAGTGGTTAAAGGAATCATTATTTTCCCCAAATTCCTAAAGGATTCATTTACAACCTAAGGCCTAGGTTTCATCCTATGACTATGTTTAAGGCATCAATACCTATACCTAATGGTAGCAATATCCTTTCATGGAGTCAAATGATACCTTGTGGTGATTTAATGCATTGTTCTTAGCTCTAATATAAGGTTTGAGTTTTCTTCCTTGATCATAAAGATATTAATGGTGCCCATATACTCACTCAAAGATGAAAGGTCACCACCAGAGGTAATTTATGGTGGTTTGAGGTGTCATTCATTGATCTTGAGCTCTAGAAGTTTCCTTTAGAGACTAATTCCTAAAATTCATCAATTAACCATGGTTAATTCTCAGGCCACCATATCTAGTGCTCAGAAAATCCCAATGGTTCCCATATCCTCACTTGGAGGCCAAGGATACCCTTAGGAGGCAATGATGAGACTATTTTCCCTAAATGCCTAGAATATTCATTTAGGGCCTTATGCTTGAGTTTCCTTCCTTGATTATGACTCAACCGTGTTGCTAAAAACCTTTTGATGGGGACTTTATCCCCTCTTAGAAGATAAAAGATCCAAAAGTAATGTCCTATGTGGTGGTTTGAGGTCATGTTCATATTCGTTGAGCCTTATATGCTATATTTAGGGCCTAATGCTTTGGTTTCTTCTCTTGACCATGGTTAAGGAATCAATATTGATATAAAGTGCTCAAAACATCTTGATGACTCCCACATCATAATGAGATCATAAGGATTGAGTTTCCTCCCTCATCCATGTCCAGGAGAAAGAATAATTTTTTGTGCTCAAAGCTTTCTAACAGTACCCATATAATCATTTGTAGGGAAAATATTCCATAGACGGGTACCATTGGTGGTTTACGGGATCATTTATGGTCCTTGAGTCTTAAAAGCTATATTTTAGAACTAATGTCTAAGTTACATTGAATAACATTTGTAAAGTCTTCCAAATGATACCTAGTTCTCTAAAATCCGTAATGGTTCCAATATGTCCACTAAGAGGAAAATAATCTCCTTGGGAGATCATGCATGTTGGTTTAAGGTGTTTTTCTCGGCCCTCAATGTAGAAAATAATCCTTTAGGGTGTAAGGTGTAGGTTTCCTCCCTCCACCATGTTGATAAGCATGCAACACATATTTTGTGGTTGAAAATTATAATGGTGATGCTAATCCCATTTGGAGGCCAAATTATATCCTCTTCTGAGGTCATGTATTTTGTTACAAGAGATTGTTCAAGGGCATGGATTCATATCATGTTTATTTAGGACTTAAGACTCCGGTTTTCTCTTTGAACCATTTATAAGACCTTGAGAGCCATACTTAACATTCAGAATATCATGATATCACTCATTCTCAATTCCATGTGCTATAATGTGGGTATGGGTTCTATTAGACCCATACCTAGTGCTTGAAAATTGCTAATGAAACACATATCCCTAGTTAGAGTAAAAATATGCATTCAAGAGGTCATTTGTAGTGGTTAAAGGCATAATTCTTTCCCCTAAAGGCCTAATGGATTCCTTTACTACCTAAGGCCTAAATTTCATCCCATGAACATGTTGAAGTCCTAAAAACCCATACTCAATCCCAAAAAACTCATAATGGTAGCAATATACTTTCTTGGAGGCTAAGGATATCTTGGAAAGGTACCTTGTTGTGATTCAGTGCATTGTTCTTGGCCCTAGTTTAAGGTTTGAGTTTCCTTACTTGATCATAAAGATCCTAATGGTGCCCATATTCTCATTCCAAGGCCAAACATAACCACAAGAGGCAATTTATGGTGTTTAAAGGTGTCATCCATGGACCTTTAGTTATAGAAGTTTCCTTTAGAGACTAATGCCTAAAATTCTTCATTTGACCATGGTTACTACTTTGACCTCCATACCTTGTGTTCAGAAACTCTTAATGGTTCCCATATCCTCAATTGGAGGCTAAGGATACCCTTCAGAGGCCAATGTGACATTATTTTCATTAGATTCATGGAAGCTTCATTAAGGGCCTCATGATTGAGTTTTCACCGTTGACCATGTTCAAGGCCACATGACTCAACCTTGTTTCTAAAATTTTTCTAATGGACCCTGTATCCTACCTCAAAGGATAAATATCCAAAAGTGAGGTCTTATGTGGTGATTCGAGGCCTTGTTCATGTTCACTGAGCCTTAGAAGCTAGATTTAGGGTCTAACAATTTAGTTTCCTCCCTTGACCATGGTCAAAGCATCGAGAATAATATCAAGTGCTTAATATATTCTAATGATTACCACATCCCGATGAGGTCCTAAGGATTGGGTTTCCTCCCTCATCTATGTCTAGAAACTTGAAACTCATTTTTGGTGCTTAAATATTTCTAACAACACCCACATCATCTTTTGGAGGAAAAAAATTCCATAGACATATATCATCAGTGGTTTGGGGGCCTCATTCATGGACCTCTAGTGTTAGAAGCTACCTTTTAGGACTAATATCTAAGTTTCATTGACTAACCTTTGTACAAACCTTCAAACTAATACCTAGTTCTCTAAAATCCATAATGGTGCCAATATTTACCACTAAGAGGAAAAGATCCCCTTGGGAGGTCATGCATGGTGGGTCAAGGTGTTTTTCTTTGCACTCAATGCAAAAAATATTTCTCTAGGGTGTAAGGTGTAGCTTTCCTTCATCCACCATGTTGATAACCATATGATCCATATCCTGTGCTTGAAAATTATAATGGTAATAATAACCCCATTTGGAGGCCAAATGTCCCCTTTGGAGGTCATATGTTTTGATACAAGGAAATATTCTTGAGCATTGATTACTATCATCTTCATTTAGGGCTTAAATCCCGTGTTTTCTCCTTGAACCATCTCGAAGACCCCAAGACACATACCGAACATTCCAAACATCATAATATTACTAATATATCCACTGAAAGGGTAAGGATATACTTGGGAGTTCAAGTGTGGTGGGATCAAGATGTTGTTTTTAAACCTAGATAGTTCTTAGAATCTTCATTTATGGTGTATGGCATAGATTTCCTCCTTGAATCATATTTTGGGCCCAAATACTCATACTTGATATCTGTATGTTAGGTCCTTGAGGTAGGGGTATCCATGGAAGTATATATGTTTAGGGATTTGTGGTAATGGACATGGTTATTATAAATAAATGTTGGGGCTATACATAAATGTTGTAAAGCAGCATAGTTTGATGTATAGGCAAGGATGGGTGTGCATTTTTAGCATGTGATCATTCCTTTCAAGATCATTAAATGACAATCTGACCATATGTTTTGGTGTAGGTTTTAAATGTTGGGGCTATACATAAATGTTGTAGAGAAGCATAGTTTGAGGTATAGGCAAGGATGGGTGTGCATTTTTAGCATGTGATCATTCCTTTCAAGATAATTAAATGACAATCTGGCCATATGTTTTGGTGTAGGTTCTATAAGTTGATAGGAACTTGAATGTGTTTTATAGTGCATGCGCATTATTAATGCAAATGTGCTTTATAACATGTGCACATTCTTGTTGCATACAAAAAGAACCTCCATACTTCCCTATCTTAAAATCTATGAAAAGTTCTCTTCTATTAGTGGATTATCTAACATCTCCCTCATTTTTTATTATTGCATACAGCTATTTTGTTTTTGTGTGATTTAAAAAAACTCTTTGTTTGTTTCTTGTTGCAAATCCATATCAAATTGGGCAATAGACGTAACCAATGAGGAAATTATTCTTGGAAAGTGCATCCTAGTGAAAAGTTCATTGAAGGAAGATAAAAGGAAAGGTTGGCCATGGTAAAACATAGGAATTCAATAGAGGCCAACCAAAATTATAGCACAAAACATGCCACTATTGTTTCTCCTCCATTACTACAAGCAAAACATAGGATTTCAGTAGATGCCAATCCAATTCCAACATCTTTTGAACCTACAATGACAAGTCCATCAAGACAAGTAAATGAGCATAGGATTATGGATTTGGTTGAAGATACAACACCCATTTCATTAAATTTGGACATATGATGTATTAGGGAGGCTATTGGGGCACAACTTTCTAGTGAAAATTTCATGTGGTGGAACCTCTTATTGAACAATTAGACATAACTAAAACTACCCATGAGCATGTCCATTCTCCTACAAGATTTTATTTGCATGTTCAAGAAGGGGTAAGAAATCCTATGGTTATAATACAATGAAGAGGTTAAGAGTTTTAGAGTATGGGTCCATCGTCCTTACGGCTTAGACTAAGCATCGCACATAAAAGATCTCCTAAATGCATACAAGTGGATGAAAGTGGTCTACCATCCCTTAAAGTTAAGATATATAATTGAACTATTAATTGTTATTGTTCATGCTAAATTATTAATAATATTTTGAATCAAAAGCTGATGCAACTAAATGTTAGTTATTCCTGTATTAAAAACTAGGATTTTGAGGCCTATTAGAAAAAAATTAGGCATTAAAAAAATAAAAAATATAGAACAAGTAATCATATTCTTATAATCCTTGTAGATTCTTTTCATGCAATTGGTAAGAAAAAATTGTTCAAAAAACCGTAATGTAGCCTAATGTGTATTATCATAGTCAATTGTTAGCAAGATTACAAGAAAACATTGTTTACTCAAACAAACATCTCATCTCATCAAATGTAATGTCAAAACCCTTCGAAAGTATTCTATTAGACATGATAACCTTGAAACAACATGTGAAACATATTTTTGGGCCTTCATTGGTAGGATAGCTCATTCAAACATGAAGTTAATTGGATCAATCAAGGGATTGGTGCAATTTTTTTGGCATGAGAACACTAGGCCTTCTTCCAACAAAAACAATGTAATACAATTAAGAATAGGGATTGTTAGTACATAGGTCTGCACTTAGGGTTGTCTACCCTTTTGAATTTGAAGTCTTGAAACTCAAGCCTTTTTGTGATCATATTAAGATTTGATTTACCCAAGATAAAAAAAAATCCATTGGTACTTTATCCTATGATGCTATGTTGCTCCTATGCTTTAATTTCAAATTTTGATTATTAGTTGCTAAAGTGGTAAGAGGGCACAATTTGTATGTTTTTTTGTATTCTTAGTTTTTGTAGGATTTTTTGTTGGTCAAGTAGCCTTACTTTGAGAAAGTTAAGAATGAACGTGGGATAATACTAAAAGGTTCGTTGCACTTCCAAACCGCTGGAGAATTGTGCTATGAAACTACCTATAGGTGACTATTTTAATCATCATCTTTGAGAAAAGATTCATGTCAAACTATAAAGAATAATTTGAAATTATTAAAAACCCACTTCAGGAACTAGCCAAATTACAAAAACCTCTCTCAATTTTTATAGAGGTGTCACAATTTGGGAGTTACCCAGTCAAGCAGTTGAAAGACCACCTCAGTAATTTGATTTAGGAAGAGATATTTTAATTCAAATAAAGTTTCGTCACCTACAGGGATGCTATAAAATTATCTTTTATCATTTTCCAATTTTTGTAAAGTCTCATAATTATGTTTATTTCATATGTTTGTAAAGAAAGACATTAAGTATGTGATCGAGACTTAGTTTAGCGATGCTATCTAGCAGTTAACACATTCCTAAAGATTGGGACGTGAAACTGATTCAGTTTTGATTTAAAAGATTATTATTAATTATGAAATGAGATTTCAAAACCCTAAGAATGGAATTAAGAAAGGTTATATATAGGAAAACTAAAGGAAAAGAAAGGGTTCGAGTTTTGCAATAGCCTGGCAATAGATGGTGAAAGTCTTGTAAGTTTTGAATACAATTATATATATATATATATATAGATATAGATATATGAATGTTCAGAGATCAGTTGCATACAAGTATATTGTGCCTCTTATTTACTTTACTGCTAATTTTATGTTTGAAAGTAGAAACATTTGTGCGCTGCATAATTATTTATTCCTTGGATTAATGACTTTTAAGCTTTATCGGTCATTAACTGTTGAACTGTTATTCTTATTCTCATTTCTTCAGATTGTAACGTTGTTATAATATGGAGCATTTGAATGTATGAATGTATGTATTATCCTCTATATATTAAAATTTTGGCATTGAATTAAATATTAAGCCCCTGTAACTAGTGTTTCCAAATCCTCTAAATTCATGATATGTACCATTTTATTTTATTTTCTCACCAAAGATTTTAAATGCTAACAGAATATCCAACCATTTAAACCTAAATTCATTCTTGAATCCAATTTGTACTTAAATGCCCTAGCTTTTCCCTATAGCAGTCCAATGCAGACATTAGGGACAACAAGGACCATGAACTCCACATTAAACACTTTATTGACATGACAAAAACCAAACTATATGAGGGATTCGAGAATGATTATATTACACTAAAACTTGGGGGAAATATCTTCTGACAAATGCAATCCTTGGTATGTCATAATACACATGGTACATAACAGTTGCATTGAATATGGTTATTATTATGTCACACATATATATACATTTGTTTTGTTTTGCATAACAACCTTGTGTAGGAATGACCAAATACATTACCACCTACATCATCTAGATACTGTATTCATATCATATTGGGTATAAGTATGGAGGGACAATTTTTTTTATCAAAAATCTCGCTTAGATGGGACATGCCCTAAGTGTGGTGGAATGGCATTATTGAGAAATTACATACATGTGAAGGAAGCGTGTGAATTTGGGAGAAAGGAGGTTGACATACAAAGATTAAAATATGTCATGTATGATATTTGTGGAGGGCATGCTAGCAAAAAGATACAACTAGTTACATCCCGAATTAGTAATGTGTACTTGAATCATATCCTTTCATTCAAATTGCGCTTTGAAATATCCCAATGAACTTATAAATTTATTTATTTTTGTTCCACTAGGTATGAGCCTATGAATTCATCAAGGTTTTCTTTGAAAATAATTAACATTATATTCAACATGTCCATGTGGCTTGATGGCAAGATGTGTATTTTAGAATATGCAAAGATATATTTCCTATTGGTATTATATTATCGGTGGTTAATTTTACAAATAATTACACCCTTCAACCACAAAATGAGATTCAAATCCAATATTATCACTCAAAGTAGGTCAATGTAATGGTTCATATCACACACAAGCATGGGCCAACTAGTAATGGAGACAAAAGTTTTATATTGAAGGAGTATCACTTCTACATAAGTGATGATATGTACCATGAATTAGCTTATGTACAACATTACTTTCAATTTTTCTATAGTCACTTGAATGATAATGATATACATATGGATCAACATTGGATTTGGTTATATGGTTGTGTAGGGAAGTTAAAATATGCACGTTTATTTCAATGGTTATCTCTGCGTCATAAAAAATACAAGACACTGCATATTTGGAACTATCTTGAGACTAGCAATGCGAAAGGGGAGCATGATGGAACTGGTGCATGCATCAAAGATGCGTTATGTAGGCAAGAAATAATGTTTACCACAAATTCCTTCATTTGAGATGCAAAATCTATTGTTGAATGGTGTTCTTTGGTAATGGTAGAGGGAAGATAGGGCAAGAATAGGACTCAAGAAGGAAAGGACATGTGTAGAGATATATTTGGGAGGTGGTTGATGTAGATCGATCACATACATATGAATGAAAAATAGTGCATGGAACTGATGGATTTCATTTGGTTTGAAGCTTAAATAATGCTATAGTTGAAATATGGACAAGAAAATTTTCTTTCTTCCATGGCCCATGTAACAACAATGAATGGGATGATTGTTAATTGATATATTGGGTTGATAAGTGTGATCCTATATCACTCCCCATAGGTCCATGTATACCTTTTCAATTATCCCATTTGGAGGAGGACCAATCAACTATTTCACTACATTATAATCATGTATAAGATATCATACAAACATGTTAAGTAAATATCTATACTAAAAATTATCCATAGTATGAATGTAGTATGCATTGATGGTTTATTAGAGTCATGTGCTACAACTCCATTTTTTTGTAGGGAACATATATGAAGTGGTTTCCCCAAAAGGTAATAAATGGGGCATTGAATATTGGTCAGGAATATTGCTTGGATGTAAAGTATACTTTCAATGTCTCAATAACATATGACATAGGTGATCAATTTCCAATTGGTTCAATAGTTATTAAAGGTGAATATTTGACATGGGATGATTGATCAACAAATAAGGGTGGTTATGTATTTCAATATTATAGACCAGGTGCATTTATATACCACTTTGCGAACTTAGTTGTTGGTACAAACCCCCAACTACAAACAATGCTAAGTAAGAACTCATGAAAGGTATGGAACGTCCTACCTCATTGTAAGCACTGGAAGTTAATGGAGACCACTAGTGTTAGATACGATCTAGATGGTATACTTGAATGACCATAAGTAAGTATACAGGTGAGATAAACTAATACGCTCACCCTGGTTGGATATTTCAAGGTATGTTGGTTGTTTATTACTTTTGTTAATTTTTCAATCCATGTATATTACTTTTAATTATACATAATGAATGTGTTTGACACTATTGTACTTCTATGTGCTTGGGTTATCCAAAGAATTATAGGTACATGAAGGCCATTTATTTATACATTGTCTTTCTTGTTCAATTGGATGGCATCATGTCCATGATCCATCCTTCCCTGAATCCTTTGATCATCATTGACCTGAGTGGATTTCCTCCCTATCCTTATTCATTATGCAAGACCATATTCTATTATATAATATCCCCTTTTAATGTCCTTTACTCTTATTACATGACTTGGGGTACTTACTTATTGATGGCATGTTTGAGGTACTTACCTTTATGCCCCTTTATTTATCTATATTTCTCATAAGGACGACATGATAAAGAGGTTCGCCATCAATATAGCGTATTCTCTAACATCATCCTTGTCATGTTTTCTAATGCTTAAGGAATTTCTAGTTTCACTCTACCATCTAAGCATGCCAAGGATAAATAAGAAATTTGAAACTAAAGTACTAGAGTTATGTCATTGCCTCTGACATTATGTGATGTAACAAGAAACTATTGGAAAATTGGAATATTGAATATCTATTGATTTATGAGGGAATATTTAAGGATCACATATTTAAGTTGATCTAGGACAATAGGTGTCAACATAATTTAGTTGTATCTAAATTTTTGAAATTTTTGTACCTCCCTCTTATGACTTACCCACAACCATATCATCTAGGTAGGGTCACGAATGATGATATCTCATTGTTGGTATCACATCTCTATGAGATCACATTTTCTATTGGCCAAGTTATTCATGATGCAATGGTCTACACTACCTTATTCTATACTTCATTACTATACATAACCTAACCTAAACTACACTATCCCCAATCTACTCTTCCTTAGATTAACATACCTTACCCAACCCTAGACTATGTTATGTTTCCTTAAACTACAATATGCTATTTAGACTATTCTAGCCTAACCTAGAGTATCCTATCATTGGTGCTTTCTACCCTAGAAAAACATAGAATAATATACTATATCCCACACTCAGCTACCACTACGCTTACCCACCACTAGGGATAGACTAACCTACCATACTATACCATAGTATAGCCCAACTAACCTAATTTATTGTATACTAACTTAATGTTTAAAAAATTAACCTATCCTAGCAATAATACGCCCCTCATGAATTCTAATGAGGTCCCTTTTAATATAAAACAATCCCTTAATCAATCATATTTAATAATCTTTGCTAATCATTTTGACTAAACTTGAGATATTTTGTTGTTTTCCCAAAATTTTGGGTACACCCTACCAACATTCTCATTTTTCCTAATATGATGCTAGGAAAATGTATACACTAAGGAAAACTACCCTTATCATTTTCATTCATCTAACACTTCTATAGAGGTAAATCGCTCCTGTAACCCTCTCTTACAACCAGAATTAGAAATTCATTCTAAGATTGGAAACCATGCCCAACAACTCTATTGTGGTAGCCATTGATTTCCTCTAGATCAATTATATGGGTAGTTTTAAGGTAGTTGGATTTTCTCAACAATACACCAAAATGAAGCAATAATACAACAGTGAACACATTATAAGACAACAAAATTACTTCAGAAACCCAAACAAGAAGACCATCATGAATTGAATTTTCTTGGTTTTGATTTCCCAACAATTAAAGAATTACAACATGATGTTTTGGCTCTCTCAGTATTTACAAATTTAAAACTCATAAAATTCTTATGTAATACGTTTCTTATTTTCCAAATAACCCCTTCTCTAATGCCATGAGTGAGGTTGGAAGAAGAATTATGATATTGCCCGACTAGTTGGAACTCAAGGCATCCCCAACTCTTTAGTTCCCCTAACTCCAACACTCTTCCTCTCCTTTGTCCTTTTGCTAGCAATTTTTTTTTTCAAATATCCTTTTTCATTTATTTGTTTTTCTCTTTTCTTTACTTTCTTTTAATTCTTTTTGTGCTTTCAATAGAAATGCATCTCTTCAAAGATTAGCGGTAGTCGATTGGACATGCATGCGGCCCTTCACACTGTCAATTCCATGTTCCTTCCTACTAGAAAATCCCTTGGTGTACTAGGTTTGGAGGAGGAGTGTGATCCCCTAAGAGGTACTATTACTATTAGGGAAGGCCATATAGATTTCTCATGAGGGTTAACTAAATGGAACACAATCGGGACATAGATTCTGTATTCTTCACTGATTACAAGTCTTTCATTAATAGTAAATGTGATGGATTTAATGAGGTCGCACCCATGCTATACTTGTTCCCCATCCATTTAAATAGGTGTACAAGTGTTGGAGTGATCATTTCCTTATCCTTTGTATTATTTGAGAAGGTTTGGAGTGATATTTTTAATAATAAAAATGCATTCATGAAATTATTTTTCATGTAAGTAGAATGCATTTGAAAAATAGTAAGTATGCATTGAAACATATAATTAAATATGAATCACTCAACTTCTAATTTGTTTTTATTTTTTATTCTATTTTAAGTTAATTAAAAATGTAATACTGTGCTCTGAGTGTTAAAATATATATTGGAAAGTGGACACGAGCAAAGAAGATACAAATATGAGGTAATGATTATGAATTCATATCTACGTTTGAATTCATAAAGAAAGTGAAATATATAATTGACACGAATTTGGCCTTCATTTCTTATAATATATATTAAACCCATATAGTATATTTATTTGTTTAATGCTAAAAATATATTGAATAATAATAAATTGATTCTAATTAGTCATCCATATGATTGTGTTTGTACAGGTAGCATATTAATAAATTGATTTTGACTAGCAATTTTCATGTACCTCATGCTAAAATATTCGGAGTGATAGTTTGTAATAATAAAAATCCATTCATGCTCATTTTTATAGGATAGTTCATACACTACCAACATGCTCATTTTTTTCAATATGATGGTAAGAAAATTCATACACTAAGGACAACTACCCTTATCGTTTTAATTCATCTATCACTTTTATGGAAGCAAGTTCATCTATCACTTCTATGGAGGCAACTCTCTCTTGTAACAATTCCATTTGACAAGTATCCCTAACTAAATGCCTATATCTTCACATTATTAGTGAAGCTAAACTAGATGAAACAATTCCTCCACCAATGTCCCAAGGGTTGGTCTTCCGAACTTACCCACCTACTACCTTACCTTTGTTGAAACCATAAAGATCGAAAACTAGATTTAGGCCCTTATGACTTACAAGCAAAATTCAACCTGACACACCTAACTACCCTAACTTACATAACCTAATTTACCTAGCCTACATTACCTAAATACCAAAGAAACATTGATTTATGAGGACTACCCTAACTTACATATCTTGCATAACCTAGTATACAGTACCCTTGATAAACCTAGGAGGATTTTTTATTGGACAACTTCCAAAACTATGGTTTTGCTCATTAACATGTAGTGCAACTTTTTGCATTAAAGGGTCAATTCTTTGAAAAACTATTTCGTGAGCATGTGGATAGTGCAATCACATTGTCCTTGTACAAAAAAATTGTAGGCACTTGTGGCACTCAATTTTTCTGCTTCGATTTATTTTCATGCCCCTAGATCGAATTCACCACGTGTCTCTAAATTCCTCCAGGAGGCAAGTTACAACTTGCCATAAAATGAGAATCAAGGCTCAAATTGAAGAACAATCGATTCAATTGGATTCATAACATCATATTACAGCTAAGGGCACCTCTCTCCCATTAATCCATGGCTAGGAGGCTTTTTTATTGGACAATTTCCAAAACTAGGGTTTTGCTCATTAACATGTAGTGAAATTTTCACATTAATGGGTCAATTATTGACAAATATGTTTCGTGAGCATGTGGATAGTGTGATCACATTGGTATTGTCCAAATAAACTCGTTGGAACTTATGACACTCAATTTTTCTTTTCTATTTGGTTTTTATACCCCCAGACCAAATTCACCATGTGTCTTTAAATGCTTTCACGAGGCGAGTTACAACTCACCATAAAATTAGAACTAATACTCAGATCAAATAAAAATAGATTCTATTAGGATTTTGGAAACGGATTATAGCTAGGAGCACCACTCTCCTATGAGTCCATGACTAGGGGGATTTTTTATTGGAAAATTTCCAAAACTAGGGTTTTGCTCATTAACATGTAGTACAATTTTTGCATTAAGGGTCATTTCTTGTAAACTTTGTTTTGTGAGAATGTGGATAGGGTGGTCATATTTACCTTGTCCATATAAACTTGTTGGAGCTTATGGAACTAAATTTTGATACTTAGTTTACTTTTTATTCCCCCAAACCAAATTCACCACAAGTCTCTAAATTCCTTCAGGAGGAGAGTTACAACTCACCATAAAATGAGAAATGGGACTCAAATCAATGAATGATTGATTCCATTGGAATCTTGCCATTATATTACAACTAGGGGAACCCCTATCCCATGATTCCATGGCTAGGAGGTTTTTTATTGGACAATTTCTAGAGCTAGGTTTTTTCTCATTAACATGTAGTGCAATTTTTGCATTAAGGACCAATTCTTGCAAACTCTATTTTGTGAGCATGTGGATAGCATGGTCACATTGGCATTTTCCAAATAAACTTATGGGAGCTTATGTCAATCAATTTTTATGATATGTTTGATTTTTATGCCGTCGGACTGAATTCACCATGTGTCTTTAATGCCTTTAGGAAGCGAGTTACCTCTCACCATAAAATGAGAAATGGGACTTAGATCGATGAAATATCCATTATTTTGGACTCATGAAATTGGATTACAACTAGGGGCACCCATATCTTGTGATTCCATGGCTAAGTCGTTTTCTTATTGGACAATTTCCATAACTAGGAATTTGCTCATTAACATGTAGTGCAATTTTTTCATTAAGGGTTGATTATTGTAAAATTTATTTCATGAGTGTGTGGAAAGCATGTCACATTGGACTTTTTGAAATAAACTTTTTGGATCTTATCACTCTCGATTTCACTACTCCATTTGGTTTCTATGTCATTGCACATAATTCACCATGTGTCTTTGAATACTTTATGGAGGTGAGTTACAACTCACCATAAAATGAGAATCGATACTTGGATCAACAAACCATCGATTCTATTGGACTAGTGACATCATATTAAAAATACGGGTACCTGTCTCCTATTAGTCCATGGGCATGAGTTTTTTTATTGGACAATTTCGAGAACTAGGGTTTTTCTCATTGACATGCAGTGAAATTTTTGCATTAAGGGTTAATTCTTGTAAGCTCTATTTCATGAGCATGTGGATATTTGGGTCACATTGAACTTTTCCAAATAATTTTTTTGGATCTTATGGAATTCAATCTATTCCGTATAAACAACATCAGGCCTTGCCACCAAACTTGTCTTACTCATTTAATCATTGCCACTAGTGGTTCATCAACCTTGACTATTGGAAGAGGGAAAAGGTGGGAACATAGACCTACAAGTGTCCCAAACTTACCTCATGTTGAATCATAAATTGAAACCTTAACTTATGTCAAATAAAGAACACCTACAAGTGTTCGAAAGCACCAAACCATGAAGATAAAGATATCTGAAAATAAAATATACAATAATGCAATTTTGGATATCTATTGAAACTTCATCTATGTATGTGTGTGTAAATATGAAAGACATGTACATAATAGCCTCATACCAAGGCTCAATCTTCTATCTCTACAAATCTCTAGTTCAATAAGAAAGTAAAAACCCTATCTCCACCAAGGATCCACCATAAATTAGTGTCAACTCTAGAAAGCCTCCTTTTCTCCAAGCAATGGATCTCCTCTATCCTTCTCCTCAACAAGTACAACCTAGGTATTATCCACAAAATCATAAACACATGTTATATGTTATGGATCCTTGGGGACTTGTGATAATTTGGAATAATAAAGACAATGATGTAATGGATCTCTTTAGAGTGTTAATGGATTGAATGTGATTTTGGCTTCCCTTTTAGTTCTATGTATATGATGCCTTTATTTATGAATGCATTTAGTTTGATGTGATTATGGTATATCTTTCATTGTTTCTTATAAATTTACATTAAGTAACAATTTATCGACACCTTGGGTAGGATCTCATCCTTGTTAGCATTGGAAATGATAATATCCCAAAAATTCATTAGGATACAATTAGTACTAGCAACATTATTGAACTTATGGTCCATGATAATGTTAACAATTTGATTCATTGTTGGGATACAACAAAGTTCTTTTGGAAGGAATTATGATAGGTGTACCAATGCATGATGAGGGAAATTATATTAAGTTCATGTAATGATATTGATATTGAGCATGTGCATAGTAGATTTTATGGAGAGAACATTATAGTAGTATATAATTTATTAGATGTGAATTTCTACTTGTCTTGGTGTTGTTAATGTTCATAAAAAGACCCTAGGATCTAGATGTTAGGGATCGTGAGAAAACCATGGAAAAAGATACGAGGAGAGAGATATGTCTTGGATGTTCTTGGAGAGATTGTTCTTGTGTGATGCTATGATTTTCTCTTGTGATGACTAGGGTTTATTCTATACTTGTAAACCCTAGAGAAGAACATGATGTTGAAGATGATGATGGTTTTTATGTCTCTTGTTGTAGCACTAGGGTTTCTATCCCGGTAGAATACATTGAGAGTGGAGCTAATGCCTTGCATGATTTTGAAACTTTGTTCTTTTGAGATGTAATACTAAGTCAAAATCATGGAATTCTTATATTCTTACTGAACCATAGAATTCTTGGTGCTTGTGATGATGCACGAGTGGAATACCTAGGGTTTTGATGATTGGTTATTGGAGATGTTTGGTGGTGCCTAGGGTTTTTGTGGTTTCCCTAGCTAGGATTTTGGGAAGTTCGAAAAATTGTACCATATTTGTAATAAACTTGTGGTATGTACATGTACTACATTCTTATATACATATATGAAGTTTCTGGTTGTCCAATAATAATTGTATATTTTATTTTTAGCTTTCATTATTTTTATAATTTGGTAATTTCCACCACTTATAAATATTATTGATTTTACATAAATTAAGGTTCAATTTGTTAAGTGATTTGACAAACATCTTGAAAGTAATGGGGAATATTTACAGTTGTAAAGTATGCTATTATAAAGTGAATTTCAGATATGGTTTATGCTTAGAAAAGTGTTCCCTAAGGGCCAAAACTTATTGGCATATGCTTGGTATCTTTTATTTTGGGGTACCTAGTTTGTTGGGTTGAAGTGTGATGAAATTTTGTTTGTTGTTTGATTCTTTAAACTAATATTTCAATTCAATCCCGAGGCATTTTAGAGTGTCAATCACACTGAATACCCACATATATGGACACATCATCGTAAAGATGATAAGGGGATACATAGATGTCTTGATTCTTGGAGAGATTGCTCTTGTGATGACTATGGTTTATTATATACATTTAAACCCTAGATAAGAACATGGCATTGAAGAAGATGATGGTTCTTATAGATCTTGTTGTAGCACTAGGATTTCTACCATAGTAGAAGACATGGAGAGCGGAGCTAATGCCATGCATGATTTTGAAGATTTGTTCTTTTGATATGCAAGGATAAGGCAATATCATTGAGATATTATATTATTAATGAACCATAGAATTCTTGGTACTTATGATAACACAAGAGTGGAAGACCTAGGTTTTGAGGATTCATATCCTAAACTGGTAATGTAAATTCAGAGGCTATCCCTAGAGTTGTCTTTCCATATACTTGTGTGGTGAAATAGGGTTAGGATTTGAAAACCCTAATGAAGAGAAACATCCTTGTGTGATACAATCTTGTTGTTTAATCCAAAGAGGACTTACTAGTGTTGATGTTTTTTTTATTGGATTTCTTCCGTGGTGGCTAGGGTTTTCGTAGTTTCCCTAGCCAGGATTTTGGAAAGTTTGAAAAATTATACCATCTTTCTAATAAAGTTGTGGTATATACATGTACTTCATTTTCATACATATATATGAAGTTTCTAGTTATCCAATACTAATTGCATATTTATTTTTAGCTTTCATTGTCTTCGTAATTTGGTAGTTTCCAACTCTTATATGTATTTTTTATTTTACATAAGTTAAGGTTGGAATTGTTAAGTGATTTGATTTTTTTTTTAAGTAATAGGATAAATTTACTGTTGTAAACTACAGTTTTATAAATTGAATTCTAGATCTATTTTATGCTTAGAAAAGTGTTTCCTAAGGGGCACAACTTATTGGCATATGCTTTGTACATTTTCTTTTGGGTTTCCTAGTGCGTTGGGTTGAAGTGTGATGAAATATTGTTTGTTGTTGGCTTTTGTAAACTAATAATACAAATCATCCTTGAGGTGGTTCTTAGTGACAATCAGACTGGATACCCAGATATATGGACACATCATTTTAATATCATCAACAATGTTACCACTTAGCAAGTAATATCATTAAGAATGTTACCACTAGAGAGGGAATATGATATGGCATATGCTAGGGTATTGTATACCATGTCCATTTTAGCAAAGCTTTAGGCCCATTGTACATTATGAACCACTTTGAAATGTTAACAAGATAAGCCTCTAATAAACATGTTTACAAAAACCATACATGAGTAGAGTATTTTTAACAAGAGATTTGACAACAAAATAGTGAAAATGGGTACCTACAAACACACTACATATAAAACAAATAAAATCCTTACAAGCCAAAGAGATACATTCAAAAACTACCATAAAATGCCAATATAGGAGAGATAGGAATGTTATCACATCACAATAATGAGTTAAATCCAAAGTTTTCTTACACATTTCCAAAGCTTTAAGCTCATTCCATGCCTTATGAACCACTTTGGTACATTGTTAGTTGTTTCTTCTAAATTTATTATAGTAACAATTTATTGATTCCGTGGGTAGGATATCATCCTTCTTAGTTATGAAATCTTAGTATCTCAAAAATTCATTAGACTACAATTATTATTGGAAACATTATTGAAGTTATTGTCCATGATAATGTTAATAGTTTGATTCATTGTTGGGATAGCAAACAAGTCTTTGGAAGGAATTATGATAGGGTTACCAATGCAAGATGATGTGCACTAGAGTATATGTCTTCAAATTTGTTATTAAATTTGTTGCTTCTTTTAGGAAACATATACAACTATTGGTTAAGATGTTACTAGTGGAGAAGGGTGCATTACCATTTATGATTAATGAGATGGAGGATTAAGACTTGCATGCTTGGGTATGAGAATAGAAGGATCAAGGGAGAAGAATGTATACTGTTTAAAGTTGAAGAGTAGATAATATGGATATACTGTCAACAAATACCAATTTTGATTGTAACAAGCATGTCGAAAGGAGAGAGTTTGTGTGAGAAATTTGGGAAAGTGCAATTAAATAAAATTGGTAGTATAAGTGGAGATGAAATTGTTGAGAGTAGATATTTGAGCATTATAAGCATGTGAAAGATGTATCATATCTAGAAGGAGTCGCACCTAGAGCATGTGAAGAAGCATGTGCATTGAGGGTGTGCAAAGTAGATGTTCTGGAGAGCACATTATAGTAGTGGATGATTTATTAGATGTGAATTTCCCTAAGAAGGTTGATATAATAGAAGTTGAAAAAAGAGAAGCTAGAGATGATGAGGTTATTAAAGAAACAATACGTTCTTTTGTCAATCACACCTTGTGAAAATATACTACATCAAATGAAAATGAATATGAATAACGTGTCCTTTACAACATGACATAGAAAAAGTAAATAAAAATGTTAATAGTTGTACATGAACATAGAAGAATTGTTTCACATTAATATCTTAAAGAATATCCCAAAAGGGAGGTTCTTTATATTTTGAGGAAATAATACAATTCCCTCAATGTTTCTACTCATCATCGGTAAGGAAACATAAGAAACATGATTATGAACTACAATAGTCTAAACCACAATGATTGTTGTCAAATTACACATTCATCATAAAGATCAAATAAACTGAACCATAAAATTAAAGCAATAACAATAATCACAAACGAAAACATAAATGATTCATTATATACATGTGCAAAAATCGTGTATCTAAAATAACATGTTGTGCCCAATGTACATAATGGCACCTATGGACCAAACATGAAGAGTGAAAACTCATGCCCTAGACACAAAATTGCATATTGTGCCGAAATTGCCTCATCATGGCCAAGATACATAATGGGTCACTCATTGACCCCCACTACCCTCGCTTCTTCCAAGTGCATCTCCAAATATGATCTCCTCCTCTTTGAGTTGGAGGAAGATTGAGTCTTCTTTTGTATAGGAACTTAGTACTTCTCTGTGGAGACTATAAAGGAAATGTTAAGATTCAATATGCTAAGACATAGAATATCAGTATTACAATCCATTTCACAACAATAGCATATACATGATCACTGAAAGAACAACAAGCACAACATAAACACAAGAGACACAGATTTATCCTAGGAAACCCTCATGGGGTAGAAAACCTAGCAAAGCTTCCTCAATATAGATGACTAGCAAATACAAAGATGTAATCCCCAAACATGAGCTCCTTCTCCTCCATAGCAGATCTCTCTCTCAGCTATGCGCCGATCACAAGAGAGTGAATGTGTGTTAATGAGGAACACACCTCCTCTATTTATACACAACTCTGACTTGTCTTTTACACTAACTAGGTCGGCCCCAACTTAACCACTTAACATAATGTGATAGGGCTGACCCCACTAGGGTGGTCTAATAACCCTTTAACCCACATGACTCATATAGGTCCGAACCCACTAGAGAAGTCTAATAACCCAAGTTAAACCACATTCTCATCGGAGGAATAAAACATCTCCGGATATACAATAGGGTCTCCACGGAGGAATGAAACATATTCGGAATAATAAAGTACAAATATAATATTCTTAGAAGTTACAATATCTCAACACTCCCCCTTAACGAGAAGGATATTATAACAACATCTGCAGGAGCAAGGAGTCATCAACTACATGATACATGATACATCTATAAATCATTGGAATCTTTCTTCATACATCATCAGTAACTCAAACAGTTACTGTAACATCTTCAAGATCTTCAATACTGGAACATCAACATCTTCAGTACTGAGTCTTCATCTTCTGCAGCACTCGAATAGCTATAGTAACATCATCATCTAGATCTCTCGATCAACATCATCAACATCAGGATCCTCTTGATCAACAACATCAAAATCCGGATCTCTCGATCAACAACATCAACATCTGAATCCTCTTGATCAACAACATCAACATCTGGATCCTCTCGATCAACAACATCAACATCTGGATCTCTCGATCAGCATCATCATCTGGATCTCTCGATCAATATCATCATCTGGATCTCTCAATCAACAACATCAACATCTGGATCCTCTCGATCAACAGTATCATCATCTCGATCATCTGGATCATCTTGATCAGCAGTATCATCATCTCGATCATCTCGACCATCATCATCTGGATCATCTCGATCAATAGTATCATCATAGCAGCATACTCTGCAATGCACATGATTCAATTACAGGATGATCAATCCCTCTCACTTTAAGAAACCTCTCATGTCTATGGACGATGTAATCCAGATCTACTTACAGGATGATCAATCCCGATCCATTTAAGACACCTCTCATGTCTAAGGACAATGCAGTCCTTGATCCATTTAAGACACCTCTCATGTCTAAGGACGATGCAATCCTGACCACAATGCCAGTCCTTTTCCATCCTGGATGTGACCTAGATTAAATCTAGGATTTATCACCACAGAGCCAGTCCTTTTTCATACTGGATGTGACCTAGATGAAATCTAGGATTTACCACCACAGAGCCAATCCTTTTTCATACTGGATGTGACCTAGATCAAATCTAGGATTTACCACCACAGAGCCAGTCCCTTTTCATACTAGATGTGACCTAGATCAAATCTAGGATTTACCACCATAGAGCCAGTCCTTTTTCATACTTGATGTGACTTAGATCAAATATAGGATTTACCACCATAGAGCCAGTCCTTTTTCATACTGGATGTGACCTAGATCAAATCTAGGATTTACCACCAGAGAGCCAGTCCTTTTTCATACTGGATGTGACCTAGATCAAATCTAGGATTTACCACGTACATTTTGAACCAACTGTTCAGGGATGATGCAATCCTATCACATACATTTTGAACTAATTATTCAGGGACGATGCAGTCCTATCACATACATTTTGAACTAACTGTTTCAGGACGATGCAATCCTATCACGTACATTTTGAGCTAACTGTTCAGGGACGATGCAGTCCTATCACGTACATTTTGAACTAACTGTTCAGGGACGATGCAGTCCTATCACGTACATCTTGAACTAACTATTCAGGGACGATGCAGTCCTATCACATCTACTTAGACAAAGTCTAAGGACCAATTTTTCAGAGACATATGTCTACGGATCAATTCAGGGACCAAAGTCCTGGGATGATACAATCCCTCTCGTCAACTTAGGCCAAGTCTTAGGACAACTTATCAACCTTATTGTTGATATCATTGACCTCATCGTTGGGACAGGTAACCTCATCATCGACCTCATCGTTGGAACATGTAACCTCATCATCGATACATGTATCCTCATCATCGATACAGTATCCTCATCATCGATACAAGTATCCTCATCATCGATACAAGAATCCACATCATCAATACATGTATCCTCATCATCGACCTTACCGTCGATGCAGGAAATCTCATCATTAGCGACCATATCACTCCCCCTTTCGAGGAGGGTCCTTCTAAACTACACCAAGCTTGTCTTGGAAATACTCAAACTTTACTCGAGATAGGGGTTTGGTCAATACATCAACAACTTGTTCGTCAGTGCTCACATACTCGAGCTTTATAGCTCCTTTCTGCACCATATCCCGTATATATAGAAATATCGGATCTTTATGTTCTTTGACTTATCATGGAACACTGGATTCTTCTGTCATCTTGATACAACTCTGGTTGTCACACAGGATCACATTGGAGTCCATATCTAAGTCAAATAGTCCTGATAACAACTTCTGAAGCCATATTGCTTCACAACTAGCAGAGCAAGCAGCTATATATATTCTGCTTAGGCTGTGCTGGGAGCCACATTAGACTGCTTCCTGCTAAACCACGAGATCACGGTAGATCCTAGACAATAACATCCACCCGATGTGCTCTTCATGTCTGATACACTTCCTACCCAATCAACATCTGTGTAGCCATACAATCTGAAGTCATGATCTCCAAGATAACATAGACCAAAGTCTATCGTACCCATTAGGTACCTCATCATATGCTTTGCAGCTATCAGGTGAACACACCTAGGTTCCACTAGATATTGACTCAAGGTGTTCACAACAAAGCATATATCTGGCCTAGTATTCGTCAAATACATCAATGACCCAATAATTTGTTTGTACAGAGTTACATCCACTAAATATGATGAGTCATTAGCTAATAACTTCAAATTGGAATCCATGGGAGTGGCCATGGATTTTGCATTCCAACATATCAAATACTTTCCCTGGTTGAGAAAGATTTCTTCTAGGCCTTGCTATACTTCCAGACCTAGGAAGTAATGCATCAATCCAAGATCTTTCATCTCAAATTCTATAGCTAGCTTCTTCTTTCTTTCCATGATCTGTTTCTCATTCCTTGTCAGAAAGAGATCATCCACATACAATAATAGTATGGCAGGTTCATCATCCATAACCTTAATATAAAGGTTAGGATCAGCTTTGCTTTTGGTAAATCCCAAGCTTGTCAAGAAGCTATCAATTCTCCCTCTGTTACTGAACATCCTTCACACTCTGCATTGAGTGATCTTCTTCATATCTATCTGTGCCATCTCTCGTCAGATGGGTCTACTGATATGAGCCTCAAGATCATTCGAACTTTGTGGTGAGTTCCTTCTTGCATCCATCTAAGAGAATAATGTCATCTATATATAGACACCATCTTCAACCTTGTAGCAAAGGTTGAAATCCGCATCACCCATGGTGATCATTAAGCTCATCAAATGACTATCGATCCTAGGTACCCGTACAGAGCTTTCTTCAATTACACCATTAAGAGAATGGTCTTATCTAGCCACTTGGAGCAGACATCTCGTCATGATCCTCTTCCTCTTTGTAAGAGAATCTTCTAGCCATGAGCCTTCTATATTACGTTTGATTTGTAAGTCTTCTTGTTGAACCTCCATCACTTGTTCAGTGTTCATCATTCTTCATGATCTTTCCTACAAATCAAAGTTAATTACATGATTAGTAATACTTCATAATCATCAAATCATGATAACCTATTATGCATACATATATGATTCACATAGTTATGCAACTATCTTGACCAATACTTTGGCACAACAATTTTCCATATCTTGTATGCATACAGTGGCTATCTAGATGCCTTCCATCTCTACCATAACATACTTTCAAGAGCGTGCATAGCTCTCAGCATTTCAGCAAAGAGGTTTCATTCTATATAAACAGCAATGGAATGTTTGTCAAACTTACCCATCATATGCATATTAGTAGTATACTGTTCAATGCTATATGAATGCTTACACTATGCATGATATATTCTAGGAATACAAATAGGCATACAACTATTATGAGCAATATCATTAACTATTCAGAGATTCAAATAACAACTCAAATAATTATATTTTATGTTTGTGTGGTTGCCTCCCATTTGATATCTATATGTCTTTGAACTTCTATTCATTTTGTACCACTATGCATGCTTAAGTGTGCACTAGTGTCATCCTCATGATCTCATACATAAACATACATTCATTAGTATAATCTCAATACTATCAAAACATTATAATTCTAAATAATCTTAAGTATGTATGGTCATGATCATTTCATACATAGGTATACTTACCTAAGATCCTAACAAAGTAGGATTCTAACTTGATATAGGAAAACATACCAGGATTATCAAGCTTGGTTATGTCTTAACATACCCAAACAATATCTTCTTTGGTCTCTTCAATGATTTAGAGACCTTGTGTTGGAACCTGCATATCTCATAGGTTAAGAATAGTAGAACCAAGTCATACATACATCATAAGTAGAGCTTCTATGTGGTCAAAGACTATGGATGAGTCTTTGTATCCATGTCATCATGGTCATAGAACTCGATTTGTCTTTCTTGATGTACCTTTCATGTTAGCAGGAAACATTATCCTCGTACAACACCACAAGTGCATTAGTACAATCATAAGTGTCATAAACCTAATCAATGAATGTCTTCTATCACTCACATGCATTCATTATCAAACAATCATAATTGTACTAACCTCAATAACATGAAGACAAACATATTATGAACTTAATCAAGAATCGGATTTCAAAACATACCTGTGTCTTCTCAAGTCATACCTGACGAGTAGTCTTCCTTATAGGGGTAAAACCCTAACCATACAAGGTAGATCACTTGTAAAAATATTATGTATGTTCATGGTGCTAGGATGATAGAATATCAACATCATTTAAAACTTCTTCATCGCTGCCCTATGAGTCTCCCAACTTTGCTAGGGTTTCTTCTTACTTGGAAACCCTAATTTTCAATCTCCTTCCTCCCACAACATTTTGATGGAGGATCAATATGTATGATGAATGGATTAAAAATCCATTACCAAAGCTTCCAATGTTGTATCAGGTGTCTCCAACATTGTATCAGGTCCTTCCAGACCTGAGAACTGAAAACCCTAAGTGAGATCTTCTTCCTCCTCATCTTAGATTTCCTCCATTTATCCATTTTAGATGGGCCGTATTGTTTCTAGTGAAACTCTGAAATTGCGGATCTAAAGGGTCTGAAACCTCGGCCTGTGGTAGCCTGACCTGTCATCTTTCCAACCCCATAGGTCTGACCTCAAATGGATTCTTTGAGAGAGAGTTATTCCAAATGTCGCAACATGAACTATTTATGGGATGAAATAGTATAGAGAACTTGTACGGAGTTCCATGTGTCATTGTTTCACCTTCGACCTCTAAAAAGCGGACCTATCAAACCAGAGTCTATTCCCTACCTATCACTTTTTACAAAATTTCATTTAGAGATTCCTAGCCCGAGATATGACCTTTTTTCCTAGGTCACCTGTTTATGATTGATATCTGGAAGAGGCAGAAACCCTAACTCGTATGGATCATATATCACAAATTACAATGAATCTGAGGCTGTCCTTCAGACAAAAGGTACAGGGGGATGTTATCTATGACCTGTAGAAGTTTCAGATCTTGAAACTTTGCCAAAATGGATTTATAGTGAAAGTGCCACGATGACTGGTTTTTTACTATATGAAACCCTAACTTTCAAATTGTTGCAAGTGAGACAAGTGTCGTAAGTGCCATACATTGCCTTCCTTCAGGCTAGCTCTGATACCATGTTAAGATTCAATATTCTAAGACATAGAATATTAGTATTACAATCCATTTCACAACAATAGCATATACAAGATCACTAAAAGAACAACAAGCACAACATAAACACAAGAGACATAGATTTATCTTGGGAAACCCTCACGGGGTAGAAAACCCAACAAAGCTTCCTCAATATAGATGACCAACAAATACAAAGATGTAATCCCAAAACATGAGCTCCTTCTCCTCCATAGCAGATCTCTCTCTCACCTATGTGCCAGTCACAAGTGAGTGAATGTGTGTTAAATGAGGAACACACCTCCTCTATTTATACACAACTCTGATTTGTCTTTTACACTAACTAGGTTGGTCCCAACTTAACTACTAAACATAATGTGACAGGGCCGACCCCACTAGGGTGGTCTAATAACCCTTTAACCCACATGACTCATATAGGGCCGACCCCACTAGAGAAGTCTAATAACCCAAGTTACCACATTCTCCTCGGAGGAATAAAACATTTCCGGATATACAATAGGGTCTCCATGGAGGAATGAAACATCTCCGGAATAATAAAGTACAAATATTATATTCTTAGAAGTTAAAATATCTCAACAGGAAATACCATTTATATAAGTTTTTTTGCAACATTCTATCAATTAACACACTTCTAAAATATAAATAGGATTCAATATTGCAAAACTCAGTGTAGATGAGACAACAAGTCGTGAGGGTGTTTCCCTCCTCCAGGAACCCAGCCTCTCAGAAATGCCTCCTTATAGAAATTACAAGAGCTAATTAATCAAAACCCATTAACCCTAAAATCAACACCATTCATGTTGGATAATAATTTCATCAATTTCATGTTGGATAATAATGGCGCAACCTACATACAAATTTTAATTATGTTATATTAATACAAAGACATGAAATTTAGCCAAAATAAGGTAACAACCAAAATAACATATTAAAAGCAAATTTAACTTTACACATGATACTTGTGATGGGAGAGAAGTCTACACATGATGTGGTGATGGCTTCGGCGTGTCATATGTGTGAAGATATGGAAATAAAACAATGTTATCATTAAACATACTATGCTATCACTAACCATTCTATTTTATAGTGAATATGGAAATATCTAGCAAGATAAATAAGTTATTGTTGCTTAAGGTTCAACGATACCTGTGTGTGAGGCAAGCCTAGTAAACATGTTGTTCCAACAACTGCATCAATCAAGGAAACTATCGCTGATGAAATTATATGTGATGGAGGTGTACTACTACTATGCAAAACCTTACTTGATATATATATATATATATATATATATATATATATATATATATATATATATATACACACACTAGCCTTGATCAACCCATAAAAATTCTTCCCACTTATTGAGCATAAATGAGGACGAGAAGAACTAGGTCCATGTGACCCTCAATTACCTATCCTTTATTGAATGTACAAAAGTTTATATGACCCAATGGGGAATATATGGGGTTAAATGTATATAAAATGACCCCAACTGGGGAATATATGGGGCTAAATGTATATATAAATAAGTAAATGTATTTTTAATAGTGACCAACCTAATGAAGGGGCCTCATGTGCAATGAGTGAATATGCATATATAGAGGTAATGTAGTCATTGTTGTGGAACACGTGAAATAATTATATGAATGTCTTGGGGTATTTGGAGAATGATATCCTATTCTTTAAGGAGTTATTGTATAACCTATCTATATTTTCTATATTAGAGTTGTGATCGATGTTTAAGTTGTTGTAAATGGTGTGTACTCTCATCTCTTATGATAATTTAAGGATTTGGTTCTTAACATTTGGTATCAGAGCTTGGACGCTTCCAAAATGAGTCATCTTGTAAATTTCACTATAACTATTTTTGGGGGAATTTTCATAAAAGAAAATTTGTATGGTCCTCACATGACATAGATATGTATATCTACTATAAATTTACGTCCTGACTCATTATAGATCCAGAGTTATATCTTGTGGAAGTTAGGGTTTTTTACTAGTCCAAAAACTAGTCTCAAACATGTGTTCTAGGTAAAACTATTATATCTAGACCTTGAGAGATCCAAATTGATTAAATCATATTTCATCAGAAGGAATATGGGCCATAGTATTTTTGGTACAAAGTTAATGATCAGATCCAAAAAAATTGGACATGTGGTAGGCATACACTCTCACTCTCCAAAAAGAGACAAACACAACAAGTTTTTGGGAAAATCACCATAATTATCCCTTGGAACATCAAAATTGGGTGGAACCTATGGAATTGCAGAGAAAACACATTAGGATTTTGCATTAAAAAAAATTCATACTTAGAGGGGCTAAATTGCAGAGTTACCTCCATTCGAAGGTCAACCAACAACACAGTCTCCAAATCAGGGTTCTAAAAGGTATGTTATTGTGAAATTACAATAAATTTTGACTACAAGGGTCAATTTAGGTGATTAAAAAGGAACCGGAAAGAGGAAACACATGATAATATGTTGGAAAATTCTTATTATCAAAATTTTATACTAATTTAAATATGTTGAGGTTGGAATTTAAGGGTTTTGGTTTTACCTTAATTAAGAGTCGATGACAATTATGGAAATACGTACATTTAGTGGAGATGAAGATAAAGATGGAATCGAGCCTATGGAATGGTTGAAGAAGAAAAAGGAAAATGGTATGAATACTTTTGGGGCAGGTTATGATTTTCAGGGTGAACTTTCCAAGTGGTGGAGGATTTTTGATGAAGATACTATATTATATTCCAAGTGGGAAGAATTTGAAAAACTCTTCTCAAATAAATGGATTAGGGATATCAACTTGGAGGAGATGCATAAAATTTAAGATGAATTGAAAGAAGGAAAAGAGAAAGTCATGAATAAAGGTGAGGAATTGTCCAATATACAATTCCTTAATGAATCACTCCGTAAGGATGATCATAAATTGAAGAAAGAAAATAATAGCAAGGGATGGTGGGAAAATAATGAGTCAAGGGAAGAATTTAAAAGGAAGGATGAAGAGATATGTATATTAATAAACCATAATAAATACTTAATGAATGAGGTCAAGAGATTTAAAGAAGAAAATACGCATTGTCAAAATCAAGAAAAAACAAGGATCTTAAATGAAGAGACTACCAAAAAACTTGAAGAAGAAATTTGCAAGACGGTTGAAGAAGCTCTAAATATATATGAAGAGGTCAGAGAAGAAATGAAACCCAAAATTGAAGGAGGACATCAGAAATTAATGAATGGAATAACATTGTAGCTTCAAAAGGAGAAGGAAGACAAGAGTCTAGAAGGACACCGAAAATTTCTTGAAGAAGTTGAGATCCAACTTGAATATGCATTTGTCAAACATGAGGGTATTATCTCAAAGGTAAGAGTAATCAACGACCAAACACATAGGTTATAGGACACCATTATCTCTAAGGAAAAGATTGATGATATGGGTGTGCAAAAGGAAGAGAAAACATCAAATGTGAAACCATATCGACATCCTCATTACTAAGAAAGATTCTGAGAAAGATAAGAAGATATACGATGACACTATTAAGGAAGAAGATGGAATAATCGACAATATTCATGGAACAAAAAATTAAAAAAATATGATTCAATAGGATATTATCAGAGACCAGAAACTACAACAAATTGGAGAACTCACAATCATGATACATGGAATCAAAATTATGAAACAAGCAACTATTAAGGATTGAGATTGAAAATAATTGAATTTGGATGGAAGAATAATCATCAATGGAAACAAGAAATCAGAAATATAAGGAAATCCTATCACTTGGTTCCACCACATGTAAATCCTTAATTGCAAATCCTTGAGGACAAACATTTTTAAAGAAGGGTAGTATGATAGTACCCAAGGGGGGTGTAGATGGGGTTAAATGTATATAATATGACCCAAAGAGGGAAATATATGAGGATAAATGTATATGTAACAATGGTTGGACTAATGAAGGGGCCTCATGTGCAATGAGTGAATATGTATGTATAGAGGTAATGTAGTCATTGTTGAGGAACATGTGAAATGATTATATGAATTTCTTGGTGTATTTGGAGAAGTATATACTATTATTTAAGGGGTTATTTTGTAACTTATCTATATTATCTATATTGGAGTTGTTCTCCATGATTACATTCTTGTACATAGTGTGTAGTATTGTCTCTTGTGATAATTTAAGGATTTAGTTCTCAATAGAAGTCCCAACCCCTCCCTCGTCATCACTTGAAGATATCTCTGGTGAGATAATGCAATGAATGTAGAATGTTGTAGTAAGCTACGAGTGAATGTGGAAAGGGATGTTTAGGCTTGGTGAATGCTATTTGAAATGGGGGGATATTGGGAAATGGGGTTAGGCCTCTACCTAGGAGGGTGAGGATCTCTTAATGGGTCACACCTGGCATTTTCTCAATATTGTGCAGACCCGCGAGCCACCCCTTGGAATTCACCTATATCAATGTAGTTGATATGGTGACCTACAATAAACTTAGCCCATTGTTGGGTGTGTTATATCTCTTCACATGGTGGGTGCGTGTACACCACGATCCCCTCCCCAGTAGTGATTCGCCTGCACCGGGTGCGACGGGAGGGGGGGTGAGGGGGGGGGTAGCCCGCCATCCCCCCCCCTTCGTTTCGGACCGTTAGGTTCCGAAACGACACGAAGGGGGCCATTAGGCCCCCGGAGTCCACGTGGAGAGCAAAACAATTTTTGGGTTGTTTTTTGCTTTTTTGTTGTTTCGGCCCATTGTATTCTTTCTAATCCCAGTAAAGGGATTAGGGTTTTAGATGCTAAGAATACCATATATTGTATTGTAAATGGTTAAGAAAACATACAATGAAAAGAGTTGCGCGGCTCTAAGTTTTGTTGGTTTTTTCCCGGTTAAGGGTTTCCAGGTGAAAATCTCTGTGTTATGCGTGTACCATTGTGTATTTTCTATTTATGGTTAAGAATCTATATGAGTTTGTACTGCACTGTTAAGGTTTAAAACTATCACCCATACTTTTCTAAGAAAATACAATGGAACCTCCCTATTGTTGTAGGGATTTTTGTCAAACACCATGAACCACCTATCCATATAGTGGTTTATAAAAGGTTGGAAGGTCCACCACTCCATGAAAATGCTTCTCTTTATCACTAGAGGGTGTTCAAGTTCCGGGGTCAATAAACAAGGAAACAAAATATTGTTTTGAAATATTAAGATATTTGATTTGGTTTCTATATAAACCCATCATATAATAGTTAAACATCCTAGCCCCGTATTTAGAAATATTAGATAACTGGCCTCATATATCAACTATGGAAATAATAATGCTCTCTAATGATGTAACTAGTGAAAGGTGTGAGGGATATCTGGTGTTTCTAAACTCTTGTATTAATCCTCTTAATGATTAAATCCCCAAATTAATTTCATCATTTGCATTTGAAGGTTCTGGGTTAGGGTTTGTTATATATTCATTAGGTGATGGTGGGTTCAAGTTTTCTTCATGTTAAGGATCCATGCTATGTAATTATGATGGATTTAAAAAATGATATAATACATTTTTATTCATTTGTTATAAATTAAAAAATGAGAGAAATAAAAATAAAAAAATGAAATGTGATTACTTGGAACCAATAGAACTTAAAATAGCTCCTCTTAGCGACTTGGAAATCACTCATTTTCCAATATCTCTTTAAAATGGTTATCCAATCACTCTTTGGTCACCAAGAAATGCACTACATGTTTTTACAATGAAAAAACATGTGGCTATTTTTTTTTTGGACATAGGAATGCACACACCTACCTAAGTGCACATGATTTTTTTCCCATGACTTGTCAGTTGAGTTGGCAAGTCATGGTGGTGGTTTGGGTTGCCGAGTTGGTAGCAAAAGGAATGTGTGCACGTTCACAAAAATACCAGTGCCACTTTTTATCTGTCAATAACATTCGAGCCCCTAATGATCTTCTACTCCACTAAATGAATTTACAACTAAAAAAAATTATCCATCGATGAACCCCTCTCACGTGCTTCCAAGGCTACAAAATCAAATAAGTCATCTGAAGTGCTTATACTTGGTTCAAATAAAATATTTATTAAAAACATATATATCTAAAATAAAAGTGTTCATAAAGTAACAATGGTATGATTCATTAACTATGTAATTCAAATTTGGTGCTATACATACTTATAAATCACTATAGATGTTGATAAAGAGCATTTACATCCATTTGTAGCTATCTCAAATTATAATAATGAAACCATAATGACGATCTTAATAATTATTCACGCACTAAAACTTTGGCATTTTTCGCTCATGTACATTAATTTGCTTACGAGGGAGCGTGGGAGACATTAGGTACTTGGTTTCAACTTAAATGGTGGTCTTTCCTATTAAGAGTAGTCTATCATATTGAATTATAATAGAAGAAATGGGTTCTAGTAGGATGTATACCTTCCTGAATAAATGCTCATATGTTTGTAACATCTTGTTCTATATATAGTTCCGTTCGTAGTTACCTTATGGTTTTTCACATTAGTTTATATCATTCCTTTCACAATGATCTGACGATTCCTCACATAAAGTTTTGTATGTTACACTCTTTACATTAGGTTCTATTGTTTCCTTCACAATGACCTGAAAACTCCTCACACGAAGTTTTGTATATTACACTCCTGTCAAAGTCAGTTGGAATTCCCTTGAAAAATGGAATCAAAGTTAAATGCAAATATGAAAATAATTTCAAAATTTGTATTTTTTTATTGAATATATTTTTATGATGCAATATTTTTATGCATAAGATTATATTTCGATGAAACATGACACAAGCATGACACATATGATGCATGACAAAGTTATAGGAACGATACAAATGACGCAACTAAGACACATATTAATGAAACTATGAGTGATATAAAATACACGATTTTTTTAACGTTTTGAACATTGTATATATGACACAAATGCAATGCAAAATATTGTCTTTGTACCGAGAGGTGTTCTACAGCCTAGTATGAGGGAGATCTTGTAACGTGTATGTGTCCCATTATATGTAATGGGACACCTAATAAAACGTAAAAAGTAAAAAATGATCATATGAGAGAGATCTTGTAACATGTATGTGTCCCGATACATGTAACGGGACACCTAATAAAACGTAAAAAGTAAAAAATGATAATATGAGGGAGATCTTGTAACATGTATGTGTCCCGAACACCTAATAAAACGTAAAAAGTAAAAATGATAATATGAGAGAGATCTTGTAACATGTATGTGTCCCGTTACATGTAACGGGACACCTAATAAAACGTAAAAAGTAAAAAATGATAATATGAGGGAGATCTTGTAACATGTATGTGTCCTCGAAAAGCTCCTTGAGTGCAATACTTGAGAAGAGGTTTGCACCTCGGGAGATTTGATCCCTCTCGACGCTTGATAGAGCCTTAGGATTTGGATCTAGGCTGGTTAAATCCCAAAGCATGTTTTGCACATTGTATATATGACAAAAATGTAATGCAAAATATTGTCTTTAAATCCCAATGCATGCCAAAAACAATTGGCCAAGGAAAAATGGGCTATAGTGATGCAAATCAATTGCACTGCAACTTTGTATTATAGTAGTGTTACATGAAAAATATATATAACATGTGAACGAATATTTTATAGCCTTTTGTTCTTACCCAGTCTCCCGTGAAAGAAAATCTCTTGAGATTCTCTCCCCCTCTTTTGAATATTTAGATGGAAACTAGTTGAACTGCTATCAACAATAGCACATAGTAATTCAGGGAACTTGATTGGATTTGAACCTATCACCCATGGCCTCCTTGTTATCAACATGTCCTAGGTAAACAATTTGATTGATTAAGATAACCCTTGGGGCCTTAACCTTTAAAGGGTTTTTACATGAAGAATAAGTAGTTTCATGTATAATCTTGAGATATCTACACTTTGGATGTGCCAAACATGATCAAGATTGAAAAAATCAATTCATGAAGGTGGGTTGATCAATTTGTACTTTTTCCAAGGTATTCACATAGATATTGGCCCATGTATTACACCCTATGTGCAAGTATCAGTTGTGCTTAACATCTAAATTAAGGAAATTTAATCATTTTTCCAAATTTCTTGGACAATTTAAGGTTCTTCATATAAAATACACACTGTAAATTGGGTTTAGGATGTTATTGCAACATTCCGGCGAATTTGACAAAGAGCTTACCAAGAAATGATCCAAAATTAACAAAACATAAGGAGAGTTGAAATTTTATGGGTAAAGAACCATCATTTACCATTTTACATGTCAAAAGATTGCCACTTCCTAAAATAAAATGTCATTGATGAAGTGTACATTTGATTTTTACCTTCATTTTGAAGTGCATTTTTTTACATGTCGTCATTATATATAACCTAAGCTCATATATATAAAGAGATAGCTATCTCTCTCTCACACACACATACATATATATTATTACCTATTAACTTAATTAGTTATTACTCAAATATTTTGTATTTATTTTTATATTTTTTCTATTTCTAATTATTTCATTTTTTAAATTTCTATTTTTTATTATTGATAAAAAAAAATTAAACATATCAATAATATTTGAGTTCTTTTTATTCCTCTTATCATTTCATTTTTAAAATTTCTATTTTTTATTTAAAAAAAAAAAAATTAAACATATCAATAATATTTCAATTCCTTTTATTCCTCTTATCATGAAATTTATATATATTTTTTAGTAAACTTAAATAATTTAGTATAACGTAATTACCAAGCTATTTCCTTTTCTTTTTCTTTTTTTTTTTAAGTATATTATGGAAATTTAATTTTGGAAGTTTTAATTTTTATAATTTTATAAATTGTTAATTTTTTTAAAGGGAAATTCCATTTATGAATCATAGAATTCTTGGCAACTCTTAGCCTTAAGTTCTTAGTTGGATTGTGATTTCTTAGTAGCAATCCTAAAAATTACTTACAAGTACACATTACAATGAATTTGTGAATTGGAGCAAGTTGTATTGGAGAAACAACTGATTGAAAAACCTCAACAAATCTATTAACCTATTAAAAAACCATAGATCCATCTTAACTTTGTTCTACTAAAGACGTATGGATCAAATGCCTTGAGGTATAAACCTTTCCTTAATGTTATTAGTTTATGTTTAGTTTTAAAAAATATAATTTTGAACTAGAATATGGGGATTGATCTTACCATCTATTGAATATCATGATATC
Organism: Larix kaempferi; assembly: GCA_027924585.1. Lineage (NCBI taxonomy): Eukaryota > Viridiplantae > Streptophyta > Pinopsida > Pinales > Pinaceae > Larix > Larix kaempferi. The sequence continues at coordinate 3,417,175 of BSBM01000070.1, forward strand.
CTTAATAACATCTCTTTATAGAAAATTGAGTCAAGATATTGCCTTCAAGTGAAAGAGTGAATTGTTTTTTGGAGTGAAAACAAAGTGGGGAATATGTCAATAGGAATGAAATATAAAGACCTACTAGTTGAGCTGCAAGCAAAGTGGTCAATATCACCCATAAGAATGAAATACAAATACAAGAGCAAACTAGTCCAACAAAAGACAAACTTAAAAACTAATCATGTCCTTTAATAATCCTTCATTGTTATGTAAGATCATAATCTAGAATCCATACATTACATTATTAGAAAAAAATATATTATACTCATCCAACATGCATTTTTTTTATTTAAATTATAAATTCAAACATAAAGAAGATAAAGTATTTACATCTACCGTAAATTTTAAAATTAGATTATTATTATTATTTAATATAGCTTTAATTATATTAAAATTTTACTACTTTCAAAAATTTTAAATTTTTTATTAAAATTTTGAATTTTATTTTATTTTCTTAAAAAAACAAAATAACAACTTAGTACTCCCATATGAATTGCTCTTTTTATTTTTGACTTTTTAGAATTCAAACTCTTTTTCTTTTTGACTTTTTAGAATTCAAAAGTTCAATGATATTTTCAACGATATTTTTGAGTGGTAAAGTGTACACGCAACATTACCCTAATTTTCCTACAATAGTACCTCCTCCAGCATTGAAATTTTTACTGATTCAATAAAAAAAGGAAGAAGAAGGGGGCAGGCTCGATTTTATAATAATAGGAACTATTTCAAAACATCACAAAATAAAAAATCGTATGAATCGAAAGCGATATTGGAGGAAGATGTGAATTGAAAATGACAGAATGATCTCCGTTTATGGAGGGTGAAGTGAATTGAAAATTGCATGATTATCTCCTTTCATTATTCATGTACTTAGTGTATTGATATTAACATATGTTCCGAGAAACGTTTTCAGTCAACAAAAAGTTTGCCAGTTAACAGGGTGAGTATTATTCAGTATGTTGCAGACTATTTAATGCGACGGCAGCAGGCCTGTTGGCAGTTGGATGTTATTGACAGTTGGATCTCAAGTATTTGATATCCAATGATCAACAGACAAACCTGTTGTCAGTTACATCTGAAATACCAGGGCAGTTGGATCCTGTTGGCAGTTGGATCTCAAGTATTTGATATCCAATGATCAACGACAAATCTGTTGTCAGTTAGATCTGAAATACTTGAGATCCAACAACCAACCAACCTACTACCACCACATTAAATAACCTACAACCTACTGAATAATGTTCACCAAAAAAACAGAACCCGATAGGACTTGTATCATAATCACTTAATTATATGTTAAAACTCGCACAGCACAGCCATATAACCGTCCACTTCCAAAATTTTCCAAAAAGGGCGGCCGTAATAGTGATGGTGGAAAGATCGAAATCCAAAAAAACGGTGGATGGCATAAAAAATTTCTCTTCAAATAGAGTGGTTTGAACTTTGAACTTGATCAAGAAATGATATGAGAACGTTTATAATTTGGTAAAGTTGAATTTAAATGATCAAGCAAATCTCAATATCATGTCAATCTACAGTAAAAGAATAAACAATGGTGCTGGTAGACACATCTACTACATCCAGAAGGCAAGAACTTTGAAAAAAGAAAATGGGCCTATGTTTTTTTAATTTTCAAAACAATAAAGTCAAAAAAAGTTAAAAAGTCTGTGTGGAGGCTTATCCATGTCAACTATCCTTGCTGAATAACTGTATAATAGACTACTCAACAACAAACACATATAATTCCGAAAGAGTAGATAAGAATAATCTGAGTCACGGAAAATTGATTGGAGTTTACTGAGAGAAAGCTTGCCCATGTCACATAAATGCAAAATTCGTGCTATAATTTTCAAGCATGACAATATGTGGAGAATTGAAACTGTGAAAAAGTTGGAAACGTGTCTGGTGGCAAAGTCTGGTGCACCGCCATGATCATTGACTCTGGAAACAGTGCATCTTTATAAGAAGTAGCTGTCTCCCTCATGACAATTGACACTTTAGATCTGTAATAGTCGTCGAAGCAATTAGACTTCTTACTGTGATGTCAAGTGATCCATTCATTACCTGGGAGACTTTGTGAGTAGAGGAATAGCAAGAACAGATTCAGAGGTAGCCAATTCAAAGGAAGTTGAACGTGATAAATTCATATAAAGGACTTGTGCAACTCATGGGCGGTCAAGGGAGGCGCAAGAAAGAAAGTTTAAGCTTAACACTAAGTCATAATGAAGATTTTGAGAGCTAGTGGGCATGGACATGGGCATGGGTTCTTGAGTCAAAGGTTGAAAAGTAGTTGATGCAAAGGAAGTTTGCAAGATCTTGATAGTAAATTGGGCTTCACTGATTCAAATAGAAGACTATCCTCACAAGTAAGATATTCCAGGCTTGCAACAACCAGTTAATTCATTTTAGGCCTCGATTATTCATAGTTTCTCCTTTGAAGAGAAATGGCTCTTGTTCCTATCTCATATGGCTGTAGAATTATACTTAATTAACATGGTCCAAGGTCTATAATGTGCCATGACAACCACTGGATCCAACTCAGGGTTTCTGTTGCGGTTTAACCCATATAGGTCATGGGCACCAAAGGGAAAGAAATACGAAAGTAGAAGACATAAATAATAACAAGTCACAAAGTTCTATTCACTTATTATATCTAGGGTATGTAAGGAAACACCATGATCAAACGCATGAAGAAGAAGATTAAAAAAAATTTAATGAAGAAAAAAAAATTACAAATTAGACTCCAATGAAAGGTGGTATTAGTATTAAAAAATACCGACATCATAGCTCATTTAAGAGTGAGCACTCCAAACGAACAAAACCATTCATCAATTTTGGGGCATGAGAACCCCTTTTATAGGATCTTATCTTAGCATTCAAAAAACCATGGGTGTGAAACCACGGTTACCCCAACAAAACATTGATACCAAACCAGTATTTTTGGAGCAACATCTATCCAGAGTCCTCAACTTGAGAGACTATTGAGAAAATTGCTGTGAATAACCTTCAACCTTGAATTTGAATTTGTCCATAGCCTTATCCACAACATGATAAACTAAGAAGACATTATCATAAGAGGCATCATCAGCTTGAGAGACTATCCAGAAAATTGCTCTCAATAATCTTCAACCTTGAATTTGAATTTGTCCATACTCCTATCCACAACATGATAAACCAAGAAGACTGCATCTTAACAGGCATCATCAACTTGAGAGACCATCCACAACATTGTTGTGAATAACCTTCAACCTTGAATTTGAATTGTCCATAGCCCTATCCACAACATGATAAACCAAGAAGACATCTTAAGAGGCATCAATACATCTGGCAAGTAGAAAATATCCCAACCATTAGCCATCTTAATGATGCAAAACATCAACTTAAACAACCAAAACATGTGTATGGAGGTATCACTTTATTATCTCAATGATGCAAAACATCAACTCAAACAACCAAAGCATGTGTATGGAGGTATCACTTCATTATCTCTATGATGCAAAACATCAACTCAAACAACCAAAACATGTGTATGGTGGTATCACTTCATAATAAGGGTGAAGGTAAATCATATCCTAAGCATAAAATCTAGCATACTAGATTCGCCAAGATCACCCAAGAATAAATGCTAAAAAAAATCCCTATAAGGGGCATCAATCATCCCAAAATAGGAAAAACCAACCATCGTTCTAAAATATGAAAAACCAACCATCATCCCAAAAAGTAAGACCAAGGGAAAGAAATCTCGTAACCATGTGATAAACCAACCTACGGTTTTAGGTTAAGTCTTAACCATGCCTTAGTTAATCTTTCATCAAAGAAAATGCATATGGCATAATACTTTAAAGACTCATTATCTTCCATCAACACAATCATTATGACCATACCATGGGCCCATAACTAAATCAAGGCTATTCAATAAGGATACATAATCAATGACACACATCAATACTAGATGTCATCAAACAATTGCTTAGATTGTGCCATGAATAATCATCAATCCAACCATAATAAACCCTACTAGATGGTAGAAGGCTTGCAAAAGATTGTTTCCCCTTTTCATTGCAACAGTAGCATGCGCTCATTGCTAAATTAGGAGCTCATGTGCACTTCCCCACCCCCCCTCCCACTTGGTTGAACCTCCCCCCAATTATGTCATGTGTATTTGACAATTTTAAAAATTATGTAACAACCCGCATGTGTTAGGAACACATGTGCATTTTTAAGTGTGCATACACTAGGACTGTGCACACATTCCTTTGTTTATAAACAAACAAGGGGCCAATTGTTTATTTTTTACTACCCTCCCAAGACCAACAATGATTTCTAATCTTATAATAAACATGAGTGTGTTATAGAAGAACCAAGAATGAAAGGGAGCTATCATCATCCATTGCTAGGGAGTATTTGTAGGTAAGTTCTATTTTTCTTTCCAATTTTTTATTTTTTACATTTTATAAATTTGCATATTTAAAAAAAATGATTTTATTGTTGAACTATGATTATTATTCGACAAAGATGGTGCAAAAACCTCATCTAAATGCAAAGAAAAACCCTAACCCCCCATAAGACCCATATAATAAAATAAATAAATTTGTATAGATGAGATTAGAAACTTAATTGGTGAGCTTAGGAACACAAGAGAACCATCCCACCTATCATTGGACACTTCCCTTGACACCATTGTTGTTTCTGTTAACTATGGTCGTGGCCAATTAGCTGATATATATGATTATAGGTCCATGATGAGAGAGTTTTAATCAACTAGAATTAGTGAAAAAGAGGATAAACAATTGAATATAACATCCAAAGAATCCAATTTTAAGTTGTTCATTAACCCTAGAAACAACCAACCACCCAATATGAGAGATAGGAATCTTTGCATGGATTGGTTTGCAACCTAACCATTGAAAGACAACTGGATGGATTGATGGTTAATGGTATTTGAAAAACCTCTCTACAATAAGAGGGAGGTTTTCTTGTATTTTCTTCAAAACTTATGGGATGAGTTCATTCTTGGTCTCCATGTCAATTATTTTGACATTGGTGGATTCCAAAGGGTTGGTCTTGGCTCAACTTAGGATTGAGCAATTGCCATACGTAATCCACTGAGATGGCCATCGAGTCTTGGAAACATGCCTAATCCCCCTTATCCACCACATATTGGAGACATGATTTGAGCTACTAGTACTGTAATATCATCCTTGACACATAGTCTAGCCTAGCACAATGCATTTATAACAACTTCTTGTCCAGAGATATCCTCTAATTATGTCAGATGACCTGGTGTCGAGCCTTCATCTATCGAGGCCATCTTTTTTGGTTCTAATACAATTGTTCTTCATCGATGCTCACATTACAAACATATCTTTTATAGCCTGAGAGAGGATCATATTTTGGATAGTTTCTTATATGAGTTTAGTATGGTCCTTGTTAAATTTTCAGAATTTACTTCAATCTGATCTAGGATCTTAACTGAGAGAACAACATGTACAGCAAATCTACAGCATATCAATCATGGACACAATAATGCAAGTACACAAGAGACACAGAGTTTACTTGGGGAAAACCATAAAGGTGAAAAACCCCAATAACTTCCTCAGAGATAGATAAAGCAATGATACAACTAGAATACAAGAGATAGTCTTCTCCTAGCAGCATAGCCTCCTCCTCCACAAGTGTGCCACTCTCCCAAGTGTGAGTGAGAGAATAGAATGTGTAAAATGAGAGAGACGCACTCTCTATTTATACACTAACTTGACTTGACCTTTACTCAACTAGGTCGGCCTCAACTTAACCACTTAACATAATGCTGACTGGGCCGACCCCCACTAGGGTGGTCTAATAACCCTTTGACCCACATGGAAGACCCCCAATAGGGTGGTCTAATAACCCTTTGACCCACATGACTTATACAGGGCCGACCCCAACAAGGTGGTCTAATAACCCATCAAGTATAAGTTACGACACTTACAATATAAATGACGACACTTCCGTATAGAGGAATAATAACATCTCTATAGGAATACAACCACTTTCGTATAGAGGAATAATAACATCTCTATAGGAATACAATATACATATATGTGAAATACATTCCGAAGTTACATATACATCAACACTCCCTCTTAACTAGGAAGTTATTTCTCGACACAGGTCTTCTAGCACAAGTCATCTTCTTTGGATCATCGTCACTGGATAAGTGTCATTGAGTCATCATCATCATCATTACTGCTGCTATCTCAATCAATCTCTAAATCTACTCGTCATTGGAACTTCTACAGAGCTAGTCCTTTTTCATACTGGATGTAGGCCCACCACCTGCAGGCCTTCGTCATCACTGGCCATACTGTGGAAATCTCAGGACTTATTACGTGCGTCACAAAACCTTAAAAGAGTCTCTTGACTAGTAAGAACCCTAAAGAGCATCTGAGGCCTTTTTCATCCTGTCCAGATCTCCAGGACTTATTACATGTGACCCCACCACAAAACCTCGAAAGAGAATACCATGACTGATTACGAGCTCAAGGCTCAACCTATCGGATCTCCCGGGGCACAAATTACATGTGGTCACCAAAAAACCTCGAAAGAGCATCCCAGGACTAATTACGAGCACAAGGCTCAACCTATCGGATCTCCTAGGGCACAAATTACATGTGGTCATGGCAAAACCTCGAAAGAGCATCCCAGGACTGATTACGAGCACATGGCTCAACCTATCGGATCTCCCAGGGCATAGATTACATGCCATAGGACAAAACCTCGAAAGAGCATTTTCCAGATATCCCAGGGTACAAATTACATGCCATAGGAAAAACCTTGAAAGACTATCTGCAAATCTCCCAGGGCACAAATTATATGTCCTCCCAAGCAAAACCTTGAAAGAGCATTTGCCAGATATCCCAGGGTACAAATTACATGCCATAGGCAAAACCTCGAAAGACTATCTACAAATCTTCCAGGGCACAAATTACATGCTTATCTACACAACCTGTTCCACAGCGACAGAGTATCAACTTGATACTCACCATACATCATCCTGATGTACACATGATCATCCTGATCATCATCACTGCAACATCCTACTGCATGTCATCTGGAGAAACATCTTGAAGCTCGTCATCTATGATCATCCTGATCATACAATCCATCCACCTGATGCATACCAAGTATCTACCTGATACATATCATCATTCATGATCCACCTGATCATACCTGATACATATCACATACATGATCTACCTAATCATACAATGTATCCACCTGATACAAATACAAATACATGATCCACTTGATCATACCTGATACATATCACATACATGATCTACCTGATCATACAATGTATCCACCTGATACATATACAGATACATGGTCCAAGCATCCAATGTGATGCATATACAAAAATACATACAAATGATCCAACTGATCATATCCAACATCCAACATGATGCGTACATACATATACATATAAATGATCCAACTGATCATATCCAGCATCATCCTGATGCATATACAGAGTAGTAACTGGAGCATCGTCCTGATGCTCATCATCCATGATCCTCCTAATTATCATAGCATCATCTTCTTCAGATCATCTCATCGTCCACGAAGCACAGCCCAGATGCACATCATCCATCACTTACACCACCGACATGGGACAACACATCTACCACCATTCGGGGAAGGATCCAGCCCTTACTTTTTCACCATGGGAGTACACATCTACCACCATGTGAAAAATGGCTCTGCAATTACATCACGACCAAGGGAGAACACATCAACCATGTCAGAAAAGCTCATGTGCATCTGCATCTTCTGGACTCATCACTTCCCTTTGGAAGGAACCTCGATCTAAAGTGCACCAAGCCTCTCTCTGAAGTACTCAAACTGCACTCTGGCCAACGGCTTGGTCAATACATCTGCAACCTGCTCATCCGTCGCAACATACTCTGCTTTGGCTGTACTTAGTGCTACATAGGACTGCTTCCTACTAAACCAAGAGATCACACCTGATCCCATACTAAAGCATCACCCAGATGTGCTTTTCCTATCTGCAGCACTGCCTGCCCAATCTGAATCAACATAACCCTGCAGGTTAAACTTTTGATTCGCATCATACTTGAGCCCATAATCAATTGTACCCTTCAGGCACCTCAGAATATGCTTTACAGCTACCAGGTGAACACTCCTTGGATCCGTCAGGAACTGGCTCAATGTGTTCACCGCAAACCAAATATCTGGTCTCATGTTCGTTAGGTGCATCAAGGACCCAATCATCTGACGATACATAGTGATATCAACCGGCTCAGATGAAGCATCACACAGAAGCTTCAGGTTCAATGCCATAGGTGTGGCCATAGCCTTGCAATCCATCATCCCAAACCTCTTCAGGATCTCTACTGCATACTTCCCTTGTCTAAGGAAGATTCCATTTGCACTCTGCCACACCTTCATGCCAAAAACAAATAGTGCATCATCCCCAAGTTCTGCACACATATATGACTACACCATTCAAGAAAGTTGTCTTTAAATCCATCTGGTGTATCTTCTATTTCATCACTTTTATATTTCTCTATGCTACCATCTGCAGCATGCTTGATCTGATAGTTCCATTTGGAAGTCACAACAGACTTCCCTTCAGCTCTTGGGACTACATCCCAAACATCGTACTTCATGATCAACGGATCATGGCATTCTTCCTATATCCTGGGAACTTCAATATCTTCAATAGATAATTTTGTTGCTTGAACAAATGTTGTAGTCCTTCTTTTGTAGGTGAAGGTATACAGTCTTTCCCACAAAACAATTTAAATTGCATGATTAGAAAACATTTCATAGTTTTCAGAACAAATTCTAACACATAAAGAAATATGTCATACAGTCATGCAATTATCTTAGCCAATGCTTCAATACAACATTTATCCATATTCTGTAACTTTCTAGATGCCTTCCAATCTCTACCAGAACATTGTTAAGAGTGTGCACAACTCCTAACATGTCAGCAAAGAGGTTTCATTCTAGATAAGTATCAATGGAATGTTGTACAGTGCCATAGGCCACTTACCCATGTATATTAGTAGTATACTGTTCATCAATGCAACTATTCTAATATGCATAATACACAACCTAATTCTAGGAACATAAGCATATACATCATTGAATAGCATTATGTAAGAAATGACAATTCAAATACTTATCTTTGTTTGGTTGTTGGGTTGACTCCCTCTCAGTCTTTGCTTCTTTTTCTACAACTCCATTCTGATGTGGATTGTGAGAAGTGGTTGAAACTCCCTCTGAATATCTGCATCCTTGCAGAAACTACTGGAGTGTGCTCCCTCTTGATCTTTGCTTCTTGGATTACCTGTTCTTGAACTTATATTCATTCTCGATCCCTATGCATGCTTGTTAGTATAATCATTGTGTTATCCTCGAGGTCTCATACATAATCAAACATTCATTAGTATAATCTTAATATTATCAAAACACAATAATCTCAAGCATGTATAGTCAGGATCATTTCAAACACAGATAATAAACATTAGTATTCAAGGTTTCAGGGATGTCTTTCTTTTACTCATACATATTCTTATTTGATCATAGGACTCTTTTGGTGAGTTAAATCATCAATCAAGATAAGAGATATAATATGCATAAAACCTGTGATTACTCAAACCTATACCTTCATGATTCTTCTGGTTATTCATATCATTAAATATGGTAAGAAACATAATATGCATACAACCATGACTATTCAAACCTATGACTTCATGAATAATCATTATCAACAACACAACAGTATAAGATCATAACACAAGGTAGGATTCTAGCTTGATATAGGAAAAACATACCTGGATTAGCATGCTAGCTAGTTATGTCTAACATACCCGCATAATGTCTTCTGGTTCTCTTCAGTGACTTGTGCTAGTAACCTGCATGTCTCATAAGTTAACCATTGTAGAACCAAGTTATACATACCTCGAAAGTAGATCTTCTATGTGATCCATGACAATGGATGAATCTTTGTCTTCATGTCACCATGAGCATATGTTCTTGAAGTAGAACATGATTTGACTTTCTTGGTGTACTTAGCAAACAACATAAACCTCATACAACATCACAATGCATTAGTACAATCATAAGTGTCAAAACCTTAATCAATGAATATCTTCTATTAAGGTGATACGACAAGTCCAGTAATTAATCAAGATTGTACTATAATGATATGAAGACAAACATATGATAAACTTAACCATGAAACATACCTGTAAGCCATACCTGTCAAGATTGCTTGTAATCTTCTTATGGAAGGCCCTAGCCTCATCTCCCTCTGAAACAGGAACTTCTTCACTTATGCAAGTGACCAATCCATCTTCTTCTAGGATTAACCCAATCCACTTAATTTGCAAGAACTGGACCTAGAGCTGGATTAGGGTTTGTCAAAGAAACCCCAAAAATTCAAACTTTGAATTTCAAACTTCCGAAAGGATAGAAATATGCGCCTTGATGAGCTGATCAAGTTGGTATATTCAGAATTTGACAACTGCAAAGTTTCACCCCTTGAAATTTCCTTTTAGATTTTTGGATTCACTAGAGAGGACCTTGAATTAGGGTTTGAGTTTCCCGGAGCTTCACCCAACCAAAATATTTGATTCAAAACTCTAAGCTTCAATTTTTCTGAGGAGCTTCCAGCCGTGGTCACAGATTTCCAAAATTCCAATTTTTGCAGAAGCCCTAATTTTCCATCTTTCCGATCAAAGTCCCGAACTGGGGTTTGATCAAGCCCGACCTTCTGCCCAACCAAAAAATCTGATCTTGGTCTCTAAATTTTGATTTTGATGAGTAGCATCCAGCCGTGGTCTCCGATTACAAAAATTCCAACTTTCTCTGAAGCCCTAAATTTCGGAAGCCATGAATGAAGGTACTCAAAAATAATTCTGTTTTGACATAAATATGTACCTGATTGTTTCTGGTTTAACTCCAAACTTTTCGATCCACAGGGTCTGAAAATTTTTCTTGAGATAGCCCGACCTTTTATCTTTCCATCCCAATAGGTCTGACCTCAATTGGATTCTCTGAGAGAGAGTTGTGCCAAGTGTCGCAACGTGACCTGTTTATGGGATAATACACGAGAGCGAACTTGTATGGCGTGCCACGTGTCACTGTTTCAACTTCGACCCCTGAAAAGTTTTTATGAGATATCCTGACCTGTTATATTTCCATCTCGATAGGTCTGACGTCAATTGGATTCTCTGAGAGAGATTTATTCCAAGTGTCACAACGTGACCTATTTATGGGATAATACAGGAGAGCGAAATTGTACGGAGTGCCACGTGTCACTGGTTCAACTTCGGCCACTGAAATTTTTTTCTAAGATAGTACAATATTTGTAATACCTTTCAGTTTTTACAAAATTTCATTTGGATCTTCCTAGCCCAAGTTATGACCTTTTTCCCAAGGTCACCTGATTTTGACTCAGATCTGGAAGAGGCAGAAACCCTGTATTGTACAGATCATAAATCCTAAAGTACAACGAATTAGAGGTTTTCCTTTGGACACAAGGTACATGGGGATCTGATCTTCGACCTGTAAAAGTTTTATATCCGAAAAATTCGCCAAAATGGATTTATAGCGAAAGTTCTACGATGACGGGTTTTTGCTATATCAATCCCTAGCATCGTAAGTGCAACAAGTGTCATACATGCCATATCATGCCTTCTTTTAGGCTAGCTCTGATACCATGTTAAATTTTCAGAATTTACTTCAATCTGATCTAGGATATTAACTAAGAGAACAACATGTACAGCAAATCTACAGCATATCAATCATGGACACAATAATGCAAGTACACAAGAGACATAGAGTTTACTTGGGGAAAACCATAAAGGTGAAAAACCCCAATAACTTCCTCAGAGATAGATAGAGCAATGATACAACTAGAATACAAGAGATAGTCTTCTCCTAGTAGCAGAGCCTCCTCCTCCACAAGTGCGCCACTCTCCCAAGTGTGAGTGAGAGAATAGAATGTGTAAAATGAGAGAGACACACTCTCTATTTATACACTAACTTGATTTGACCTTTACTCAACTAGGTCGGCCTCAACTTAACCACTTAACATAATGCTGACTAGGCCGACCCCCACTAGGGTGGTCTAATAACCCTTTGACCCACATGGACGACCCCAATAGGGTGGTCTAATAACCCTTTGACCCACATGACTTATACAGGGCCGACCCCAACAAGGTGGTCTAATAACCCATCAAGTATAAGTTACGACACTTACAATATAAATGACGACACTTCCGTATGGAGGAATAATAACATCTCTATAGGAATACAACCACTTCTGTATAGAGGAATAATAACATCTCTATAGGAATACAATATACATATATGTGAAATACATTCCGAAGTTACATATACATCAACAGTCCTTATTTTTTATATTTTCATTGTTTATGTATTTAATGGTGCATTTGAAAAATATTTGGTAGACATACATTTAAATTATTTGTACAAGTGTTTTTTTGGCATGTGTATCTATTTCAAGATGACACTGCGACATCTAGGTGGAAGGGTGCCTCATCTCCTAGACTTGATGCATCAGTTCTTGTAACTTGTTCTCCTGGGGATCCTCACACCCATGTATTTAGAGGAATTTATGTTTTTCTTCTCCTATGTGTGTGTGTATGTTTTCCTTGACATGATTTCTATTTTAAATGAATATAGCACCTCAAATATCGTTCTTTCATAGGGAACAACCTCTTCGCACATTGAGAAATATATTACATCACCTCATGATTAAAATTGAAGGCATGACTAAAAGGATTGTTGCTTTGAAATAATAGCTAGCAACTTCTTTGAAATGATTCCCATTTGGAATTAATTATTCCTATAAAGGCATGTATTTCTCCTCCTTGCTCCTAAAGTGGACCGAATTCTAGTCTTGGCCCTTTCCATAGCCTCATGTGCATATTCCATTGACAGTTTTTCTCTATCAACCAACTAAAGCACCTTAATTAGTGGATCATGTATGAAATCACCTTATTGACTTCCATCCATTGCATCACTAAATAAAATATCATTAAATACAAGTTACATAACATGTATTTTGGTTGTGGTCTCACATCACTTATAAACATTCTTTTGAGATGCAACTTTCGTGCACAAATGGAAAGACTGATATGTTATTCGTTGTAAACTTGATTATCATTGATAGGGAAAACAAATTCCATGTTTTCAATGTATTTTTTCATTCTTGTATGCTTGTATATGTATTTTGTGATAGAATTTAGTTAGTCCAAAAAGTATTTGATCCTTTAAAATTTTCCAATGCCATGTAAAATAAAGTCCAACCAATGAGCTACCAAGGGGTCTAGGAAATGGTGGGGGATTTGTCCATCAACAACCTATTTTTTGTCAAATAATTAAAATATTAAAATCATTGAAAACATCTCCACTCCCACCTTCTACACAATTGAGTTAACTAGGTCACATAACAATGAGACACTCTTAACATGGGAAAACACATTTGCAAATTTAAGAAACATTATATCTTTGAAACATGAAAGAAATAAATCTATTGTTTTATTCCTTTCATCTATCCACCCATTAAACATTATTGTGAAACCTATATGTGGTGGTATTGCTAATTTTTTACAAACAAATAAAATATATGGTTAGATAAATTCATGCTTTACACCAATCTAGTCATTGGAAATATTTAAAAGTATTGTAAATAATTAACTTGATGTAAATAATTATAAAAAGTTAGGAAATAATGAAAATAAAATTTTAAATGTTATTTAGTATGCATTGTTTCATTTCTATAGGTTGCAATCAAGGATAGTGAGTGACCATCTCCACTTGGGGTAGATAGATTGCCCCAATTCCATGTATCATATGTCAAGTTAAATTTGTTCTTAGTATGGTTTATTTTCATGTTTTTGTACTAATGATCATATTATAAATTTATATGTAGGCACCCATATTTGGCATGTATTCACCATGGCCACATTTCATGGGTCAATTCCTTGGCCATATTGCACCAGCCCTTGGCATCTCGATGCCCCCCAATTGGGTTAGTACTTCAATCCTACATCCCATGGGGGTTTATTGCTACCCACCCCCCACCTTTTCCATTAGCTACACCCATTTTCCATACTAAAACCCCTCATGTTTCATCAATTGTGAGTAAACCTATTTGCCTTACTACAACTCAGCTATTGCATTCTCCATGGTTGTTCATGTCCACTCTGCTACAACCCCTCTATTCCATCCAGTATGGATGCACCAATATTCCCTACCCCTATTTGCCTTATGGTAGTCCCTATGGTTACATCCATTTTTCCCAAACCTAATGACCCTTTGTTGGATGGTTCCAGTTAGACCCATGGTTCAATAGGTGTATCCAACAAAACATCCTACATGCGTTGACATTTTCAACACCTTGCAAGTAGGATAAGGTCTCACTCGAGACACGTATAGGATTTGCAAAGACCATTATAAGGGTTACACAAAGGAGGATGTGATGGTGCTTTCCATATCCTAATGTATTCATTAACTCATTTATGCATTCCTCATAGTGAACCATTTAGCATTCATTCTTTATAACAACTAAGACATTCATTCCAAACATAAGCATAACAGAAACACGCTGCATAGTATATAATAGAACCAACTTTATATTATTACTTGGAAAAATATAGTATAGATGATAGTCATGACTAAACATATCATGGATTCCTCATTTAGCTCACCATCTTAGATGGGTCCCAAGATACAACAAACCCTAGAAACAATAGAATCTAAACAACAACCAAACAATCACTGAACCCAAGAAATTACAAAATGTGCCTCTTAATAGGATTATGGTTCTACTCTTTGTCATTCGCGTGTGCACGGTTTGGTAGGCATGCCAAATGCCATGCATAAGTTACTGTTGACACACGATGCGATCTTCCCTTGTATTGTCTCATGTGTGGTGGTCTACCTCACCACCTGGATTCTCTTGTGCTCATCCACCTATTCTAAAAATCGAACACCAACAAACCCCCAAGAATATGAGATGGCTTGTACCAAGACATGGAGCTCAAGGATCTAAGGCTTCCATTGAGGGCATGCACTTGCGTAAAATGCTAAGAAAGTCTTGGAATTCAGCCTTGATTCCCTCGAACTCACTAGTGATGTCAGTCAACCGATTGGTGAAGGACTCCACATCCTCCTTTGTGCTTTTCCCTACTTCTAGATTGACCTTCTCTGAAGCAAGGTGCCTTCGCAAAGGGTTCTTGCTTAACAATTACACACACCACACATGTTCACATAAGCAAGATGTAAACAAGATGCCAGAAGCTAGATTATATTAATTCTACCGAAACAATTACAATGCGAAATGCAAGGAATGTAAACAACTAACTATTGTCAGCCTTATCCTATTACAATACAGAAGTAACTGTGTTCTATCTCAGTGTGTCGATCTTCACCCTCTCCTGGTTCACTGCGGAACTCTGAGCTATGGCTCGACCTTCTTTGCGCTCGGACGATGTGTGACTGTTCTCTCCAATCTACCAATCTTCTCCCAGAACTCTGCTCTGTGCTGACTCCAGAATGGAACTAAATGTCCTCCCATGTGCTTGTGCACAAGTCTTCTATTCTACTGCTCACTGCTGCGCATCCCGAGGTCTACTCTGACTCCTGAAACACTCTTCCTCTGTCAACTGATCTCCCTGATCCTATAGACCTACAATTGTCATCTTTCTGCCATGCTGTACAACCTCCACCTGTGGCGACATCTTTCATGTCTTCAACCACCTTAAATAACTGCTCATAACTTCCTTAGAAACCCCGAACAGCTATGAAGTACTCTTCTTGACTTCTACGCATCCTTATGACACTGCTACAGTAGTCGGTCTTATCACTGTCTCGACCTTACTGTCCTCCGTCATCCTTCGACATACCTGTCAGCTTCCCTTTGCACTTTCAGGATTCACCAATCTGCCCATTCCTCTTTGCTTGGCTCATAACCGAACCTGTCGGAGTCATGGTTTGACAACATGTCGACCCTCAACTCTTGACCTTCCGATCTTCTGTCAATCGTATATCGACTTCTCCTGCGAGACTTATTGACTTTGACAACCAATCTTCTCTTTCGCACCAATGGTCATCGGTACTCCCTCTAGTCGGCCTTCTTCATGTCGTCAACTTCAACTACTCTTCCTAGGCCCCAATGGTCCTGCATCAGACTCCCTAGGTGAAAAAGAACTCGACTACTCCGTTAGTCTCCTAAACTCTTCTTCGGGAAACCATGTCGCCTCCTGCAAATCATCATCTTTCCATTGCACTAAGTATTCTTTTCTTCTCGAACTACGCGTATGCCCGACTTCGTGTTCCTCTATTACTTCTACAATTGCTTCTTTGTGTCATCCTGGAATCTATGCCATCCAGTCGATGTTCAACACCTCCGCGCTTTTGTTTCTTGAACCTGCTTCAAACTTTTATAGATCTGAGACATTGAACATTGGTGAAATGATCAATTCCTTCGGTAGCTCCAACACATAAGCATTGTATGAAATATTCTTTAGAATCTTACATGGTCCAATCTTCTTCAGCTTCAGCTTGTTATATGTCCCTGTCGGAAATATCTCCTTCCCCAAATTTTCATAGAGTAAGTCTCCTTCGCTGAACGATTGTAACCTCTTCTTTCTGTTGGCTCTCAACTTGTATGTCGTGTTACTCTTCTCTATGCACTTTTGCACATCTTCATGCACTTCTTTCATATGCTCTGTGAATGATTTTGCATCCACGCTTTTCCTAATTTCTGTCAGCAACTCGACCAAATCCACCACTCCATGTTGGTTTCGTCCCTGAAAAATATGGAATGGGATCAAACCTGTTGACCAATTTACAAAATTGTTGTATGGGAACTCCGCTTGCGCCAACACGTTCTCCCACTTCTTGGGTCTGTCAGCCGTCAAACACCTTAGAAGATTTCCCAAACTTCTATTCACCACCTCGGTCTATCCGTCTATTTGTGGATGATATGCCGAGCTAAACTGCAACCTCGTGTCCAGTTTCTTCCATAGGGTTCTCTAGAAATGCCCCATAAACTTGGTATCTCTATCCGATGTGATACTCTTAGGAAACCCATGCAATCTGATTATCTCCTTGAAGAATAGTACAGCAATGCTTGTGGCATCACTTGTCTTCCAACATGCAATAAAGTGTGCCATTTTCGAAAATCTGTTGACTACAACAAATATTGAGTCACTTCATTGTTGCGTATTCAACAATCCTAGCATAAAATCCATGCTCATGTGCTCCCATGGGGTATCCGGTATAGGTAATGGTGTATACAACCCCATATTCTGGCTTCTTCCTTTCGCCAACTGGAAAACGTGACACTGTCGTACCCACTTTCCGACATATGTTGTCATTCTTAGACAATAATACTTCTCTTCGATCAATGCCTTGGTCTTGTCGATGCCAAAATGACTTGCTAATTTGCCGCTATGCAATTCTCATATTAGGTTCTCTCTTATGGATCCTATGGGAATACACAACTGTTGTCCCTTGAATCGTTATCCCTCTTGGATGAAATAATCCAAGTATGGAGTCCTATTGACACTCCACGGTTCACAACAAGCCTCCCATGCTTTTGCAAAATCTCCATCAGTCGCATAGTCTGCTTTCGCTGACTCTATTCCTATTTCCTAAACTGTCAACATGCTCAGCAATGCAAATCTTCAACTTAGCGTGTCGGCAACCTTGTTTGACTTGCCCGACTTGTGTCGCAACATGAAGGTATATCCCTAAAGGAATTTGACCCATTTCATGTGCCGTTGATTCAACTTCGACTGAGTATTTAGGTACCTCAGTGCTTGGTGATCTGTGTATAAGACAAATTCCTTGGGAAATAAATAATTCCTCCACTTCTTCAATGCTTGGACAATAGCATGAAATTCTTGGTCATAGACTGAATATTTCCGCTTCGCATCATCCAACTTCTCACTGAAGAATGCAATTGGTCAGCCATCATGGCTCAACACTGCTCCAATTTCCATTCCACTAATGTCGTAATCAACCTGGAAAACTTTGTCAAAATCTAGGAGCGCTAACATTGGGCTCTCAGTGACCTTTTCCTTCAACTTGCCGAAAGCTCGTTGGGAGGATTCCGTCCACTTGAACTCCCCTTTTCTCATGCACTCTGTCAAAGGTGCACAAATCCGGCTGAATCCCTGAATGAACTTCTTGTAGAAACTAACAAGTCCATGGAAAATCCTCACTCCAGTCGTACTTGTCGGTTCTAGCCAATCCAATATTGCCTTCACCTTTTCTGGTTCCATCGCCAACCCTTTACCCTATATTACAAATCCCAAGTACACCAGTTCTTCCTTCATAAAGAAACACTTTTGCAGGTTCACCATCAGCTTTTCTTCCTGCAACTTCTGCAATACTTGTCGAATGTGCCCCAAGTTCTCTGTCTTGGTTCGACTAAATATCAGGATGTCGTCTAGGTACACTACGAAAAAATTTCCCAATAATGGTTTCAGTACTTCATTCATCAACCCCATGAATGTACTGGGTGCATTAGTCAATCTGAATGGCATGACTAACCACTCATACAACCCTCCTTTCGTCTTGAATGATGTTTTCCATTCATCTCCTTCTCTAACCCGAATCTGGTGATAACCGCTTTTCAGGTCTATCTTTGTGAAGTACTTCTCTCCACTCAATCAATCCATCAAGTCATCCATTCTTGGAAATGGAAACTGGTACTTGATTGTGATCTTGTTGATGGCTCTAGAGTCTTTACACATTCTCCATTTTCCACCCTTCTTCGATGCTAATATTGTTGGTACCGCGCACAGACTCATACTTTCTGTTATCAATCCCTTGTCCAACAACTACTGGACCTTTCGATTGAGTTCCTGACCTTCTGTTGGACTCATCCTATGCAGTGCCTTGTTTGACAGACTCGACCTTGGAATTAAGTCGATCTAATGGGATATGCTTCTCGTCAGTGGCGATCCTGTCGGTGTTTCGTCGACTACTATGCTCTGAAACTCGTCAAGCATCTTTCTGACTTCGACCGAAATATTCTCCATTATCGACCTCTCGAACATGGCCCTTTTGGAATGATAGAAAAACATCCCGACTGCTTTTCCTCCTCTGCAAGGAATTCTTTCGTTGAATACATCAGCACCTACTTCTCCCAAAAGTTGCTCTCACCCTGCTTACAGTCGGCTGGCTCCTCCGGCTTTGGCTTAAGAGTTATTTTCATGCCATTTTTCCACATTGTGACTGTGTTGGCCTGACCATCATAGATCATCTTCCGATCATATTTCCATGGTCTCGCTAACAATAGATGGCATGCACCCATTGGTATTACATCGACAGTACACTGTCTTCCAGCTTCCCAACCTTGAAGTTAATCAGGCACTGTCTGGTCACCTTCACATGGTGTACTTTCTGCAACCATGAGATCTTGTATGGTTGTGGGTGTTCTCGACACTTCAACCCTATTCTATCAATGATCTCTGTTGACACAAGATTCTTAGTGATTCCACGATCAACTATGGTCTTGCAACACCATTCACCAATTCTCACTTTGGTTCGAAAGATAGCCTTTCGCTATGCCGGCTCCTTCTCGTCGCGTCGGTCTTCCTGAACCAATGTTCACCTGACCATCAGGTTTTGAATTTTATTCTTCTCATCCTCATTGTTGTTGGATGCCGACTCTACCCTCTCATATTTTTTCTCATCTCTTCGACGTCTTGGTTTTGAATCCTCTGCAGCATGTAGGTTCTTTGGGCATTCATATGCCTTGTGTCCAGCTCCACGACACTTGTAACATATTATGGCTAGTTTGTCAGCTCCTTTTCTATCGAATGGGCCACTTCGACCACGTGTCTGTCAACCATCGCGTCGATTTTCTTGTGTCTTCTCTCTTATTGATGTCCCTTCCGCATGTAGGTTTTCTTCGACGGCTTCTCTCCTGTAACCGCTACTTTGGCCTTTTGCAGAAATAGTCTTCGCACCTCGACTAGTCATCCTTCCTTTGGTCGATGCGGATTTCCTCAACAGTTTCTCTTCTGCCTTCAAATCTAATTGGTAGGATTCACCGACCGCTCTGAATCTTGACATGCTCAACTCATCTTGAATGGCATATTTCAAGTTGTTGACATATCTTGCAATAGCTTCTTCACCTGCATCGATCTGTCCTGACCTTATTGACAATCTGTAAAACTCTTCCATGTATTCCTTCATGGTCATATCTTTTTGTCAAAATTTCTACAACTTCTGGAACAAGGAAATCACATAGTCATTCGGCAAGAAATTCCCCTTTAGCTTGGTGACCATCCTGTCTCAAGACTTGATTTTCTCCTTGCCCTTCTTGACTCTATCAGTCTGCACATTGTCCCACCACAATGAGGCATGACCCTTCAACCTCATACATGCAGTCTTAACCTGCTTAGGATCCTCGATCTGCTCTATGTCAAAGTATTTATCCATTTCTCTGAACCAGTCGATCAAGTCTTCTAGGTCCAGACTTCCTGAGTAGGTACATACATCTATCTTTGTTTGACCTCTCATCTCTGACAGAATTTTAATTAGTTTGTCTTATGGTTCTTCTCATGCTTCTTCCTATGTTAAGATTTAATATGCTAAGACAGAAAATAGCAGCATTACATTCCATTTCACAATAACAGCATATACAGGATCACTGAAGAAACAACAAGCACAACTTAAACACAAGAGACACATATTTATCCTGGGAAACCCTCATGGGGTAGAAAACCCAGCAAATCTTCCTCAATATAGATGACTATCACTATACAAAGATGCAAACCAAAGACATGATCTCCTCCTCCACCATAGCAGACCTCTCCTCCACAAGTGCACTACATTCTGAGTGAGGGAAGTGTGTGTATAATGAGGAACACACCTCCTCTATATATACACATCTCCGACTTGTACTTTATATTAACTAAGTTGGCCCCAACTTTACCACTGGGTTAAACACCCCACTACAACTGACTGGGCCGACCCCACTAGGGTGGTCTAACAACCCTTTGACCCACATAACACATACAGGGCTGACCCCCACTAGGGAAGTCTAATAACACAAGTTACCACATTCCGACAGAGGAATAAACATCTCCGGATATACAATAAGATCTTCACGGAGGAATGAAACATCTACGGAATAATAAATTACAAATATAATATTCTTAGAAGTTACAATATCTCAACACTCCCCCTTAACGAGAAGGATATTATAAAAACATCTGCAGGAGCAAGGAGTCATCAACATGATACATCTATAAATCATTGGAAGCTTTCTCAACATCATGAGTAACTCAACCAGTTACTAGAACATCTTCAATACTGGAACATCAACATCTTTAGTACTGAGTCTTTATCTTCTGCAGCACTCAAACAGCTACAACAACATCAACATCTGAATCCTCACGATCATTAGCATCGTCATCATATGATCATCAGAATCGTCATCACATGATCATCAACATCGTCATCACACGATCATCAGCATCAGCATCACACGATCATCAACATCGTCGTCACATCTACAATGTCTAGATCATTACGATCTACAACATCTGGATCATCAATATTAGTATCCACACCAATACAAGTATACACATCATCAATACAAGTATCCACACCAATACAAGTATACACATCATCAATACAAGTATCCACACCAATACAAGTATACACATCATCAATACAAGTATACACATCAATACAAGTATCCACACCAATAAAAGTATACACATCATCAATACAAGTATACACATCAATACAAGTATCCACACCAATACAAGTATACACATCATCAATACAAGTATCCACAATAGCAGCATACTGTGCAACACACACGATCATATTACAGGATGATCAATCCTGCTCTCTTTAGGACATAGGTCCAAGGATGATGCAATCTTGTCATGTACCTTTTGAATCGAGGTTCAAGGACGATCCAGTCCTACCATGTACCTTTTGAACCGAGGTCCAAGGATGATCTAGTCCTATCATGTACCTTTTGAACTGAGGTCCAGGGATGATCCAGTCCTATCATTCAATTCTCGGAGACCTCTTGTCTATGGCTCAATTCAAGGGACCGAAGTCCAGGGACGATACAATCCCCATTCTCAGATACAACATGTCTCGGCTCTCTTTAAGACTGAAGTCCAAGGATGATCCAACCCTCATTCTCGGAGACATCATGTATACGGCTCTCTTTAGGACTGAAGTCCAAGGATGATCCAACCCTCATTCTCGTAGACATCATGTCTACCGCTCTCTTTAGGACTAAAGTCCAAGGATGATCCAACCCTCATTCTTGGAGACATCATGTCTACGACTCTCTTTAGGACTGAAGTCCAAGGATGATCCAACCCTCATTCTCAGAGACATCATGTCTATGGCTCTCTTTAGGACTGAAGTCCAAGGATGATCCAACCCTCACATGTCCACCAAGGAATTCATTCTCAGAGACATCATGTCTACGGTTCAATTCAAGGGACCAAAGTCTAGGGACGATCCAATCCCCACATGTGCACCAAGGACTTCATTTTCGGAGACATACGTCTACGGCTCTCTTTAGGACTGAAGTGCAGGGATGCTCCAATCCCTACTTTTCCACTAGGAACTTCATTTTCGGAGACATATGTCTATGGTTCTCTTTAGGACTAAAGTCTAGGGATGATCTAATCCCCACACCTGTCCACTAAGGACTTCATTCTTGGACACATCTGTCTACGGATCAATTTAGAACATGTGTTCAAGGATGATACAATCCCTCTTCTTTCTTGGAGACATATGTCTACAGATCCTTTTAGAACATGTGTTCAAGGATGATACAATCCCTCTTCTTGCTCGTCAACTTAGACCCTGTCTAAGGACCATCCACCAACCTCTCTGTTGGCATCACCAATATAGGTATCCACATCATCGACCTCACTGTCGATGCAGGAAATCTCATCATAAGTGACCACATCACTCCCCCTTTTGAGGAGGGTCCTTTTGAACTACACCAAGCTTGTCTTGGAAATACTCAAACTTTTCTTGAGGTAGAGGTTTGGTTAGTATGTCGGTAATTTGTTCACTTGAGGTAGAGGTTTGGTTAGTACATCGGTAACCTATTACAAATTCAAACTTTATAGTTCCTTTCTACACAATATCTTGTTAGATGCCTATGTGCTTTGACTTATCATGGAACTCTAGATTCTCTGTCATCTTGATGCAACTCTGTTTGTCACATAGGATCACAGTTGGGTCTATCTCTAAGTCAAACAATCTAGAAGCCATACTTCTTCACAAATAGCAGAGAAAGCAGCCATATATTGTCCTTGTGTTGAGAGCCATACTGGACTACTTCCTGCTAAACCATAAGATCATGGCTGATCCCAGACAATAACATCCTCTCGATGTGCTCTACCTGTCTGATACACTTTCTGCTCAATCAACATTTGTGTTTCCATCTGAAGTCATGATCTCCAAGATAGCACAGATCAAAGTCTATCGTATCCTTTAGGTACCTCATCACATGCTTTGCAACTAACAGGTGAACACATCTAATTTCCACTAGATACTGACTCAAGGTGTTCACAGCAAAGCATATATCTGGCCTGGTATTCGTTAGATACATCAATGACCCAATAATTTGTCTGTGCAGAGTTATATCCACTAACTCTGATGAGTCATCTATTAACAACTTCAAGTTGGAATCCATGAGAGTGGCCATTCCAACACATCAAGTCCTTTTAATATTTCTCAGCATACTTTCCCTGGTTGAGAAAGATTCCTTCTGAGCCTTGCCATACTTCCAGACCTAGGAAATAATGCATCAATCTGAGATCTTTCATTTTCATTTTTGTAGCCATCTATCTGTGCCATCTCTCGTCAGATGGGTCTATTGATATGATCCTCAATATCATTTGAACTCTATGGTGAGTTCCTTCTTGCATCGATGTCATTTGTGTATAGAAACCATATTCAACCTTGTAGCAAAGGTTGAGATCCACATCACCCATGGTGATCATTAAGCTCATCAATTTACTATCGATCCTGGGTACCCATACAAAACCTGATTCACACTTCTTCTTTAATTACATCATTAAGAGAATGGTCTTATCTAGTCACTTGGAGCAAACATCTCATCATGATTCTCTTCCTCTTTCTAAGAGAATCTTCTAGCCACGAGCCTTCTATATTTTGATTTGTAAATATTCTTGTTGAACATCCATCACTTGTTCGGTGTTCATCATTCTTCTAAATCAAAATTAAGTACATTATTAGTAATACTTTATAATCATGAAATCATGTTGACATGATAACCTATTATGCATACAAATATCATTTGCATAGTTATGCAACTATCTTTACCAATACTTTGGCACAACACTTTTCCATATCCTGTATGCATACAGTGGCTATCTAGATGCCTTCCATCTCTACTAGAACATACTATCGAGAGTGTGCACAGCTCTCAGCATGTCAGCAAAGAGGTTTCATTCTAGACAAGCTACAATGGAATGTTTGTCCAACTTACCAATCATATGCATATTAGTAGTATACTATTCAATGCTATATGAATGTTTACACTCAGCGTGATATATTCTAAGAATACAAATATGCATACAATCTATTAAAGCAATATCATTTACTATTTCAAATAACAACTCAAATACTTATCTTGTATGTTTGTGTGGTTGCCTCCTGCTTGATCTTCTAAATGTCTTTTGAACTTCTATTCATTCTGTACCACTGTGCATGCTCAAGTGTCATCCTCATGATCTCATACACAAACATACATTCATTAGTATATTCACAATATTATCAAAACATTATAATTTTGAATGATCATAGATAATAAACATTAGTATTTAGGGTTTCAGGGAAGTCTTCTTTTACTCATGCATATTCTTGTTTGATAATAATACTCTTTTGGTTAGTTAAATCATCAATCAAGATAAGAGACATAATATGCATAAACCCTTGATTACTAACTTTATGAATAAGCATAACCAATCATACCAAGTATACTTATATAAGGGATCCTAACACAAGGTAAGATTCTAACTTGACATAGGAAAACATACCTGGATTAGTATACCTGCTTAGTTATGTCTGACATACCTAAACAATATCTTCTTTGTTCTCTTCAATGATTTATAGATCTTGTGCTAGAACCTGCATATCTCATAGGTTAATCATAATATAACAAAGTCATACATACCTCGTAAGTAGAACTTCTATGTGATCAAAGATTATGGAGGAGTCTTTGTCTTCATGTTGTCATGGTCATGGAACTTGATTTGTCTCTCGTGATGTACCTATATCTTGTTAGCAGACAACATCAACCTCATACAACACCATAATGCATTAGTACAATCATATAGCCCTAATCAATGATTGTCTTCTATCATTCACATGCATTCATACTATTACTAGGGTGATGAGATAATTCTAATCATTAATCAAGATTGTACTAATAAATAATATGAAGACAAACATATTATGAACTTAATCAAGAATCATATTTCAAGACATACCTGAACCTCCTTAAGTCATACCTGTCGAGACTTCTTGTAGTCTTCTTATGTAAGGCCTTAGCCTCAACTCCCCCTGAAACTTGATCTGGAGCTTGATTAGGGTTTGCTAGAGAAACCCTAAAAATTCAATCTTTGACTTTCACACTTCTGAATGGATGGAAGGATGTGTCTTGCTGAGCTGATCAAACTAGCATACTTCAATTTTGAAATCTCCAAAATTTGACCGCTCAAAATTACCTTCAAAACTTTTGGATCTTCTGGACAG
Source organism: Larix kaempferi (assembly GCA_027924585.1). NCBI lineage: Eukaryota > Viridiplantae > Streptophyta > Pinopsida > Pinales > Pinaceae > Larix > Larix kaempferi. Next base: position 3,443,056 of record BSBM01000070.1, read on the forward strand.
GATCCTGAACTAGGGTTTTATGAAGCCCACCCATATGCCCAATCAAAATATTCGATCCAAGGCTCTAAACTCTTATTTTTCTAAGGAGCTTCCAGCTGTGGTCACATAATTAAAAAATTCCAACTTTTGCTGAAGCACTAATTTTCCATCTTTCCGATCAAAATCCTGAACTGGGGTTTGATCAAGCCCGGTCTTCTACCCAACCAAAAAATTTGATCTTGGTCTCTAAATTTATATTTTCCTTAGTAGCATTCAGCCATGGACTCCGATTCCAAAAATTCTAACTTTCTCCGAAACCCTAAATTCCAGAAGCCATGAATGAAGGTGCTCCAAAAATAATTATGTTTTGACAGAAATATGTACTTGATTGTTTCTACTGTAACTCCAAACCTTTTGATCCACAGGGTCTGAAAACATTTTTCGTGGTATCCTGACCTGTCATCTTTCCATCCCAATAGGTTTGACCTCAATTGGATTTTCTGAGAGAGAGTTATGCCAAGTGTCGCAACGTGACCTATTTATGGGATAAAACCGGAGAGCGAACTTGTATGGAATTCCACGTGTCACTGGTTCAACTTTGGCCGCTAAAAACGTTTTCTGAGATAGTACAGTATGTGTAATACCTGTCACTTTTTACAAAATTTCATTTGGAGCTTCCTAGCCCAAGTTATGACCTTTTTTCCTAGGTCACCTGATTTTGACTGAGATCTGGAAGAGGTTGAAACCCTAACTTGTACTGATCATAACTCACAAAGTACAACGAATATGAGGGTTTCCTTTGGACACAAGGTACCTGGGGATGTTATCTATGACTTGTAAACTTTTCAGATTCTGAACCTTCACCAAAATGGATTTATAGTGAAATTTCCACGATGACGTGTTTTTGCTATATAAAACCCTAACCTTCAAATTGTCGCAAGAGAAGCAAGTGTCGTAAGTGCCATACATTACCTTCCTTCAGGTTAGCTCTGATACCATGTTAAGATTTAATATTCTAAGACAGAAAATAGAAGCATTACATTCCATTTCACAATAATAGCATATACAGGATCACTGAAGAAACAACAAGCACAACATAAACACAAGAGACACAGATTTATCCTGGGAAACCCTCATGGGGTAGAAAACCCAGCAAAGCTTCCTCAATATAGATGACCAGAAATATACAAAGATGCAAACCAAAGACATGATCTCCTCCTCCACCATAGCATACCTCTCCTCCACAAGTGCTCTACATTCTGAGTGAGGGAAGTGTGTGTATAATGAGGAACACACCTCCTCTATATATACACATCTCCGACTTGTAGTTTATATTAACTAGGTCGACCCCAACTTTACCACTGGGTTAAACACCCCACTACAACTGACTGGGCCGACCCCACTAGGGTGGTCTAACAACCCTTTGACCCACATAACACATACAGGGCCGACCCCCACTAGGGAAGTCTAATAACCCAAGTTACCACATTCCAACAGAGGAATAAACATTTTCAGATATACAATAAGATCTTCACGGAGGAATGAAAATAATAATGTACAAATATAATATTCTTAAAAGTTACAATATCTCAACATCCCATGCTTCCACTTCTTCGACCTCTTCGTCGCTGTGTTCTAACGCATTAGGAATACAACCATGCCTTTGGCTTTCTTTGATCGATGCGACTTCATTTTTCAAAGTTCGCATTGTTCGAATGCACTTGTCGAACATCTCATGATCAACTGTGACTGCTGCGCCGCCCACTCTTCATCCAACTCCTTGAACGTTAATGCCTCTGTGAGCCATTTTCAACCTCGGCTGAAACTCCCACTCTGTCCAATCACAACCAGACTTTCACAAGTCGTGCACAACTCTACCGAACCATAGTTGGAGTTGTTCAATGCACTTTCTCACTTGGTTAATACCACTTGACCTAGTTAGGTTGATATCACCGCTTCTCAGGAACTTCGGCTCTGAATTTCACTGGTTCTTTCTAGCTCACGGGATTTTGTTCCTACTATGATACCAGTTGACGCAAGGTGCCTTTGCAAAGGGTTCTTTCTTAACAATAACACACAACACACACGTTCACATAAACAAGATGTAAACAGGATGCTAGAAGCTGGCTTATATTACTTCTACCGAAACGGTTACAATGCGAAATGCAAGGAATGTAAACAACTAACTATTGTCGGCCTTAGCCTATTACAATATAGAAGTAACTGTGTGCTATCTCAGTGTGTCGATCTTCACCCTCTCCTGGTTCACTATGGAACTCTGAGCTATGGCTCGACCTTCTCCGTGCTCAAAATATGTGTGACTGTTCTCTCTAATCTACCAATCTTCTCCCCGAACTATGCTCTGTGATAACTCTAGAATGGAACTAATTGTCCTCCCCTATTCCTGTGCACAAGTATTCTATTCTGCTGCGCATCCCTATGTCTACTCCGACTTCCAAAACACTCTTCCTTTGTCAACCGATCTCCCTGATCCTGCAGACCTGCAATTTTCATCTTTCTGTCATGCTGCACAATCTCCACCTGTGGCACCATCTGTCGTGTTTTCTACCACCTTCAATAACTGCTCATAACTTCCTTAGCCACCCCGAACAGCTACCAAGTACTCTTCTTGAGTTCTACGCATACTTCTGACACTGCTATAGTAGTCGGTCTTATCATTGTCTCGGCCTTACTGTCTTTCGTCATCCTTCGACATACCTGTCGGCTTCCCTTCGCACTTTTAGGATTTGCCAATCCGCCCCTTCCTCTCTGCTTGGCTCATACCCAAACCTGTCAGAGTTGAGGTTCGAAAACATGTCGACCCTAAACATCTCCATTGCAACTTTGTTGTCTGTCGTCCTCTGACTTGTTGACTTTCGACCTTCCGCTCTTCTATCGATCATATATCGACTGCTCCTACATGACTTATTGACTTTGACACCCAATCTGCTCTTCTGCACCAGTGGTCATCGGCACTCCCTCTAGTTGTCCTTCTTCACGTCGTCAACTTCGACTGCTCTGCCTAGGCCCCGATCCTCCTGCATCATTCTCAGTGAAGGGGAGAAATTTTGTTTCCTTTGTGTGGAGTTTCAGACAACTTTTCAAAGTGCTTATGTTCCTGCTCTTATGCCTCTATAGTAATTGTCATGACTATATGTTGTTTTGTCCGGCTTGCTATGATATTTTTAGTTAGAAATGATATCTCTGCCATGGCTTCTTTTTGTGTGGCGAGAGGCAATTGCACCAGACTTTCCTTCTTGGCATTGACCTAGGCCTCACAGTCTCTAATCTGCTAGTCCACCTGTTGAAATTTGGGCACATCTTACAAGTGGTTCCATATGTTGAAACTATAGTCCATGATTCCTCCTAAGGCACAACTCCCTATTTGATTTATTCTAGAACTTGTGCAGGTTCCTAAATTTTTTTTGAAAGCTTGATCTCCTCGGGGGATGTCTCTGGCTTGATCTGTGCTATGATGTTTTATGTTTCTTGATGAAGCATAGAAATGATGTCTCTGATGTGGGATACTTTTTGGACAGGAAACAACTAATTGTCAGTTGAGGAACTTGCAACTAGCAGTGTAGAGTAATCATTTTCTACTTCTTACTCTAACTATTTTATTTCATGTACCACCTCTACATGATTATGCTTTAGCCCATCATAGGAGTGGATCAACTAATGGCACTCAGGTAGTTCATCAAAGATATCAGTGACAAAATACTGCAAGTCCTTTGTTAGGACTAGGTGTAGGTCCAGCTCGTTATATGGCATCGGTTTCATATTTGAAACATTTGAGGGTTGGAACATTGTGATGGACAAGGGATTCAACCAGATCTTCCTATGCATAAAGGCCTCTTGCACCTACTATTATAGTTCATGTTCCCGACTAGTACTTGTTTCTTCTAAGGTCTATGCCACCGATTTTCCCGGGGGTATATTCAATACCATGCTCAGCTCCTACAACTACTCTTTGTTGTCCTTCTAGAGGATTTGAGCTACCTCTAGGTTTAATTGCAGCTTCTAGATGGTGCTAGGGATTATCATTGATATCGTTGTATTTTGTTGCTCCTGTGTGGGACTCTATTCCCCTGCATATTTCCCTATGGTATCTAGATACTTGGGTGCTTGATCTTGTCCCTAGTCTACCTCAGTCCAAAATTATTCAAAAATACTGTGCTTGATCGATGTAGGAGGCCTTGTTCCAAGTGTTTCTTCTAGTGTTTAGATCTAGGTAATATGGTGGGGATGGGGATTCCTTCTATTTCTTCTTTTGATCCTTGATCTATTGGGATGATATAGATTCATACTTGGGATTCTCCAACAACTTAGGTGAGATCCTAAGATCACTGGGGTAGACACATTCACTCTAGGACTTCTTGCTAATTCCCAACTCTTCCAGGATCTCCAGGTTCGAATCTGAGAATGGAAAAAAAATTTGCGGCCACTATGTAATCATTGCTTTAACATCTTCAACTATGATGCAGAAAAACGATACCTCTACATATGGATTAGGGATATGGGCATGGTGTGATTATAACATTATGGTTATCCACCTCAAACAACATGACATCCTTATACTTTCCCACAATTGCCTGTCGGATCCTGAATGACTCCATCATGGCTGCAAGCAAATTTGTATACCGGTATTGAAAGGAGTTGTTGAATGAAACCTATTTTTCTTGGGTCCGATGATGGTGCAGTACGAGGAAATTTTCCACCATGAAATATTCTATAGTAGGCTAGCTATATTGGTAATTGGGAGGTGGATTCTACACCACCATGGTGACAAGCAGTAGATCCCAACTATAATGAAACTCAATGCCTTTATCTTGTGTGTCGAGGCAGTCCTACAGAAATTCCTACCTAAGACACTGGGTCCAGGTCATTTGATGGCCTGTTGTGCACTTCTCTACTGCAAGTACAACCCTTATTGGGAACTCATCCTTGCGACATTTCCGCAATAGCTTATATGTGAGTATATGGGTCACAAACTTGACTTGATGCTCTTAAATGGTAGAGATTATTGCTCCTCATGACCCTCTATGAGTATGAAACTTCCTATACACCTCATATACTGAGGCATTAGTGATTACCTCTACAGGGTCCTCTCCCTTCTATGAAATCCTAGAGATCTTATGGATGGCCTCGTCTGTTATTTCATACTTTTGGTCTAGCTAGAAGTACCCTCCATGGAGGAGGATTACGAGGAATCATGTGCAAGCATTGATAGATGGGATTTTCCTGAAATGCGGGACATCCAACAGAGAAGTGATGCCCAACTTATGGAGATGGTGCATCCAAGATTGTGGGATGACCCATTCTTCTTCATTTCCCATCAGCTCCACCTGGGTATATCTATCCACTACAAGATCTAGAAACTGTGCTTCATCCAAAATGTTGAAATATGAATACTTGAGGAAAGGGACCTTGCCCACCGATGGCCCCTTAAGCTTGACCTTTGCTGGGATGAGAACCTTCGGCATCTGATTCTCTTTTTTTGCTTTGAAATTGGTCCATCCTTTATTCATAGATGGGGTGGTAGATATATCTGCTAACACTCTATTGTGCATGAACTCAACTTTGGTTCTAATGTAAATCTCTTACTTTCACTACTTCTCTTTCTCTCTCTTAGACAACTGGTGGTTCCTTTGTGGTTTTTTGGAGTTCTTATAGAGGAGCACACGGCCACACCTTACCTACTACCATTACTTATCTCCCCCCACCTCCTATTCCTTATCTTGAATGCTCAGGGATGCGGCCAACTATGGGTAGGATGTTTGTATTTTTGTGCACCACTACCATCACCTCATATTGGTTGTTCAATTGTTGGTGACATCAGAGCGGTCCTTTCCTCTGAGATGTTATCTTTTTTAGGTGTTTTTTTTGTTCCTTACTGGTTCTTTATTGCTTCTGCCTTTTCATTACCTTTCTAAATATGGCACAGTTAGTTGTAACTGAAAAAAAATATGATCGACATGAGCTGCATGACAGGGAGAATAATGATCTACGATTTCGCTCTAGATTTTATTGAGCAAATTTATTTGCTACTTGACTACTACATCTATGCTACTTTATTACCATTATGGATGACATTAACTCCTACATTTTATCTTATCCTAACTAGTTTTATGATTGACATTGACTTACAACAATTTTTCCCCTATGGGCAATGGTATGGCTTGAAGTGACTTCCATTTATGAGCCCCTTTCCCACCAGGGTAGTGAGCTTTGTTGCACTTGATTTTGTAATGAACAAGATCTGAAATGGAATTAGCCATCACATCATTAACTTACTTGGATTCTTCAAAAAATTGTTGTCATACATCAGAACAAGTGCACCTAGTTTCAAGATATTGCTCTTAATGTTTCAATCATGCCATGATTTGTATGTCTTATTTTCAACCAATTGGTTGAACCCTGCAATGAATTGGTATTATTCTATCTCCATCACTTCATATAGCTTGCACTGGAGTGATTCATCATCTGTCATGTTTGTTGCAATGTCTATGTGCAAACCGAGGATAACGAACTCCAATGACATCACTACTTCATTTCCATAGACTAACCTAAATGGTGTGTTCTTAGTGATTCTTTTGCATGTTGTTTTGTATTCCTATAGTACTACTAGAATGCAGTGATCCTAGTCATCATGTTGTACGTTGCAGACCTTCATTAGTGCCTGATCCAAGATCTTATTGAATGCCTCCACTATCCCATTCACCCAAGGATGATAAGGCATGGTCTTTTGATGATATATCATGAACTATTAAGTTAGTGTGTAGATGGTGGAATTCGGGAAATGAGTTACATGATCACTCATTAACACCTTCGGGAACCCAAATTTGGTGATGATAAGCTCGAATATAAACCATGCGACAGTCTCTGCTATACAGTCTTTCACTAGCATAGCTTCTGACCATCTTGTCAAATATTACATTGTGGTAATGTTATACTGCATGCTAGTCCTTCACCGAGGTGGGTTTATAGGTCCCACAAAATCAATATCCCATTTCTCAAATGTATCATAGGAAGTCATTGGGAAGAGGGGCATCTCATCCCCGCACGATGGCTTCCTGACTTGATAAACATCACACCATTTGTAATAAATATTGGTTTTTTCAAATAACGAAGTCCACCATAGTCCTACACACAACACTTTATGCATAGTAGACTTTCCTACATTATGCCCACCTGCAATGCCTTCATGTGCCTCCTGTAATATTAATGGTCATTCATGCTCTAGTATACACCTATGCAGTATGCCATCAGTTCCTAATTTGTAAATTTGTCCTAGAATCAACTGGAAATCAACACTTCTTGTCACCAACTACTTGCGTTGCACAACTATGTAATATTCTGGCTCACCTCTTATTGCTAGAAATGTTCGTATTTCATTAAACCGATTGGGTACTGACTCAATCCAGAAAAAACTTTTCATAAGGGAGATCATTGTATAGAATCCCCCTAGTTTCACCTGATTCAATCCTGGACAAATGGTCCAACCCAACATTTTACTTCCCAATATATACCATGAATTTAAATTCAAAGTCCTGGAATAGGAGAAACCATCTATAGATGTGCCCCCCAACACTGGATTGTTAACTAGATACTCCAATTTGGAATGATCTTTGAAAAAATTAAAAGGACTTCCCAATAGGCAGTGGAAGAACTTATGCAACGCATGCACCATTTCCAATCTTTCATGCTCAGTCGTAGCATAATTATTCTCAACAAGGGACAACTTCCTACTGGCAAAGTACCCAAGGTGATCGATGTTCCCTTCTCCTAGTTAGGATAGCACTTATCCCAACATGACTAACAATGCATCCACATATACATGAAACATTCACACCCAATTGGAAAAGATTAGATTTGGTGCTATAATGAACTTCTGCTTCAAAAATTCCAGTGCTTGCTAACATTCTTGCATCCAAATGTATTTGATATCCTTCTTCAATATTTCTTCCAATGGTGTTATGATAATAACATAATTCCTAATGAACTTCCCATTATAACTAGTAGGTCCCAATGCCGCACACACCCCTTTTGCATGTGTTGGGGATGACATATTGACTATGACTACAATATTAGCTGGGGCGATTAATAATCCTTCCTTGCACAAAATGTGGCCCAAGAGGATTCTAAATGGAGTACAAAAAATATACTTCTTCAAATTCAAAAATATTTGCATTTTCCTACACCTATCGAACATGAGCCACAGTACCTGCAAATGATCTTTCAACAGACTGAACAATCTCCAGTCATCCAATTATGCCTCAAGGAACTTATGCATGAAATCCTTGAATGCAGCTACCACTATTCTTGAGAACATTGTCCGTGCATTCTTTATCTTGAAGGGCATCACATAGTACACAAAGGATCCCCATTATGTCGCAAAAGTGGTCTTCTTTCGATCCTGCTCTATTATCACCTAATGGTATCTAGATAATCCATCAGTGAAAGAATATGCTCCCCGTCCTCCCACATAATTATCTATTACTTCATCAGTGAATGGTGTGGTTAAAGGGTCATGTACACATTTTGTGTTCAAGCTTCTCTGGTCTATGTAAATCCATATTTCCCTTGTCTTTTTGTCTTAGACCACCATCGGGTTGATACATTCTAACCCTTCAACTGTAAAAATAATGCATGCATCCAACATACGGTCTAGCTATTTGCACACCTTCTATTTATATTTGGGGTTCAATATGTATGGTGTTCTATTTACTAGATTTCTCCCTTCCTTGAGCTCAATTTTCATCTCCCATAGGGAACTTGTGATCCCCTTCATTTTCGAGAAACTGCTTGGAAAAATATCTTCATGTTATTTTAATAGGTCCATTATCTGGGTGATCATCTCCTGGTCTCAGTAGTCTCCTATAACTTCCATCTTTGGTTCATCTTCTATTCCAATATTGTATTTCTTTGTTTTAAGAGGTTCTTTGAACCCTGACATAGTACTGGTAGATGACTCATCTTGCACCCTACACTCGCCAATAGTCTCTTTCATACGTATATTGTGTGGATATAAGTATGAATGTGGCAGTAAATTAGGCAGGCATATTCTCCCAACTTCATGTCTTCCTTCTTTATACTTGTTATATGTACTAGTTGCGTGGTACCACATCTAAATTATGGAAGAATTAGTGTACCATTGGTTGCAAGGTATGCTCTTCATCGTCCATCATTGCTAACATAACTAAATATGCTCACTGGGATCCTTAGTCCCTTTGATCCTGTTCAAAAGTTCCAAGTTTTTTCTAGGGTGAAACCTCACCTTTATGCACGTCTTGACTTCTTCCCAGTAGTCAACTCCTCTCTATGAGTCATCCACCAGTGTGCAAGTGTCCCATGGATTACGACATCCATTTCCTTCACTCCCTGGTCCTTTGGAACTCGTGCCTCCATTTTCTCTAGAAAGGTATCCACCCTTTCTATCAGATTGAATTTTGATGGGTCACATAGCTCTGATTGATCCAGGAGGATCATCTCATCACTGATCAGATTTAAAGTCTTCAAACATTAGTTCAAAGGTTACAGTGGTAAAGAGATCTTCCTAAGTTTTCCGTCGACACTTGTTTCATGCTTATATGTACTAGTTGCGTGGTACCACATCTAAATTATGGAAGAATTAGTGTACAATTGGTTGCAAGGTATGCTCTTCATCGTCCATCATTGCTAACAAAACTAAATATGCTCACTGGGATCCTTAGTCCCTTTGATCTTGTTCAAAAGTTCCAAGTTTTTGTTAGGGTGGAGCCTCACCTTTATGCACGTCTTGACTTCTTCCCAGTAGTCAACTCCTCTCTATGAGTCATCCACTAGTGCGCAAGTGTCCCACGAATTACGACATCCACTTCCTTCACTCCTTGGTCCTTTGGAACTCGTGCCTCCATTTTCTCTAGAAAGGTATCCACCCTTTCTATCAGATCGAATTTTGATGGGTCACATAGCTCTGACTGATCCAGGAGGATCATCTCATCACCGATTAGATTTAAAGTCTTCAAACATCAGTTCAAAGGTTACAGTGGTAAAGAGATCTTCGTAAGTTTTCCGTCGACACTTGTTTCATGCGAAATGGCCTCCAGATGAAGAAGTTATCCGCAGTTGAAGTTTTGTCAAAATTAATTAAAAATGATAAAAGTGGTTAAAAAATTATTTAAAAAGGTTAAATATGGTTATGGTTTATAAGCTATGTTGGAGCCATGGGAATCGAACCCAAGACCTTCACTAAGGCAAACATGATTTAAACTTTATTAAAATTTAAATATTAAAAAAATGGAAAATATGTATAAATCATATTACAACCATATGTTAAACAAATGGTGTCGTAATATACCAATCCAACTTACAATATGGAACCCATACCATATCCTATAAAGTGGTGGAATATGCCAAGGTTAAACCATATATCAAAAGGTTCATGACATAATGTTTAAACCATATTGTAATATGGCTTTGTAAATGCGACCACAAACCATAGTGTTATACCATAGCTCTAATGCAAGCCGTGGAATTGTAACGTGGAGCTATAATATAGCAACAAACCATATTATATATCGCAACAAATAACCATATAACAAACTAACAATGTAACGTGGAATAAATATGAATCCGCCACCCTGTAAAATGCGCTTGGGAAGGAAAGGCCCGCAGGTTTGAACCCGGGACCTCTGCCTCACAACAATGCATTTTTACCATTGGACAACAGAGCCACCGTTGAGTGCTTATTGGTGCCAATTGTTTAAGAAGTTACAACGCAGAAATCCTATAAAAAGAGCCATGAAGTCAGAGTTCGGGGCAAGTTCAGAAGTCGGGATTCAGAGTTTAGTACAGAGCGACTGCACAGATTCCGAGGTGGAGTATGGGCACAGTTCCCGAGACAAAGTACATAGCATTTAGTATTTGTGTCTTTTGTGTAGATTGGTTGTCTCGAATTGCGTGTCAGAGGAGGCCTCAGGAAAAGAGGGTCGACTTTATACTCATTTTGCTCAGAATTTCGAGACGGACGCAGTGGTGCAGTCTGTTTCTGCATTTGACAGACAGGAAACAGAGGTGTTTTCCAGAACGCCCAATTTGTAATCTTTGAAGACCGAATAAGATCGACCTTCCCATTGGAAGAAGCCCGGAGACGTAGCCCAGGAGGGGGTGAAATCCGTTATCAGCTTTGTGTTATGTTTCTGGTTTGCATCTATCTTTATGTGTTTATGTGTTGATTTGAAGCATTTAAAAATCATCTTTTAAGTCAATTTTATGAATGTTTTCATGCAAATTTCACATGCAAGTTTATTGGTTAAAAAAATCTTGAGATTTTCAGATCATTGACCCAATCCAAGGCACTAACTTTGTGACTAGCATGCATCTTCTTAAGGATACTTCATATAACTAATTCTACCATTCGTCCAGAGCTTCTTGTGAATCTGTATCAAAATAACATACACTGTGCAAACTTATCTCCTTGTTGGAAGTGGGATTCACATAATCCTCCTTTCTCCTTGTCACATTGTAGATGTTTTCAATCCCGATACTATTGGTATCATCTTTGTTGGATCTTATACATTTCTCCTTTTGTAGCATCAAGAAGAGATACTACCCACAACTCCTCATTCTTAAAGGACATGCGCCTCTATTTCAAATTCAAATTGCCATTGTTGTTGAATGCTTAGTCGATCCCCAATAATGTTGGGTAGGGATTGGTGTCTTCGATTATCTCAGTGACCTAGAAATATTCCTTTTTCTTCACTCCATAAATGTTTAATTCTACACTAGTCAGCCTCCTGATATGGTATATCTTGTATTGGTTTGCTAGTCTGAGTTGTAGAGTAGACCATATGAGATTATAATTCCCTATCAACTGCCATGATTTCTTAGGAAGGATGTTGACATCTAGCCCCAGGTCAAGCATTACATCCTTCATATCATATTCCCCTATATCTAGGGACAACTTAAACTCTTTCTCAGTTCTCCTTCTCTTTCCCACCTTCCCCACATTATGATTAGGGAATGGTGCAGAGATGGGTTCTTCCACTTCACTTATCATTACCAATTTTCTAAGCATGCTAGTTAATTTTCCGATAGCTTTAGAATCATTCAATATGTTTAAAAAACTTTGCATAAAGCTACTTACTTGATTTTCAAATTTATTAACCTATACCTTTTTGCACTACTCATCCTCCTCATGTTGCTCAATTCTTTCTTGCTCCTCAATACGCCTCTGGTGCAACATCTCTTTCTTGCATAATCTTCTCCTATGGTCCTCATCCTTGTTCAATCTACATAGTTGGTCTTCAGTGCATAACCTTTCTTGGAACATGTCCTCTTCACCATTGGAAGCCTCTTCTACTGAATTATGTGCATTGCACAAAAAATATCATTGGTGCACAACATCAAACTTGGGTAGAGGTTGCACAACCTTCCTTATCTTCTGCTCAACTAGTATTTGTGCACTACACTCTCCAACAATATATTCACTTTTTATAGCACCTCCATGAGTCACTATATTCACATGTGTGTTCCCCCCTTCATCAACATAATCTTGGGGCTCATCACTCACCATGTTGTAGTTCCCTTTCTTCTCTTCCCACTTGGAAACCAAGTCCGGAAAGTCCTTTGTAGATTGTTTTGTATTATGGAAATATGCACATAAGGTACAAGGCTTGGTACAAAATCTTTCCAAATGGATTGGCTCGCCATAGTTAAATCATATAAACTATCATCTTCCTCCCTTATAGCTTCTATTGCAGCCCCATTATACACCATGCACTGCTCCCTGATGCTCTCCTTGATCAAGTCCCTTCTTTTCTTCTCCTCCTTGGACCCGGAAGGAGTCCACTATGTTGGCTTTCATCAAATGTAGAGCAGAAGATTTATTCACATCATGTTTCACCAATTTACAAAACCCGCAAAATGGTGCATGAGTCTAACTTTGGTACTTCTATAGAGTCAGGAAATTAGGAGGCAAGTGACTCCATACTCTATAAATATCGCACCACTCTACTTTAGGTGATGCTGAAAGTGGACTTGGTGCACAGGTACCAATGTAGTTATTCAATGTCGGAAATTCATTTTTATGATGGCCTTCTATTCTGTAGAAGCTACACCACACATTTTCTCTATCTTCCTTTCCTATTGACAGTTACTACAACTGTGCAGTCAACGCAACAAGATACATCTATACCTATGCCATTTCCACTGAGGTCTCCTCTCTTGGAGTCACTTCCAATCGCATTATGATTTCTAATTCTTTTGATTGAGTAGTCGCCTTCAATTGTGTAAAGGGAACTCTTATTTGGGACATCAAATATGTGATGAACTATTCGAGGTGACGTACATATTGGATATGGAAACTCAATTGATCCAAAAGGATCTTAAACAATTGGTTGTAGTCCCATATGAACTTGCCAACTCTCTGCTTGATATAATTAATCTCAATGATCCACTGAGACTTCAAATTTGGATTATGAAATTATTTCAGAACGTATTCTTTGATAGTTTCCAACAATCCAACTTGACACGGGGCTAGGGTGGTATTGTAGTTCATGTACCACACCAGCCTAGTCTTTTAACATGGTTTCCAGTTGCACAATCTTGGAAGCCTTGTTAGAGATATTCTTCAATAACCATATCGTCGCACATGTAAACTAACGATACTCAGTGTTGTCCTTTCATTTCCTGTGAAAGACAAATAATCTCAATATAGAGTCCAACGCGGTCACCATACTTGGAGTTACTAGTGTACTAGGTCTTCTTGTCTGATCTAGAGGATTAGTGACTATATTATTTGCTTATGTATTGGTGTCTCTGATTGAGTCTCTGAGGTAGAACTAGCTACTACCCCCTTGATTTATTCTACTTCAATACTTGCATCCTATTCAAACTATGGTAATAAGTTGTCTTCCTGATTTGCTACAGGGAAGTGGGGGGTTGGGATGAACAATGGGTTTCTTCTCATTGTGTTGAATCCAAAAGCTAACAGACCCATTTGTGTAGTCTCCTCATTTGTCATCCAGGTTCCTCCTTCGATATACACCTCCTCTTCTTATGCATCCTATGGATCTATTCCTCTACTTTACTGCCAAGGGTCGACCTCACTATCTTGATCTGAACTGTTGCTATCCTCTATTAATCCACTTTTTTTGGGTGTATCTCATCCACTGTGCACTCTTATTGCATAGGAAATGCACACCATTTTGGCGCATCTAACCCATTTGTGCACCATATTAATGCAATCTCTTCCTTGGAATTATTCCTTCCTCTCTACTAAAAAATATTCTCCCCCATCGACCACTTTTCTTTTCTTCCTCCTCTAATAGAATTCCTTATTTCATCTCTCCATGCATACCTCTCCTCCCTCTGCATTCACTGATTTTCTAGATCCATCGTTGTGCCTACCTATTCTCCCACTTATTAATACCCCACCCCCACAACATGGAGTTTACACTGCCATCCTATTAGGCTCCATGCCCATCAACCCCTTCTAAATGAACACCATTTTCAACCACTATGGGATCTCCACCAAAAATATCTTTCTAGGGCCCTCTTCAAACCTTGCTCCCACATGAATATGAGAGTCATTTCATTCTATGACGAATTCAACTACAATATACCCTTATTTTACTCACAGAAACCAAAATTCAATCACCCTAGACCATTTATTATCTAATTTCTTCAATTCCTCTACTTTCTCCTCAGTCCAAACTACTGGTCTAGGTTATCTCCAGATACTATTAATTTTGGATTTCCTTTTGGCCCATTCATACAATAAAATAGGAAACTTAAAAAAGAAAATTGTGTGGATTTTTGAATAGATGTATCTTTATTTCTAGTGATGCATATCGATTAGCAGGCCTCGGGTCTCCCTTCACGTGAAATCATCCCCCTTTCTCTCCCACCATTCCTCAACCTTAGCCTTGGTTGACCTCCACCTCATCTCTTCATCCTCCCTCTATAGTCCCTATACAAGTCCCAACAATGGAACCATTTTGTTGTATGGTGTCAATTAGACCTAGGGCTTAACAAGTGTAGCCAACAAAACACCCTATAGGTGTTGGAATTTTCAATACCCTGCAAGCAGGATAAGGTCTCAGCTTATATGTGCACATGAATTACAAATACCATTACAGGGGTTTCATAGATGAGTATGGGGTGGTGTTTTCCATATCCTTATGTAGTCATTAACTCATTCATGCATTCCACACAGTGAACCATTTAGCATTCATTATTTATAAAAACTAAGACATTCATTCCAAACATAAGTATCAATAGAAACGCACTACATAGTATATAAGAAAACCAACTTTATATTACTACTTCGAAAAATTTAATACATATGAAAGTCATGACTGAACATATCATGGATTCTTCATTCATCTTACCAACTGATATGGGTCCCAAGATACAACAAACCCTAGCGCCAATAGAATCTAAACAACAACCAAACCATCACAAAACTCAAAACATTACAAAATGTGCCTCTTAATAGGATTTTGGTTCTTCTCTTTTCCATTAGCATGCATGTGGTTTGGTAGGAACTATAAATGCCACGTGGAGGTTGTTGTGGATGCACATCATGATCTTCCCTCACGCTATCTCTTGTGTGGTGGTCTACCTCCCTACCTAGATTCTCCAGCTGTAACATCCCGAAAATTCACAAAAATTAAAAAAATTTAAAATAGCATTAAAAGTTGTATTTACTAATGTGGAAATAAAATAAATACTAATCCTCTTAACTAATAACAAATTATGATAACGACAATTCATACTTCTTAACACAAAATATGACATTAGTTTTGCTTATGTTAATTGTAATCTATATGTTGTAATTAAGTTTATCTTGTGATATAGTTTTCTTGACAAGTTACTGACAATTGCTCTTGGATGATGACAAAGGGGTCCTACGAGGTACCCTGAGGTTTACTTAGCTATGTTAGCTAAAGCATTTGAACCTGTTTCTTTGCACATATACGCAGGTAAGAGTATTACGACAAATTCAAATGTTACAAGCAATTCTAATTATGTTTTTAGTTAACCGTCAATGCTTTATTAATAACTCTAGTACTTCCATGCATGAGAGTTATTAATAGTATGCATCTCTTGTCCTATTTCTGTAAGTATTACCTAGACCATACTTACAAGTCGTACGTGCTAGATTACAATGTATGAGTGCTATTGTCATCATTTCTCCATTTCGCAAAGAGTAGTATTATCATGAACATTTATTACGTGAATAATTCAACTTGTATGCTACTCTACATTATAGAAACATGAACGAAAAGTTTATTTTGAATACGTGGATAAATTGGAAATTATAAATATAGCTAAAGTAGTTTTATGCATTTCTCATTTTATAAATGCATGAAAAATCATACTAGTATAGCAATGTTTATTATAATCCTACCATCATATTTATGATGATTCTATTGTGAAAATTACGAGACTATAGGGTTTAAAAATTTCTAAATTAATATTTATACAATGTAAAATGCTATGTACCCTTGTAAAAAGAGATGGCAATGTGAAAACATATTACAATGTGCATAAGAATGAAATCTAAACTATACCCTAAGTATCGAAAGCCCTCTATAAAAAGTGGCCTTTGTCATTTGAGGAACACCATACAAAATGTATAAACCATGCATTCAATGTCCAATACTTTAGAAATGAAATGACTATACGTTGTAACCCTAAGTCTTGGCACTGACATGTGATATTACAGGGCATTGAAAGTATCGGTGCTATCGTTCTAATAGGCTATCATAACTGGCCTTGGCATTTAAGTCGCCTTCCTTCTGTGTTGAATGGAAATCTTAATGGATGCCATCGTGGCTATGGTTCATGTGAAAGAATTTACAAACCTCTACCAAAACGTTGAGCTGTACATTGCTTTTAATCCTTGGGCCTACTCAGTTGGATGTCGAGGTGGAGTGATAATCAATATGAAATAAATGTAGTTGTTTCCTGATTCTTGACGTGCCTAGTTGGCATCATCTCCATCGTTCATCTCATATGTTTTGGGCTTTGGATTGAAACCCTAGCTATTCGTTATGTTTATCGTTGAAGTGTTTTCCTTGTCCTTCATTTTACTTGGTAGTGGTAAGGTAGAGAGGCTGACCGCATGCTACAATGTAGGGTTTGGTAGTTTTGGTTCGGAGGACTCCTTCCTCGAGTTCGATCCCTGGACCTGTGGGAAAAGTTATTAGTTTCAGGTTTTCTTTTCTGGTAGATCCGAGCCACCATGAAATCTTGAATGGAGTATTAAGGATAGAATCCGGAGTTTTGCTCTAGTATTAGAATCTGGGTTCGAATCTCTTGCAAGGATAGACCTGCTATTCTTAGAAGCTGGAACCCTCTTCTCTGAATTTTTTAGATGACTCCGTCGTTCCTGTTTGCTAACGATGTCTCTTACTCCATAAGCTGCATTCTTAAGGTAATGTTTTAGTTATTGAAATGATAATGATAATGTGTTGTTCCAAGTTCAACTCAGTATTTTTTTTTCTTCGTTTAACCTTTCAATGATTTTTATGGTAGGTGATACTTCAGTGAAGGTTTGCTGTGTTTGAAGCTCGGTGGGAGGATGCTACTCAACCACCTGGTAAGCCTCGGTGGTTCTAAACCCTCATAGGTACTTCTGCATTGTTTGGCCGATGCTTACTGTTTGATGAGAGTTGGGAATTATTCCTGGCAAGGGTTTTTGGTTGAAGTTATGATGTTTTAGAGCAATATGGTGCAAGAGCAGAGGATAAATCCTCAACCTATTTTGCTAACGGCCCAATAGTGCTCTGTTGTGGCATTTTGTTTAAATGTAAACTTGTTTTAAGGTGTAGCTGCTAAAGGGATGAACCCTATGTTGTTTGAAGTGTTAGGAAACTTGAAATGTTTCAGTACAAACTCTGTATTTATCTGGATCAATATTTTGACTAATTTAATACAATGTGAATACTAGCTGAGAGCCGAGGGCTAATTCGTTTCTGCGAAACATAGATGGTCATGTGCTACAATGTTTATTCTTTTGTTTGAGTGGTGATACGGTATTGAGTTTGTATTGAAACATAACTTAAAATGGTTTTCTGCGCGGTTTCTATGTTTATAAAGATTGATATTTGGCTAGAAAATACAGTGTTGAACCAGGCCAAGAGACGTGGGCTCACTTGTTTCATTAAAGTGGAACCCTATATTCGTATTGTTTAAGTTAAAGTTGGGATTGTGATGAGACTTAGTTTTTGGTATTGAAACACCACTTAATTAAATATTATAGTTTATAATAATAAAACTTTTGTCTGAGTTTGTAGATAGCTATCGTTAAGTGATTGTTGATCAATAGTAATGCGTATGGTTTTGGAAATTTGATAAAACTAAATTAGGTTGATGATTTCAAGTGTTCGACTTTAAGCTGGCTATAAAATGGCCTTAGGGTTTTAAAAAACGAACCTGCGGTTGTTTGCAAACTTTGTACAGTTGAAAAATTAGTCTTGTAACTTCTTCTGCATAATGATAAGTGCTTTAGCTTATAAAACTTGATGGAAGGTTTTTGGAAATAAAACCTAGAATAATCCTTTTCTACAAATTTTGGAAATATAGCAGATTGTTTTAATAATGGGAAAATGCTAAGTTTATTTCATGAATGTTTGATGAAAGAAATGGAATGAGGTTATAGTTCTTTATAGTTTTTGGATGAAATGAGAAACAAAACAAAGTGCATGTGTACTTTGGAATGAAGTAGATGATCTAAAGTGTAAACCCTAGATTTTTATACATAACTGGGATATTTAAATTTCTGACAGTAGATAAAAGAAAAATATAAAAATGCCTGTATTATGAAATGCTACTTTCTGTCCTGCATCCTTAATTTATCCTATTTAATGCCTGTAGTACAACATCTTTGATGTAATGATAAATAAAGGAAAATAATTTATTTAATTTAAAAACAAAACTATCCTAACCTGTCCTAACTTAATAGAATATATAGTTCAGCTAAATAATTTAGTCAATTAGTCTTCATTTTCAAACCAGGAAAGAGGTTAGAGGTTTAATAAGACAACTTCATTCATTCAACTAAAAATAAATATGACAGAACAATAGAACCTGGTGAATGTAGGAGAGACAAACAACCCAAGGAGCCTGTTCCACCCAACCTATTCCTGAAGGCAGCCAAATTACTTGCCTTAGGACCCCCGAGCCTATTCACTGAACCACTAGGAAGAAGAATCTGTAGAAGCTTTAGGTCATCAACTTGTAGCAACAATGTAGATCATTCAGTCATATGGACTTAGCATCCAAAGAGACCTGCACCAGCACCTCTGGTTTCCTTCTTAGAATAACTTTAGCAAAATCACAATGCACATTCCACTTAGCCTCCCTATTCGAATCTCTCAGTGATCACTTGATACACTTGAGGAATTATTTTTGCAGAAAATAATGTGGAGCTCCCTGCTCAATTCGAATTGCCTTATCTATGCTTCCTAGGCCTTTTTAGTGGTTAACCTGGTCATTAATGAGCTAACAGCTTTGCTCCACCCACCTAGGGGATAATGCCACAATTTTAGGGGTTGTTGTCCTATAACCAACAGCTAGTGGTGGAGTGCAAATGCTGACACCTGTCCCGTGCCTTCTAACAGCTTCCATTCCTCCTAGTGGGTCAGTGAACACTCATTTAATAGTTCCCTTGGGTGTTCGTCTCCTGTTTTAATTTATTAAATAATAATAATATGTTATTACAATCATCCTTGACCAGATTTGGTCATAATTACAAAACTTTGTAATTATAATTTAACATAATGTTTTTGCAAATAAAATAAATAGTCTCAAAATTTGGGTAGGTGACACTAGCGCCCGTATACCTAGGCCAAAAATCACGCACCAACACCCTTCACCAATGGTTTGGTTCGAGTGGAATTCTGATCCAAATGCTCCACCTCCCAATCAATATCCACCATTACCTGAGTTATTCACAACGATATCTTTAGATGAAACTTTTATACAGTGTAAATGTAATTGATTTTAGACATTTTGCATAAAAATTTCATCCATTGATTGTTTTAACTGCTACAGGTAGGCATTGTGGGGAAATTATGGCCATGGAGGACATAAATTCCCTCATGAATTATACCCACATATGTTGTGATTTCTTTTATTATGGAATTCTAACATATCATTTTCTAAGTATTACTTGATAGAATTGTGGACAAAATTGCGCTTGATTGTTTTTTCCTTTTCTACTCTCTCAAAAGACACACAATTCCAAGACATAAGAAGACTCAAGTTGCCTCCAACTCTAAGAGAAGGAAAATAATATTTGAGGATTCACTTGGTAGTGGTGAGGGCGATTAGGGTCAATGACCCATCAATTATGTATATCAGCCATGACAATGTAGTTTTGGGCATGAGGTGACATTTTGTGTTTAGCGCATGAGGTGTCATTCATTCATCTTTGGGCATGAGGTGACATTAGGTATATTGGGAACAATGTTCCATTTTGTAAAATATGTACAGATTGACCAATTGTGAATATAGATACATGGGTTTGGCTATTATTCTACAATTTTTTTATTTGATGTTTATGTATGATGCCATGACATTGTTTATATGAGACTAAAACACCTTAAAAAGTGTGGTTTGCAATCCATAATACCACTTTTACTAACCAATAAATGATAAGTATTGATTGAGAGTGGGGTTGGGTAAGTGATGTTGTTATATGTATGCAAAAAATGGATATTGATTGGGAAATGGTGGGGCACGCATGTGTTATTTGCATTAACTAAGTCATATATATTATGATTATGCAATAATGGTTGTAAAACATATCTCTTGATCAAGATTTTGGTTACATACACATGCATACATGCATAAATTTATACAAAAACACTAAAAGAAAATGTGAGTGTGCTAACTATATAGATAAATAAGTATATTATCATGTCATAATTTACATGAACTAATGTTTATGTGTGTAAAATTTTGTAGATTTAAAGCTATTTTTGTGGCAATGTAGGTATGTGTGTTCCTGTAGGCCCAAATGGATCGTGTTGTGAAATACCATAATGTTGAAGTTTGAAATCATATTGGCATGTTAATATGGATAGACAAACAACCCACCTTTTTATATGTTAGCATGTTTGTGCATTTGCAAGTGCATGTATGCATGTGTGTATCACTAGCAATCTTATTTCATTATCATGCTCTCCTAGCCCATCTAAAATACTACATGCATTCAATGTTTTAAGGGTTTTAAGAGAAACATGCATTCAATATTGGTCTAGGGTAGTCACCTTAGGATTCTTCTAAGACTAATTTAGTGTATCATTTCCATGATTATTTAGCAAAGGAGTATAAGAACAAGCCTTTTCTCCTCCTCCCCAAGAGGAAGAATAAAAAGGAGGGTTCACAACTACCTCTAGTATATCATAGGCCTAATGTTAGCTTGTACTTTCCGTTTGACTATAGTCACTTTAGGGGATTGGACTTTCAAGATACTAAATGACTTGGTATTTTGATTATTCTTGTCAACGATTTGCACCCACCCATCAATTTACCACCTTTTTATTAGGGATTGAATTGTTTGTTTTACCTTAGTGGCTTGATGACAGATGCTAAACAATAATAAGATTCACTAGGTTATGGATTTAAGGAAAAAGACTAGAAATCCAACCCTTATAGGGGATGAAAATCATGTTTAGATACTGTAGTCTAAGGTAAACAATAGCTTGGAGTATTGTTAGTTTTCCATTTGGCAATCTATGTTCTACATATTATTCCTTTAGATCCTAATAAGATCTATTGTGTGATGAACCACACACAATGAATATTTTTCTAATGCCACTAGCTTTGCTAATGAGCCTTTTTTTCACACTTTCTTTGGGGGGGTTTAACCTGGGATAAGTATGCTTATTTTCTAAAGAGTCGTAGGCATGTCCCTAAGCCTAATAAATGTAATAAAAAATTCTTTAGTTTTTTAGGATATGATTTTTTCTCGAGCTTTGTGCCCATATTTTTATATGAGAAACAACCTAGCTCTTTGAGTTTTGCATATTATTGAGAAAAACCCTTGTTCAAGAAATCATCCAATAAAACAACTTCCATACCATGGAATCCTAAGACTGGGGTGTCTTGAGGTGTAATATTATGTCATGAGTCCAAAGGAATTGAAGGTTCATCGATTTGAGTCCTTATTATTAGTTTATGGTGAGTTGCAACTTGATTCTTGAAGCCATTTAGGGAAACTTGGTGAATTTATATTTGAGGGAATGAAAACCAATCCAATAGAAAAAATGAGCTTCATAACCTCTTGCAAGTTTCTTAGGAAAGGCCAACATGAGCATGACGTTCACATGCTTAGTTGGCAAAATTTTTAAAAATTTACTCTGTAATGCAAAAATTGCATTGTATGTTATTCAACAAAACCCTAGTTCTAGAAATGGTTGAATAAAACAACATCCATTCCATGGAATCACAGGTAATGGGTGTCCCTAGGTGTAATATTATGTCATCAATCAAAAGGAATCAATATTTCATTGATTTGTGTTTGATTTATCATTTTATGGAGAGTTTCAACTTGCTTCCTAAATCCATTCAAGCACACTTGGAGAATTTATACTAGGGGAATCAAAACCAATCCAACAAGTATAATTGAGTTCCGTAAAATCCTTCGAGTTTTTTTTGTGAAGGTTTAAATGACCATAATTTCCACATGGTAGAGGGTGTCCCTAGGTACACTATGATGTCATGATTCCAACATATGTTTTATCGATCAAAGTATTAGTTATCATTTATGGTGAGTTACAACTTTCTTCCTAAAACATTTCAAGGGCACTTGGTGAATTTCTACTTGAGGTATAAAAACCAATACAAGTAGCATAATTTAGTGACCTAATCTCCTATAAAAGATTTTTTTAAATGACAACATGACCATGATGTCCAAATTATTTGTTGGAAAAGTATTAAAAAATTACCTTATAATGCAAAAATTGCATTGCATGTTATTGAGAAAAACCCTAGTTCCAAAAATAGTTGATTAAAACAACATCCATTCCATGGACTCATGATAGACGGGTGTCCCTAGGTATAATCCACTGTTGACAGTCCAACATACATGACAGTTCATTGATTTGAGTCCTAGTTATTAGTTTGTGGTGAGTTGCAACTCACTTCTTGAATCCTTTTAGGGACAATACTTTGTGAATTTCTATCGAAGGAATAAAAATCAATTGGAGTGAAAAAATTGAGTGCTAAAACATCCTACAAGTTTTTTTATCAAGGATGACACGAACACAATGTACACATGTTATGTCAAAAAAATTTCAAACTTTTACCTTGTAATGCAAAAATTGTATCAGATGTTATTGAGCAAAACCCTAGTTCTAGAAATCCTCAAATAAAATAACACCCGATCCATGAAATCATGGGACTTGGTCATCCCTAGGTCTAATCTAATGTAATAAGTCTAACTAAACTAGTAGTTCATCAATCCAAGTCCTGACTATTAGTTTATGGTGAATTTCAACTTGCTTCCTAAAGCCATTGAGGGACACTTGGTGAATTTCTACTAGGGGCATAAAAAAAAATCCAAACAATAGAATTAAGTGACATAACCTCTTTCATGTTTTTTTCATAAAGGATTGCATGACCATGATGTTCATACACTCCATTGGAAGAGTTTTCAAAATTTTTCCCTTTTGGAGCATTCATTAGTTTAATCATGTGATGGTAGGGTTTCTATTTCCTTTTAGGCACCTTAAGCTCTCCACTACTTTTTTAATTGAAAAAAATTATTTTATTCATCTTCTTAAGAGAATTTTGTTGATGAATTAATAGTGATAGAAAAAATAATAATAACTCTTGTTATCTAAGCTAAGTATGCAAGATAATGGGTGGGGCAATGTACTTAATTGCATAAACTTATTGTATAAATAATCTCACTCATAAATATCTATGCAATGTTTGGGTTGTTATTTTGCAGCACAAGACATGCGCTTAAAATGAAATGAATAAACAATTTTCAAGTTTTTCAAATGGACTAGGTTTTGTAAAGAATAAACAATATTTGTTAAGGTTTTGCAAATGGGGTACTTGATTGTGGGAAGGTCTTGTAAATTAGGTACTTGACAATTGGGGGTGAAACTAGTAAGGTAAGTGGGATTGACTATGGGTAAAGTTTTCATTGTTAAGTGGGTTTGAACTTGAAGAGTCTAAGGATGGGTGACCTACCTAGGAAGTATTGATTGTTATGAGGTGCGAGTCCTAGATGTGATCAATGATACTAAGTGATTCATTTCACTAGTTTTAATTGCACTTATTATTTATCCTTATGAGCTTCATATCTTGAAATGATAGTAAGTTGAGTATTCAAGCTCATTAAAAATTGGTCATTATGATTTATGCTCATGGGATATGGGTCTTGTATGAATGAATTACTTTATGCACTAAATCCAATCATATTTTTACATTGTCAAAACCCCTAGAACCCTACACTATTAAAGGAAGAAAATTTGAAAGTTACTAACAATCAGTCTTGGATTGTTGAATCGGTCATTTTAACTACCCTCTTGGATATTTAAGAACTACAACAGCTGGACTCCTAATATTGGATGGAAGGAAGGGAAGAGCTCCTGGGTTGGCATTTTATGCATGCATATTAACATAATAGAAGCTTACTAGATTAGATTGAATAAAAAAGGATACATAATTTTGAATGGATGAATCCATTATATAGAATGAGTTTTGATGGATGAATTGAGCACTCCATCACTTTAGTTTTGATGGATTAATTGAGGACTTCATCACTTGAATTAACTTATTATGAAAACATCCATAAATTTCAATGGGTGAATAGACAAGTTCATTGTATCAAAATAGTTTTGATAGAATAATTTCATTACATTAACGAATTGAAAATCCTCTTATTAATGTGATAAATAGGTAGAAACTTCCATTGGAATTTCTAGTTATTCTTTGTAGCACGAAACATGAAGACATGAATTTTATGTGTTTTTATTGACATTTACAACTTTTGATAGACCAAGCTCCATCTAGTCAACCACAATCATTAACATGTTGATCTTAAACATGTCATTTAGGGTGGAAATTAGTTTTGTTCTCAAACACATCCTTCCATTAATATAAAAAATGGATTAGTAGATTTTTAGGATTCATGCTTATTCTTTATCTTCTTGGCATAGGTATTTGAGTAATGACTCAGAAGTAAAGGATGGGAGTTTATATATAAATCAATTTGAATGCATTGTTACAATGTGGAGTTTGTCATGAGGTTTTTGGTTCTAATATGATTGAGGTTAAAGTTTGGTTGAGTCCTACTAGGTTACTAGTTTCTATTCTGGAAAGTGGTTGCATTTCCTATCATCTATGTTTTCTGGGGAAGAGGGGGGAATCTCATCATTTTTTGTATTTATAAAGAGGACAAATAAGTGATCATAAAAATTGCACCTCCATTGATGGTGCCTTATTGGGATGTGATTGTTGTTGGTAATCCCCATTGAATTATTCTTTTTGAAACCACTATTAGTGACATACATAATGTCATCAAACACCCCTATAACACTTTTGGAATGATGGGGTAGTCAAACTCATCCCATAAAATTGAAAATTTTCATTGATACCACTATGTTGTGGATGTGATATCCTTTCAATGTTGTCCAGGCTTATGGGGTACTCAATTTCACCATATAATTTTTCCTCTGTTACCCATTTTGTTAGAAAAACAGGAACGTAGAGCAATAACAATAAACAGAAATGAAAATATAATCACACATACACATTACAAGAGAGACACAGATATATCGTGGTTCACCCAACTTGGGCTACGTCCACACTGAATTTGCCAGTCCTTATTATTATTACCGTCCAGCAAGGTGAAGGGATACAACCTGCAGCACAACCGCTGCACTTCCTCTTCTCTATTTCACAATCTCTCTCCTGATCTCCGAGATCTTTACAATGCATAAAACCTAATACATCCTCATCCCTAGCCGTATTACAATGTCTTTATTTTATAATGGAAATACAATGGGAAAATACCACGGGATACCCAAAACCATGGGCCCGCAAAACAGCTGGCGAAAACAGCCCCAAAACTTTTCATCCGGGGCATTGCCCCCGAACCCCCATTTTTCGTGGGCACTACCCCCAAACCCCCGCCGGGGGACTGCTGGCCCTCGGACCCCCCAGCCAGGGGGGATGGTCCCCCCTGGAACCCCGTGGGGGGGCAATGCCCCCCACAACCCCCTCGCTGGGGTGACTGTATAGTCCACCTACATATCATATAAAACTGGCGTACAAACATGGCTAATACAATATCATCTATGAGACTAGAAGATCTAGCTCCACAACCAACAATCTCCCACTTGGAGACTGATCACAGCACCTCCACCGCTGCTGCACTTGCTAGACTTGGACTTGGCAAATTTCTCATCTTCACCTTCATGCTAGAAGGCCAACTGAAACCGAGCACGAACTTAGTTTCTCTCTGGTCACTACCTTTGTGAACATGTCTGCAGGATTCTGGCTAGTATGTATCTTTTCCAGCTTCAACAGTTCATCTTCCAGAACAGAGCGTATGAAATGGTAATTGAGCTGTATATGTTTAGTCCTGGAATGGAATGCTGAGATCTTTGCAAGGTGAATGGCACTCTGGATGTCACTATAAAATCTGCTATCCTTCTGCTTCTTACCCACTTCCTCCATAAACCTCTGCAACCAAATCATCTCTTTACTAGCCTCTGTAATGGCAACATACTCTGGTTCTGTTGTTGAAAGTGCAACAACCTTCTGTAGTTTCAAAATCTAGCTTACTACTGTTCCACCTACAGTAAACACATACCCTGTGGTGCTCCTCCTTCTATCCTTGTCACCTGCCATATCTGCATCAACATATCCCTGTAGAACCGTGTCTGAACCTCCAAAACATAATGCCTCAGTGGTAGTACCTCTCAAATACCTGAGAATCCACTGTACTGCCTTCCAATGTTCTTTACCTGTATTGTTCATATATTTGCTCACAACTCCCACTGCATGTGCAATATCTGGTCTCGTGCACACCATGGCATACATCAAGCTGCCAACTGCTGATTGATAGGGAATCTTGGACATGTAATCTGTCTCTTCTTGTGTGTTAGGACACATTTCCTTACTTAGACTGAAATGGCTAGCCAAAGATGTACTTACAGGTTTTGCATTCTGCATTTTGAACCTCTCCAACACCTTTTGTATGTAATCACTTTGAGACAATGTCAATTTGCGATTTGTCCTATCTCTCGTTATTCTCATACCAATGATTTGCTTTGCAGCACCCAAATCCTTCATCGCAAATGAATTAGCTAGCTTCCTTTTGAGTACATTTATATCCTGCATGTTAGACCCTGCAACCAGCATGTCATCCACATAAAATAACAAGATAATATATCTTCCATTGTCTAGCTTCTTGAAATAAACACAGTGGTCAGAATGGCATCTACTATAACCTTGTTCTGTCATAAACCTGTCAAACTTTAGATACCACTACCTTGGAGCTTGCTTCAAGCCATACAAGCTCTTTTTCAACTTGCATACCAGATCCTCCTTACCTTTGACCTCATATCCTTGCGGCTGCTGCATATATATTTCTTCCTCCAAATCCCCATGAAGGAAGGCTATTTTTACATCTAACTGTCCAAGATGCAAATCTTCTACCGCCACTAGACTTAGGATAGTCCTAATTGAAGTCATCTTAACAACAGGAGAAAATATTTCATCAAAATCTATACCTTTCTTCTGTGCAAACCCCTTTACAACAAGTCTGGCCTTGTACTGCTTCTTACCTCCTTCTTCTTGCTTCAACTTGTAAATCCATTTGTTTTGCAATGCTCTTTTACCAGCAGGCAACTGAACCAAATCCCAAGTCTGGTTTCCTACCAATGAGTCCATCTCCTCATTCATGCCTTGCTCCCACTTCTTTCTAGTTTCCACCTGCATTGCTTCTTCATAACATTCTAGTTCACCAGAATCAGTCATCAATAAATAATACATTGAAGGAGAGTATCGTTCAGGGAGTCTACTTAACCTGGTAGATCTTCTTACAGTTGCAGGAGTTTCAGGTACTTGCTGCTGCTCTTGATTTTCTGGCACCTTCGGAACTTCATTTTCTTTAATTTCATCAAGCACTATGTACTCTGTGTTTTTCTTTTCCTGTTTCTTTCCCTGCAACTGATCTTTATACATGACCTTTTCATTGAATATCATATCTCTACTCCTGATGATTTTGTTATTTTCATAATCCCATAAAAGATAACCAAATTCATCAACCCCATATCCAATAAAGGTACATTTCTTGGATTTAGCTTCAAGCTTTGTTCTATTTTGTTTATCAATATGGACAAATGCGTCACAACCAAACGTTCTCAGAAATGAGTAGTTTACCTTTTATCTATCCATGCTTCCTCTGGAATACCACCATCCAAAGCACTTGAAGGTCCTCTGTTTATTAAATAAACAACAGTATTTACAGCATCCGCCCAAAACTATAAGGGCAACCCTGCATGTAGTCTCATACACCTTGCACGCTCCATGATCGTTCTGTTCATCCTTTCTGACACACCATTTTGCTGTGGTGTTCCTGGGACTGTCTTCTCTCTACGAATCCCATGGTATGAGTAGTAACTATCAAACTCCTTGCCACAGTACTCACCTCCATTATCAGATCTACGACACTTCAATCTTTTTCCTGTCTCATTCTCAACCAAAGATTTTCACTTCTTAAAAGTAGCAAACACATTAGATTTCTGTCTAATGCAATAAACCCAAGTTTTTCTAGTTGCATCATCAATAAATGTAACATAATAATGAGAGCCACCAAGAGATTGTACCTGAGCCGGTCCCCATACATCTGTATGCACAAGCTCTAATTTTTCATTCTTCTTCTGTTTCCCAACCCTGAGAAATCTGACTCTCTTTCGTTTTTCATAAACACAGTTTTCACAGAATTCCAAACTTACCTACTTCAAATCCGACAGCAACTTCCTTGAGTGGAGAATCTGCATCCCCTTCTCACTCATGTGGCCAAGCCTATGATGCCACAGTGTTGTATCTGTTCCTGTGGAAGCTAAAGCGATAGAATGGTCAGTATTATGAGGACGTAAATACAACGTACCTACTCTGTCTCCTTTTGCTATTACAATTGATCCTTTAGTGATCTTCCACCACTTTTCTCTGAACGTAGATAGACAGCCGCCATCTCCCAACTACCTTGTTGAGATCATATTTCTTTTCATAGCAGGAATATGCCTAACTTCTTTCAACAACCAATCAGTTCCATTCTTAACTTTTATCCATATCTTACCCATTCCAACAATTTTACATGGTTCATCATCACCCAATAAAACATGTCCAAAGTCGCCAGGAACATACTCATGAAAGTATTTCCTATGGGGTGTAGCATGACATGAAGCTCTTGAATCTACTACCTAATAATCACTAGTATTATCTAATGCAAGAATCAAAGCATCTTGTAACACATCACCTGCTACATTTACTTCCTGGATAGTTTCCTTCTGTGCATCTCCTTTCTGCTTTAGAGATTTGCAGTCTTTCTTCAGATGTCCTTTCTTTCCACAGTTCCAACAGTTTATCTTTCCCAGTCTAGACTTGGATCTGCCCGTTTTAGACTTTCCACGATTACCTGGCTCTTTCCTCTCTTCTTTTATCTTCCCCTGCTCTCCATGGTCAACGCATTACCTAATGTCTCACCTAAGCTTTTTCTTCACATTTCGTCGCTAAGAATAACACCAATAACATCATCAAATTTCAAGGTGTTTGAACCAGAGACAGAGTTACTTACAGCCATGACCAAGCTATTCCAGCTTTCTGGCAATGAACACAAGATTAGAAGAGCCCTAACCTCATCATCAAAGTTCACACTTACAGAACTTAGTTGATTTGTAACCGTATTAAACTCATTTAAATGATCAGTAACGGATCCACCTTCAGACATCTTCATATTAAATAAACGCTTCATTAGAAATACCTTGTTGGAGGCCGAGGGTTTTTCATACAGCTTACCCAATGTGCTCATCAAACCCTCTGTTGTCGTTTCCCTTGAGATATTGAAAGCCACCGACGAAGCCAGGCTCAACGGTATTGTTCCCAGAGCCTTTCTATCAAGAACCTCCCATTCTTCGTCCTTCATAGTTGTCGGCTGGTTTGCTTTTCCTCCCAACGGTAGGAATAGATCCTTCTGGTACAGAAAGTCCTCCATTTGCATCTTCCATAACCCGAAGTTTTGGCCATTAAACTTCTCGACCTTAAACTTTCCTTCTTCTGCCATTACTCCCACTCGAACCAGAAACCCTAGCTTCCTGTGGGTTTAACCACCAAATAGACCTTTGGCTCTGATACCAATTGTTAGAAAAACAGGAACGCAGAACAATAACAATAAATAGAAATGCAAATATAATCACACATATACATTACAAGAGAGACACAAATATATCGTGGTTCACCCAACTTAGGCTACGTCCACACTGTATTTTCTAGTGCTTATTATTATTACCGTCTAGCAAGGTGAAGGGATACAACTGTTGCACTTCCTATTCTCTGTTTCACAGTCTCTCTCCTGATCTTCGAGATCTTTACAATGCATAAAACCTAATACATCCTCATCCCTAGCCATATTACAATGTCTTTATTTTATAAGGGAAATACAATGGGAAAATACCACGGGATACCCAAAACCATGGGCTTGCAAAACAGCTGGCGAAAACAGCCCCAAAAATTTTCTTCTGAGGCACTGCCCCTGAACCCCCGTCGGGGGACTGCTAGCCCCCGGACTCCCCAGCCAGGGGGGATGGTCCTCCCTGGAATCCCATGGGGGGGCGATGCCCCCCCACACCCCCCCCGCTGGGGTGACTGTACACTCCACCTACATATCATATAAAACTGGGGTACAAACATGGCTAATACAATATCATCTATGAGACTAGAAGATCTAGCTCCACAACTAACAATCTCCAACTTCGAGATTGATCACAGCAAGTCCACTGCTGCTGCACTTGCTGGACTTGGACTTGGCAAATTTCTCATCTTCACCTTCATGCTAGAAGGCCAACTGAAACCGAGCACGAACTTAGTTTCTCTCTGGTCACTACCTTTGTGAACATGTCTGCAGGATTCTGGCTAGTATGTATCTTTTCCAGCTTCAACAGTTCATCTTCCAGAACAGAGCGTATGAAATGGTAATTGAGCTGTATATGTTTAGTCCTGGAATGGAATGCTGAGTTCTTTGCGAGGTGAATGGCACTCTGGCTGTCACTATACAATCTGCTATCCTTCTGCTTCTTACCCACTTCCTCCATAAACCTCTGCAACCAAATCATCTCTTTACTAGCCTCTGTAATGGCAACATACTCTGCTTATGTTGTTGAAAGTGCAACAACCTTCTGTAGTTTCGAAATCCATCTTACTACTCTTCCACCTATAGTAAACACATGCCCTGTGGTGCTCCTCCTACTATCCTTGTCACCTGCCATATCTGCATCAACATATCCCTGTAGAATAGTGTCTGAACCTCCAAAACATAATGCCTCAGTGGTAGTACCTCTCAAATACCTGAGAATCCACTGTACTGCCTTCCAATGTTCTTTAC
This sequence comes from Larix kaempferi, assembly GCA_027924585.1. NCBI lineage: Eukaryota > Viridiplantae > Streptophyta > Pinopsida > Pinales > Pinaceae > Larix > Larix kaempferi. The sequence goes on from BSBM01000070.1 coordinate 3,474,659, forward strand.
CTGGATTGTTCATATATCTGCTCACAACTCCCACTGCATGTGCAATATCTGGTCTCGTGCACACCATGGCATACATCAAGCTGCCAACTGCTGATTGATAGGGAATCTTGGACATGTAATCTGTCTCTTCTTGTGTCTTAGGACACATTTCCTTACTTAGACTGAAATGGCTAGCCAAAGGTGTACTTACAGGTTTTGCATTCTGCATTTTGAACCTCTCCAACACCTTTTGTATGTACTCACTTTGAGACAATGTCAATTTGCGATTTTTTCTATCTCTCGTTATTCTCATACCAACGATTTGCTTTGCAGCACCCAAATCCTTTATCGCAAATGAATTAGCTGGCTTCCTTTTGAGTACATTTATATCCTGCATGTTAGACCCTGCAACAAGCATGTCATCCACATACAATAACAAGATAATATATCTTCCATTGTCTAGCTTCTTGAAATAAACACAGTGGTCAGAATGACATCTACTATAACCTTGTTCTGTCATAATCCTGTCAAACTTTAGATACCACTGCCTTGGAGCTTGCTTTAAGACATACAAGCTCTTTTTCAACCTGCATACCAGATCCTCCTTACCTTTGACCTCATACCCTTGTGGCTGCTGCATATATATTTCTTCCTCCAAATCCCCATCAAGGAAGGTTGTTTTTACATCTAACTGTTCAAGATGCAAATCTTCTACCGCCACTAGACTTAAGATAGTCCTAATTGAAGTCATCTTAACAACAGGAGAAAATATTTCATCAAAATCTATACCTTTCTTCTGTGCAAACCCCTTTACAACAAGTCTTGCCTTGTACCGCTTCTTACCTCCTTCTTCTTCCTTCAACCTGTAAATCCATTTGTTTTGCAATGCTCTTTTACCAGTAGAAAACTGAACCAAATCCCAAGTCTGGTTTCCTACCAGTGAGTCCATCTCCTCATTCATGCCTTGCTCCCACTTGTTTCTAGTTTCCACCTGCATTGCTTCTTCATAACATTCTGGTTCACCAGAATCAGTCATCAATAAATAATACATTGAAGGAGAGTATCGTTCAGGGAGTCTACTTAACCTGGTAGATATTCTTATAGTTGTAGGAGTTTCAGGTATTTGCTGCTGCTCTTGATTTTCTGGCACCTTCGGAACTTCATTTTCTTTAATTTCATCAAGCACTATGTACTCTATGTTTTCCTTTTCCTGTTTTTTTCCCTGCAACTGATCTTTATACATGACCTTTTCATTGAATATCATATCTCTACTCCTGATAATTTTGTTATTTTCATAATCCCATAAACGATAACCAAATTCATCAACTCCATATCCAATAAAGGTACATTTCTTGGATTTAGCTTCAAGATTTGTTCTATTTTCTTTATCAATATGGACAAATGCTTCACAACCAAACGTTCTCAGAAATGAGTATTTTACCTTTTATCTCACCATGCTTTCTCTGGAATACCACCATCCAAAGCACTTGAAGGTCCTCTGTTTATTAAATAAACAGCAGTATTTACAGCATCCACCCAAAATTGTAAGGGAAACCCTACATGCAGTCTCATACACCTTCCACGCTCCATGATCGTTCTGTTCATCCTTTCTGAAACACCATTTTCTTGTGGTGTTCCTGGGACTGTCTTCTCTCTACGAATCCCATGGTATGAGCATTAACTATCAAACTCCTTTCTGCAGTACTCACCTCCATTATCAGATCTAAGACACTTCAATCTTTTTCCTGTCTCATTCTCAACCAAAGCTTTCCACTTCTTGAAAGTAGCAAACACATGAGATTTCTGTCTAATGCAATAAACCCAAGTTTTTCTAGTTGCATCATCAATAAATGTAACATAATAATGAGAGCTACCAAGAGATTGTACCTGAGCCGGTCCCCATACATCTGTATGCACAAGCTCTAATTTTTCATTCTTCTTCTGTTTCCCAAGCCTGAGAAATCTGACTCTATTCTGTTTTCTATAAACACAGTTTTCATAGAATTCCAAACTTACCTGCTTCAAATCCGGCAGAAACTCCCTTGAGTGGAGAATCTGCATCCCCTTCTCACTCATGTGGCCAAGCCTATGATGCCACAGTGTTGTATCTGTTCCTGTGGAAGCTAAAGAGATAGAATGGTCAGTATTATGAGGACATAAATACAACGTACCTACTCTGTCTCCTTTTGTTATCACCATTGATCCTTTAGTGATCTTCCACCACTTTTCTCCGAACGTAGATAGAAAGCCGGCATCTCCCAACTGCCCTGTTGAGATCAGATTTCTTTTCATAGCAGGAATATGCCTAACTTCTTTCAACAACCAATCAGTTCCATTCTTAAATTTTATCCATACCTTACCCATTCCAACAATATAACATGGCTCATCATCATCCAATAAAACATGTCCAAAGTCGCTAGGAACATACTTATGAAAGTATTTCCTATGGGGTGTACCATGACATGAAGCTCCTGAATCTACTACCCAATAATCACTAGTATTATCTAATGCAAGAATCAAAGCATCTTGTAACACATCACCTGCTACATTTGCTTCTTGGGTAGTTTCCTTCTGTGCATCTCCTTTCTTCTTTAGAGATTTGGAGTCTTTCTTCAGATGTCCTTTCTTTCCACAGTTCCAGCACTCCATCTTTCCCAGTTTGGACTTGGATTTGCCCGTTTTAGACTTTCCACGATTACCTTGGCTCTTTCCTCTCTCCTTTTGTCTTCTCCTAGTCTCCATGGTCAACGCATTACCTGATGTCTCACCTGTGCTTTTTCTTCACATTTCCTCGCTAAGAATGACACCAATAACATCATCAAATTTCAAGGTGTTTGAACCAGAGATAGAGTTACTTACAGCCATGACCAAGCTATTCCAGCTTTCTGGCAATGAACACAAGATTAGAAGAGACCTAACCTCATCATCAAATTTCACACTTACAGAACTTAGCTGATTTTTAACCGTATTAAACTCATTTAAATAATCAGTAACAAATCCACCTTCAGACATCTTCATATTAAATAAACGCTTCATTAGAAATACCTTGTTGGAGGCCGAGAGTTTTTCATACAGCTTACCCAATGCGCTCATCAAACCCTCTGTTGTCGTTTCTTTTGAGATATTGAAAGCCACCGACGAAGCCAGGCTTAACCATATTGTTCCCAGAGCTTTTCTATCAAGAACCTCCCATTCTTCGTCCGTCATAGCCGTCGGCTGCTTTGCTTTTCCTCCCAACGGTAGGAATAGATCCTTCTGGTACAGATAGTCCTCCATTTGCATCTTCCATAACCCGAAGTTTTGGTCATTAAACTTCTTGACCTTAAACTTTCCTTCTTCTTCCATTGCTCCCACTCGAACCAGAAACCCTAGCTTCCTGCGGGTTTAACTGCCAAATAGACCTTTGGCTCTGATACCAATTGTTTAAAAAACAGGAACGCAGAACAATAACAATAAACAAAAATGCAAATATAATCACACATACACATTACAAGAGAGACACAGATATATCGTGGTTAACCCAACTTGGACTACGTCCACACTGAATTTGCCAGTCCTTATTATTATTACCGTCCAGCAAGGTGAAGGGATACAACTTGCAGCACAACCGCTGCACTTCCTCTTCTCTGTTTCACAGTCTCTCTCCTGATCTCCCAGATCTTTACAATGCATAAAACCTAATACATCCTCATCCCTAACCGTATTACAATATCTTTATTTTATAAGGGAAATACAATGGGAAAATACCACGGGATACCCAAAACCATGGGCCCGCAAAACAGCTGGCGAAAACGGCCCCAAAAATTTTCTTCCAGGGCGTTGCCTCCGAACCCCCATTTCTCTGGGGCACTACCCCCGAACCCCCGCTGGGGGACTGCTGGCCCTCGGACCCCCTATCCAGGGGGGATGGTCCCCCCTGCAACCCCGTGGGGGGGAGATGCCCCCCCACACCCCCCTGCTGGGGTGACTGTACAGTCCACCTACATATCATATAAAACAGGGGTACAAACATGGCTAATACAATATCATCTATGAGACTAGAAGATATGGCTCAACAACCAACAATCTCCCACTTGGAGACTGATCATAGCACCTCCACCGCTGCTGCACTTGCTGGACTTGGACTTGGCAAATTTCTCCTCTTCACCTTCATGCTAGAAGGCCAACTTAAACCGAGCACAAACTCAGTTTCTCTCTCGTCACTACCTTTGTGAACATGTCTGCAGGATTCTGTCTAGTATGAATCTTTTCCAGCTTCAACAGTTCATCTTCCAGAACATAGCGTATGAAATGGTACTTGAGCTGTATATGTTTAGTCCTTGAATGGAATGCTGAGTTCTTTGCAAGGTGAATGGCACTCTGGCTATCACTATACAATCTGCTATCCTTCTGCTTCTTACCCACTTCCTCCATAAACCTCTGCAACCAAATCATCTCTTTACCAGCCTCTGTAATGGCAACATACTCTGCTTCTGTTGTTGAAAGTGCAACAACCTTCTGTAGTTTCGAAATCTTGCTTACTACTATTCCACCTACAGTAAACACATACCCTGTGGTGCTCCTCCTGCTATCCATGTCACCAACCATATCTGCATCAACATATCCCTGTAGAATAGTGTCTGAACTTCCAAAACATAATGCCTCAGTGGTAGTACCTCTCAAATACTTGAGAATCCATTGTACTACCTTCCAATGTTCTTTACTTGGATTGTTCATATATCTGCTCACAACTCCCACTGCATGTGCAATATCTGGTCTCATTCACACTATGGCATACATCAAGCTGCCAACTGCTGATTGATAGGGAATCTTGGACATGTAATCTGTCTCTTCTTGTGTCTTCGGACACATTTCCTTACTTAGACTGAAATGGCTAGCCAAAGGTGTACTTACAGGTTTTGCATTCTGCATTTTGAACCTCTCCAACACCTTTTGTATGTACTCACTTTGAGACAATGTCAATTTGCGATTTTTCCTGTCTCTAGTTATTCTCATACCAAGGATTTGCTTTGCAGCACCCAAATCCTTCATCGCAAATGAATTATCTAGCTTCCTTTTGAGTACATTTATATCCTGCATGTCAGACCCTGCAACAAGCATGTCATCCACATACAATAACAAGATAATATATCTTCCATTGTCTAGCTTCTTGAAATAAACACAGTGGTCAGAATGACATCTACTATAACCTTGTTCTGTCATAAACCTGTCAAACTTTAGATACCACTGCCTTGGAGCTTGCTTCAAGCCATACAAGCTCTTTTTCAACCTGCATACAAGATCCTCCTTACCTTTGAACTCATACCCTTGTGGCTGCTGCATATATATTTCTTCCTTCAAATCCCCATGAAGGAAGGCTGTTTTTACATATAACTATTCAAGATGCAAATCTTCTACCGCCACTAGACTTAAGACAGTCCTAATTGAAGTCATCTTAACAACAGGAGAAAATATTTCATCAAAATCTATACCTTTCTTCTGTGCAAACCCCTTTACAACAAGTCTAGCCTTGTACCGCTTCTTACCTCCTTCTTCTTCGTTCAACCTGTAAATCCATTTTTTTTTGCAATAATCTTTTACCAGCAGGCAACTGAACCAAATCCCAAGTCTGGTTTCCTACTAATGAGTCCATCTCCTCATTCATGCCTTGCTCCCACTTGTTTCTAGTTTCCACCTGCATTGCTTCTTCATAACATTCTGGTTCACCAGAATCAGTCATCAATAAATAATACATTGAAGGAGAGTATCGTTCAGGGAGTCTACTTAACCTGGTATATCTTCTTACAGTTGCAGGAGTTTCAGGTACTTACTGCTGCTTTTGATTTTCTGGCACCTTCGGAACTTCATTTTCTTTAATTTCATCAAGCACTATGTACTCTGTGTTTTCCTTTTCTTGTTTCTTTCCCTGCAACTGATCTTTATACATGACCTTTTCATTGTATATCATATCTATACTCCTGATGATTTTGTTATTTTCATAATCCCATAAACAATAGCCAAATTCATCAACCCCATATCCAATAAAGGTACATTTCTTGGATTTAGCTTCAAGCTTTGTTCTATTTTCTTTATCAATATGGACAAATGCTTCACAACCAAACGTTCTCAGAAATGAGTAGTTTACCTTTTATCTGTCCATGCTTCCTATGGAATACCACCATCCAAAGCACTTGAAGGTCCTCTGTTTATTAAATAAACAACAGTATTTATAGCATCCGCCCAAAACTGTAAGGGCAACCCTGCATGCAGTCTCATACACCTTGCAAGTTCCATGATCGTTCTTTTCATCCTTTATGACACACCATTTTCCTGTGGTGTTCCTGGGACTGTCTTCTCTCTACAAATCCCATGGTATGAGCAGTAACTATCAAACTCCTTGCCGCATTACTCACCGCCATTATCATATCTGAGACATTTCAATCTTTTTCCTGTCTCATTCTCAACTAAAGCTTTCCATTTCTTAAAAGTAGCAAACACATCAGATTTCTGTCTAATGCAATAAACCCAAGTTTTTCTAGTTGCATCATCAATAAATGTAACATAATAATGAGAGCCACAAAGAGATTGTACCTGAGGCGGTCCTCATACATCTGTATGCACAAGCTCTAATTTTTCATTCTTCTTCTGTTTCCCAACCCTGAGAAATCTGACTCTCTTTTGTTTTCCATAAACACAGTTTTCACAGAATTCCAAACTTACCTGCTTCAAATCCGACAGTAACTTCCTTGAGTGGAGAATCTGCATCCCCTTCTCACTCATGTGGCCAAGCCTATGATGCCACAGTGCTGTATTTGATCTTGTGGAAGCTAAAGAGATAGAATGGTCAATATTATGAGGACATAAATACAACGTACCTACTCTGTCTCCTTTTTCTATCACCACTGATCCTTTAGTGATCTTCCACCACTTTTCTCCAAACGTAGATAGACAGTCGCCATCTCCCAACTTCCCTATTGAGATCAGATTTCTTTTCATAGCAGGAATATGCCTAACTTCTTTCAACAACCAATCAGTTCCATTCTTAACTTTTATCCATACCTTATCCATTCCAACAATTTTACATGGCTCATCATCACCCAATAAAACATGTCCAAAGTCTCCAGGAACATACTCATGAAAGTATTTCCTATGGCGTCCAGCATGACATGAAGCTCCTGAATCTACTACCCAATAATCACTAGTATTATCTAATGCAAGAATCAAAGCATCTTGTAACACATCACATGCTACATTTTCTTCTTGGGTAGTTTCCTTCTATGCATCTCCTTTCAGCTTTAGAGATTTGCAGTCTTTCTTCAGATGTCCTTTCTTTCCACAGTTCCAACACTCTATCTTTCCCAGTCTAGACTTGGATCTACCCGTTTTAGACTTTCCACGATTACCTTGGCTCTTTCCTCTCTCCTTTTGTCTTCCCCTGCTCTCCATGGTCAACGCATTACCTGATGTCTCACCTGTGCTTTTTCTTCGCATTTCCTCGCTAAGAATAACACAAATAACATCATCAAATTTCAAGGTGTTTGAAACAGATACATAGTTACTTACAGCCATGACCAAGCTATTCCAGCTTTCTGGCAATGAACACAAGATTAGAAGAGCCCTAACCTCATCATCAAAGTTCACACTTACATAACTTAGCTGATTTGTAACCGTATTAAACTCCTTTAAATGATCAGTAACAGATCCACCTTCGGACATCTTCATATTAAATAAACGCTTCATTAGAAATACCTTGTTGGAGGCCGAGGATTTTTCATACAGCTTACCCAATGCACCCATCAAACCCTCTGTTGTTGTTTCTTTTGAGATATTGAAAGCCACCGACAAAGCCAGGCTCAACGGTATTGTTCCCAGAGCCTTTCTATCAAGAACCTCCCATTCTTCGTCCTTCATAGCCGTCGGCTGCTTTGCTTTTCCTCCCAACGGTAGGAATAGATCCTTCTGGTACAGATAGTCCTCCATTTGCGTCTTCCATAACCCGAATTTTTGGCTGTTAAACTTCTCGACCTTAAACTTTCCTTCTTCTGCCATTGCTCCCACTCGAACCAGAAACCCTAGCTTCCTGCGGGTTTAACTGCCAAATAGACCCTTCGCTCTGATACTAATTGTTAGAAAAACAGGAACGCGGAACAATAACAATAAACAGAAATGAAAATATAATCACACATACACATTACAAGAGAGACACAGATATATCGTGGTTCACCCAACTTGGGCTACGTCCACACTGAATTTTCCAGTCCTTATTATTATTACCGGCTAGCAAGGTGAAGGGATACAACCTGCAGCACAACCGCTGCACTTTCTCTTCTCTATTTCACAGTCTCTCTCCTGATCTCCGAGATCTTTACAATGCATAAAACCTAATACATCCTCATCCCTAGCCATATTACAATGTCTTTATTTTATAAGGGAAATACAATGGAAAAATACCACGGGATACCTAAAACCATGGGCCCGCAAAACAGCTGGCAAAAACAGCCCAAAAAATTTTCTTCCGGGGCGTTGCCCCCGAACCCCCATTTCTTGGGGGAATTGCCCCCGAATCCCCGCCAGGGGACTGCTGGCCCCCGGACCCCCCAGCCAGGGGGCTGGTCTCCCATGGAACCCCGTGGGGGGGCGATGCCCCCCCACACCCCTCCGCTGGGGTGACTGTACAGTCCACCTACATATCATATAAAACTGGGGTACAAACACGGCTAAGACAATATCATATATGAGACTAGAAGATTTGGCTCCACAACCAACAATCTCCCACTTGGAGACTGATCACAACAGCTCCACCGCTGCTGCACATGCTGGACTTGGACTTGACAAATTTCTCCTCTTCACCTTCATGCTAGAAGGCCAACTGAAACCGAGCACGAACTTAGTTTCTCTCTGGTCACTACCTTTGTGAACATGTCTGCAGGATTCTGGCTAGTATGTATCTTTTCCAGCTTCAACAGTTCATCTTCCAGAATAGAGCGTATGAAATGGTAATTGAGCTGTATATGTTTAGTCCTGGAATGGAATGCTGAGTTCTTTGCGAGGTGAATGGCACTCTGGCTGTCACTATACAATCTGCTATCCTTCTGCTTCTTACCCACTTCCTCCATAAACCTCTGCAACCAAATCATCTCTTTACTAGCCTCTGTAATGGCAACATACTCTGCTTATGTTGTTGAAAGTGCAACAACCTTCTGTAGTTTCGAAATCCATCTTACTACTCTTCCACCTATATTAAACACATGCCCTGTGGTGCTCCTCCTACTATCCTTGTCACCTGCCATATCTGCATCAACATATCCCTGTAGAATAGTGTCTGAACCTCCAAAACATAATGCCTCAGTGGTAGTACCTCTCAAATACCTGAGAATCCACTGTACTGCCTTCCAATGTTCTTTACCTGGATTGTTCATATATCTGCTCACAACTCCCACTGCATGTGCAATATCTGGTCTCGTGCACACCATGGCATACATCAAGCTGCCAACTGCTGATTGATAGGGAATCTTGGACATGTAATCTGTCTCTTCTTGTGTCTTAGGACACATTTCCTTACTTAGACTGAAATGGCTAGCCAAAGGTGTACTTACAGGTTTTGCATTCTGCATTTTGAACCTCTCCAACACCTTTTGTATGTACTCACTTTGAGACAATGTCAATTTGCGATTTTTTCTATCTCTCGTTATTCTCATACCAACGATTTGCTTTGCAGCACCCAAATCCTTTATCGCAAATGAATTAGCTGGCTTCCTTTTGAGTACATTTATATCCTGCATGTTAGACCCTGCAACAAGCATGTCATCCACATACAATAACAAGATAATATATCTTCCATTGTCTAGCTTCTTGAAATAAACACAGTGGTCAGAATGACATCTACTATAACCTTGTTCTGTCATAATCCTGTCAAACTTTAGATACCACTGCCTTGGAGCTTGCTTTAAGACATACAAGCTCTTTTTCAACCTGCATACCAGATCCTCCTTACCTTTGACCTCATACCCTTGTGGCTGCTGCATATATATTTCTTCCTCGAAATCCCCATGAAGGAAGGTTGTTTTTACATCTAACTGTTCAAGATGCAAATCTTCTACCGCCACTAGACTTAAGATAGTCCTAATTGAAGTCATCTTAACAACAGGTGAAAATATTTCATCAAAATCTATACCTTTCTTCTATGCAAACCCCTTTACAACAAGTCTGGCCTTTTACCGCTTCTTACCTCCTTCTTCTTCCTTCAACTTTTAAATCCATTTGTTTTGCAATCCTCTTTTACTAGCAGGCAACTGAACCAAATCCCAAGTCTGGTTTCCTACCAATGAGTCCATCTCCTCATTCATGCCTTGCTCCCACTTCTTTCTAGTTTCCACCTGCATTGCTTCTTCATAACATTCTGGTTCACCAGAATCAGTCATCAATAAATAATACATTGAAGGAGAGTATCTTTCAGGGAGTCTACTTAACTTGGTAGATCTTTTTATAGTTGCAGGAGTTTCAGGTGCTTGCTGCTGCTCTTGATTTTGTCGCACCTTCGGAACTTCATTTTCTGTAATTTCATCAAGCACTATGTACTCTGTGTTTTCCTTTTCTTGTTTCTTTCCTGCAACTGATCTTTATACATGACCTTTTCATTGAATATCATATCTCTACTCCTGATGATTTTGTTATTTTCATAATCCCATAAACAATAACCAAATTCATCAACTCCATATCCAATAAAGGTACTTTTCTTGGATTTAGCTACAAGCTTTGTTCTATTTTCTTTATCAATATGGACAAATGCTTCACAACCAAACGTTCTCAGAAATGTGTAGTTTACCTTTTATTTGTCCATGCTTCCTCTGGAATACCACCATCCAAAGCACTTGAAGGTCCTCTGTTTATTAAATAAACAACAGTATTTACAGTATCTGCCCAAAACTGTAAGGGAAACCCTGCATGTAGTTTCATACACCTTACACGCTCCATGATTGTTCTGTTCATCCTTTCTGACACACCATTTTCTTGTGGTGTTCCTGGGACTGTCTTCTCTCTACGAATCCCATGGTATGAGAAGTAACTATCAAACTCTTTGCCACAGTACTCACCTCCATTATCATATCTGAGACACTTCAATATTTTTGTTGTCTCATTCTCAACCAAAGCTTTCCACTTCTTAAAAGTAGCATACACATCAGATTTCTGTCTAATGCAATAAACCCAAGTTTTTCTAGTTGCATCATCAATAAATGTAACATAATAATGAGAGCCACCAAGAGATTGTACCTGAACCAGTCCCCATACATCTGTATGCACAAGCTCTAATTTTTCATTCTTCTTCTGTTTCCCAACCCTGAGAAATCTGACTCTCTTCTGTTTTCCATAAACACAGTTTTCACAGAATTCCAAACTTACCTGCTTCAAATCTAGCAGCAACTTCCTTGAGTGGAGAATATGCATCCCCTTCTCACTCATGTGGCCAAGCCTATGATGCCACAGTGCTATATATGTTCCTGTGGAAGCTAAAGAGATAGAATGGTCAGTATTATGAGGACATAAATACAACGTACCTACTCTGTCTCCTTTTGCTATCACCATTGATCCTTTAGTGATATTCCACCACTTTTCTCCGAACGTAGATAGACAGCCGCCATCTCCCAACTGCCCTGTTGAGATCAGATTTCTTTTCATAGCAGGAATATGCCTAACTTCTTTCAACAACCAATCAGTTCCATTCTTAACTTTTATCCATACCTTACCCATTCCAACAATTTTACATGGCTCGTCATCACCCAATAAAACATGTCCAAAGTCGCCAAGAATATACTCATGAAAGTATTTCCTATGGGGTGTAGCATGACATGAAGCTCCTAAATCTACTACCCAAGAATCACTAGTATTATCTAATGCGAGAATCAAAGCATCTTGTAACACATCACCTGCTACATTTGCTTCCTGGGTAGTTTCCTTCTGTGTATCTCCTTTCTTCTTTAGAGATTTGCAGTCTTTCTTCAGATGTCATTTCTTTCCACAGTTCCAACACTCTATATTTCCCAGTCTAGACTTGGATCTTCCCGTTTTAGACTTTCCACGATTACCTTGGCTCTTTCCTCTCTCTTTTTGTCTTCCCGTGCTCTCCATGGTCAACGCATTACCTGATGTCTCACCTGTGCTTTTTCTTCGCATTTCCTCGCTAAGAATAACACCAATAACATCATCAAATTTCAAGGTGTTTGAACCAGAGACAGAGTTACTTACAGCCATGACCAAGCTATTCGAGATTTCTGGCAATGAACACAAGATTAAAAGAGCCCTAACCTTATCATCAAAGTTCACACTTACAGAACTTAGCTGATTTGTAACTATATTAAACTCATTTAAATGATCAGTAACAGATCCAACTTCAGACATCTTGATATTAAATAATTGCTTCATTAGAAATACCTTGTTGGAGGCCGAGGGTTTTTCATACAGCTTACCCAATGCGCTCATCAAACCCTCTGTTGTTGTTTCTTTTGAGATATTGAAAGCCAACGACGAAGCCTAGCTCAATCGTATTGTTCCCAGACCCTTTCTATCAAGAACCTTCCATTCTTCGTCCTTCATAGCCATCGGCTGCTTTGCTTTTCCTCCCAACGATAGAAATAGATCCTTATGGTATAGATAGTCCTCCATTTGCATCTTTCATAACCCTAAGTTTTGGCAGTTAAACTTCTCGACCTTAAACTTTTCTTCTTCTGCCATTTCTCCCACTCGAACCAGAAACCCTAGGTTCCTGTGGGTTTAACTGCCAAATAGACCTTTGGCTCTGATACCAATTGTTAGAAAAACAGGAATGCAGAACAATAACAATAAACAGAAATGCAAATATAATCACACATACACATTACAAGAGAGACACAGATATATCGTGGTTCACCCAACTTGGGCTACGTCCACACTGAATTTACCAGTCCTTATTATTATTACCGTCCAGCAAGGTGAAGGGATACAACCTACAGCACAACCGCTGCACTTCCTCTTCTCTGTTTCACAGTCTCTCTCCTGATCTCCGAGATCTTTACAATGAATAAAACCTAATACATCCTCATCCCTAGCCGTATTACAATGTCTTTATTTTATAAGGGAAATACAATGGGAAAATACCATGGGATACCCAAAACCATGGGCCCACAAAACAACTGACGAAAACAGCCCCAAAAATTTTCTTCCGGGGCATTGCCCCCGAACCCCCATTTCTCGGGGGCACTACCCCCGAACCCCCGCCGGGGGACTGCTGGCCCCCGGACCCCCCATCCAGGGGGGATGGTCCCCCCTAGAACCTCGTGGGGGGGCGATGCCCCCCCACACCCCCCCTGCTGGGGTAACTATACAGTCCACCTATATATCATATAAAACTGGGGTACAAACACGACTAATACAATATCATCTATGAGACTAGAAGATCTGTCTCCACAACCAACACATTTTTAATTTCTTTAGCTTACTATATAATTTAACAAAAAAAAAACTACAAAACCATAATTATTTAAATTCCCATATTGAAAGGTGTATGCACCCTACCATGATTTCATCCATAATATGTTAATTAAATCCATGCATACATATTTACATAAAATATAAACTAAATAAATAAAAATCATAGTATAATCCATAGAATTTCATACACAATGAAAACACTTTTCTAGATAAATATTCCTCCAACAATTTGCAAGAAAAACATATTCATCCTAGCCTTAGGCTCTCTATCACATGTAATCTCTCTATGAGAGAAGCTACCCTTGAGCTGAAGCTATCATTGTACAAGGTGAAGTCAGTATGGTATGGATCTGTTGGAAATACTAAGAGGGTGTGGGTGAATCAATAATGAACACTTTTTACCATTTCAAGCATTAATTATATCATCTAAATGTTAACCATTAACAATGTCATTCATCATCACATAAACCATACACAATGCACAAGAAATTTAACAAGGAAACCTAAATGGGAAAAAACCATAGAATTCTTTTCTTATTTATAACAAGATTACATTCGTGGGAAGCACCATCAACTTCCAATATTCTGTAGCACCAACTGGAGGGAGGAACCAACCCCCTGATTTACAGGCACCAAACTGAAGGAATCTCCAACTCCTTGATTTACCATCACCGACTAGAAGGAGGTTCCAACCCCTTGATTTATAGGATACAACATGAAGGAAGCTCCAAATCCCTTATTTACTAGTACCAACTGGAAGGAGGCTCCAACCCTCTGAGATCATAGGATACAACCTGTCATTTCCCCATTCTTCCACCATAATATGGATACGAATATCAATCTACCACTGGCACTCTATTATTGTCACAACCTAAACCTGTATTACTATCTCTATCAATTTGTACCTGTATCACTTCCTTGGTCAACCTATACCTATATCACTGGCTTTGTCAACTTGTATCAATGTATCACTATCTCTATCAACCTATATCACTGTATCACTTCCTCTATCAACTTGTCGCAATAACTACCTCTATCACAATACCCCAATCACTATCTTTGCAACCTATATCTTTGTCTCTATCAACCTGTACCTATATCTCTATCTTTGTACATGTATCACTGTCCCTGTCACAATCATTGCATTTCTATCTCAATGCCAAAATCATTGTCTCTATCACAATGCCACTGTTAGTGTAACAATGCCACAATCATGGTCACAATGTCTCAATATCTTCCACACTATATCAACATGTACATGCCTCAAATCTATACCTAGAAACAATCATCCACTGATTTCATTTGGATCCTCAATTTTTACATCATAGGCATTTTCAAAACATTGAACATTCCAAGAGACGTGCCATACGACAAAAAATAACCATGGACTATGCCAAGATAACCACTATGATCTATGCCAAGACCATTATACAATATTCCCAGATAATCATTAAGATCTATGTCAAGATCATCATACAACATGCCTAGATAATCATCAAGATCTATTCCAAGATCATCGTACAATATGCCAAGATATCATCAAGGTCTATGCCAATATAACATCAATATCTATCTCCATATAACATCAATATCTATACCGATAAATCACCAAGATCTATGTCAACAAATCACCAAGATCTATGCCAATAATATGCCGAGATAATCACCAAGATCTATGACAAGATAACTACCAATATAACCATCATCATATCCTCCCTAACATATTCAATGACTTCACATGCCATACCAATATCAAAGATTAACTCTATCCATGAGAGACATGTGTCATCACAAGAGAAACCAACAAGCATGAACCATACCTTTTCCAATATCACAATATGAAGAAAAAATACAAAAACCAAAATAAAATTTAGATCATGTCATCACATAGCCCTCGCAACAAGGTTTCCAATGAGCCAAGAATTTTGTAATTTTGATTCTGTATGAGAAAGTTATGCCATATTTTGTGAATCTCCTAAATCCTCAAAGATACCCCAAAATTTCTCCTATACAAAGTTTTACACTTTTATCCAAGAAGTGTGCAATACCAAAGAGAGACTTGATTTATGATAAAATAAAATGTTTGATCTTTTATTTATACACTTCATCATGCCTTGTAGCTTCTTTTAGGGTCTCCTTAAACTCATCCTTATGTCGTGGATCTCCATATTTTAAGGGGGTCTCAAGGGTTAGTGCCCCACTTCAAGGATCCATATTGACACTTAGTTACAAAACTTCAAGATCACTCCATATATTCTCAAAGGGGCCTAAGGTATTTTCCACATCATCATACTTGGTGGATACATCATTATTTTGGGGATACTTCATGATTCACACCAACTTGCTTCAAACAAAATTTGGGGACTCTTTAGATCCTTCTCCACCATGGGTCATGTAACCCCAAACTCATGGGAAACTGGAACAAACACCATTGTTTCGGGATTTCTTCACCCTTTATTTCAACATTGTCTTGTGGACCAATCCTTATTACTTCGGGGGCTACTTCTCATGGTCATATGGGACAATCCTTCTGGTCATGTGGACCCAACACCACTATTTTAGGGATTCATTTACATTTCTTACTGACATTGCTTAGGGACACCTTTAGGGACTTCCTTACACTTCTTATCGTCATGGTCATGTGACCCACCATAATGGTTATGTGACCCATCGTCATGGTCACAGGGACCCAACTTCATTAAATTCTTTAGAACATTCTTCACATTTATTTGGAACACCTTAGGGACTTCTTTATACTCCACATCATCATGGTCATTAGGAGCTTCTCTAAGAGCTTTTCACCACATGTGTACAACTCAAAGTGTCTTCCTATGCGGGTCATGCATAACCACTACACCATAAGGGGAGCTCTTTGGAGTTATGTACACTTGTGACAAGGATTCTTCTTCAAGGGATTCCCTAGGATCACTAGGGTCTTCTCTAGAGGATTCAAGGCTTCATCAAACAGTCCCAAAAAATATATCTCTACTCAAACCACATCATCATTATCACCTTGACACCAATGTCAACACCACTGATCTCTTCACCCTTTTGACATCAATGACACCCTGTTTGAAATCAATGACAAATTCTTCCAATATGATCTACTTCCTCCTTCTCAACCCATATCTCATAAATTCATTAGTGCCATAAATCCCCTTGACAACTCTCCCAATCAACCAACGCTCTTCCCCCTCAACGTTCACAATACCAAAAAGGGGATACCCTTATCCACATGCATCCCCCATGCTATCCCAATTCCATTCCAATTTTATAACATACTCTGTCTAGGGAATCTCACTACTAGGATTTCAAGGATTCTCAATTGTAGGACAAATTTCTCTCAGAGTGGTACCATAATAATTACCAACAAATCATTTGGCACTAACATCAACTACCATGAAATATAGTTGATTTCTCTCCTATGCTTACAATAAAACATCTTATGAGCGTGAAGGAATGAAAAATTCTCCATAATATATTTGCATGTTCTCAAGTCTTGATGTAGTCATCATGAGGAGCCCACATTCCCCCTTTTAATCCCAAGATTATAATAATAAAACATAAATGTTGATTAATCAAAATTGATAATCATGGATTTTGGGATCTTAGGATATATCACTAGGTAAGGATTATAGTCAATATCTAAGGGATTAGGTTTAAATGTTAATAAGGTCTATTCCCCTTATCCCCCTTTCACTTTCCCCACTTGTGGAGTCATAGGCTCCCATTTCCTTTTCATCATTCTTCATTTGAAATCATTGGGGTTTTATATTATATAGATAAATGTACATCACTACAAAATATTTGGTTATCCTAGGCCGTTTATGTCTAGCTTCTATCCATTTCATCACCACATACATAATTACATTCTGATGTCAGAAATGAGGTGTTACATTGTTGGCCCGGTTTTGCAACCAGGCTTAGTGCTATGGGCACCTGCTAACTAGTAGCAGCAGTTTCAATAGAAATAAAAACAATAAACTAAATAAACAATACTTTTCATGAATCTAAGCAAGAATCTAAGCAAATAATGTAAACATGTCAAAATCAAGAACAAGAAACATAAGAAATAATTTTTTGTATTGAAAAATGGGGGGGGCAAGCAAGTGCTTGCGATATTACCTTCAATGGTGAAGGTTGATGTTGAGCAACTCCCAAGATGAGTAGCTCCAAACTCCAAGAGGTCTCCTTCTCCAAGGTTGCTTCAATGGCTAAAAGTGCTCAGGGGAGATTTCAGCAGCATAAGGATGAGATAATGGAAGGATGTGAAATGAGGAGCCCCTACCACCTTTTTATAGGTTTTGGTGGTGAGGAATACCATTTGTGGTTTTGTGGAAACCAAATGGTATTGACCAACATGGTTTAGGTACTTTTCCCTCCTTTTTCCTTTTTTGAATAAAAATAATATTTTAATTCCCTTTTTAATATTTTTGGGAATTTGGACCCTTTTTGAGGGTTTTTTATGATTTTCTTGGAAAAATAATCTTTTTTAATGGAAAAAGGGGTGTACTAAGGTCTTTTGGTGACCTTTTGTTGGTTTCGGAGGCTCAGATGGTGAAAAAGTGGACAAATGGGTCATGTGAATAGGGAAATGAGCTAGTGAGCACTTTTTGGGTGTTAACAGATTGCCCCCTGATGTGTGAGGGCAGGAGCTCATCGTATGGCCGATAGACATCATAGTTCTTTTGTCCTTTTTTCTGGGGTTTAGGGGAGAGAAGAGACCGGTTGGAGACTGGAGCCGCGGCCCTTGGAAGCTGCAAAAACAAAAAATATTACATGGCCTCAATATGAATGAGGTATAATCTCTGATAAAGGACGAGGCGGGCATTCCCATGCTCGTATCAAGACATATACAAAGCAATTAGTCCCAAGAAGGGGGATCTAATACGTAAAGAAATATACTGGTACATCATAATGGTCCATAGGGGACATTATTGTGGGATATACTCATGATCATGGATGATCTCAATAACTGATACACTGGAATAACTGTTGAACTGCTGAAACTGAAGGTGTCCAACATCTGTATGGACTCAATGACTATGAGTCATCTCTGAGAAATAATGTAACTGTATACTCAAGGGAGTATGAAACTGGGGTAAACCTGAATACTGTCGCCATACGCAACCCGGATATCTATAGAAAAAATGTAACTAGTTGTATCCATAGGTAGACCCTCAAATGTGGAGGAGTCAGGTGGTATCCGGGGTCTTAGACTAAATAACTGAACGGACCAATATCCTGTGCGAGTCTCAACGATGCGATCAAGGTGTTGAAGTCGAGCATGTGAGAAACAACCATTCGGAGAGGCACTGAGGATTCCTCTCGAAATGATTCGTAGGCACTCATCATAGATGGTAATGAGTCCAAGACACAGGGACCTCTAGGTCTATCCTCTGGAATCTATGTGGTTGTCGTCGACAGAGGGAGACCAGCAACTAACAAGGCAATGATGTTTCCTTGATAGGAGCACGAGGTGTAAAACTGAAGTGTTGTAGTACTGATGGTAGGACTGACATACTTGTGGAAATGGGAAATAACTGGGTCAAAAAATGGGTAGACTCAAACTTCCTCTGTTCAGAGCATGATGACATGGTTGACCTGGCAGCGTAGGGACCTGACTTGTAGGTGTGGGGATCATCTTTTAGGTCCTGAAGGGTATGCACTGACTCTAGGTGGGTGAAGCTGATGGTAGATGTCGAGGGAGTTTCAGGGTTACATACTGCAGAATACTCTGAACAAAGGCGACCAAAATGGGGAAGCTGCTATGTGAGTAGGCATGATGTGTTGTAGCGCCAAGAGGCACCATTGATTCCTTCTTTGTAGTTTTAATGAGCTCCAAGAAGGGATAAAAGTGTGCTCTAAAATGGTACGGTCCTGTGGATTTTATGAGCCCAGGGCGGCTCATGCTCATGGTTGCTTTCATGTTTAGAGAGTCTGAAAGCGGTAAGTGGACTCTATTGGTGTTTCTTTTTCGTGAGTTTAGTCTCCAAGGCCCGAAAAAGCATAAAATGATGCGGATGGAGAACTCTTCTAGCCGATGTGACTAGAGTATACCTTTTTCGTAATTAGTCTACGAGGTCCCGAAAAGGGGTAAACTTATATCAGGTAGACGCCCTTTCAGATACGTTTAGCGAGCATGAAAGGAAGCAAGATAGCTCGGCGATCTTTTCATTGTTTTAGGAGTCAGAAAAGAGCTTAACAGAAACTCCCTAAGTGCCTTTTTCGTAAAGAGGGGTTGTTCGGCCCGAAAAACGGATAAAATTATACCGAACAAAAATGGATTGATGAGGGCGAGGAAAGGTCTCAAGCATCGTCATCAGCGCGGAAAACTGGATCCGGTGACATACGGATTGTCGAAAACGGAGAACGGCCGATGTGGCACGCAAACCGAGGTGATGAGGGGGCATGGAAAAAATGCCCGAAAAATATAAAGGTGAGAGCGAGAAATGATCTCAATCATCATTACGAGCGCGAAAAACTGAATCCGGCGATATAAGACACATCGAAAACGGAGAACGGCCGATGTGGCACGCAAACCGAGGTGATGAGGGGGCGTGGAAAAAACGCCCAGAGAATCTAAAGGTGAGAGCGAGAAATGATCCCAAGCATCATCACGAGCACGGAAAACTGAATCCGGCGATATAAGACATATCGAAAACGGAGAACGGCCGATGTGGCACGCAAACCGAGGCGACGAGGGGGCGTGGAAAAGATGCCCGAAAAATCTAAAGGTGAGAGCGAGAAATGATCTCAAGCATCATCACGAGCGTGGAAAACTGAATCCGGCTATATAAGGCACGTCTAAAACGGAGAACGACCGATGTGGCACGCAAACCGAGGCGACGAGGGGGCGTGGAAAAAATGCCCGAAAAATCTAGGCGTGAGAGCGAGAAATGATCTCTAGCATCGTCACGAGCGCGGAAAAATGAATCCGATGATATCAAATATATCAAAAATGGAGAGCAGCCGAAGTGGTACGCAAACTGGGGCGACAAGGTGTCGGGACACAATGTTGATATTGGTCCTGGTGAGAGCGAGAAATGATCTCAAGCATCATCACGGGCACGGAAATATGAATCCGGCAGTGCAAATGGTGCGAAAAAACGGAGGTCATAAGGACTCCGGAATGGTTAAAGGAAAGAACTAGGTTAAAAAATGGCTACAAATAAAGGTGATCTCACCAAGCGAAGGATGCAGTGGTGGGGAGAAATGATGACCCCTGGGGGCAAAATACTAGGTGTATCAAATCAACTGAAATATACAAGTGACACGTGACCTCAAAAATGGTTGAGATCACGAATATGAAAAAGTGAGCAGGGTTAATGACCTGCCCCCATGCTATGTGCATGGGATTTGTGATTGTGGATCACATATGTGTTGGTTTGAACGATGGGCTCATTGAGGTGTTGAGATAGAGATGATGGGCAAGGTTCAAAATGATTGATCATGCCCCCTATCCCGGGGTCGAGGTAATCTATTATGCCCCCTAACTCAGAGGTGTCAATGTGGTGTAGATGTTGTCTCAGAGAGAGATCAATAGGGCATTGAGCAACTGCTGGCGGGGTGTTATACCATGAGGCTGTGGGTCGTGGTGGCATACTGAAGTGATTATATGATGATGGGGGATTCCCTTTGTGGGGTGGATGCCCCCAGTATCTCCGACGAGGATCACGATGAGGATGAGTAGGCAAGGTTTTGGGCATGCCCCCATGTTGTGGACATGTGGTTTCCTGGTTGATTTGAAAGGGTTCAACCTGTGTGTCAAAGGGATCAATGGAAGGGGCCGACCGGACATAGGGGTATCCAGTGGAGATCGTATAAATGGCGGGGTCAAGGCCAGGCATTTCGGTATCTGACCAAGTACATACATCAGTGAATTCTTGGAACAGTTGTTGGTATTCTCCGATCTCATGCTCACTGTGGGAGGTTCCTAATGTGATGGTATGAAGGGCACCAAGTGGGTCAGAGATGTCAATGTGGATGACGGAAGAAATATCGGCCATGAGATCTGTTAACCAGTCGATTTTAGTAGGAAGGAAATCCTTGGACTCAACCACGGATTGGGTAGCGGTGGTGGATGAAGTCTCTTCCGGGAGGAAGTATGGACGATGGTGCATGTCTTCCCCAGGATAATCAAAGGTAGTAGGAATCTCGAGAACCTCTTCATCATTGCGGGAGCTTTGAGTGGTCAAATCGAGTGATGAGGTAGTGGTAGTCGAAGAGATCGTGTAGATGGTGTTAATCTCTCCAGATGAGGATGATGCGGGAGGGTATATCTCCTCGATAGTTGGGGGTTCCGTCTCTAGGTCCAAATTGTTCATCTCGTAGAGAGCTGCTCTATAGTCAGGTAGATCAGGGCAATGGTGAGAGTAGTGGCCGTAAACACTGCATATAGCACAAGGATGGTTAGTGCGCAGTGATTTGTCGCGAGGCTGTAGAGGTGGCTCTAATCTGACTACTGGGATGCCGATGTCATCGTCCAACATATTCATATACTCTTGGAGTGCCGGTAAGTGTGGGCATTGATGAGTTGGATGGCCAATTTCATCGCATAATGAACATTTGGGGGGAGCTCGAAACACCGGTGGGGGTTTGACTGCCTTAGGAGGTGGTATAGCAGTGTATGGTTGTGGACGTCTGCCCCCAGTGGGTTTAGAAAGAAGAGGGGGATCCTTTGACGTCGACGCAATCGTGAGACCAGGAGGAGGTTTCATTGACGACGAAGGGATATTGAGGTTAGGAGGAGGTGTCGTTGACGACGAAGGGATTGCGACACCAGGAGGAGGATGATTTGTGGTAACAATAGGTTGTACCGGTTGGAGGATGACGTCTGGTGTCGGTGGTCGAACGGGAGGCGGAATATACCACACGGGTAATCCCAATGTTAGCCCGGGTAGGCTAAGGGTAGCCATAACCGGGGCGCTTACTACACCCGAAGGAGGAAATAGGAAGGGGATGGTGTGGATGGGTGTAACACCAATGTGACTGGGGATCAATGGTGGTTGACCACCGGACGTTTGCGTATTCTGCGAAAGAGTACAGAGGTTTGCGACTTGGGTCTCCGGTGACGGTGGTGGAATGGCCTGGAATGTAGAGGTCATTGGTGTATCCGAATAAAGTCCGGGTGCCACAGAAGACACAAAGGAGGTAACTGCACTAGAAGCGGGTTGTTCAGTCATGGGAAGAACATTCTCTGGTGCTGCAGGGGCGTTGGGATCATAGTAGGTGAGTTGGTCAATTTTGACCACGCGTCCCTCGTGGGGGAACATCATGGTGCGGAAGACGGAGGAGGCGACCGCTTTCATGGCGTACATGTAACTGCGGCCAAGTAAAAGGTTATAGTCGAGCTGGGCGTTAATGACCTCTATGTCGATGAGCACAGTTTTCCCACCTAATTGGACGGGTACCTTGGGTAATAAACCTTGAGGTTGAGCTGACCGGCCGTCGTAGGCCCGCAATGCAGTGGTGGATTGCTGGAGAGCAGGGGATCCCAACTTCTGCCAAACAAAAGTGGACATGACACATGTGGAGGCACCCTCGTCGATGATACATCGATGGATGACAAGATTCCGAATAGAAACGGAAACTTGGACTGCTATGGTAGAAGGCAGCCGTGGTTCAGATTGGTCTAAATCAAAGGTCATCAATTTCGAATCATTTGGGTCAATCGCCCCAATGGCGGAAAGCAAAGTTTTGCGCTGAGTAGGACAGGTTTTTAAGACTTCTAACGCAGACATGGCTGCGGGAGATTGAGCTAGGTCATCTACAATGTTGTAATTGGACGCAGCCCGTGCATTGGGGTTGTTGTTGATTCGGCGTAGGGGAAAGCGAGGTGCTTTAGAAGCGCCGTCGATTGGAACCTGAGGTATACGCAATGTCTGATCAGTGGGATGAGCATTAGTATCCTTTTCAGCGGGGGGGGCTTCAGCAATCGGTCCGTATTGGTTTCGACGGGTTTGGATATTGACGTCGGCAGTGGACATCATCAATAAGTGGTGGGTGCCTGAATCAAACATGGGTTGGTCAGGAGCTGCGTAGGTAATTTGTTGTGGTTGCACGTTGCCCTGTGGGGGGGCTAACGGCTGAGTGTTCACCACTCCTTGTGTTGGAAAAGGGTTTTGTAGTACCAAAGGTTGTTGTGGAGGTGGTGGGGGGTTGGGTGGTGGCTGAGGAGCCGCCTGCCCTTGACGATGGGCGTCATTTGTCCATAGTTGTCGAGCTCGCTCGAGATGTGGGCAAGCGTGGGTATAGTGGCCATAGACACCGCAAATGGAACAAGGATGGTTTGTTCGTAAATTAGCATTTTTGGGTTGCTTAGGTGGCCGATCGGGATTCTGATGAGCGGGCGCCGCGTTATTTTCTTGCGGAGGATGGGTAGGTTGTGGAGCTTGGTTACGGTTTTGATTGTTTCCACGGTTGCATCCTCTTCCGCGGTTTGGTTGCCCACCCTGGTTGCGTTGGTTATTTTGGTATTGGGGCTGATGTTGTTGTGCGTACACATGCCCTTGAGCATTGGGGGGATTCTGAGGAGCCGCAGGTGCGGGAGCAGGTTGCGGTGGATAGTACGCAGGTGGAGCTGGAGGTGGTCCAGTTGCCTGCTGGGGTTGTTGGTACCCCTGAGCTGGTGGAGTTGTGAGGTGAGCCGGTGCAATCGGTTGTGGGTAATGCATATGCTGTTGTGGGAACTGCATGGGGGTCTGTACCGTAGGTTGAGCATAGTATGTAGGAGGTACATATGCTGATGGCGCTTGGCCATAACAATGTTGTGGACAAGAGGGTCCATGAATGTGATGGGTCTGGTTTGTTGGAGCATAAGAAGTTGTCGCTCCGGAACTGGATGTAGCCCTAGAGAGGTCTGGGGCGGGCATGGTGCTCACCATACTGAAAGGTTTTGCTTGCGGTGTAATTTGGCCAATAATGCCATCAGCGGCATGTGATGCCCCCGGTGTGTCACCGCGTGCAGAGTCACCTCGTGGGGCGTCAGGTATGATCGTGTATAGGTAACCTGACTGGGCATAGATAAGATCAAACTGTTGGGCCTTGAGGATGGCCTCCTCCTCAGACTGGGGTCTTTCAGATGCTACATCCTTCGCAATGAGAGGAAGGAGGGATTTAAGGAACCAGTCTAGGAAGATTCGGTCGTCTAATTTGATCTTGCATAGGCTCCGGCGCCGGCGCCAATCATGAATATGGTCAGTGATATGCGTGGTTGTGTTCTGTCTGCAAGACAGTAGGATTTCGACGCCCGCATCATAGCGGACTGGTAGCTGAAAGAACTGCAGGAAGGTCGAGGCAAAGGAAGTAAATGTGGCATGCGTCCCATGGGGCTGCTCGATATACCATTTGGCTGCGGAGCCAGTGAAGGTGCGTTGTAAAAGCCGTAGGAGGATTGAGTCATGCACTATGGAGTTGGAGGAACACCATAAATGGAAGGACATGATGTGATTCTGGGGGTCTTCTCCTGCCTTTCCCTCAAACTTAGGTATGTCAGAGGGAAGCTTAGTGGGCATATGG
This sequence comes from Larix kaempferi, assembly GCA_027924585.1. NCBI lineage: Eukaryota > Viridiplantae > Streptophyta > Pinopsida > Pinales > Pinaceae > Larix > Larix kaempferi. The sequence continues at coordinate 3,499,601 of BSBM01000070.1, forward strand.
GGCCAAGCAGGATCATGTCTGATGGGGTCATTTGTGAGCCTAGCTAAATCTGGCAGGTTGAGACTTGCCATGTATGGTAGACTAGCGGATGTGGTGACCGGAACCGGGACCTGCCTAGCCATTGTGGTATGGTGTAGGGGTCCAGTAGCGCCTATAGGTATGCTAGGTATGGAGGGTATGTGCCCTCCAAAAGGTGTGGCATGATATGGGTTAGCGCTCCCAAGTGCAACTTGGGTTACACTTGGGTTAGTAATCGCACCAGGGATTCCTGGTATAGCACTGCCAAGTGCAACATGAGTTACACTTGGGTTAGGAATCGCACTGGGGATTCCTGGGATAGGGTTTGTGGAAACCGAAGGGGGTATGACCCCCATGTTGGGCATGCCCATGACAGGTGGTGGTCCTGTGCTAGGAATTCCTGAATGTGGAGTGTTACCCATATTGGGCATACCCAAGGGGGTGGTTGTTGCCGTGGATGGTACTGCCGCAGAAGGGTTTGCGGATGTCTGACCTATGGTTAATGTAAATTGTGGATCAACTGGTGTTTCAGACATATTTGTGGTTGGTGGTAACTCGGTGGGGTTTTCGGATTCTACCTCCAAATCAAAGGTGAAGTGGGGTATGTCAGAATCGGATGACCGTCTAATTGATTGACGATGTGTCGAATCAAGGGACAATGCTCTGCGTCTGTGACGTGGAGAGCCAAGTGGACTAAACTCTGGGAGTTCGCCCTGTAGACGACGAGAACGTCTAGAATTCTCAATGGTGAGAATATGTTTTGTATTTAAAAAATGTGTTTTAAATATCAGGTGGTGATATATATGTAAAAGACTCAAAACCCTAATGCAACCAAGGGTGCAAGAAGGGGAGTGAAAAAAGAAGGCTCACAGGCCAAAAAATCAATCCTCAAAAAATGCACTTATTCTAGCAGCTGTGCTACAATAAGTGGAGGAATGCAACAACTGGTCAGAATACCAACATGCAAGCGGCTCCTAGAAAAAATAGGTGTAACTAAACTCAAAAGGTGGTAAAGATCATGCAAACACCTAATCTAAAAGTATTGTGACTCAAACAGACGATATCCTCTGCAAGGTGATGAAATCCAAGTCAGACAATATGAATGTTGAGACAACGGCTAGATATCCCCCTACCGGGAGGGACACCGGGTAATCAATCCTAAAAAGACAGGCTACTAGGATACTCCGTTCATGACGCGTCGAGAAAAGGTAAATCTGCCGTTTGGTCCTTTGATCGCAATATCCCAATACAGGGATATCCCGATGCGAATGGTAGCCCTTCGGTTACTGAATGGGTTTCGGTATCCCACTCAGGCTTCCGGAACCATCCTCGCGACTTCAACCCTCCTAAGGGAGAGGCCTTCCCACAAACCGGTTGTGACCGCGCCAAAAAGTACTAAGAGATTTTAGCTCCCTAATTGGACAACTTCTATGTCTCAGATGTATGAACTGAGGGATGTTATTGGAACACCTATCCCCCCAATACTACCTAGCTACAAGAATTCTTTTAGTGTTCCCCAAGTGGGGTTAAAAGTGTGTTCAAATTAAGGTACGTTTTAAGGCTTAGTTCAATTAAGTGATCGTGTGAGTGCACGTGAGGTGTTGTAAACTGAACTTTGAAAAAATTAAATGCTTTAAGGGAAATTTTCAAAAAATAAAGGATTTTTCGAAAATAAAAAGCAAATATTTAAGACTTTTTTCACTAAAAGGAATTAATATGCTTTTCAAAAGATAACTCAAAAAATAAAGGATTTCTTGGATTTATGAAAGCAAATGATAAACTCCTTTTTTAAAAGAAATAAATGGATTTCTTCGTTTCAAGAAAAATTGCTAAGGGCAAGATTCTAAAGAAGTAAACAAGAAAAAATTTGAATCTAGATGAAAATGCAAAATGAGTCTTTCTTTCACTTTCTTGAAAATTTTGAAAAAGATTTCTAAATATGCACTTTTAAATAGTAAAATTTTTTTTCAAAGCTGTAAAATATGCATAATGCAAATACTGTAAAAAATGTGCTATGGGCAGAAAGTACAGTAAAAAATATTTTTCAAAATCGGGATGGCCGAATGAAAAAATTCAGCCGCGCGGGTTTTGGACGAACAGCCGCGATGGGCCGCGCGGGTTTTGGCCGCACAGTCGCGATGGACCGCGCGGGTTTTGGACGCATAGTCGCGATGGACCGCGCGGGTTTAGGCCGCACAGTCGCGATGAGCAGCGCGGGTTTTGACCGCACAGTCGCGATGAGCCGCGCGGATAAATGCAGAAAGGTCGCGATGGACCGCGCGACTGTCTGGAAAAAATCCGCGATGGACCGCGCGGAAAAAGGCAGAAAAGTCGCGATGGACCGCACGACTGTCTGGCAAAAAGCCGCGAGGCGGAAGCCGTGCACGGAAACCGAGAAACTAACCCGAAAATTGAAAATTTTGGGCTGTTTATGGGGGCAAATCTCAGAACAGCAATGGATCTGCTGTCTAAGATGGCAGATCTATGGATCTAAAGGTTAAAAACTCATAAAAACTAAGATTTAAAGGCAAAACTAGAGATCTAAAGTTCAAACCAAAGCGGAGTCGCCAAAAACTGTTGGCCCGGTTTTGCAACCAGGCTTAGTGCTATGGGCACCTGCTAACTAGTAGCAGCAGTTTCAATAGAAATAAAAACAATAAACTAAATAAACAATACTTTTCATGAATCTAAGCAAGAATCTAAGCAAATAATGTAAATATGTCAAAATCAAGAACAAGAAACATAAGAAATAATTTTTTGTATTGAAAAATGGGGGGGGCAAGCAAGTGCTTGCGATATTACCTTCAATGGTGAAGGTTGATGTTGAGCAACTCCCAAGATGAGTAGCTCCAAACTCCAAGAGGTCTCCTTCTCCAAGGTTGCTTCAATGGCTAAAAGTGCTCAGGGGAGATTTCAGCAGCATAAGGATGAGATAATGGAAGGATGTGAAATGAGGAGCCCCTACCACCTTTTTATAGGTTTTGGTGGTGAGGAATACCATTTGTGGTTTTGTGGAAACCAAATGGTATTGACCAACATGGTTTAGGTACTTTTCCCTCCTTTTTCCTTTTTTGAATAAAAATAATATTTTAATTCCCTTTTTAATATTTTTGGGAATTTGGACCCTTTTTGAGGGTTTTTTATGATTTTCTTGGAAAAATAATCTTTTTTAATGGAAAAAAGGGGTGTACTAAGGTCTTTTGGTGACCTTTTGTTGGTTTCGGAGGCTCAGATGGTGAAAAAGTGGACAAATGGGTCATGTGAATAGGGAAATGAGCTAGTGAGCACTTTTTGGGTGTTAACATACATCCCCCTCCCCATAAATTTTTGCACTGTACATTGTGCATCATCAACACTATATACAATGAAAAAACTTAACAATGTTTTTAAACATGTTCTCTATGCATGCCATCCTCTAGATCTCAAGTTGCATCTTCAGCTAAATCTATCAAACCATTATTTTCCTTTTCATCTTGAATCATTGTTGTCTATCCCATATATAATGTGTTTGTCGGACAATCCACTCGAGTGGATGTGAGCCGGATCTCCCTAGCTCAATGCGAGTCTAAAACAAATAAGACAGGCTATGAATGCATTTCCTAGATCTACTTAAGGTTCGAGTACTAGATGTCTTACCTTTCACTTCACTATCCTTTATCTTGAATGCTGCTCCATGTCTCACGGTCGTTAGATCCAAGCTACAAGACCTTCCAAGACAAGAAACAAGAGAAACAAGTAAAGGGAATCTATACAATAAGAGATCTAAGTGAACAGTTAAGCAAGTAAACTACTCAATATCATTACACACATGAACAATATTGGTGGAAAGCATTTGTATTACTGTAAAAATAGGGAAGTACATGACAGAGATATAGAACCACAACCGAGGCTTAACGTTGTAGCCCTTCTCCAATAGAGTCATTTTCCATTTCCTCCTAAGGAAGCTTGAGTCTCTCAAGGATGAGTCAAGATCTCTCAAGAGTGATTTCACCAGCATGTAGACACCATAGACTTCCTCCCTTTGGAGAGGGATAGAGATTCTCTTATATAGGATTAAGTAGATAGGGTATGGATAGGATAGGTTGAGATATGGTAGGAGAGAGATAGGGGATCGTCCCAAGGTGTTAGGAGCCGAGTACCAACTCCCCTAGAGGTCAGGGATGGGGCCCCAAATCAGCAAGTTTCGAGAAGAACCTCGAAGAAGCTATTTTTTCCTATTAACTGACTTTGTCGCAGCCTGTAATGACGCAAGCTGCGACATCGCATGTTGCATGAGTGCAACCTACGATGACCTCTCAAAACCTAGTACAACTGGGTACAAATCCTCCCAGGTTAATTACTCAATCAAGATATCTTCAGGGTTGTATACACTGAATCTCATGATGGGTAGATTTTAGGTGTAATAGAATGCCCCCCAAAGCATGAAGCTGTTTAAAGATAAACAGGTGAAGTGCTTTGATAGAAGAAATGGCAATAGACTCGTCGGACGAAGGACACTGCTGTAGTGCAACTGAATTTGAACTGACAGTCTCATATGAAGTACAACATGGCTGCCGACCAGTACAATGCAGATCCATGGTAGTAATGACCGACTGAACACAATCATGGCTACTAGACACAAGCGTAGATCCATGATGAGATGATAACACAGCCACGACCAATACAAATGTGGATCTGTGTAATATAACTCAATACAAACTCCATCGCAACCTAGGTAAAACATGACTTCCCAGGGTCTTTAAGCTGAACCCGCAATGATACGAATCTATCCATGTGATTACAAATGTCTTGATGTCGAACATGGTAGAAACCCGTTGATTACCGGTCATTGATGTAAACCGTTAACAAACGCGAGGGAGATCACCATTAATGTCAATTATTCCCAAGGTATCATAGTACATATCATCAAGCGTGAATAAATGAGTTGAAGTCGAATGCAAGATGAAATCTTTCAATCAAGAGTCAATGATGTAAACTCATGTTGAAAGCGAGGTAACCTGCCATTGAGGCATGCAAGGCCAAGGCACTTGATTGGTTTCTGGATTCAATCCTCTGATGATGAGTTGAAGTCGACAAGGATGAATCCATCGAAGGAGGGCCATGATGAATCCCCCATCAATCGACACGAAACATGACAAAGATGTGTAGAGTAGATCAGATCATACAGTAACATGCAAGACTGACTCAGAGTAGACAAACATGGTGGCGGGCATGCTGACGTCAAATGACAAATGATGAACGTGTTCTTGAACATGGGCATGGCATGACTTGGCAGTATTGACATGACGAGTATGACACAAATTCCTAATGCGACTGATGATGGAAGCTTTCTTTGAATGACTCAAATGAGTAACAAGACTAAGGAAGTAAGCGGAACTCGAGGACAAACAAATGATCCAAGTGCTGTATGCAAATGTAGATGAGTGCCATGTTCAAGAACGACCATGTACTGCCACTAACACTGTGCATAACACAAAAGCTTTCATTTTTCCCATCATGAACGATGAGTGCCTCATGTGTTTTTTACGAGCTTGATGAGGGTAACCAGATGCTCGGTACAACTCCTCTCATAAATGAGTCCAATCCCAAATATTTTTTGAACCTGGGATAGGAGGGATTCGTCCCATGGCGAGCCCTTCAATGTAAGAGTTTAACAAGTCCATAGAAGGTAAACTCGGTCCTCATTTCATGTTTAAAGAGTCTGAAAAGAACTAAAGAAGACTCCAACGATCCTTTTTCATAAAGTTAGCCTCACCGCCCAAAAAAGGGTAAAACAACGTGGGAGAGGACTCTTCTAGTCATGATCGGCTGGAGTGTACCTTTTTCGTAACTAGTGCCCCTCGGTTCGAAAAAGGGGTAAACTATCACCAGGAAGACGACCATTCAAATTCTTTTACAAGCGTGAACGCGACAAGTTCGCTTGGCAATCTTTTCGTATTTTGAGAGCCTGAAAAGATCTTAATGGTAGACTCTGGGGGGTTCCTTTTCCATAGGAGTTTAACAAGCTCGGAAAAGTGATAAATCGTAACTCGGTAACGTATTCTCATAGTTTCAAGAGCATGAGAAAGAACAAAGACTAAGCTCATTAATTGTAATCTATGAAAAAATGGGTAAACGACAAAAACTTACAAGGGGTGTTCATACTTGAGATGACCGTTCCAATATGAAAATGGCATAGAAAGGCACTTCACAACTCCTGCACACTTGGAAACTAGGTCAAATAGTCAACCGAACGTTCAAATACAATGAAACTAATCCAAACTATAGCAAATAGCATAATGGCATCAAAATATTTGAAAAGGAATATTCCATTTGTTCTATAAATAGAAATAAAAACCAAATATAGTCACCATTGTTATTTTTGCCAAATTTGGGAGGAATAGTGCCATTTGCTACCAGATCTTCACTTGTTGATTCCGGGAGATACGATCAGCCATTTCACCTGCCGTCAAGAACAGGTAACCCTAAACTTCAGCCAACAAAATCATAGTGGATTACAATTTTGATTTTCAGTCATTTTTTTGGGTTTTGGGTTGATTTGGGAAGGGCCATTGCGCCCTTGGCTCATCGTAGTTTTCCCTTTCGGGAACTGTAACGAGACCGAGTCGTCACCAATGGAGTATACATGGATTGCGACGATGTCATCCTGTTTACAAAAATGGGGTGCGACAATGGCGACGTCCATCCCCAAACTCAAACAAAACTCAAAAGAGGGACTTCCAGTGGGTGAAGCCAGTTCTAACGTTGTTAAAAGCTTCCTGTTGACAGGTTCCAAGCATCCAAAATGGTTTTGGAATGGCGAGAAAGGGAACATGAATTAGATGATGAACAAGCTGCAAATGATCCACATTGTGTGGAAGCTTTGAGAAACTGTGGGCTTCTCAAGTTCTTCCGCATTCAGGCGATGAGATCCCAACTTCCACTATTGATCCACATGCTCCAATGTTGGGATGCAGCCCAGCAGTACTTCATGATTGGTGAGCATGAGCTTCACATAGATGTCGAGGGAATCTATTTCCTGACTGGTTTGTCCTGAAGGGGGGACAATGTGACACTCATTGGATCACGTGGGATTGATTGAACCGTGGAAGATTTGATCCGACAGCATTGTGGTCCCAAAACCCGTGCATCTAGAGGGAAGATTTGCATTAAAGATGTACAGGAGCACCCATTGTGGGACATTTTATTCACCATTACGAGGATGGAAGGGATTCAAGGTCCTCACCTAGCCACCAGAGCACAGATGCTTTATGCAGTGGACTGTTTGTCTCCAAAGATCTTCAACTGGTGCGAGGGAGTCCTCACAAACGTATGAACTCAGCTGACAAAATGTCGGTGGGGAGAGCTCAAATAGTTTGGTTATGGATCTATCGTGATCTCGTTCTTGCTAGAACGAGTTCCCCATCTGCGTCCTCAGGTACCACTAGAGGATAGGGAGCTCAAAGATCCACTCATGGCCAGGTGGACCGATGTGATGGCTCGGCATGGTTGGGGTCCTATCATCGGATTCCCTCCTGAGTTCTTCACTTGGCTGGCGGGCCAGTTACTGATGGTGGATTACTTTCCATATAGTGGCGTTGACTTCACAGATGATCCAGACTTGTCATTGCCCGAGGGAGCAATGTGGGGAGACCTTGGTAAGAACAAATGACCCTTGAAATTTTTAAGTTTTGTGCATTTATGATTTTTTTGATATAGTGCTGACAGGTGAACAACATGTGTGTGCAGATATGGGGCCTATACAACCACTGGGGACCTCTCTTCATGCTAGGAGAGAGAGAGGAGAGGGAGCAATCATGGATCCAGCTGTGCATGCCGCCATCATGGAGATGGACATAGTCTATGCCAACCTGAGTGGGTTGACACTGGTTTTTCCTGAACCGACAGTAGATGAGGTGCCGCGGCCTATCTAGGTGCACACGGTTGGAGAAACTGCACGCTTCAATGCACTGCTTCGCAAGGTTGCGAGAGCAGTGGACTATTTCTAGACTCAGCCGGCTAGGGCTGCTAGACCACCTAGGGTTGTACGAGCCAAGCGATAGGCCACATGTTGTCATTGTGTGTGTACTGAGAGCTTAGAGGCCTCAGATTTTGTACTACTGAAAGCTACGGAGCTTCCAATTTTGTGGGGACTTATTGAAAGCTATCATGCTTCAGACTTTTGTATCAACACTACCTTTTTGAGATTATATTTATATATACAGATAGTCCAGCGATTTATACATTATGTGTTTCAGAAAAATTGATGATGTGATCTTGTTTATATGCTTTGCTTTTTATACGATGTAGTATTTACATGTTGTGAATGCTTTTACATGTTATGAGTATCATGTGTGTGCGATGTACCAATCTAGAATGAAGTTGGCTATCGAGTCAGCAACTGTGTTTAACTCTCGTGGAATGTGCAGGTATTGAACAGATTCAAATGACCTTTCTAGGAGACGAACTCATCTAAAGAGACGGAGTAAGGTAGGATCACGGATAGCATAAACCCGGTTAAGATGGGAAACCACCAGTTGAGAATCCATGTGGATGACAATGTGGTCCATACCCAAGGAAATCACATCGGTTAAGGTTCCAACAACTGCCAAGTATTCTACGGCATTGTTGGTTGCGAATCCAAGGCAACTTCCTCCTGAGCTAATGAGCTAGCCTATTGGGGAATATAGTACCCAGGCTGTCGAAGCAAGGTTATGGGTATTCTAGCTGGCACCGTATGCAAATGCGTAGCACATTGCCATCTACACACGCAGATAGAACATGGTACAAGAAGTGGAAACAAGATCTAAAGACACCCAAAAAACAAGTGCGTCACACCACACAAAAACACACAAACACGTCATGTACAGTATATACATGAAAATCTATGCATGCGAGGGTTAGGCATAGTACCTCTTTAGGTAAATCCCATTATGGGGTTCACCCAAAGAAATTCTATCCTAATCTTCAAGCTCGTAAGCTCCTTTTTCCAAAACACGTTTGGCAATGTAAGGTCCGTGCCACATGGACTCAAACTTTCATGCTCCTAGTTTGTCATGTCTCTGGTTGTATGTGAGGACCAGGTCACCCTTGTTGAAGATACGAGGTTCAACTGACTTGTCATATTGAGCTTTGATGCATTTCTTATGTTCTTCGTTAGCAAGAGCAGCATCTCAGCGAGACTCGTCAAGTTGGGCTAAGTACAGGAAACGTTCTTCCTCGGCAGTAGTGTTAGGAAGAAGTTCGACAATGAGTTGTAGAGACGAAATTTCGCACTCTGTAGGTAGGATAGCCTCCAATCCATAACCCAATTGGAAAGGAGTGAACCCTATGGTAGTTTTAACGGAAGTTTTGTATGCCCATAATGCTGAAAAGAGCATATTATGCTAGTTGGGCTTATGTGTACCTACCATCCATTGGACCATAGTTTTCAAGACCTTATTAATGGCCTCGACCTATCCATTGTATTGTGGGTAGTAGGGTGTTGAGTTTTGATGACAAAAACCCAATATCTCGCTCAGTTCATTGACCATATGGTTCTGGAAATGAGAACCATGGTCGGTCACTATCGCCTGCGGAACTCCAAACCGCGCTATTACATGATTGAACATGAAGAGTGCGGTGGTTTTGCCGTCGTTTTGGTATGTAGGAATTGCCTCGGCCCACTTTGTGAAGTAATCCATAGCTACAATGATGTAACTATGCCCCCGGCCAAGGTAGGCTTACAATGCATAAAATCAATGCCCCATTTTGCGAAGGGGCCCACGGCAATAATCGGGTGTAATGGGGCGGGATGGGTGCGCTTCTTTGTATGGAAGTGTTGACATGGAGGACATCTCTTCACAGCCGCGATACAATCTTTGAAGATAGTAGGCCAGTAATATCCTGCACGCAAAATCTTCTGGGTTGTAGCCATCCCAGAGAGGTGACCGCCACACGCCCCAGTGTGACAGTCATTGAGAATGCATTCAGCCTCATCGTGAGTCAGACAATGTCGAAGAATTGAATCGATGCCATGACAGTACAAAGTATCACTGATGATCAGATAATACTTCGCATGGTTATGTATTCTATGACGGTCATCGCGTGACAGTTGAGGGTTGAAGCGTTGGGTTTGAAGATATAATGAAATATCTCCATACCATGGATCAGTCATACTGATGAGAAACAATGATTCGTCTGGAAAAGAGTCATTGTGCTCAACTTCTACATCAGAACGGGGAAGGTCACAAATAAGCTCAGCAAACACCGGAGACTTTTTGGACTTGGCTTTCTCGAAAAGAAGGTCCAATTCTTGTAGTATCACAATCCAGCATGAGTACTTTCCCCCAAACACCTGACGTGTCAGTACGTGGTACATGGGGTTCGAGTCGGCAATGACGGTGGTGGTGCGGAGCAAGATATAGTGGCGAAACTTTTGGATGGTGATGACCGTCGCGAAAGTGAGTTTTTCGACATGTAAATATCTAGTTTCAGTGTCAGCAAGACCCTTACTTGCATAGTATATTACATGTTCCTAGGCATTTTGATCTTCCTGTACCAAAACCATGGCGATAGTGGTAGTAGAAGCGGCGAGATATAATATGTAATCTCGGAAATAATTTGGCGGTTGGATTACGGGGGCATGCATGATGGCATGTTTGATGATGTCGAAGGATTTCTGCACTTGATCGTCCCAAATGAACGGGACGTCCTTCTTAAGCAATCTCATATACCCCTTAGTCTTCTCCGCAAAGTTGCAAACAAAACGTCGTAAATAAGTCGTCTTCCCTTGGAGACTTTGAAGTTCTGTCACATCAATTGGAGGTGGTAGGTTGACAATAGCCTCCACCTTTAAGGGATCAATGTGGATCCCATCCTTTGAGACGATAAATCCTAAGAGGCATCCAGATTCAACGCAAAAGATACACTAGTGAGGATTCAGATGAATACTGTATCATCTGCATCTGAGGAAAATGGCTGTCAGATGATCCATGTGGAACTCACATTGCTTTGAATGAGCAGGGAGATCATCCAGGTAAGTTTCCACAAAGTCCTTAATATCATGGAAGGCATACAACATGGCTTGCTAGAACATGGTGCCAACGTTTTTAAGGCCAAACGGGATTTTGTGATATGTAAATGTCCCCCAAGGACAGATGAAAGCTGTCTTATGTTGGTCGGCTGGGTTGATCTCAATCTGGTTGTAACCAGAAAAGCCATCCATGAATGAAATGATGACTCTTCCGACACAATTGTCGATAATCTAGTTGATGAATGGGGTCGGGTAGTTGTCCTTTAGACAAGCCTTGTTAAGGTCCCAATAATCGACACAGATGCGAATGGTGCCCTGCTTTTTGTTCACAGGGACGACGTTTGAGACCCAATCCGTCAACAGAATAGGATAAATGAAGCCATCCTTTAAGAGTTTTTCAATCTCTGCCTTGATCGCTGCAGTCTTCTGGGGATGTACCGATCGCAACTTTTGACGTACAAGTTTGATGTCGAGATAGGTTTTTATTTTGTGAGAAACAATCGCGGGGTCTATCCCAAGCATATCCTCATAGGACCAAGCGAATACGTCTCGAAATCACTTGAATAAGGCCGTACCCATAGTTATTTCTTCAGGGGAACATTTCTGGCCTATGCGAATGTGTTCCACTACACCAGGTTTGACCGAGATGTCTACCAGGGTGGTAGGCTCGATGTTGGCCAAGTTACCCTCAGTGTCTGAAAGACATGTAAGTATGGGGGACTGGGGGAATGGGTAGATATCCGGTGAAAAGATGGTGCGGATGTTGTTCTCTATGTACTCCAACGGGGGAAGAAAAGACGAACTATGATGGAGGTCATCCCATGGACCATCATCAACATTCATAACTTCCATGATGGACTCATCTGACTGAAAAGTCCGAAGTAAGAGATCAGGTAAAGATGATTCCCATTGCAGAGAATAGGATGGGGAGGCCAAAGTTAAGTGGTTCTCCGGTGCTGATTGTATAGCCTCATAAATACATTCAGCAGGTGAAAGAGGCATCGCATTTCCAATCAGGTGTGTTGTGGCTTCATCAGTTACAAGCCAAGTATTAGTGGAGCGAGATGAAATCTCTCTGGAGATCATGTTCACCGAGGCAACATGATTAGGGGGGTCCGAGATTGGAAAAATTCCCATGAGAGATGAATCTTTCAAAAGGACAACCCCTATACTCTCATACTGTTTTGACGTTTTTCCAATGGAAGGAACATGGTCACTAGGATGAGTAGTAGTGTCCGGTGTGCAAAAATCTAGTTGGTCGACAGTAACAATTCGTCCTTGATGGGGGAATTGTACTATGCGGAAGATTGAAGAAGCTACCGCCTGCATGGCATAAAACCAATTGCGACCAAGCAAGAGATTATAATCTATCGGGGTCGAGACCACTTCCACATTAATGGTTATGGTCTTTCTGCCCAAATCAACTGCGAGAGCTTGTAGGAGCCCATGAGGTTCAAAGCCACACCCATCGAATGCTTTCAACGTGGTAGGAGAATGATTCAATTCAGGAGAGCCAATGGCTCTCCAATAGGAAATTGACATGACAGAAGTAGAGGCACCTTCATCCAAGATGGAGCGATGGACAATTTTCCCAGCAATGTTTGTAGCTACTTGGAATGTGAGCTGATGGGAAAGCCTCGGATTAAAGTAGTCAACTCGGAACATGATGGTGTTCGAAGAATCATGGTCAACGACACCGATTGCCACGAGGAGAGTTTTGTGTTGATTTGGGCAATTTTGCAAAATTTCCAGCATGGGCATGGCACAAGGAGCTTGTGCCAAGTCTTCTACGATATTGAAATTTTGGGCTTCCCGAGCATTAGGATTGAAAACGACTTTTCAAATCATGCTCTTGGGCAATTGCAATATTGAATCTAAAGATGGCTTCTCAATGGTGAGAGAAGTTGATGGTACAGTGACGTCCGGTATAGAGTTGGAATTTTTTCAGCATTGCTTCCAACGGGTTCTTTCGAATGGACTGAGTCGTACAATCATGAGCGAGTGTTCAAATTGATCATTTCGTTACGCACCATGAGAACATGTGTGGTATTGGATGGTTCCCCCTGGGCTAGGGGGGGTTTGAGCAATCATTTGCTGATTTTGGGTGGGAAACGGATCATTGAGGACTACAGGAGGCATTTTACCCCTAAGAAACTTTTGAACTTCATCTTTATGGGGCCATTCTTTAGAAAAATGATCGTCTCCACACAGTAAACAAGGAAATTTTAATTTTCGTTTTTGTTTGGCGTCATCAGGACTGCTATTTTGTTCCTACAGGGTGGAAGAATTCTTAGGTTTCCCTTTGTTCTTCTTCTTGTCGCTGAACTTCTGAGATGAAGTTGATCGGACAGAATTCACCTCTTCAGTTACAGCAGGAGCAGTTGGTTTGGTGGTGCTGTGCCCAGCCTGAGTTGGTAATGAGGAGGAACCATGAAGGCTCGATGATCCAACAAGTTGGGTGGTAAGGGATCCAATGATGCCATCAGTTTGGGGTCCCTTAGGAGGTTTCGTGGGGTCATAAGTGTCACGGGGTGCATCCGGAAGAATTTCAAATAGGGTGCCCGATTGAGCATAGACCAAGTCTAGGTAATGGGCACGAGCGATAGCTTACTCTTCAGTGACAATGCCACCCATGGTGACATCTTGAGCTATGTGATGGATGAGGGACTTCGTGAACCAATTTGTTAGGAGTTGATCGAGAATGGGAGCCTTAATCAAACGTCTTCTCCTTCACCACTCATGTATATGAGTAGAGATATGAGTAGCAGTATTTTGACGGATAGAGGTGAGAAGGTCCATACTAGTCTCGTACCATATAAGCAGTTTGAAGTGAGTCAAGAAGTTCATAGCAAGAGACCCAAAATCATGAAAAGAATGTGGTGGTAGTTCAATATACCACTTTGCAGCCGAACCAATGAGAGTCTATTGAAATAACCTTAGATGGATCGAGTCGTCCATCAGAGAGTTGGATGAACACCATAAATTGTATGTCATCACGTGGTGTTTAGGATCCTCATCCAGCTTGCCGTCAAACTTGGGGATATCCGATGGAATTTTCACCGAAATCGGGGGCCAGTTAGTTCCATGGTAGATGGGGTTGTTCATCAATCGAGACAGATCGGGTAGGTCCAAAGTAGCCAAAAAGGGAAGTTGTTGATTAGGCTACGGGTACTAGTAGTACTGATAAGGCATGTAAGGACCGGTAGGACCTCGTATCGACTGATTAAGAGGTGACCATGGAGAAAATTTACCGTAGGGGGTTGTGTCGCCCGGACCGTAAGGGGGTTCGCCACCATTAGGTGGTCCATTCCAATAAGGTGGGGTTCCACCTCCACCACCGCCGGGGGGAGGTGGGGGTCCATAACCATAATAAGGTGGGCCACCACTGCGTCCACTTGGAGGAGGTGGTGGACCACCTCCACTGCCAAAAGGATGGGATCCCCCACCACCTCCGCCATCGGAGGGATGAGGGTCTCCACCACCACCACCATAATAATTAGACCCACCACTACCTCCGCCAGGAGGGGGTGGGGGGCCACCTCCACCACCTGAAGGGAAATGTCCTCCTCCACCATAGTAGGGTGGTATCCCACCTCCTAAGCCTGGGGGAGGGGGTGGACCATTCCTGCCCCCGTCGGAAGGGTAGGGGCCATTTTTGGTAGAATGAGTTGGACCTCTGCTAGAAGGTAGAGGTCCGCTTCCTCCAAAGTTAGGTGGGGGCCCACCGCCTCCGATAGGAGGTGGGGGTGGACCGATCAAGGGTGGTGGCGGTTGAGGGATCGTTGGTTGGGGTCCATGTTGTAAAACGAGTTGTTTCCCCCATAGAGTGTATGGGTTTCCGGGATAAGGTATCTCGTATGATGCGTTTTCGGGGTGAGTTTGACCCGAAACAGGGTTAACGGAACCTGGATAGGCCTGATTCCATGAGGGTTGAGTTACATTGGATGGCCCCCCAACATGAGATAATCCCATTGTGGATGGTCTAGCGGGTGGAGAAGTTCCAACGGAAGGTCCATTGGGGATTCTACCGCCTACGTTCTGGTTAGGAAACGGGGGTTGCCCCCTAGACACGACAGGCTGACCACTATTCAAAGGTTGAACCAACGTAGGTTGTTGATTATCTACTGTAGTAATAACGTTTCCAATGAGATAATCCATGGGAATGGAATATCCTCCCCCTGAATTTCAAGGTGGGGGAGGAGCTGGTAAAGTAACTGTGGTAGTAACAGGTGTGTTGGACTGTTGTCCTTCCACCGGTTGGTTCGCTTGAAGTGCAGGACTGGACTCTTGTGAGGGATGACCAGTCTCATTAATGGTTGCGTGGTGGGAAGATGGTTCAGGTGAACCATAAGATATCGGATGAATTGAGGTATCTTTATACCCGGGTTGTTGCTCGAGACTTTGTCTTTGAAGATCATTACCCTTAATACGCAATCGATCCAAACGTTCGTGAATGGGTGCAAAGATTTCAGTGGGGTCGGGCATGTAGAAGGGTCTAGAGAGCTCTGGAGTAGTCCAGTTGGGTGGTGATGCGATGGAAAAATGAGCTACTGGGTGACCAGTAGAAGATGTCTAGTAAGCTACTGAAGGACCAACAACTGTTGTAGGGTCGTCCTATGGTCGGTTTATCCATTCCAACGATCCAGGTTCACCCGGCATGACGGGAGAAAGATATTGCGAAGTGGGGATTTGTGCTCCTTCATCCTGCGGGGGATGAGAGGCAGGTGAATCTGGAGGAGTTTGTGGAAACAAAAGTCCTCCAATGTTCAGAGTGGGGTTTTCCACTTCAGTAATTACGACCGTGTTACACTGATCCATTCTTACCCTCGAAATAACCTTTGGATTAAGGGGATATTCGGGTGATAAGTTTAAGATCCTACGGGAACTTCTCCAGGGAAAATCCACTAGAGCATTAGGAAAGTCATCTAGAGTGGCTGAAACAATGTTTCTCCTAAGGGTATGCTGCAAAAGAAAAGTAGTCCAAAAAAACCTACTCAAACTAAGGCAACAAGCAGACTTATGTGATAGAGTGGATTCAAAAGTCTGGAACCCCACGGGATTATCAAGGCATCGCAAACCGCGATATACTGCAGGGTCCAACAATATGACGCGACAAGGAGGATTGGGACTGTACCCTTGCCTGCATACCCGATTACCTAGACAGTACGTGCGTGCTAATCTCCCTGAGTACTGTTCTCGGTGTATTGCTTTGCCAAGACGGCCAAATGGTTAACTCAATTGGTTTCAGGAATCCTAGTGGTGTCTCCCAATATATGCAAGGTACGTGGGAGCTCAAATCCATAGTGGTGCTGTCTAATGCACAACCATTCAGCAAGAGACCTTTCGATATACTATCGAGTACGTGATACACCCTTCGATATACGCCAAGTACAGATTATGGTACTTGGTGGGTACGTGAAGGAGCTCGATATACCGATAAGTATGTGGAAGACTACAATACCCCTGGGATACAGTGTTGGAAAATAACTACAGCTGCCATGCTTAACAACATCGGAACACGTCTCTAACTTACACACAAGTTGCTAAAATTTTTACCTAGTTCTACTGTTAATTTTATCTTGGACGGTTAGGTGAATGCATGAGGTGAGTACATAATCGGAAGCATAATGTAAGTCCTAGCTACATGCATGAAATATTATTTTCTTTCAATGAATTCTAGCTATGGGAAGGAGAAAACGTTTTCTTTTCGACGAGATTTCCAAAACAACATAATGCAACAGTTCCCAATTCAAACAAGTCTGACTATGAAAGTATTCTTTTTATTTTTGCGAAACACAAAATCACAACATTACTAATCCAAATCACAACATTCTTTTTCTTTTTCCTTTTCAAAACAAAAATGATATTCGGTAATGAAAAGAGAGAATTCTAAGATGGAGTATGCAAGCTTTTCAATTTCACTTTCAATGGCCCAAAAGCAATGAAAAATAAAAAATGCACCTGTCTTTCCCTAGCATGGAAATACTTTTGCAAAATTGGAAGCGTAGCTTGAGTCTTTCAAGAAGATGAGCGATTCATAATTCAGGAAAAACACAAATGATCATACATTCATTCAATTTTCCAAAAGATTGATAAACGAAACATTCCAATGCAAGAATGATTTTTTCTTCAAAACCACTCAAGAAATGATGGGAAAGAAGCACTTTTTAACTTTTCAATGGATGCATCAAATAATAAACTTAATAACAATTGAGCTTTCAGATCTAAATGAACAAAAATAAAACACTACTTGCAACACTGGTACACTCAGAAAAATCAAGCTATGACAAGCTCTCAGTCAATCTGAAAGACACACTTAACTCAAAATCAAACAGTAGCAAGCAAACCAAGCAAGCAAAGCTCAAAAAATGATGTAAATGAGGTCTGGAAACTGATCTAATGTAATGATTAGATCAGGGATGGAAGGAAGGGAATGCAAGGGTGAGTGGATGAAGATGGAGGAGACAAGAGTATCCACCACTATCGATCCTCAGACTTGTCCAAAACGGAACCCAAAATCAATCCGAGCAAAACCAAACACTCAATACATGAATCAAGGAGTGGGGTCTCTAGCTAAATCTTGTAGCACAGAGGGAGTTCATACAGCAAACCAAAGTTCAAAATTGACAAATGGAAAGGGGATGCCTGCATGTCAAATTTTTACAAATCGGCACACTCTGTGCTTGTGCACAGTGTGACGTCGTAGTTCACCAATGAGGGAAGTGCGACGATGTCGCAGTATACCAATGAAAAGGCTGCGACGAGTGACTAGCAGGTAAAGAACAAAGGCCAGAAATGACACAGTGTCACTCTGTTCCCACTGACCAGGTGTGATAGGTGAGATCTAAGTCCAAAAATGAATCATATCTCCAACCAATGAACCATGGAATGGTTTGGAAATGAATAGTACAAACTCAGAGGAAGCAGATCAGAGTCTTCAAGATGAAGATTTGATAGTGAAATCAACTCACGAAGCAAATGACAAATGGAAGGTTCGTGTCAAGCAATCAACTTAAAATGACTCTCGGGTAATTACAGAATCAGACACATTGTATTCCCCAGTATGGTTGGAAGATTTGTTTGTCGTAAAATCCACTCGAGCGGACGTGAGCCGGATCTCCCTAGCTCAATGTGAGTCTAGAACAAATAAGATAGGCTACGAATGCATTTCCTAGATCTACTTAAGGATCGAGTACTAGATGTCTTACCTTTCACTTCGCTATCCTTTCTCCTGAATGTTGCTCCACGTCTCACGGTCGTTAGATCCAAGCTACAAGACCTGCCAAGACAAAGAAAAAAAGAAACAAGTAAAGGGAATCTATACAATAAGAGATCTAAGTGAACAGTTAAGCAAGTAAACTACTCAATATCATTACACGCATGGACAATATTGGTGGAAAGCATTTGTATTACTGTAAAAATAGGGAAGTACATGATAGAGATATAGAACTACAACCGAGGCTTAATGCTGTAGCCCTTCTCCAACATAGTCATTTGACATTTCCTCCTAAGGAAGCTTGAGTCTCTCAAGGATGAGTCGAGATCTCTCAAGAGTGATTTCACCAGCATGTAGACACCAAAGACTTCCTCCCTTTGGAGAGGGATAGAGCTTCTCTTATATAGGACTAAGTAGATAGGGTATGGATAGGATAGGTTGAGATATGGTAGGAGAGAGATAGGGGATCCTACCAAGGTGTTAGGAATCGAGTACCAACTCCCCTAGAGGTCAGGGATAGGGCCCCAAGTCAGCAAGTTTCGAGAAGAACCTCGAAGAAGCTATTTTTTCCCATTAACTGACTTCGTCGCAACCTGTAATGAAGCAAGTTGCGATGTTGCATGTTGCATGAGTGCAACCTGCGACGACCTCTCAAAACCTAGTATAACTGGGTACAAATCCTCCCAGGTTAATTACTCAGTCAAGATATCTTCAGGGGTGTATACACTAAATCTCATGATGGGTAGATTTTAGGTGTAACATAATGCACCAATGTTGACTATTCACTATGTTGGTTTCCCCCCAAGTCTTCGAATATCAACATGTACATATCAATTATCAAGAGTTTCATGTTTTAACGATCCTCATGCTTCAATTGTTATGTACATAGGAATTCTTAGTATCATAAAGGATGGATGCATAGTCATATCACCAAATAAGTAAGAAATTTGTGTCCAATACTTATATGTGTAAATAGGTCTTTTTCTTCACATCGTTTCCATGAGAAAGAATTCAACTGACTGCTCTTTTTGACACACTATCCTAGATTCCAATCGACTCTCCATATGAATATTTAACATCATATTAATTTAAGTTTCCTCTTACTTGTTGAACTCACCCTTCTATGATCAAGCACCGGTCCCCCTTCTCTGCTAAATAATTCCTAGAGTGATCCATGTTTGCAAAACGTTCACATGCAACATGATGATCAACTTATAAAATTTTACTACTAGGCATCCCACTAGAATCCACTAATAAACCAATAACATGTGGAAATTGTATAGTTACGATCATGTCATCCAAAGTGGCCTTATTCCCTGTATTTTCAACTCACAATAGTCATCCATTTTCCTTACTAGGTATATTCACCTTTTACCATTCAATTTTCTATGAAATCATCCTTTTATTGATTATTCTTACGCCCACTACCATATCCAAGACATATTGTATGCAACTCTGTTCACCTGATAGAGCATTCTTGTAGTCCATGAAAACATAGCTATGTTTTTATGCAATTATTTCATTGCATTCACAATAGCTTGTGAAATGATATTAGAATTATGATTTACCAATAACTCCATCATTTCAAATATTAATACATTAAATGAAATTAAATACAACACAAGCAATCATTAACATAATGCATTCAAACATGTGTGCCCACATATAGGTGTGCATAATGTAACAATAAAATAATAAAATAATATTAATATTAATTTATTATTAATTAAAGACTATTTAAGTCAATAGTCATGCCGTTTTATGAAAAGGTGCGTGATGGGCTTATATAAAGCCCAAACCTATGTAATTTTTAATCATCTATCATACATTAAATTTTTTACTTTACTACAAGCCATTTATGGCTTTCTTACATTACTTGTACGGGCTATTCTTTTATTGAGGAACATTTGTTCCTTCAGGGTGGTATCAAAGCCCGCTTTTCACGGGCCTCACTGATCCTGGTTTTTAACCAAGACTATTAGAGTTCTCTGAAACAAGGCCGGTGGCCATCAAAATCAGACTTTCGGAAAGATCTCCCCAAGTTAAACATTCCTCTCCTTCCCCCCTCCACCGTACTTCCATTCTGACCCCTCCACCGTACCTCCATTTCCGCTGCACTCTCAGTCTCTCACTGCTCCACACAGTTCTTCCTTCACCCCCACCTACTCCTTCTCCTCGCAGCTACCTACGTGCTCTCCATCCACACGTTGTCGCTCATCCACACTCCACACTCCCTCCTGCTCCACCTCCCACTACTCCTGTCATCCTCTTGTTCTCGACTTCCACGTGCCCCCGTCTTCTGCTCTCTTCACCAGCAGTCACTCACCCAGCCCCCGCGTCTTCTCCATTTTTCCCTCCCGTTTGCTTCCCATTCCCACACTCGCCTCCTTCCAACCCCGCGCTCCTTCTAGCTTCCTCCTCTGCCACTCCCACTTACTCGCATCTTCCACACCGCGTTTCCACCACCTCCACCATGCCTCTCTCCTCTTCACACCCTTGTCCTGCGCCACGTTCCTCTTCCCGCACAACCCTGCACTCCTTCCTATCTCGCATCCACCTCCTTCTTTCTACCCCGTCTGCTTCCTTTTCTCCTGCTCTCCCGCTGCATTTCCGCTTCTCTCCCTGCCAGCCATCACATACAGCACTCTCCATCTATGTCGTGTAAGGCTCCGACCAGTATGCCTCCACTTCCTTCTCACATCATCCCTTCCCTCCAACGTCCGCCTCCACGTCAACTCAACCAACAAAAACTTATTTCCATTCGAATTTGAATTTAAAGGCTAAAAACAATAATAATAATATTGTTATTATAAAAATTCGAAAAAGATATATTAAAAGTATATAATAATTATTATAATTATTATTATTAATTATTATAATTATTATTATAGTAGTTACTATTTGGTAAAAAACAAAAAAGAGAATAAATACCAAAAAAGTCAAAAGAAGAACCACTTTGGGATTCATTACACCCTTGCCAATATAAATCAAGTCTTGGAATATATTGAAGAAATCATTGAAGCCAATTGTGTAGTTATTGAAGAATTATGGATTCCATATATAAATCGAAATTTTGGGTTAGGTGTCCTTATTGTGAAATGGAATTCCAATATCCGATAGCCTTTGAAAATTGCAATCGATCATGTCCAATATGTGATAAAGGTTTTTTTATGAGGGACGATCTAGGTCACTCACAATTGCAATCATAGTTATGAACAGTTTTGGCCAAGCTAGAAAAGTGTGAACTAGCTAATAGTGTTCTTCAACTCCAATTCGACAATCAGAAACGAATTAATGGTTTTCAAAAAAAAAAAATTACGACCTCAGAATTAGGAATTCGATCATTGGAAGATAGTAGAGAAAACCTCACCAAAAATTTATCAGATAAGGACGAGAAAATATCACATCTGGAATGTATCATTCAAAAACTTGAAGACCAGATAAAAAAACCAAACAAAGTCGAAGAATATCCGTATGGAAATAGTGTCGACTTAGAAGAGAAAATTAGTCGTCTAAACAAAGTTGTCATGGAAAATGAAGATGAATTGGCGCGAGTACATGAAAAGTTAGAAAATCAAGAAACAGAGTTATGTCATCATCAACAACAAAAAGAAAAACTCCAGCAACAGTATGACAACAATAAGAAAACACATAAGTTGGAACTAACAAAAGTCAACAATGTGTTATCTAGCAATGCCGAAGAGAATTTTTTGTCTACGAAATCATAACAAAACACAGCTTACAAAGATAAAAAAACTGAAACATATTAGTAAGAGGGAACACTCTAATGAAGACCTCAAAGGAAGAATAATAGAAAAACAGGAAGAAAACCAGTGTCAAAAAAATCTTATTCAAGAACTAGAGAAACAAATCAAGAATTTAGAAAATGACAAAAATTTGTAAGATGAAAGATTCGAAAAGATTTAGAGTCCTAACAATCTACTAGAGAACAAAGTAGTGCAAATTCAAGAAGATGCATCTAGAAATCAAGTCAAAGAAGTGAAGGAATTCCTCGCCGTAGTTCAAAAGGAAGAAAAACAAACAACACATACGCCTTACATACATACAAATTATAATCGTCATTTTGACCAACGACAGGGTCAAAATGAGCATTCACAAAAGAGTTATGTTGACAGGAAAATAGTTCGACATACTAAGCAACAATTGAGACGACCCATTCCCCAAAATGATCTCAGAGGTCCGATCAAAATAGATCTGGGATGGACCATAATAGATACGATAAGCCAATTCTCCTTGTGAATCCGTAACTCGTATTGTCTTATTTCATCAAGTGTCGCAAGGGATCCAGAGATGACAGTTCAAGCAAAATGAGACATTGCTATCAATGAAGCTTTGAGGACAAAGCTTCCCTTAAGGGGAAGACAATGTAACAATAAAATAATATTAATATTAATTTATTATTAATTAAAGACTATCTAAGTCAATAGTCATGCCCTTTTACGAAAAGGTGCATGATGGGCTTATATAAAGCCCAAACCTATGTAATTATTGATCATCTATCATACATTACATTTTTTACTTTACTACAAGCCATTTATGGCTTTCTTACGTTACTTGTAGTGGCTATTCTTTTATTGAGGAACTTTTGTTCCTTCACATAACCACAAGATTTACACAATCCATTTAGGCACATTCATTCAATGCACCCTTTAATTGATTCATGAATAGCATATTCTCATGCCATGCATTCCACCATGATGATTGGAAGGTATAGCCAATGCATCAACACATCCTCCAACAACCTTTCCAATATTTGCATGACCATTTGGACAAATCCATCTAGAAAAAATATTTCAGGGGTAACCAAATGAATTATCTTGCAATGATTCAACCACAAAAATTGTTTAATTCATTTTTTCATATGTTATTGCCATTTCTCGCTACTTTAAATATTATTGATTTTACAAATATCACCAATGACCCGTATGACATAATTCCAACTAGCCTCCCATCCCGACTAAGTTTCCCTTGGACATTCCTAAGTTCAAAGGGAAATATGGAAAATACATTCTAAACCATGTGATGAATTTCCATTTCGGGTTTTCTTTGAACTCATTAATGGATGATTCTATTAGTTTGTGACCCTTCCATCACACCTTGACTAGAACTGCTACCAAGTGGTATATAGATCTCCAAATCTTTGATTATAACGATTTTGAATATATGGCTATGAAATTTCTCACACACTTTAAGTTACCATTCTAGTATGAAACTAGGGAAGAGATGCTAACATTATTTAGATAAGACACTACCACCCATATCTCTTATCACATACATGAATCTAGAGGGAGCTAATTTAAGATTAAAGGTCAAATATTTGATGCTTTCCTAGTTGACTAGTTTGTTAATTCTTTGTTGCCCTATATAGCCAAGGGATGGCACTTTTCGGGGTCACAATGGAATAATAGGCCATTATTAGAGCCCAATAGTTGGATCTGATTTATTCTTAGTCTAGGGTTCAATATGACATTTTTCCAAATGTGAAGAGGGATGAAATAGACCTAACAAAACCAAAGCAGGGAATAAATTTTGTTGGCATGATTGGTTCTGTAGAAACTTTTGCAGGGAGATAGATGGATATTCAAATGGGACAATTGTCCTTACATACTAATACGATATGTATTGTTCAGATTAATAAAAATTCTATAGGTCCTTTGCAAACCTTCATTGTCCTCACTGTTTAGTCTTTTGATAAAAAAGGAAACCAATAGGCCAAAGGGAAAAAGAAAGGAAAAAATAAAATGAAAGGATCTAATAATAATACAAACAACAATAACAATGTTGGTGGGGGAAAAAACGAGAAGAAAAAGTGAAATTCCAATGCAAGCTATGCCAGGAATACCATCTCACTCACTGATGCTCCAAAATGGAGGAAGCACAATTCCAGTTGGCACATCAAGATTCAACAAACTATTGTGCTAACAAATCACTTTTCTCCTTAATCGCAACAACTCATTGCTAGGGTCCTTAATAACTTGCTGCTAATGCAAAGGGGAAATTAGGGTGATGATTCCTGAGGGAAAACACCTTGTTTTCTATTGTATACATGTTTGAATGTGAGATTACCATGCAAAATTTAGAATCTAGGTCCATGCATAAAGAAGTATATATGTTACAACTTCAACCTTCTTTGATAGTCATTGATGAAATGTCACGCCCTCACAAGGGTGTTTTACAAAGACCCACACATAATCCTAATGCAAGGGATACCCAAAATTATAGTATTTTTGAGGATCTAGCCTAGGAACTGTGTTCCATGTCTTCCTTAGAAGTTCTTCAAAGTTTTTTTATGCAATTAAAGGCATTGATGTTTGATATATGTGGTTTGAACCAATCTGATACATATTTGATTACTTTTGACATGGAAACTCATAAGCCATGCCTCCCTCATCATGCCATGTGTTAGATTCAAGTATTGTCTCATGGCACCAACATATTTTGTATAATATTTAATGAAAGAGATTCCACATGTGTTATCTCTCTTTCATGTTGGATAGATTTAGGCTTTGTAGAGATAGTTCCATCTCCAACCATGTTGATAGTTTTTTATGGTCGATATTTTAAACCTCAGAGAATCATTCCCACATTCCAAATTAAATTATGGGGTAAATAGGTCTCAAGATAAGTTGACTTTATTGACATGCTATTATATTACAACCTATTACTATTCCCTAATTGGACATACTCCATGATCTTGGTGGTGTCATCAATCTTTTGATTGATTCACTTCCCTCACCAAAGACAATTTTTTACCATTGATCAATTGTTAGTATAATGACTTGATTGAGATAAGCCATTAGGATTAAATGCCACGATGGTGGATAATTCCATGAGATATTGGGAGAATGTTCGTTCTAGGAGGTATATTTCCTGTATGGGAACCTTCAACCTCCCTTCACCCATTTCATATATTGACCCCTCCTTGTCATGAGTGATTTATGAGGCCTCGTATCCCATGCATTCAATTTATACTCGGAAGGATATTTTGGATTAATTTTCATCTTCTTGGGACTGGGTTCCAATAGTTAACTAGATTATTTATCCAATGGGTTGTTGGATCTTGTTCTCCCCCTATTGGTCCAAGTTAATTTTATGTCATATGTTCTCCTTGGGATGATGTTCTTCCTTTATATGAATATCTCCTAGAGGTTATGACCAATTTTTACATTCCTTCAAATATTTCCATCCTTTCCAAATATTTTCTTGTTGGATTAAAGCCATTTGCAATGTAATCCAATCTCGATTTTCCTTTTAAGATTGATCTCACTATTTGTGGATCCTCAAACATTCATAGTTTGGAGTCTCTAGACTTTTTCATAGAGATGGAAGTTGTTGTTTTTTATGAGTTTGATTCCTTTATAATATCTTTAGAATCATGTGATGATGATTCTGTTTTTGTAGAATCCATTGTTGATTTACACTTTGATTTTCCTTATAAGTTTGATCTTATTTCCTATAGGTACTCAAACCTCGATGTTATGGATTCTTCACTGGTAATGAATGTTGTGGAAGATATCGAAGTTGAAGATACCCTTATAAGATATTTATTTTTAGAATATTTAGATATGATCATGTTATGGTTGTTTCTTAGGTACAATATTTTGAGTTGGATTCTTGGTTTCTTAGGGATCGTGCAAAGCACATTGTTCAATCCGATCATGTATATATATTTTTCCAGCAATTTGAATAAGAATTAACTGGAAAACATAATCATGCATTCATAATGAGATAGAAATGCACATATTATAAAACACATAATCACAATATGACCAAGAAGTTTGAAGAAGAGTCAACAACAATCCATTAATCAATACAAAAGTAGATACAAAATTTCAATGTAGTAGTGGTTTCCCACCACCAACCCCCCTTTAGGCTTCAAAGCTAGGGGACAACTGAATTAACTATCCAAAATTGAAATAATTCTCTCTCTTTATTAACAATAATTTATAAAATAGAAATAATTATAGCAAGATAAAATAAAATAAACAAGAGTATCTTAATTTAGATCATGCCTGGAATTTCTCTCACTGTGTATGCCAATCCTTGATCTCATCATAGAGACCATCTTGTAGCTGTTCGAATTTAATTTCAACCTTCAGAACTTTAGGCTCAATTCCCCTGTCTAACTCTAACCTGATCAAGTTTTTGAAACAATCTATCTATGCTGCTAATTTTGTAGGTTGATAAATGTAGTTGTTGAATACCTCATGATCAACCTTGGTCAATTCTTTAATCACTAGCTCGCTTGCATCCATTTCAGATTTAATACAAGATATATTTTACCCTATCAACTATCCCACCATTAATTCATCGAAGGTCGGCATGTCGAACCTATTCATCGCATTATCTATGGAGATCCAAACTCGTTTACATATTTGTTCCACCTTCAGAATAGCTTCATTTGCATCTACTTGCATGGAATATCGGGTATTTTTCTAGGCTCTTACTTTTTCCAACTCTTTCTTCTCAATTGTGGGAAGATTAGCTGGAACTTCCCCATATTACTACTGCCATTTATAAATGTCCTCTGCATACTGTTGAATCACTTTAGATTCATCTTTGAACGACTCAACTTCATCTATGAGATTTATCAAGCTCGAATATTATTGTTGCGATTCCTCCAAGTGAAAAATAAAATTCTTCTGAGACTCCATAAGCTTCAAGTTAATTTTGATGGCCTCTTGTTTTACTTGGTCCAAAGGAAACACATTTTCCTTTTGGAAAAGCTTGATTTGAAACTCAACATAGTCTCTATCCATCTCCAGTTCCCTCGTGTGCTCCTCATGTTCTACTTTCAATAGAGCCAAATCATTCTCATGTGCTTCTTTCAGTTTCTCATGTTCCATGAACAACAACATGACGAACTTCATCGAAACGACGCTTCATCTCTTCATACAACTGTTTATATTGATATGTTTGTTCCTTAAATTGTTGCACATGTTTGATCATATCTCTGGTCGAAGATACATTGACATTTTCCAATAATTCAATCAAGGATGCAGCGTTGGATACAATTTCACTTTGTTCCTTTCCTTCCATGTCAAAAACCGTGATGTTGTTGGTATTTCCTTTGGTCTTCTGTCTCTTGGATGACCTTTTTTAAATACTCTTGCTTGCTGAATCAACAAAATAATTTACCAAGGAGTTTACTGTAGTATCTA
The DNA here is from genome assembly GCA_027924585.1 of Larix kaempferi. Lineage (NCBI taxonomy): Eukaryota > Viridiplantae > Streptophyta > Pinopsida > Pinales > Pinaceae > Larix > Larix kaempferi. The sequence goes on from BSBM01000070.1 coordinate 3,527,010, forward strand.
CCTCCATGGGTTGAAGGTTCCCTCTAGATCTCATATTCAGTGGAGTCCTAGGATTGATGGGGGACGTTTGCAACACAACCTACTCTTCCTTTTGTTTTTGTTCAAATATTTGCAATTTTTCTGCTTCCTCTCTTTTTCTTTCCTCATCAGCCTTATGGTTTTCATCCCACTCTTTTTGTTGTTGTTCCTGGAGGAGTCGAAGCCTTGATGCTTCTTTTTCAACCTCTTCTTTATGTTTCTTCTCTTCCTCCGCTTCTATCCATATCTCTCTTCTTCTTTTCTTTTCTATTCTTATTCTTCTTCGATTACGAGCATGCAGCATTATTCCTCTGTGGCTTTGCAGCATTCTTCCTCTGTGGTTTTGCGATGCTCTTCCTCCGTGGATTTTTGACGTTATTCCACCATGGATTTGATTGTTATTCCTTTGTGGATTTGCGACATTTTGTGTTATAAGACTACATTATCTGATCAAGCATATTTATGTGTTGATAAGCGGTGAGGAACTGAATTAATATTATCATTTCCTGTGTATCTACCGAGTGTTCAGTTAGCTGAATGTTTCTTAATTGCCTTGAACATTAAATGCATGTGTGTTTATTTCTAGCATAGAATGAGAACTCTTTCAAAGACACTCTGGCTAAGTTATAATTGGATATTGGAAACATAGTGTCCATGGAGGAAATGATCATAGGTCATGTTGGATTACTATCACCTATAGCTGGACCAATCCCCAATGATTCCAATAAATAAATTGTGGGAGATTAACTGGTTTCAAAAAGAGTCTTCAAGTGTTATAATTAGGATAAGTCATTCTAGCTTATTTTTCCTAATTAGGATAAGTAATTAGGAAGAAAAAGAAGAAACATCTTATTTTTTCATGTATGCTCCACTTGGCCTAGGTACGGCGGATATAGCTCAGTTGGTAGAGCTCTGATATTACAATTAGGTCATTGCGATTACAGGTTGGATGTCCGATCGTCTCTTGCACATACAATGCTGGCACCTAAAAATCCTATGAGCCCCGGGTTGACATTAAATTGTTGGAGAAATTGAATAACAAAATTTTAACCCAACATTTTTGGCACCATTGTTTGGGAAGTACTAAAGGGACTGAAGTCTAGGTAATTAGGTTGCTTTTAAATTATGACAAGGGGGAGGAATGAATAATAATATGAGAGGTAAGAACTTGCACTACCACCATTGCTGAAAGAAGGTAAGTATTCCTACTCTTCATCATTGGTGAAGATATTCCAAATCTTTGTCATTCTTGTAGATTTAGCATTAGATTAAATTTCAATTCTAAAATTTCCATTTTCTAGCATTAGAAGAACACTCTCATTTTAATTACTAATCCATTTTCCTTGAAGTACTAATCCATCTACGAGGAGGGATTCTAGACTAGCCACAGATTAAAGATGTTCAAGAACATGTTGAGCAAGGAATGGCTTATCACCGCAAGGAATTTCTTCAATCCTTGTACCAATTCCAAATCCATACTTGGCAAGAAATATGCCTTACAAAAGGGGAAAATGATCCATGAAAATGCTCAGAATGAATATCTAAAGGACCTTTAATTCCATCCTTCCAAATCTGACCTGGAAGAGATCCAAGAACCATGGACTTCAGTTGAAGAAGAGCAACCATTTGAGCCAGAAATTGAAGAATTTTTAGCATGTTCATCAGCAGATGCTTTGGGCATTCTGGAGAATGATGAGCAGTTTCTAGAAGAATTTATTGGTGTGACAATTAATTAAGGTGACCAACAAGAAAATGAAAACATTGAAATATGGTTCCAAATAGTCATCATTCCAAAGAATTCTTCCATTCTTCAACAACTCTTGGCATCCAAATCATGTGAGAAGTTGGCTCTTCATATCTAGGTATTTATTAATGTATATTTTTAAGCACTAGATATGAGTATTTTAGAGATCCTTATCCATAGATGGTTACACTAGAAATATGCATATACTTGAAGATATCTTCCTATTTCCAGTAGAGTAGGTTAGTAAATAAATAAGATTGTAATAAATGTTGCACATAGTTAGTATACTGCAAGTATTTTCTTGCTTTCCAAATAAGACATGGAATGTTAATAGTTCACAAGGCATCTTGTTCGAGAACCTTGTTCCCATAATAGACTTCTGTGAAATATGATGTATGCATGATGGAAGTGACTGCTTTCATTATAAGTGGAAATCTGTAGATGCATTTTCTTTTCATCAACTGGACAGGTATGTAGCAACCCATATACCTTCTTCTCATATGTATAAAATATTAGCTGCAAGAAATTAAGGTCAGTATCAAGAAGGTAGGTGACAAGTGCATATTATTTAATGGGAAAACACAATATGCTGCCCTGCTAAACGATTGTATTGGTACCTTTATCAATTCATCTTGAGTATCATAGCTATTGTTGCAATGGTATGAGGTCCAATAGGAAAATGTCAATCACAGAATGGCTTTCGAGACTGTGTATTTATTGATCTTACTAAACTAACAACCATTTGAAGGAATTGTTTTTGAATAGTATCTCCTACAAACTGTAAAATCAAGAACAAATCCTTGTATTTTTATCTTTTTCAAGTAGTGGTAGGAGTTCGTTAAGAATGTAAAAGTCTTACTAGCAAATATCACAACCCAAAAGACATCAAACATGTTGAAAATTGAAATCCATTTTTGAGTGCCCTGCCTTGGTCTGTTCATTTTGTTTTGACTTATGTGAAGAAAAATCTCTATGAATGCCTCAGAATAGGTTATCACCTATCCAATGTTAGTCCTACAATTTGTTTTATTTTGGACAATGATTTTGGTTACTATGCTTAGCAGACTCTACCCTTTTCCTTCTAATCCTTTCTTTTTTCCATTATAACCTTAAGAATCCATGATTATGTCCTTTAAGGTATGTAAGGTCAAATTATTATTATGTTCCTAATGATTACATAATTAATTTGGTTTTAATCATTAAACATAGTAACTAACATAAGATTATAGTTCTTTTTGAGCTTTTGCAGGTTTTCAGGTTTTTACAAGCTTTCCTGTTTTTACAAGTTTTCCAGGAAACTTCTAAACCTGATAGTTTTGGGTACTTATGATAGTGGAAATCGGAAAAAAAACACATGGGTTCACTGTAGCTCAACATGGATTAAATTACTGTACTCATTTTCCTATAAAAAATTCCATGTTAGAACCAAGGGAATGGATCAATTGAAGATGGGTTGCAATTTTAGCTGAGTTTACAAGTTTTTTAGCATACTTTACAAGTATGTTTCTAGAATTTACAAGTTTTCTAAAAAATTTTGTAATTCAAGGATACTATAATAATAATAAAACTTGTAATTGGGTGTATTTCAGCAGATTTCTTGGATCCTTACTCCGTAGAGAGATCTTTATCAATATTGAGGTCTATTTGATCAATGTTTCTAGAATTTACAAGTTTTCTAAAAAAATTTGTAATTCAAGGATACTATAATAATAATAAAACTTGTAATTGGGTGTATTTCAGCAGATTTCTTGGATCCTTACTCCGTAGAGAGATCTTTATCAAGATTGAGGTCTATTTGATCAAAGGAATCCTGTTTCATTCATCCACAAAAGGAGCATTTTATCCTATGCAGTAAAAACTGCAGTTTTAGCTTCTTCAAAGTTTTCAACATGCTCTTTTAATCTAAGTGGCCAGCTTTCAATGCCCATTTTTAGATCATCATCACAAAATAAATAAAACTACAAGCAACCCAAAATATCCATCATCTTCCTTTCCTCATGTTTTGATGTATTTTTCTTGAAAACAATAATAAATAAAATAGTAAAGAGACAAATAAGTTTTGTTGTGAAAACCAGTTTACTGGTGCAACTAGACACGAGCTTTGTTTGAAAACAAGGAAACTGGTAGGCATAGTTCACAATAGGTTCTGTAAGTTTATGTTGGTCCAAATCTTGTATTGTAATTATTCAAAATCATTTTTATGCTCATGTCAGCTGATAGGGGGCTCCTTAAGGCCGTCCTTTTGACAAATATCATCCCATTGACTCCAACACATCATCTAGGATTGAGGTTAGAGATTTCATAGTGCCCTGAAATCTTCATGCATCAATGTAATATTTCCCTATTGTTAATCATGTGGATTCATCAATGCCTCTTGATTGACAAATCTTGTAGGTGACTTGGCTCCAACATATTCATTCGTACCTGTTAAGATGCACTAAGGTACTTTAGTGCTCATTGTAATTAAAGGTGGGTTGCTTCACATTGGCTAACGTCATACATTAATGGCCAGTAATCCAATGATTTCCTTCCATGTTCGACTTCAGGAACATTCATTCACATGGTAAGAATTGTACCTCGGTTTTTGTAGTGGTTGAAGATTATTTGGTTTTATGATATCAACAACTTGCATCCATTCATTTTTCCATGGTTTTATGTAGCAACATTTCATTTTCTTGTAGCAGCATATGTTGTTCCAATAATGGCTGCCATACATGAGCAGCTTGGGCATTCATTTTCAGTAGTAGTCACCTCACCTCTTTACATGAGGACAAGCAAACCCCCAGGCATGGGGGATTGGCTACTCGAGCCTTCAAATTCTTCCAGTATATTTAGAATCTTCTCAACATATTCAATTTTTTTCCGTCAGCATTTTCCTCTTCTTCATTTAGTCAACATTTATTAGCTCCAACTCTCTTTCAAATCTTTCGACAGATTTTGATTAGCCTTCATCTATCCAGCAGTATGATTCAGTTTCATATCTTCATGTGCCTCATTTACATTCCATAGTCAGCATACATGTTTAGCCTCATGTTCCACCAATATTCCTACATCCACCACTAATTTTTCATAGGTAAAACTTGAGGTAAAAACTGTAAACAAGTTATACAACTTGACAAGAACCCGACATTGTTCTTGTTTTTTGGGGGGTCAACTTTAGTAGCTATTTTTACCTCCATTTCAAAAAGCATGTATATTGGTAGCACCATTTTTCATTTTGAGCCATTCTTTTGTGATTTTGAAACTTATTAGTCATAAGAAAACTATAACTTTTATTTACAAGGCCTTTTTTCAAAGTTTACAAAAAAATCTACATTTAGTACCTAGTTATAATGAAAAAATACACACTTTTTTGAATTTTTTTAAGATTTAGAAGCTAGTTAGAACGGAAAATATATGCATTTTCAAAGTTTTTTCATTAAACTTTTATCTTAAAGAAGTAATTTTTTGGGCAAATTTCTTAAAAAAAATGAGAAAAAAGACATTTCCAATGATTTTTCAACGTAGTTTCTACTATTTGATGTATAAAAATGATACTATTTAACATTATTTTCCATAAAGTGATGATTTGTTATGAGACAAATTTCCAAAAAGAGCATGGAAAGAGAAGAAATAGATCAGAAACAGTACTCCATGACTTTATTGAATAAAATAGCTGGATAACAAGCCTCTTCGAGGGGGAAACTTCCTTATACAATGTACGAAGTACACAAGACAAGACAAGACAAGATAGTCCAAATGAAAGGTCTCTTTCCTATATATAGGATACCAAGGGGTATAATTCCAACTAACTGAACCAAGCCGACATAACTAATATAACCATACTAATGAAACTTACCACTAATGGACCAAAGCTGACATCAAAACTAATGTAATGAACCACAATATAGGGGGGAATGTGCCCATATTTAGGCTTAACATGCCCCTCCCCTTTAGAAAAGTGTTGTCCTCAACACTTGATTATTCGCAGATGCCTCTGTATGAAGGAATCATCTTCCCATGTTGAATCTTCAACTGGTAAATTCTTCCACTTTATGAGGTACTGAGTAATAGCCCAATTTTGTAGCTATTTAGTCCTTGCTTCAGTGATTTGTTCAGGTTCCAATATGAATTTTCCTTCTTCATCAAGCTCTGGCAAGATTTTTTGAATTGGGATCTTGTCTCCTATTACCTTCTTTAAGCAAGAAACATGGAAAATTGGATGTACTCTTGAAGATGAATGGAGCTCCATGTAATTCATCTAGCAATTCATCAATGACAGGAATGGGAAACTTATCTTTAATGGTGATCTTGTTGAGCTCTCTATAATCAGGACACATACGGCTTGTGTACCATTACCAATGGTGCATAGTAAGAACTTTGGATAGGCCTAATTAGGCCATCCTCTAACATTTCGTCAACCATACGCTCAATTTCACTCTTCTCTCCATAGGGGTATCTATAAGGTCTGATGTTAGGATGAACACTTCCTAGGATTAAGTGAATAGCATGATCAAAATATCGGACATGTGGAATACGTTTCAGAATATCTTCAAATACCTTGGAATGCTTATTAATGACCCTTTGGAGATCTGGGGAAATAGGAGGCTTAGATGTTTGAACATCTAATGAGCATAATTGTACTATTACACCTTTATGTCCCTTTTTCATCAATTTTTTCATACCATTAGAGCTTATCACCTTGCTTGGTTTCCCCGTGATACCCATATAATTCATATTCCTTTCCTTCCCATAAAAATTTCATGAAAATTAAAAGCCACAGTTCCCAAGGATTGTAAGCATTGAACTCCTAAGACAACATCAACACCACCCATTGGAATAGAAATCATTGGACTATTCAATACATATTCCCCCATATTACTATTTATATTATGTCATTTCTCTGAGCAGTTGATAGTTCTTCCACCTTCAATCATTACTTGAAACTCTGGTGCTAGATATACAAAGCAATTGAGAGCTTTTGCTAATTTATAGTGAATGAAATTATGAGTACTACCAGAATCAATCAACACTGTTACCTTTTTATTTTTGATAAATCCTTCGATCTTGAGAGTTTGAGGAGTGCTAATTCCAGCCAATGCATGATATGATATGGTGGGAGTAATCTCGTTTAAAGTAGTATCTTCTATTTCTTCATCTGGAGATAGTTCTTGTTCCTTTGGTTCTTCCTCTTCACAATCTATGTAAAATAATTTCTTCTCACCACACTTATGTCCCTTACTATACTTGCTGTGACAATTAAAGCATAGGCATTTTTCTCTTCTTTCCTCTATTTCTTTATGTGTCAACCTTTGAGGTGGGTTAGAAGAAGTAACAGTATTCTCTCGGTATGTGTTGGAGGTTCTCTTTCTAGTATCCATCATCATATTTTTACTTTCAACCTTCCTTGACATCATGAAGACCTTCTCCAAGGATGGTGGTTCAAAGCGACGCACCTCATGTTGAATGTTATCCTTCAAGGTGCCAATAAAGAGATCCAACAAATTATCTTATGAAATATTCTTCACTCTAAGACTTAGCTTCTGAAAATGTTTGATGTGCTTTGCAACTGGACCTTTTTGCTTGAGATTTATTAAATGGAGAAAGAAGGTATTGCTATTAATATCCCCATAATGGTCAATCAATTATTCGTTGAATATAGAGAAAGATATAATAGAGTCCTTTTTACAGTCAGAAAGCCATTGGTATTGTTGTTCAGGATTTCTACCTTATAGTGAGGAGATGGACACTACCTACTAGGCGGGGTTGACAGGTAAATACATTATTTGCATTACAATTAGTTCTTACAAATGACAGAGATCGGGATATCGAAAGACATACCTTTAACCGATGGCTGGTCCTAGCTTTCAATTGATCTCCCGCTTGATGAACCTGCAATACAAAGGATACCTTCCTCAGCATATCTTGACTACATAACATATGATGAAATTATAAAGAAATTCAACATCAAACATAATAAGATACTAATCCAAATAGACATACAATCTAATAGACATCTGATTTGGGATAGGAAGGGTATTTCAACCTTTTTATTGTTAAAGAAACATGAAATCAGTACAATATACTTGACGTGTCGAGATGTTTCTGCAATCGAGTCCTGGGATCCTGCTCTTCACAATGACTTGGGACTTTCCTCCAGTGTAACAATGCTTCAAGCCTTTCTTCTAGGTCCCTCTCTCATGGATCCTCCTTGTATTTATGGGACAAAGTAGGCAGTTGGATTCGAGAGGTGGTTGGATTGAGAGGTTGGGGAAGTTGCGGAACCAACTTCAACTAATCCTGAATTCGTCAATTTAATATATATTTTTTTATTTCATCTTAAGATGTATGCGGGTTCCATACAACAAGAGTAGCGTACAGTAAGCAACTTATGTGCTTTACAACATGCGTTTACAACATTTTGGGAGATGTACGCTGGTTATCCTTGAGCAAAGTAGAGTATTTTCTCAAGGTGTACACTGGTTGGCTATACAGAGAGGGGCGTACATGAGGTAAAATCAGGAGTAACTGCAATATTTTCAGCTGAAGAGTGTACTTCTAGAAACAATTCATCCAGGTCAATCAAACTCTTTAATCCTTAGTGTCCTTTTGTGTGATCAACAGCATAATGTGATCACGGATGGAGAAGTGCAGATTTGACCTATAATAGGTACCATACAAATTGATCAAGCTCTAAATATAATGATGCAATCGTTACCTTTTGCAAAGGTGGAACCTGGTGTAGATCAAAGAATTGCTCCATTTGGAATATCCATGTTATTGGATCATTGCCATCAAACTTTCTCATGTCAATCTTGGGAAGTTGGGTACCCCTTGGTAACCATCCCTGATAACTTCCATTACCAAAATCATTTCCTCTTGGAATATTCTTATTCATGGAAGGTTTCTCAACATGAGAATTATCTTTATTCTCCTGAGTATCCTGGAACACATCGTCACCTGTAGGAAGAGTATCCCTTGAATTTTGTATGAGATTAGCAATATTTGTGATATTCCCCATCAAATTCTCCTCTAGATTAAGTAAATCAATTGTTCTCACCAAACCTTTCATATTTTCCTCCATTTTATTCAAAATGCCCTCTAAATTATCCAAATCAAATTTTTTCACAAACCCTTTAATCATATCTTCCAACTGGGACACTCGAAAAGAGAGGTCTTCCCTTTCATCATACATCGAGGATGGATCCTCTGGTGGTTTGGATGGAGTGTGAGTCTTTAGACTTCCCGTTTTAGTGGAATTTTGAACAATATAAAGATATATCACACCTTAGGTGTCACCACAATTAGGTCCTTCTACTCAAAGTTAATCAAAATTAAAAATGTCATACCTTTGCAAACACTGATTGGAAGACTTTTTAAAGTCCGACTTGAAACTGGTGTAAATTTTAAATTTCTACTCCTCTGGGTCTAAAACTACGTATTGTTGTAGCCTGATGCGTCCTCTTTACAATGCCACAAATATGACCTAATATGGATTTACCAATAATAAGTTATTGCGAATCTCCCAATACTTCTTATTTTTTGTCTTTCCAGAATATCGAACTTGTACGGTTTGCCATGTGTCCAATATTTCGTATCCTAGGTTGAAAACCCTACCACATATACTGTGGTCTGTCTTCTTTTAGATGCAATAGGTCTCACTCAATTTGGATCTTGCAACAAATTTCCAAAAAGAGCATGAAAAGAGCAAAAATATATTATAAAGAGTGCTCGACAACTTTATTGAATAGAATAGATGAATAAAAAGCCTCTTCGAGGGGGAAACCTCTATATACAATGTACTAAGTGTAGCTAGGGTTTTACCCCTAGCTTGTGCCAATGAGCACCTACTAAGGAGAATGGACTCCTTAGTAGCAGTTCAATAATGATTAAATGATTAAGCTAAAACAACAATTAACAAACTACTCTAAACATTGCATGAGACATAAATAAAAGATGTAAAAAATGGTTTTATATTAATGTTACCTTGAGTGTCAAGGTTGGTGAAGCCCTTTGCAGTGTCCAAGAGGATGCTCCAAGCTTCTGAATGCTCCTTTCTCCTTCTCCAATGTTGGGGATGGGCCAAAGGTGGCTCTCAAGGTGAAAATAGTTCAAAGGTGAACTAGGGTTTCGAGAGAGATTTTGGCAGAGTAAGGGTGCTTGTGATTGTGGATATGGAATAAGGGATCTCCATCACCTATTTATAGTTTTTTGGTGGTGGAGTGCTGACCCATGGTTTTGGGAAACACATGGTTTTATGCAGCTGTATAGGGTTTTTTCCTCCTTTTCCTCATTATTTTATATTTTTTATTCCCTTTTTAGGGGATTTTTGCTATTTTTGGAGGAAAAGGGGGTTTTTTTAGCCTTTTTTAGGCTATTTTGATGGTTTTGTGGCCTTTTGGAGGCATTTTAGGCCTTTTGGAGGCTTTTTAATGGGATTTTTTGGGATTTTAAGGGAAAAATGGTAGGAAAATGGACAAATGAGCCATATAATGTGGTAATGAGGTAGTGAACACTTTTTGGGTGTTAACAGATTGCCCCCTGATGTGCGAGGTCAGGAGCTAATCGTATGGCCGATGGACATCATAAGTCATGAATGGTTTTCCTGGGATGTGGAGAGAAGAGAAGAAACAAACTGGAGCCCGGAACAACGATCCCGAACAACTGCAAGGACTAAAAGTACATAACCTCAATAATGGGTGAGGAATCATCTGATCATATGGACGAGGCGGGCATTCCCATGCTCGTATCAGGATATAACATAATAACAACAATGGGGTCCAAAAAATGGGGACCTGAAATATACATGACCTCAAAAACTGACCGAGGAATAATCTCAATATATGGACGAGGCGGGCATACCCATGCTCGTATCAAGATACATAAATATAACTGTAAGGCCCGAAAAAGGGGGACCTGTAAGAAACATGACCACTGTGTACATCATAAGAGTCCGGAGGAGACACAAATTTGGGACATACTGCTGAGCGGATCATGTGTGAACTGCAGAACTGGTGCACTGGAACAATCAACAGTGCTACTGAGTGTGGTACCAAAGGAACTGATGAGCTGCTGGATCATAGTGACTGGGGTCAAACTCTCCATGGTACACTGAACTGGAACTGAAACTGGGTACTCAAGGAAGCATGGAACTGGATGGCTTCCGAATACAAACGCCAACGCAGCCCGGACATCCACGGGAACATACAACTGGGCGTTCCGAAGTGACTCACCAATGTGCTAGAGTCAGGGGAAATCCGGGGTCTTCGACTAAAAATTGATGGGATATAATCCTACGCGATCCTCAACGATGCGATCAAGGTGCTGAAGTCGAGCATGTGAGGAACAACCACTCGGAGAGGCAATGATGTCTCCTCTCAGAATGATCCGTAGGCACTTACCACAGATGGTGATAAGTCCAAGGCGTAGGGACCTCTAGGCCTATCCTCTGGAATAGAGGAGCTGTCGTCGACAGAGGGAGACCTGCAACTATCAAGGCAATGATGTTTCCTTGACAGGAGCGCGAGGTACAAGACCGAAATGTGATAGTGTTGATGGCAGAACGGATAAACTGTGGGGGGACAACTGGGCAAGTAGAGCGGGTGGACTCAAACTTCCTTTGTTCAGAGTATGATAATGGGAATGATCTGGCAGCATATGAAACTGACTAAGGGGAGAGGGATCATAGCTGTATGGGATCTGGGAAGGTTACTGGGCTGAGAGAGACTCAAGCTAGGCTACAATGGCAGGAGACTGCAGAATACTTTGAACAAAGGCGACCTGATTGGGGGTGCTGCCGAGATGATAGATCAAAGTGCCAAGAGGCACGGGGGAAAACTTCTTCATGGTTAAGGAACTAGAAGAAGTAAGTGGATAAAATGATACTGTCGTGTGGATTTTACGAGCCCAGGACAGTTCATGCTCGTGGTTGCTTTCAATTTTAAGGAGTCTGAAAGCAAATAAGAAGACTCTGAAGTGCTGGAATGGTACTGTCGTGTGGATTTTACGAGCCCAGGACAGTTCATGCTCGTGGGTGCTTTCAATTTTAGAGAGTCTGAAAGCAAGTAAGAAGACTCCAGGGGGTTGCTTTTTCGTAGATTTAGTCTCCAAGGCCCAAAGAAGCATAAAAGGATGCAATGAAGAACTCTTCTAGCCGGTGTGACTAGAGTATTCCTTTTTCGTAATTAGTCTACCAGGTCCGGAAAAGGGTTAAACTTATACCAGATAGACGCCCTTTCAGGTACTTTAACGAGCATGAAAGGAAGCAAGATTGCTCGGCGATCTTTTCATTCTTTTAGGAGTCAGAAAAGAGCTTAACGGAAACTCCCTAAGTGCCTTTTTCGTAAAGGAGTTGTCCGGCCCGAAAAAAGGGATAAAATTATACCGAACAAAGGAAATGGCCAGGCAAGGAGGAAGTGTTCAATCAAGGATCAATAATGGTGACCAAGAACGAGGGTAGGTGGGAACACTGGTGGACCTCCTTGCGGGGTAGATGAGATGGTGGCAAAATAACGAAACATTTGTAGTATGACAGGAGTGAATGGCTCATGTACAAAAGTGGAACAAATCGATAGCGGCCGATGTGGCGCGCAAACTGAGGCAGCAAGGTGTTGGGACACAAAGTTGAAATTGTACCGAGTGAGAGCGAGAAATGATCTCAAGCATCATCACGAGCTCGGAAAAATGAATCCGGCGATATAAAGGATGTCAAAAACGGGTAACGGCCGATGTGGCACGCAAACCGAGGTGACGGGGGCACTTTGAAAAATGCCCAGAAAATCTGGAGGTGAGAGCGAGAAATGATCTCAAGCATCATCACCAGCTCGGAAAAATGAATCCGATGATATAAAACATGCGAAAAACGGAGAGCGGCCGACGTGGCACGCAAACCGAAGCGACTGGTGGCGTCTAAAAAACTACCCAAAAAATTGGGGGGTGAGAGCGAGAAATGATCTCAAGCGTCATCACCAGCTCGGAAAAATGAATCCGATGATATAAAACATGTAAAAATCGGAGAACGGCCGATGTGGCACGCAAACCAAGGTGACTAGCGGTGTCTGGACACAATGGTGATATTGGTCCTAGTGAGAGCGAGAAATGGTCTCAAGCATCATCACGAGCACGGAAATATGAATCTGGCAGTGCAAATGGTGCAAAAAATGGAGGTCATAAGGACTCCGGAATGGTCAAAGGAAAAAATGAAATATACAAGTGAAATGTGACGTCAAAAATGGTTGAGATCACAAATGTGAAAAAGTGAGCAGGGTTAATGACTTGCCCCCATGCTATGTGCATGGGGTTTGTGATTATGGATCACATATGTGTGGGTTTGAACAATGGGTTCATTGACGTGCTGAGATAGATGTGATGGGGAAGGTTCAAAATGATTGATCATGCCCCCTATCCCAGGGTCGAGGGAATCTATTATGCCCCTTGACTCAGAGGTGTCAAGGTGGTGCTCTATAATGGTGGGGTCAAGCCCGAGCATTTCGGTATAGGACCAGGAAAAGACATCACGGAATTCTTTGAAAAGGTTTATGTAGTCCTCAATCTCTTGTTTACTGCAGAATGCTCCTAAAGTAATGAGTTCAGGGGCATGTCCTGGAGCAGCAATATCAACTTGGATGACAGGTGAGATGTTGGCCATGTTACCTTCCTCGAAGGCATCAGGAGCAGGAATAGGGTCCTTGAACCAGTCGACCTTGGTGGGGAGGAAGTCTTTGGATTCAACCGCGTATTGGGTAGCGGTGCTAGAGGAAGACGCTTCTGGGATGAAATAGGAACGGTGGTGCATATCATCCCAAGGATAATCCGGGGCAGTTAGGGCCTCAAGAATCTCCTCATCAGTACGGAAAGTCTGCGTCGTCAAATCGGTTGACGAGGGGGTAGTGGAAGTGTTGGTTGAAGAGATCATGTAGATGATATTAACCTCTTCAGAAGGGGGAGAGACCGGGGGGTAGATCTCCTCAATGGTAGGTGGTTCCGTCTCAAGGTCCAGATTGTTCATCTCATAGAGAGCCGCTCTGTAATCCGGGAGATCGGGACAATGATGTGAATAGTGCCCGTAAATACCGCAGATGGCGCAGGAGTGGTTGGTACGTAGGGACTTATCTTTAGGCTTAGGAATGGGGTTTAGTTCGACAGTTGGGATGTTGGGGTCATCATCAAGCATTTGCATGTGCTTCTGTAATGCGGGTAACTGTGGGCATTGGTGGGTCGCATGGCCCAACTCGTCACACAGCGAGCATTTGGGAGGATCACGAAACACTGGAGGGTTCTTGACTGTCTTTGGAGGTGGTACAGCAGTGTAAGGTTGAGGACCTCTGCCCCCAGTGGATTGAGGAGGAGGAGGAGGTGTCGTGGAGGACGAAGGGGTAGAGACCCCGGGAGGTGGCTGAGTGGTAGTAGCCATGGGTTGCACCGGCTGGAGGACGACATCTGGTGTCGGCGGGCGAACGGGAGGCGAAAGATACCATACAGGTAATCCCAATGTTAACCCAGGAAGGCTAAGGGTAGCCATGACCGGGGTGCTTACTACTCCTGCTGGAGGAACTAGGAAGGGGATCGTATGGATCGGTGTAACACCAATGTGACTAGGTACCAATGGTGGTTTAGGCAACAAGGATGGTTGATTGTTAGGTGGTAGGATGTCGTGGGACAAAGTACATAAGTCAGACATTTCGGGCGTAGATGACGGCGGAGGAATGGATTGAAAGGTGGAGGTCATCGGCGCGTCTGAGTAGACTCCAGGCCCCGTAGAGGAAACAAACGAGGTGGTGGCAGGGGAAACAGGTTGTTCAACCATGGGGAGAACATTTTCCGGTGCCGCCGGAGCACTGGGATCATAGTAGGTGAGCTGGTCAATCTTAACCACGCGTCCTTCATGGGGGAACATCATGGTGCGAAAGACAGAAGAGGCAACCGCCCGCATGGCATACATGTAGCTGCGGCCAAGTAGAAGGTTGTAATCCAATTGGGCATTGATTACCTCTATATCAATAAGAACTGTTTTACCACCTAACTGGACAGGAACGTTGGGCAGGAGGCCTTGGGGCTGGGTCCGAACGACCGTCGTAGGCACGTAACGCAGTGGTGGACTGCTGGAGAGGAGGGGATCCTAGCTTCTGCCATACAAATGTAGACATAACGCATGTGGAGGCACCCTCATCGATGATGCACCGATGGATAACAAGATTCCTAACGGAGACTGTAACTTGGAAGGCTAAGCTGGAAGGTAGGCGTGGTTCAGACTGGTCTAAATCAAACGCCATCAAATGTGAATCAGTTGGGTCAATCCCCCCGATGGCGGAAAGTAAAGTCTTGCGCTGGGAAGGGCAGTTCTTCAAGACTTCCAACGCAGACATGGCGGCGGGAGATTGGGCTAGGTCGTCTACGATGTTGTAGTTTGACGCAGCACGCGCGTTAGGGTTATTGTTGATTCGGCGAAGTGGAAAACGAGGTGCTTTCGCGGCGCCGTCTATGGGAGGCGGAGGTATTCGTAACGCCTGATCGGTGGGATGAGCGTTAGTAGGTTTATCCGTGGGAGTGGCTTCAGAGGTGGAGCCATATTGGTTCCGACGGGTCTGTAGGTTGACGTCAGCAGATGACATCATCAGTAAGTGGTGGGTACCTGAGTCGAACATGGGTTGATCAGGAGCAGCGTAGGTGATCTGTTGTTGTTGGGGTTGCACGTTAGCTTGAGGGGCCAACGGCTGAGTGTTCACCACGCCTTGGGTCGGTAAGGGGTTTTGCAGCACCAAAGGGGGTTGCTGAGGTTGGGGGGGGGTTGGGCGGTGCTTGGGGAGCCGCATGCCCTTGGCGATGGGCCTCGTCAACCCAAAGCTGCCGAGCTCGCTCCAAGTGTGGGCAAGCATGGGTGTAATGTCCATAGACTCCGCAAATAGAACAAGGGTGGTTTGTTCGCAGATTGGGGTTTTTGGCCTGCTTGGGCGGGCGATCAGGGTTTTGATTAGCGGGGGCCGCATTGTTGTTGTCAGGGGGATTAGCCGGTTGACCAGCTTGGTCTGTAGGTTGGTTGTTTCCCCGATTACGGCCCTTGCCGCGGTTCTGTTGGCCCTGGTTACGTTGGTTATTCTGGTTTTGCTGCGGGTTATGTTGGGCGTAAACTTGCCCTTGGGCAGCAGGTGGATTTTGAGGTTGCGTAGGTGCAGGAGCAGGCTGCGGAGGATGATATGTAGGTTGAGGCTGAGCAGGTGCAGCAACTTGAGGGGATTGCTGATAGGACTGCGGAGCAGGTTGTGGATGTGCCACAGGGGCTGCCTGTGGCGGATAATAAGCTGGTGGGGCTTGTGAAGGCGCAGGAGCCGGGGCAGTCTGCTGATGGTAGTAAGGCTGAGGGGCGACTGGAGGAGCATAAGCAGGAGTCGCATACCCAAAGCACTGAGGTGGACATGAGGGTCCATGGGCATGGTGATGTGTCATGGGAGCATATGAGTTGGTTGCTCCCGACTGGGAGGTAGCCCTCGACAGGTCGGGGCCAGGGGTAGGACGTGCTATAGAAAATGGTTGGGGATGCGAAGAAAACACGGCCAATGATACCATCTGCAGCGTGGGATGCCCCCGGCGCATCATGCTGGGAGGACTCGCCGCGAGGGGCGTCAGGTATAATGGTATAAAGGTAACCCGATTGGGGATAAATGAGGTCGAACTGTTGTGCCTTAAGGATGGCTTCTTCTTCAGACTGGGGTCTTTCTGAGGCTACATCCTTAGCAATAACAGGGAGAAGGGATTTGAGGAACCAATCTAGGAAGATACGGTCGTCAAGTTTGATCTTGCATAAGCTACGGCGTCGACGCCACTCATGGATGTGGTCCGTGATATGGGTAGCCGTGTTTTGTCTACAAGATAGAAGGATTTCAACGCCCGCATCATAGCGGACAGGCAACTGGAAGAACTGCAGGAAGGTCGAGGCCAGGGAAGCAAAGGTGGCGTGGGTCCCATGAGGTTGCTCGATATACCACTTGGCTGCAGAGCCAGTGAAGGTGCGCTGTAAGAGACGGAGGCGAACAGAGTCGTCCACTATGGAGTTAGAGGAACACCATAGGTGGAAAGACATGATGTGGTTTTGTGGGTCCTCACCGGCCTTGCCCTCGAACTTAGGGATGTCCGAGGGTAGTTTGGTAGGCATATGAGGCCACATAGGGTCGTGTCGAATAGGATCGTTGGTCAATCTGGCCAGGTCAGGTAAGTTGAGGCTAGCCATGAACGGCAAACTGGAAGAAGGCTGTGACACAGTAGTGCTGTGGACCAAGTTGGGGCCAGTGCCCCCAAGTGGAGGGACAAGATGTGAGGTGGTGCCCCCAAGTGGGGGAACTGAGGTAGTGAAGGATGGTCCAGCACCACCATTGGTAGTGTGAGCCACTGATGTAGTGGGGATAGGTATTCCCGCTGTGGGAATAGGTACCGTGAGGGGAACGGTAGATGGTTGCCCCATGGAGGGCATACCCAAAATAGGTGTAGTAACTGGTGTAGTGGTGGATGTGCCACCAATGGTCCCTATGACAAATGGAGTGGAAGTCGTACCAGCCATGGGGCTAGTAGGGGCAGTATAAATAGGGTTCTCAGACTCTTCGTCAGAATCAGAGGTAAAGTAAGGAGCGTCACTATCTGGTGACGGAGGCCTACGTCGCTGACGAGTGGAGTCAAGTGACAAGGCTCTGGATCTGTGATGAGTGGTATCAACGGACAATGATCGGAATCTATGACGAGTGGTGTCAAGAGAACCGTGCTGTGGGGGCTCGCCCCTGAGGCGCCGAGAATGTCTCGGGGACTCAATGGTGACAGATGGTGTCTAGTCTCTGTGGGTTGAGGTGAGTATAAAAACAGCTCAAAAATCCTAATGCAACCGAGTGTGCAGAAGGAGAGCTAAAAAGCAAGGCACTCAGGCCAACAACCAACTCAAAACACCCACTGCAACAGCTGTGCTACAATAGGTGGAGTAACAACAAAGATGGTCAGAATACCAACAAGCAGCAGGTTTCCTAGAAAAGAAAAATGGTGGACTCACTAGACCAAAGGGAGGTAAAGGAGCATGCAAACACCTAGCTAAAAGTATTCTGACTCAACTAAACATATCCTCTGCAAGGTGATGAAATCCAAGTCAGACAATATGAGTAGGAAAGCCAAGTGGCTATGATATCCCCCTACCGGGAGGGACACCGGGTAGTCAATCCTAGAAGAATGGCAACTAAGATACCCCGTTCATGACACGTCCAGAAAGGTGAATCTGCCGTTTAGTTCATTGACCGCAATACCCCTATACAGGGATATCCCGCGAACCGCGAAAGGTAGCCCTTCGGTTACTGAATGGAGTGCGGTATTCCACTCAGGCCTCCGGAACCAGTCTCCCGACTTCAACCCTCCTAAGGGAGAGGCCCTCTGACAAACTGGTCGTGACCGTGCCAAAAAGTACTAGGGGATTTTGGTTCCCTATTTGGACAACAACTATGTCTCAAGTGAAATAACCAAGGGGTGTTATTGGAAGCCTATCCCCCTGATCCTACCTAACTACAATGATTCTTTTGTGTTCCCCAAGTGGGGTTAGAATGTTGGTTTAGTTAGGTACTTTTTAAGGCTCACTTGATTTAATGTGACAGAGTGTGTGCTCGTGAGGTGTTGAACCCAAAAAACAGAAGTGCCACAAGGGAGGGCAACTTCCAATCTATCAATAATGCTGAAATTGATTCTTTTAACTTGCAAAATTTTCTAAAATAAAAATACTGAAATTTTAAAAAGATTCTGTAAAAGGAACAGAAATTATGTTGCAGAAAGGCTGTAAGGAAGTGGGCTGCAGGTGGGACAGAGGGCTGTTCAAATGCAGAAAATATTGCAGCAAGAGGGGCTGGGCTCAAAACAGGAAAAGAGCAGAAATCAGACCGCGGGTCTGTGGCGGATCAGAACAGGCCGACCGCGGGTTTGAGGGAAACAGCGGCGGTCAGGTCGCGGCTATCGGGCCAACAGAGGCAGTCGGGACGCAGGAAACAGGGGAAAAGGCCCATTCGGGTCGCGGCTATCGGGCCAACAGTGGCAGTCGGGACGCAGGAAAAATGGAAAAAGAAACAGTCGGGACGCGGCTAAAAGGCTAACAAGCGCAGTCGGGACGCCCGAAAGAGGCAGAAAGCCGCAGTCGGGACGTGTGAAAAAGGCCGACAGGCGCAGTCAGATCGCGGCAAACAGGCTGATTAGCCACGGTCGGATCGCAGGTAACAGACTTGAATCCGCCGGCAGAGCGTCGGAAGCAGTCTGAGAGCCACGGTCGGATCGCGGGTAAAGGCCTGAAAGGCGCGGTCGGGACGCGACTGTAGAGGGAAAAAGACGCGGTATGCGGCGGCCGAAAGGGACAGCCGAAAGGAAAAAAAAAAAAAATTTAAAAACAGAAACCAGAAATTCGAAAACTAGGGGAGTCGCCAAAACTGTAGCTAGGGTTTTACCCCTAGCTTGTGCCAATGAGCACCTACTAAGGAGAATGGACTCCTTAGTAGCAGTTCAATAATGATTAAATGATTAAGCTAAAACAACAATTAACAAACTACTCTAAACATTGCATGAGACATAAATAAAAGATGTAAAAAATGGTTTTATATTAATGTTACCTTGAGTGTCAAGGTTGGTGAAGCCCTTTGCAGTGTCCAAGAGGATGCTCCAAGCTTCTGAATGCTCCTTTCTCCTTCTCCAATGTTGGGGATGGGCCAAAGGTGGCTCTCAAGGTGAAAATAGTTCAAAGGTGAACTAGGGTTTCGAGAGAGATTTTGGCAGAGTAAGGGTGCTTGTGATTGTGGATATGGAATAAGGGATCTCCATCACCTATTTATAGTTTTTTGGTGGTGGAGTGCTGACCCATGGTTTTGGGAAACACATGGTTTTATGCAGCTGTATAGGGTTTTTTCCTCCTTTTCCTCATTATTTTATATTTTTTATTCCCTTTTTAGGGGATTTTTGCTATTTTTGGAGGAAAAGGGGGTTTTTTTAGCCTTTTTTAGGCTATTTTGATGGTTTTGTGGCCTTTTGGAGGCATTTTAGGCCTTTTGGAGGCTTTTTAATGGGATTTTTTGGGATTTTAAGGGAAAAATGGTAGGAAAATGGACAAATGAGCCATATAATGTGGTAATGAGGTAGTGAACACTTTTTGGGTGTTAACACTAAGTACACAAGAAAAGACAAGACAAGATACTCCAAATGGAAGGTATCCTTCCTATATATAGGAGACTAAGGGGTACAATCCCAACTAACTAACCCAAGCCGACATAACTAATATAACCATACTAATGACAATTACCACTAATGGACCAAAGCCGAAATCAAAACTAATGTAATGAACCACAATATAGGGGGGAATTTTCCCATATTTAGGGATTAACATGATTCACATAAACTTAACAAAACATATACCATATATTTCTAAATAGCATATTAAAAAAATAACAATTATTCTCAAAATAAAATATTAAATTCAAAACTTTGCAAAAATATCTTATCAAAAATTTGTCAACTTTGACATTTTTCTCAATGATATGAAACTAATCAACAATATCATGCAAGATGAAATCTTCATCAAAATTGACATTTTCTACTGGTGGGCTCTCTTCCTAGACCTCAATGTGTTCTTCCATTGGGTCCTCTACTTCTGCAAAATGCCCAAAGTGATCTTTTCCGAACATCCCTTTTAAATGAGGTTAAGGCTCCTTTGACATCTTTTTCACAAGTGACTCGCTACATTCTCCTTTCTTCAAACCAACTTTCTGCATTTCATCTAGAAGAAGTTTCATAGAATTAATTCTTTGATTGATATAATTGCACCGTAGTGGATCATTATCAATGGATATGCAATTTCTTCATTTTTGTAACGAACATGCTATTGCTGTACTTAATCACCACATACAAAACAAAACAAAATTAAATAACATAATGAAACATAAATTTTAAAAATATATATTACTGAATTTAGATTACGACACTAGTTTCATATGTAATATCATAAATATTACCTGATCCCCAGAACAAATCTAAAACCCAATCTCCTTATTTTGAAAAAGTATCTATGATATAATTAATTAATGCTTGTGGTTTCTGGTAGATGTTTATGGTCTCTCCTTTCAAATCCCTTTCTTCATATGTCAACTTTTTAACCACGGCATTATAAGACAATATTTGACTACATTTTCCTTGACTCTTTTCATTGATTAAAAGAGATTCATAGGTCTCATCTTTTTTCCAAAATGAAACATGTATGTTTTCAGTGTCACTGATAAATGGATCACTCTTAGAGATACGAATATTAAGCTTATGCTTGTAACAGAAATATATAAGAATCTAATTAACTTATAGAAAAAATAAATTTGGTTTCTAAATTCAAATGTTTAATAATACACTGCAAATATATTACCAATATAGTTGTTTCCTTGAGTTTTCTTTATCCTTGAATGTTGTTAGAACTGCTCTTCCTTGTACATCTGAATGGAAAACAATAAATCTCCATAGAGGTGTTGTTGTGACGTCCAGAAATCCCAAAACCACTTTATTGAATGATTGGTATGGATAAGGCTCACAATCATAAGTAATGGTTTTGATATTGTATCCATGAGGGATATCTACAATAACTAGGGAGTACTCATTTTTGGGAACAAGATTTGCATTGTTTGCACAATCATCCAAAATCCCTTTATATTGCATAATGTCAAACCCATTCCAAACGTGATGATAAAGGGTTCCATCAAGTTCAACGTTTGCAAGACGTTGTCATCTTTGTTGTTCTATTTTAGCTCTTTGAATATGAATTTTGAAAGACTCTGGTACTATACTCTTCTTTGGAATCTTTGAAAACAAAATTATATCTATAAGTAATAAAATAGAAATGAATTGACTTAGAAATAAATAAAATAGAAAATATCATAAATCACCATACCTTTTTGTATGCAACAAAAAAATGTTTTAAGTTTTCTATGGAGCTTGAATCTGGATAGTTGCATCTAACATCATCCCAACTCTTCTCACCCAACATTATAACCATATACTCTTTTATTTTCATGTAAACCTTATGAATACATGATGTAAAAACAAATGACGTTTACAATCAAATCTAATAATAACATAATGCTTATTTAATAAAAAATCAAAAAATCAAAAAATAAACTTTAAAACATAAAAACAGCCTATAAACTTACTTTTCAAATTCATTGCACATTTCCTCCATGGATAATTCACCTGACTTTACATGTGACAGTATTGTAGATATAAGTGTTTCATCCTTCACACCTTTCAATGATATCCAAGGTGTTATAGTCATATCTTCTGGCAAATTCTTGACGTCAGGACCTGGTTGACTACTACTCCATGCAACTGCTTTATTTATTTTTACCTTTTGATTATTTATGTCAATATTCTCCCACATTCTAAATATGTCATCAATCAAATCCCATATGGGTCCCATTCTAAAATTCCAACTGAAAATAGTTATCTATAGCTCCGAATGCATCACTTCCTTTCAAACCTTTTTGTTTCGCATTGCCCTCTTTAATAGGGATACTTATTTCCATACAACATTATTTCTGGAAATATTCATCAACTTTCAATCTATCCCCACCACATATTTGTTCAAATTCATTATGGATAAATCTAACCCTTTGAATGAATGTCATGGAAATCCTATAGTCACTATCCATGGTGTAATCCCATGCCAATATTTTTGCTTCCACATCAGTTAAACCAACGTAAATGATGCATTTCACTGTTTGAAAAATAGGGGCTTGGGGAAATTCTTGCATCAATTCTCTTCTAGCCTCCGCAAAATTATTTTCCCCCAAAACATATTTTTTGTAATCCAAACATATTCATTCATCAAATGCATCTCTAATAGGAACATCTTTTGGTTCAACAAGAAGTAGGTAGTCAACCACATGTTCATCAGGGAAATTTTTATGGGTGAAATTTCACTAATTAGCTATTTTTGGGTTTTTTTTTCGAAAAATAAATTCACTATTTGGTCATTTTTAGGCTCTAATATCACCTATACTTACTTAAAATATTTTTTTTAGCATAATATTCACCAAAATTTACAAATTTTAGTAGTAAATTGTATGTTTCATATTTAATATTCGCCTACCTATCTATATATATGTTTTTTTCAATCCAAAATATTCCCCTAGAATACCATACTTAAGTATAATATTATAATCCTTAAAAAATACCCTGATGTTCATAGGGATTGTGCCTCATCAATGATTTTAAGTTATGAACATGCAAGCGATTTGGTTTCCTAATTTGATACATCTCTTGGCCTTCTGTGGATCTATAAAGTTGCTTCACATTTAAATCAAATGTATGCCCATTGTGAACCAACTTATCCCTCCGCAATCGATCTCGAATGACATTTTGTGTTTTCTTGACAACACCATCATTTAGATCACCACCGGGAGTGATGATTTCCAAATTGTCCCCCGAGGTTTCACTATGATTTTCAACATTGGATTGAACACTGCTTGTCTCCTCCTTTTATGTCTTGAAGCATTTGTATCTAAAAAAACAACTTGTTGATCAGGAATGGAAACATCCTCATCCATAGGTCATTTGGAAGAGTGTTTCTTACTCTTACCAGCAGAAGTAACATCCTCATCAACAACAATTCATTGATCATGTTCAGTTGGGAGAGATATCTTTTTGAATGTAACCTTCCTAGGTACTTCATTTGATTATTGGATGCATTTCCCTTTGTGTCCTTGGACTTCTTCAGTATGAACATTTTGCACTCGTTTCTGCTTTGATGTTTCTCCATTCTTTGCTGCTTCTCCCTTATGAAGAGTGACATTAATGACATCCATTGGATTTTCTTCTGTAGAATAAATTCCATTCAAAATATGGGAAAGTGGCATAGCAAAATCCCGTGAAATAAAAACATTATTGTATTAAATCTATATTGTCATATGATCCAAACTATAAGAAATTCAAAAAGATATAAAAATATAGAAACTTAGACTCTTGCGCTCAATCTCGTGCACAACTCTTGCACAAAATTCTGTTAAAGTTTCGTCGACCTTATAGTTTGAAACCTTCAAAGAATATCATATTTTGACATAGGTTTTAGCTCGTTTCACTAGTGCATAAACAATGTCCTTACTCAACACCAAACAAATATCTCGCAACAATCCCAATGAGTGATAATCATTTTTAAGATATGCAAATGTAGCACAATATAAGTGAATCTTGTCTGGGTTGCCTTTATATTTCTCTTTCAAATACCAAGAATAGTCCATTTTCTCTTCATATGGTGAGTGTTTCCATTCTCTAGCATTAGTGTTTTTTAAATCATCACCGGATACAACTTCATCACACGCAACATTCTCAGATGGATCAACTATTTTTTTCGATGACTTCATCAATGATCTTGCTCCAGATATGTTTAAAGATAGCTTTCTTGATGCCATTTTCCCTATATTCAAAAATAAAAAAATTTAGTATATGTTTAAAAAAAATACTTGCACTTAAAAAAAAGTAAACATATAGTTATAAAAGCATAACTTTTATTTTAGTTTTAAAAGGGGACCGAGAAGAGAACCTTAGCTCTACCCTCTTGCGCCCAAAGGGGTGGCCCTAAGAGTCACCCCTTTGGGTGCACGGCTCCTCCCTTCGGGCCCTTTGAGCGCCCAATGCATAGCCCATGGACTATGCATTGAATTTGGTATATGCATATCCCTTGGGCTATATTACGGGCATCGTAGTATAGCCCAAGGGATATGCATTGGGCCGCGGGGGGTACACCCAATACATATATTTTGGGCTATTCTACTGGAATTGGGCATGGCCCAATGCATATCCCTTGGGCTATGTTATGGGTTCCTATAATATAGCCCAAGGGCTATGTATTAGATCCCGCCAATTCATAGCCCTTGGGCTATGCTACGGGCACCCGTAGCATAGCCCAAGGGCTATGCAATGGGTGCGGCTCTCCAATACATATCCCTTGGGCTATGATACAAGCATATGTAGCATAGCCCAAGGGATATGCATTGGGCACGGGTGGCCCAATAATGCATATCCCTTGGGATATGGCCGCAGGGGGTACACCCAATACATATATTTTGGGCTATTCTATTGGAATTGGGCGTGGCCCAATGCATAGCCCTTGGGCTATGTTATGGGTTCCTGTATAGCCCAAGGGTTATGTATTGGGCCATGGGGGGAGTTCCTAATGCATACCCCTTGGGATATGGTATGGGCACTTGTAGCATATCCTAAGGGCTATGCATTGGGCCGCACCCCAGCATAGGTTTTATTTTTATTTATTTTTTAAATATTATATAGTTTAGGGGGGTTAGGGGGTAGGTTTTAAATTTTTTTATTTTTATTTTTATTATATATTTTTTCATATAGTTTAGGGGTGTTGGGCGATGGTGGTGTAGGGCGGGGTTTAATTTGTTTTGAATGTTTTTATTGTTTCCTAAGTTAGGGGGGTAATTTATATTTTATATTTATGTGTGGGAGGTTTAGGGGGTAGGGTGTATTTAATTGTTTTCTATTTAGTTTTATCTATGACGGAAGGGGATGAGGGACAAGGTACGGTAGGGGTAAAAATATTTTTTAATTTTTTTAAACATTTTTCAAATACAATTTATAGTGAATATTGATGTTGATTTTTTTTATATTATGAATGTCTGTTGATTGTATTTTAAAATTCTACCATTTGGATATAGGGAGAATGACATCAAGAAAGATATTTGTAAACGATTCTGGATCAAGAGTGGCGAGGATTGCATCGAAAAAAACAGTTGAGACATCTGAGAATGTTGAGCCTCAAGACAAAGTTTTGAACTTTGAGGATTTAAAAATCAAGAATGCTAGAGAATGGAAATATGCAGCAGAAGAAGATAGAGCAAAGTATTATTGGCATCTGAAGGAAAAATATCAAGGCAAACCAGAAAGTATTCACTTATATTCTTCTACATTTCCATATATTCAATTATATTATCATCCATTGGGATTGTTCAGAGATATATGTGTGATGACGGGTACATATTTTGTTTATGCAGGAGTGAAACAAGCCAAGAACTTTTCCAAAATCCGATATTGTTTGAATATTTAAAAATATAAAGTTCAAGAAAGTTTCATAGATTTTTGTCAAGGGGTCATGCATGATATTGACAACAGGAGAGTAAGTTTGAATATTGATATTATTCTTTAATTGGTTTTGTTATAACTTGAATATCACAATGTAATATATTTAATACGATAATGTTTTTATTTTGCAGGATTTTTCCATGTCGATTTCAAAAATGTTGAATAGAATTTATTATACAGAGGACAATCCTATGGATGTCATTAATTTTGTTGTTCAAAAGGGACAAGAAGCAAGGAAGAAGAAACCAGTGTCAAATGTTCAAATTGAAGAAGCACAAGCACAAAGAGGAAAGGGCACCCAAAAATCAAATTAGGTACCTAGAAGGGTTATATTTAAATCTTCATCTCTCCCAACTGAACATGTTGAAATTGTTGTAAATGAGGTTGTTACTCCTGCTGGTAAGAGTAAGAAACAATCTTGTAAAATAAATATGGTTGAGGGTGTTTCAATTCTTGTTGAAGGCATTGTTGATTTAGAAGGAACCCCTTCAAATCAGAAAAAAGAGGATATTTGTTGTTACTAAAGCCAATGTTGTTCCTGAATATGAGAGTGAAAATTCTAGGGGTAGTAGGGAAATCATTACTCCAAGTGATGATCTAGAGGATGGCATTGTCAAGTCAACACAAAATTCCATTAGAAATCGATTGCGGAGGGAAAAATTGGTTAACAATGGACATACATTTGAGTTGAATTTGAATCAACTTTATAGACCCAAAAAAGGGCAAGATCAATTTAGAATTAGAAAACCACATCACTTGCATATTCACAACTTGAAAGCATTGATGAGGTAGAATCCCTATGCACATGTGGTTGACTACCTAGTCGTTGTTGACCCGAAAGATGTTCCTATTAGAGATAAATTTGATCAAACAATATGTTTTCATTTCAAATATTATGTTCTTGGGGGGAATCATTATGCAGAGGCAAGAAAAGAGTTGATGCAAGAATATCCCAATAACCCTATTTTTGAAACAGTTAAATGCATCATTTATGCTGGCTTAACATATGTAGAAGCAAAGTTGTTGGCATGGGATCATAACACAGATAGTGAATATAGGTTGACTATGACATTTATTCAAAGGGTGAGATTTATCCGCAGTGAATTTGTGCAAATATGTGGTGGGGAAAATCTAGATTTGATGCAAGTTTTCAGAAATAATGTTGTCTGGAAATAGGTATTCCTATTAAAGAGGATAATGTGAAAAAAAAAATGCCAAGGGAAGTGATGCATTCAGAGTTGTAGATTCCTATTTCCAGTTGGCATTAGAGTTTGGAAAACATGGGATTTGATTGATGACATATTTAACTTGTGGGAGAATACTGGCATAAAAAATCAGAAAGTGAAAAAAGTAAAGTTGTTCCATGGAGTGGTGGTAAGATAGGTCCTGACGTCAAGAATCTTCCAGAAGACATGACTATTACACCTTGGAGAACAATGCAAGGTGTGAAGGATGAAACACTAATAGCTACAATACTATCACGATTAAAGTCAGGTGAATTATCCATGGAGGAAATGTGCAATGAATTTGACAAGTAAGTTGATGCTTTTTTTATGGTACGATGTTTTTTTCTTGAGTTTAACAATTTTGTAATGTTCTAAGTATTCGATTATATTATTATATATGATTGTAAACATTCTTTATTGTTTCATTGTATAGTAACAATATTTACATGAAAATACAAGAGGAGATGGTTATAATGTTGAATGAGAAGAGTTGGGATGATGTCAAATGCAACTATCTAGACTCAAGCTCAATAGAAACCTTAAAACATTTTTTTGTTGCATTTAAGAAGGTATGTTGATCTATGATACATATTATTTTATTTATTTGTTGATTCAATTCATTTCTATTTTATTACTTGTAGAGATAATTTTCATTTGAAGATGCCAAAGAGGGGAACAAATGGAGTACCAGAGTCCTTCAAAATTCATATCCAAAGAGACAACATAGAGAGACAAAGGTGGCAATGTCTTGTAAACGTTGAACTTGATGATACACTTGATCATTATATTTGGAATGGGCTTGACACTATGCAATATAAAGTCATTTTAGGTGACTGTGCGGACATTGCAAATCTTGTTCCTAAAGCGGAGTACGCACTAGTTGTTGCAGATATACCTCATGGATACAATATCTGAAACACTACTTATGATTGTGAGCCTTATACTTACCAATCATTCAATAAAGTGGTTTCAGGATGTGTAGATGTCACAACATCACCATTATGGAGATTTATTGTTTTCCATTCAGACACACAATTAGGGGGGTTGTTGACATTCTTTCAAGGGTACAAGAAAAACAATGAAGCAAATTTATTGGTAAGATATTTGCAATATATTATCAATTTTTTGAATTTATAAATCAATTATATTTATTGATAAGTTAATTTTTTTTATTATTATTTTTGTTACAAGAAAAATACTAATATTCGTAGCTCCAACAGTGATCCATTTTTGAGTGATATTGAAAACATACATCTTGCAACTTGGACAAAAGATGAGACTTATGAATCTCTTTTAATCAATGAAAAGTGTGAAGGAAAATATAGTCAGGTGTTGAGTTATAATGTTGTGGTTAAAAAATTAACATATGAAGAAAGGGATTTGAAAGGAGTGACTGTAAACATCTATCAAAACCCACAAGCATTGATTAATTATCTCATCGATACATTTTCAAGAGAAGGATATTGGGTCTTAGATTTGTTCTCGGGTTCAGGTAAACTTTCTGATATTACATATGAAAGCATATTTCAAGTTTTATTGTTTTTTTTATTCTTCATTATTTTATTGTTTTAAAGTATGCTTCTTTATGCTATTTGACTTAAATTTTTATTTTTATTTTTTATTTATTTATTTATTATTATTATTTTTTTCTCTGGTGATTAGGTACAACAATAGCATGCTCCTTACATAAATGAAGAAATTGCATATCCATTGATAATGATCCACTGCAATGCAATTACATCAAGCAAAGAGTTAATGCAATTCGAGTTCTTCCAAATGAACTGCAAGAAGTTGGTTTGAAGAAATGAGAGTTTACTGAAACACTTGTAGAAAAGATGTCAAAAGAGCCTCAAGCCCCATTAGGAGGTGTGTTTGGAAAGGAGCACTTTGGGCATCTTGTAGACATAGAAGACCCAACAAAAGAGGACATTGATATCCCTGAAGAAATCCAAGCTCCAGAAAATTCCAATTTCGATGAAGAATTTGGCCTGCATGATATTGTTGATTAGTTTCATGTATTAAAGAAATATTAAATTTGACAATTGTTTGATAAGATATATTAGTAATATTTTGACTTCCAGACTTTATTTTAGAAATAAAATTTCTAAATATAATGTTTTAATATGTTTTTTACAAATATGTGGTATAGTTTTTCTTGAATTTATGTGAATCGTCACTTTTCGGAAAATAATATGGAATAGTATCATTTTTATACAAAAAAAATCTGAAAATTCATTGAAAAGGGTTTTAAAGGTCTTTATTTTCTAGAATTTTTTACAATTTTTGTTAGTATTTTCCTATACTCCATCCTAGTCCTACTAGCTTTTCAATCATTTTCATTTTCAATCATGCATGCACTTTTAGGCTTTGCATGCATCCCATTCATCAGTCCCAGCATGTAGCCCTCAGTTAGCTAGCCCCCAGAGCTTCTTCCTGATCGGTTTCAGCCCTCCTAGTGCCTAGTGCACCCTCCTTTCACCTACTGCATGAGAGAGGCGCACTTCTTCACCTACCAGTCCAATTTTGTTCAGTTAACAAGAGTTCTCTCCCTGATTTTAGGCTTGACTCACTCTTAACTGACCTTATCACTCCGATGGACCTCCAGTGTGACTAGATAGCCTGTTCTGACTCTAGTTACCTCCATGAGCGCCCTCCACTAAGCCTCCTTCACTACATTAGTGCTTCCATGTGCTAGTTACACCTACCACATTCAGTTAGACTCAGTTTGACTTCTGGTTGACTATTACTTGTGCATTGATGACTTCACTGATGATGAGTTGGACTCCTAGTTATGACTTGATGACACTCCACTGATTATGGATTTGTCCATGTAGACTAATTCGAATCACACCTAGTGTATTCGAGTCCTGAGCATTGTATATTTACCTTTTTACCATTCAGATTAATGTAACATGTGTAATTATTCTGCCTCTATCTTAGCTCCTTTGGATCTATGTTCTTCTGCTCTATTCTTCTTTTGTCATTCCTAAATTCTTTCATTGTGAGGTTTACATCATCTCTTTGGATGTACTGTGAGCATCTTCACAATTTTGTCAGTAAAAATGTCTTATTTTGTCCGTAAAAATGTCTTAGTTTATAGAAAAAATTGCAAAATGTATATGTTTTTTGTTATAAATTGCTTATCAATGTATATTATTTTGTTAAATTTAAAAAAACACACTTGAAAATAGAAATTAAAAATATTTTACGACAAAGATAATTCAAAGGCCCAAAAAATGCCTCAAAATGAAAATGTGTGATACTGGTATCAACCCTTTTTGAAACAGTGTATTTTTTTCATTACAAAAGAGCATTTCATAGTTTTATCCCAATTGGGTTTCCATGTCAAATTCCTGTGTTCTGTTTTCTTTGTCTTGGTGCATATATGGATGAATTATTTTGATTAAATTGGATGCATAACTAAACATCAAGATTAAGTTAAGACTAATATGTTAAAGAAGGTAAAAATTGCCGACAACTGCGCTAATACTAATTCACCCCCCCTCTCAGTATTAAATCGATTCCAGCAATTGGTATCAGAGCGGGTGTCTTTAGTAACAGATTAACATATGGAAGATAGATCATTGTGAAAATATGGACAAGCAGGAATGCCTTTCCACTAACAGAGAACCAAGTTTTGACGACACCAATTATACCTTCTGGAAGGTCAAAATGGAAGTAAACTCGCAATCATTGGGAGCAAATGTTTGGCAATCTATTGTTGATGGTTACAATATATCAGCAAGCGTACTAGTTAATCCAACGCAAAGGAGAATCTATGAAAGCAATGCAAAATCTAGAAACGTGCTACTATGTGATTTGGTAGATAACAAATTCATCAAGGTTATGCACTGCACTTCAGCCAAGGAGGCTTGGGACAAGCTCAAAGGTGTCTATGAAGGCGATGAAAAGGTAAATAAATCAAATATATGGAACTACTCTAGATTATTTGAATCTCTGAGAATGAAAGATTAAGAGAACAATACCTCATATTTTCTAAGGGTAGATGAGATAGTTAATTCTATCAAAGTTCTTGGGGTTACTTTGGAAGAAGAATTCGTGATACAAAAAATATTGAAAACCTTACCCTCAAGGTTTGATGCGAAGGTGTCTATGTTAGAAGACAAAGCTAATATTGAAGACCTGACAAAGGACAAACTTCATGGGATTTTGAATTCATACGAGATGATAACTAAGAAAGAGACTCCCCTCATAAAGGAATTTGCTTTTGAAGCCACTGGAAATTATAAGAATTATCATGACAAAGAATGCTATGATGACTCAGATGACGAGGAATCAAACTTTGTCAAAATTTTGAAAAGAGGACGAGGTAAGTACAAGAACAAGTTTCCCTTCAAATGTTTTAGATGTGGAGGAATAGTTCATTATGCCTCTAAGTGTCCTTACAAAGAAAATAGAGACAACGACAATGACGAGGAAGCACGTTCATATGATCAAAAGACTATGTGATCTCAACATAGACCTGAAAATAAAAGGAGTCCAAAACAGAGGAAGAGTCTATACACTGAGGAAGGAAGCAATGCATCTGAAGGAAGTGACTACGATGAAGAACCAAAATAAGTACTTTTCATGGCTCATGTGGAAGAGTCAAGAAGAGATGAAAAGAAGAGGAGCAATTCGAAGAATACTCTAGTTGCGCAAAGCAAACCGGGAACACTAGACAAATACTTCTTCAGTGGGTCAGTCAAAACACCTCCAAAGACAATTACACCTCCAAGGCCGGTTGTTGAGGTCACGATTGACAGTCAATTTGAAGAATATGAAGATACTACAAACATTGATTGGGAAGGTGAATTGATTAGTGCCCTGGATGACTTAAAGAAGTCGAGGAAGAACAATAAATTCTTGTAGGAACAATTGTCGAAGTGTGAAGAACAAGACAAGCCATTTCAAGAATCTCTTGACGTAGAAATTTGTGAAAAGGTAGCCAACTATAAGATTCAAATGATTTGCACACAAGACAATGTTAAAGTGCTTCAGGAAGAGAAAGCTGCTTTGAAAGGTTCTTTGGAAGTATTAGTATAGGAAATCAGGATGCTGGCAAATCAGCTTGAGGAGAAGGACAAATAAATATTCCGTCTGGAAGACAAATTGATTGAAGTAAAGGGAAAGAAACAAGTCCAAGATCCCACAGTGATTTGCGCACATCAAGAAAACAACAAGGTTAGTATTGATGATGAAGTAAAAGAAAAGTTCAAAGACAACACATGAATCCTGAACAAAATTATGGACAATAAGAGATCACCATAAGACATAACAGGTCTTGGTTATGAAAAGACATCAATGACGGTTTATGATAGAGAGTATTGCCCTAATAATGTTAATCTCTTTAGGTATGATGATCCCTTCAATTACAACTCTTTTTAGTCAACTAACTAAAGAAGGATCAAAAGGGTGAAGTGCACAAGATGCAATCGTTTTGGTCATATTGCAAAATATTGTCAAACTATGAGATGCTATGCATGTGATGGTTTTGGACATAAAGATATTTATTTTCAAAGAGTAGTGAACTATCCAAATGAAAATTTATTGCACAAAGGAAATCACATTCAAAAGGACCGCAGTGAAAAATATCTGGTGCAGAATCAAAACAGAAGTGTGCACAACAAGGCTTGGGTAAGGAAATCTCCCTAGAAGTATGTTGAAGATACATGCAATCTAGGTGCATCTAATGTAACAAGCAATTGCTTCCACTATGGCTAATCCCATACGGATTAAGAGAGACCCTTGATTTCAACATGATGCATCTTAAGGAATTCAAGGGGTATGTTAGTTAGGTGTGTGGTTGGAAAGTGTATGTCACAGTATTCATTATGATTGCACAAGGTTATGTGTTAAGTTGGTAATGTTGCAAAAAGGAAATTTCAAATGCATGCATACATTAAGTTGTCATCTTGCATATGAAACAATATAGAATAGATTAATTGTTTGAATTTAGTAGTGCATATGCAAAAAGAAAATTGTTGCATGAAGAAATATTTTTAAAAGATAGACATAAGTCTGTGCAAAATGGAACTTTTATTTATTCAAATTCAGTGTGTTTACAAAATTGCATGAGTCGAGACTCTGTGACGTGGCCAAAATGAGTACACAGACAAAAGGTGGCAAAATTGAAACATGCTAAATAATTCTATAGCCATAACCCGAGGTCAATTGTTGGATCTGGCTGGTGCACAAGACGAAGCTCCAAATCCACCGGCACCATTGCTATACAATCTGAAGAAGGATGCATGGGAAGAAGCTGCACAATTGTAGATGATGATGGTTCAGCTTGTTAAGGTTAAAGTAAGTACAATTCATATAAAATCAATTATTGGCGTCGCTCCATAACCCGATGGCTCATGTGGGTCAATTGCTCAAAATGTTCGAGGTACATCTGTGAATAAGCATTTTGATATTGGTACTCAGCATTCTCCATCTATCATTTCGAAGCACACTTGTCAACTCTCAAACGTGTGAACTCAGTTTGCTGTGTCTGAACTCCAAGGCATATATTCTGAAGAGAATTGATCATTCTATAATAGGAGGAGGCCAATGAAAGGAAGGAAACGAACCAGATGAAAATGTGGCACAGAAATACAGAAGTGCTAACAGTGATGGACTAGGAATTTTTCATGAAACTCTTATGAAGTTGAATGGAATCATAAGATATTACCAAGCCCAAAATGTATCCTAAATAAGAAAAAACGTGAATATTCCAAGAATCTTTCATATTTTGGGAATAACTTTTCACTCGTAACTCAGAATTGGAAGGACTTTGGACTATTGGAAATCTCTTGAAATACTCTAAAAATTTCATGTTTTGAGTTTTCTCTGATTCCTTACCGTTGTCGGGGCAGACATTTTAGTAGAAAAACATCTTTCGAAAGATGTGTTTTTTACTAAAATACCCGCCTGGGACAAACGGCAAGGAATTAGAGAAAACACAAAACATGAAAGTTGTAGATAATTTCAAGATATTTCCAATGGTCTAAAGTCTTCCCAATTCCAAGTTATGAGCGAAAAATTTATGCCCAAAATACAAAATATTCCCAGAATATTCACATTTTTTCTTAAATAGGATACATCTTAGTGTTGGGTAGAATGTTATGATACATTCATGTGCATGAAATTAATTTGATGAGATATGCATTCAATAGCGTGTAAGTCAAAGAAGGTGGTGGAGTCTCCAAAATTGAATGTCGAATTTAATAGGTGATGAAAAGATGTACGAAAATAAAAAAATTCAATTCATATGTCCGTGCAACGAAATAATCATTTTCCCCAAAAGCTTAAGTACGATGATGACACACAATGGCTCTCACATGAACTAATTATATTTGCTTTAATGTTGAGCTGGAGGATAAACATGCCAAATCTTTGGTTGTCATGGAAAGAGGTGCAACAAGGCAAGGTGACATGCAGTAAATGCGATAGATGAAGCAGTTAGGTGCTAAAAAAAAGGAAGATAATGAAAAGATAGGGAAAAAATGACTTACAACAAATAAATGAAGCATGAAGGAAAGGGGAGTCATCCCTGAAAACAGTTGTGGTAGAGGTCGACGCAAAAATAAAACAAAAGGAGAACCTACATTTTGCAAGTAATGGCACCTCTTTTCCATTGATTTTAAAGGGGCAGAAATGTATGAAGCTAACAGAATGACTGGGAGTAATGCATGAAGATGGATATACATCAGTAGAGAAGAATCAACATAGAGGTAATTGCAGAAACATCAGTAGACGTGAAAGAGTATGAAATAGATCATTATGCAACAAATGTGAAAGAGCATGAAGTAGACAACTTGAAGAAATGGAATGAAGATGATTGTACATATGGTCTGAACAGAAGTAACATACAGTAGAAGAAGTACTGATAGAAGAAAGCGCAGAATTCAAAATTCCAAAGCACTCAGGGGAACCACTATGACAAGTACAGATGAAGCAAATAGTTCAGAGAAGATCATACACAGCTTCATAAGGTGTTGACATCAATTCCAAAGGGGGATATTGTTGAAATTTGGTTGTTATTGATGTAAACTAATGTCAAACAAGATGTCAATTGAGTCATTGATGTCCGCTGATGTCAAAGTTGATACAACATTCCTATGATAGCTTAAAGAATTATATGGAAGCCACTTTGAAGAAGTACATGTGCAAGATGACGAAGGATATGGATTCTAGTGTGAAGAAGTATATCTAGAAGTTACATCCAGTCTGAAGATGTGTGTACAATGATACATCATGCATGATTAGTATGAAGAAGAACATAAGGAAGGTACATCATCCAGATCCAGTTGAGAGAAGCACATAAGCAATGTATCCTACTACATGTGGTACCAGTGCAGATATCAATTCCACCGAGTCATACTCTCTCAAGGAAGCAATAAAAAAACTTGTTGGTCAAAGGTACATGTTCAAAATCAACCAAGGAGTTGGTTAAAAAAAGGTACATGTGCACAAGAAACCAAGGATTTGGTTAAAAAAATGTACAAGTGTGCAAGCATGTTGAAAGAAGACTAGATGTAATGTCCCCATTCAAATAAATCTCAAAAAGAGAAAATTCCACCAATCTACTAGTTTCCTAGGTTGGGGTGGAAACATTAGATTTGTAATAAGGGAACTATAAAACCCCAAATGGACATTAGCTTGACCAAATATATTAAATGGGGAATAAATAAATAATTAATATAGGAAAATAAGGTGGCACTTGGTCATGAGGGCACATTGGAGGTGTGGGGCCC
The DNA here is from genome assembly GCA_027924585.1 of Larix kaempferi. Classification (NCBI taxonomy): domain Eukaryota; kingdom Viridiplantae; phylum Streptophyta; class Pinopsida; order Pinales; family Pinaceae; genus Larix; species Larix kaempferi. The sequence continues at coordinate 3,562,844 of BSBM01000070.1, forward strand.
ACTTAAGCAAGATTCCCCATGCCACATGGAATTCCACTCTCACCCATTCGAATCATAGGTGGAGTCCACATTCTTGGGGGATTTGTATGGGAATAATACTTGGAATGAATCAATGAGGGTCGAATTTGAGAGGAAGAGGCATCTTGGAGTTATTGGGACACTTGGGCTAGATTCCCTAGCTTCTATGACAACAATGATGAAGATGCTATGACACAAATCAGACCTTAATTATGACATCTGACATATATGAAATGTCAGGGCTGAAAATAGCCACCAAGAAGGTGCACAAGGGAGTTAGGGAAGCCAAAGAGACACCCATTCGAATTGAGTGAAGGAGGAGGCTAGGAATTGATGGACAAGTGGCACACATTGGAATCTCTTTCCAATTCGAGTTGGCATGAATCTCATGGAGGGAATTCGAACCATGGAATTATTGGGAAGGTAATAAAAGACAAGAACCAAGAAGTAGAGTGGATTTTGATCATTTCTCATTTTGTATATTGGAGAGCATAGCTTGTCCATGCTTGTGGAGTGTTTACTCTACTTTCCTTAGTACCAATTTCAAGGGTGAAAGATTCCCATCCTAATTGGAAATTGGAGAGGCCATTCAGAACTTTAATTTGTAACTACAATGGAGTAATTTATTGTAGTTTGAATTTACAGGGATGATCATGACATTCTCTTCTTCAACTTGTTTCCACACCTTTCTCACTTTTCTCTTCATATTTTGGCTCTTGGAGGAAGGGCGCACTTGGTGAGATGTTGATCTCTTTGGGGGAGCTATTGTGGCCCCATTTATTTTTAATATGATGTATTTACTCTATATTTTCTACTCATAATATCCTCATTTCTAAATACCAAGTGAAACTATGTCAAAATACCAAACAATGTATAAATGGTGTCATTTTCATCATATCTTGTTATGAAAGCTTGAAGTTGTTTTATTTCGACTTGTATCAGTTCACCTCTGTGATTTTTATGATGTATGGAGAGTCATTAATTTCCTGAAGAATTTTGATATACATTACATAAGCCTTTGGAACCTAAATCTCAAATTTCATGGCAAATGGTGAAGTTTCCTATCATTTACCCCTAGATGAAGACATGTCCACAAACCTTTGATTTATGGGATTTGCAACAGCCTTTAGGAACTGGTTAATGATGCATTTGGGAGCCCATTGAAGTATTTTAACAATTACCTATCTATTTTATGAAATTTTTTAGGGTCGTACTTCATTTGGAAAGCCATTTTTGTCCCCTACCCTTGGGGGTTTTGAACCTCGAATTGACTAGTAAATTTCCATATTTTCTCTTGATTGTAAATGAATGCTGCAGAAGTATTTTGAGAGTTTCCAAACACCTATCAGCCTAATTTTTATGTATTAATACCTTTCAAATACCTTCAGACCTAGTTTGGAATCATTTGGATCCATTTGGAAGCATTGGAGTCATAACTAGTCTAAGGGTCAAATTGGCCAAAAATTGCAATTTTCCCAATTTTTCCGAATTTCTTAAAAAGGGACACTACACTAGAATGTGAAAGCATTGTTTGGTAAAATATCAGGAGTGTGAAAACAATGAGAAAATGAATAGTATTGAGAGCATGCAAGACTTTCCAATCAAAAGATGCTTTCTATAGTAAAGGCCACATAAGTTCCAAGAAGGGTACAACAATTGAATTTGGTTATGTGCAAACCACACAAGATGATGATATAGAAGATGCGCAAGTCACACACGTAATGGTATTGCAAGCATCAAAGACTCATCAAGTTGAAGAGAAAGGATGTGCATTTACCTCAAAGCAATGGTACATCAAGAGTGCAAGAGTACATCACTAAGGTGTAAGTCCTACAAATTCATGGACCATGGATGAACAAGACCCATAAAAGATGACACACCAAGGATGCATAAGATGACATGTGGAAAAATAAAAATACGTGAAGCATGGAAGAAGGGATGTCACAACCAACTTGTGGACATACAATCCATGCAGGACATGTATAAATAGAGATGCAAGTTGGAGATTTGATGTAAGCTCGAGGACAAGATTATAGAGATTCAAGTGGAAAATATAGATTTATATTTGGGGCATCAAGGGCTCGAGGAAATAACATCATGAGCTAGTGAGGAGACGAGTACGCACATACAAAGGAATGATACATCTCACAGTGCGCAGAATGATGTTGTAGATTTGTGAGGATTGCACAAACACTGAAAAGAAGAAACACAAAAGTATGCACAATTGCGTGAAGATTGAATGACAGAATTGCAGACAATGCACAGATAGTCACATATGTTATAAGTAAGGAAGTAGCGCAAAAAAAGAATCAAAGTATATCAGGTGATGTGCAAATGTTTGGTTGATGCACGAAGATTGAAGTGAAGTGTGTGAGGTTGAGTATTCCATATGATGTGCGACGACAGAGAAACAACAGGATCCAGTAAGTGCGTCATGATGAGGATGATCTGAGACAAGTGCATTAAACTGAAATATTATCTAAAATACTGTGGCACTTAAACAGAACGAACGCATCAGAAAGTGCGTAGTTCCATATATTACTAGTGCATTATATCAAAGAAGAAAACTTTCAATTGAAAGCATAGTATCAGTTGGTGAGTGTAGTTGTGCAGTAGCAGATCGACAGAGCATACCTTAGCGAAGACTACATAATCAACAAGCACACAATACATGAAGTAAGAAATTAGTATAAGTGTAGAATTGAGAGGAATGAGAATTCAAGTAATGTATGTAGCACAGTGATAGTGAATCGTTTGCATACGAAGATAGCGCACAACATAACTAAGATCAAAAGATCAAAATCATGCGTGAGTTGGAAGTTCAATAAGTTAGAATCGTATGTTGGATTTTGGGTGGTAGGATGAGACAAGGAGTAGGGGGTTGTAGCTTCCGTCTAGTTGGTGCTGGAGAACACAGGGATTTGGAGATTCCTTTAGTTTGGTGCCTGTAAACACAAGGGGTCAGTGCCTCCTTCTAGTTGGTGTTGGTAAATACAGGAAGTTGGTGCTTCCTTGAATGTATTCTTTTCATTACAAAAGAGCATTATGTGGTTTTCTCCCAATTGGGTTTCCACATCAAATTCATGTGTTATGTGTTCTTTATCTTAGTGTATACATCGATGAATTATTTTCTTTATATTAGATGCATAACTAAACATCAATATTAAGCTAAGACTAATATGTTAAAGAAGGTAAAAATTGCTGACAACTGCGCTAATACTGATTCATCCACCCTCTTAGTATTAAATCGATTTCAACACACCTGATATAAACTTTGCACTTCATGATGTAGAAGAAAAAGAAAAGGAGGTTTCTCTATTTGACCACGTGAGAAGCTAACACTTGCTTTTGGGCTTATCAACACATGTGATGGAACACCTTTCAGGATCATAAAAAATATTAGAGTGTGTGGTGATAGGATTCAAACTCTATGGTGAAAGGTTATGATAGGATCCATATTGACCCCATGATAACAGACATTTCTTGTTCTTGTTTTTTCAATTGGCTCACTTGAGACATATTGAACAATTGGATGAAGAAGTGAAGGGGTTGGTGCAAAAATTGGACCAAATTAGGATGGCAATGCCCTCCTTGTTGAGGGACAAACTGGAGACCTTATTTTTCACCATGAGACCTAATTTTCCAAACCCATAGGAGGTCCTTCTGACCAACTTCAATCAGGGGTAGGCAGCTTGGATAAACACACTTTTTCAGGTATAACCTTGTTCTAAATGTCTATTATTTTTCCCCTTTTTTTGGCATTGCTTCAGGAAACATTCCATCATTTCAGAGGCTCTAACCAATGTATGGAATTCCTTTTACTTATGTGCTAGGTTTCAAAGAGTTATCAATTCCAAAAAAATTGTTAGGACTTGCACTTGGCTTCATCCGTTTTTTAAGGATATTGTTTGGGTGGGAAAACCACAACAAAAATAGAACCCTGGTGGACAGTTTAAAACTCCATCAACCTAACTAGTGAATGACAATTTTTTTATGTCCAAGAAGGCATATACAGTCCAACATTGACAATTTTTTGTCAAAATTTTTGTTAATTTCTAGTATAACATGAGCTCATAGAAACCCATAATGTGGTTTTTTTCGTCTATGTATTCATAGAGTAATCATTGTGTCTCTTGAAGGGAATATTCTCTTGATACGTGTGTGTACTAATTGCAAAAGCATATGCAGGTTACATTAGATTAACAAGTTTGTGAACCTAAATCCTATAACTGCAGTGAAAACTAAGTTTTCCACTAGCTTATCCTACATAACCAATTTTGACATGGATATATATGTCCTGTGTAGATATGGAATTTGGTAGATGATACTAGAAAAATTGGTTTCCTCACTGGAAAATTTGTTCGGGAGTATTGATTTGGGTTTCTTTTGTTTTTGTAGCCATCTTGTTAGGTAAACTTCCAAAATAATTTTCCATGGTACCTAGGGTAAACCCTAGATTCTTTAGGGCACAAAGCTACAAAGATATTAAAACAATATACTCTTTATGAGCTCAACATGTAACTTATAGGAATAGAACCTAGGTGGGGAGTATAACACTTCATCCCACAACCACTCAATCTATACCCAATTGAAAACATTGCAACTATGCTCTATATGTGTATTACATTGCCTTTTGCTCCGAGAAGTGTTAAGTGGATATAGGTACTATCTATCTTAGCCTCTCTTGCTCCACTATATTTTTTTTTTCTATTTAGATCAATGGGGCTTCTTTTGTATGGGTGGTGGAGGGAATTTAAACATATGCCATCTATATTTGGTTATATGACAAGAGTGATGAAAATTTATTCTTTGTGTGATGGTAGAAAAGGGTTTAGAAAAGGGACACACAGTGGCACCATTGTTGACAGCAGCAGGAGAAGAGAAACATATGAAGAATAGTGAGAAACTATAGCACATATAGCTCTTCTTAAGTCTAATATTGCTACCAATGTTACACCCATGCCTGCTCTTTTGGAGAGGTTGAATAAAATCATAGAGAAAATAAGCAAACTTGATCAATATAAGGATAAAATTGATTTGTTTTCACAAAAACAATAGGCTCCTGACAATTGAATGCTTTGTTGATTTGTATTTATACTTCTTTCTATTTGCAAAGATACTCTAATATATTATATAGCACACAAGTTGTGTTCTACCCTGTAATATTTTCTCATATTTATAATGAAAGCATCGATGATGTATTTTGTAATTTATATTAATAAAGAGCATTAACTTTGGCTAGTTTTTCCTTTCTCTTGACATAAAGGAAAACGATTTCTAAATTGTTTCAGGTATGTTTCCAAAAATATATTATTAGTCCATTACTCGAAGATATGTTACAAATACTAGAAAAGGTGACATCTTCTTACAACAAAAAATAGTAGCATATGATACTTGTTGTACACCCACTTAATGTAGAAATATATATGCCATGTATCCTACAACATGAGCATCTAGTTAGTTCTCCATCCCATGGATGTACCCTTTGAGAGCTTGAAAACACTAATTTTCTATAGAGCCTCTCAAGCCCTGATATGGTACAGAACCCCATAATTCCATGTGATTAACATGTCATAATACATATTGGTGGCTTTGACATTAAATGTTAAGGGGCATTACAGTTACAATTGGTGGTGTGTAGACTCCATAAGTTCATAGTGAGTCAATGTATTGGGTTCAACCTACGATGAACTATCACTAGGTGATATCATATAATGGACCTTTAATTCTTTCTTGTACTACATTAGTACCATATATGAATATGTTTTCCCTTTTTGTATTTACTCCATATTTATCTCGATATATCATGCAACCCCTACAAAACATTTATTCATATAAATAAATCACCCATAAAACATGTATCCCTCTATAAGCTTTCAGTAGGGGAGAAAGATGCGGCTAATTAAATGAGTAGAATACAATCCCCCATAAAACATAGATGAATTGTGTAGGGAGAAACAAGTCCCCAATGCTAGTTAAATGCTAAGCCAATGTTACATTACATTCTCCATGCATAGACCCACACACCATGGCACTACCCATTTAACCTATTTGCAACACCATCCTCATCCCATAGCAATGGTTGTGTATAGGAACAACAACCACCTCATATAAAGATAGGGACACCAAACCTTAACCATGTATAAGGAAAGTTCCAACAATGTGGCCTTCCACAAACTCTAGTATCCATAAAATCTCCTTGAACTTGACCCTTTTATAAATTTCTTATTATAACAACCTTGAAAACCACTACCATAACCACTTTAAGATCCAATCACCATCCATAAATGAGACATGAAAAGGAACAACTTTAATAAATGCTTCCCTATAATAATATGCTAAGAAGCAATAAGCCCTAAATGAAAGCTTTTAAATGACATTGCCACTCTTGTGAGCTATAAAATCTACCCACAATGATAGGCTCATTTTTGTCTAAGTCCTCAATCTTAACTTCCTAGACACATAAAACTTGTTAGCACAAAGCAAGCCTATGATAACAAATGGTTTACATAATGTAGAAAGCTCTTGTGGATAAGAAAAATTCATACCTCTGCATTTGAATATTGAACTATCATGGATTCCTCATCTACAGTTTCTGTCACTTTCTCTTGTGAGATGCTTTCCTCAAATCTAACCTTGCTTACTTGCTCCCAGTCAAACACTATAAGGGTTAAATCAAGTAGAAAGTTTGAATTCTTTGAATTTTTCATGCAGTCCATGAGACTCTGTGACTCACCTTCAGTTCCCATGTCTAAGTGATCTTGGACATTGGCATGGGTGAAAGGAGCCTCTATAACATTTAATGCATAGAGGATTCTTTGTTGGAGTTGTCATCTAGGTGACCTGCTCCTATTTTGAAGTATGTTGTCTATGGAAATAATCCTTTACTAATACCATGTTTTGAAGTATCCACTTTCTTATAAATTCTATCCTATTTAGTACTGACAAGAAAGGACATAGAACTAGAACATGAAAACTCATCAACAAATATGGAACTTGATAGAAAACTAGAAACGAGATAACATGGGGGCACAATGTCATGATCAATTAGGATCTTGTCAAAATACTTTGTTGCGTAGTATTGGGACATGCCAATATCATTGTTAACAATCAAGGGTAGTGGATCATGAGACAAGTCA